>CM060322.1:34449347-34481847 GCA_030674155.1 Stramonita haemastoma
ACAGATATATTTTATCTAAATAAGTGTTTCATGCAATCAATAGGCGGAAGAAAATGCTTTAAATCCATTGGGTAATCCTGTACGTCCGTTAAAACATGCTCACCTTTGTTTATATTGTGTTTTATCAATAGTTCGTGGTATAACGTGACTGTGTTTTTTCTTATCTCCCCCTTTTATACCAATGTCTCTGATTCTGATCATTACAGTAAAAGCGAAATATAAACTATGGTTCGACAACTATTCTGAAGCTTTGAACTATAGTGGATATGAAATGGACATGAGCTTAAGTTAATCAGTGATTGTAGAATACAGATAGTTCCTGTTATATCAGATATTGTCCTATTTTCTTTCCTATATTGTATTGTGGCCTAGGCCGATGTGCAATTAAACCAGTTCAGAGTTTAGAGTTCTCTCTCTGTCTCTGTTTCTGTCGCTGTCTCTGTCTTTCTCGTTCTCTCTCTCTCTCTGTCTCTCTGTCTCTCTCTCTGTCTCTCTCTGTGTGTTTCTCTCTCTCTCTCTGTGTCTCTCTCTGCGGTTGGGTGTGTTTGTGTTGGTTGTGTTGTGTGTGTGTGTGTGGGGTGTGTGTGTCTCTCTCTCTCTCTCTCTCTTTCTCTCTCTTCTCTCTGTCTGTCTCTCTCTGTCTCTCTCTCTCTGTTTTCTCTCTCTTCTCTTCTCTCTTCTCTCTCTTCTCTCTCTCTGTTTTCTCTTTCTTTATCTTTCTTCTCTCCTCTACTTCATTGCATTCTCTTTGTCTTTTTCTCAATCCTTTTCTCAATAATAAAAAACACAAGAAAACAGATAAAACATCCCCCCCCCCAAAAAAAAACAACAACGAAAAGAAGCAACAAACCACCACCACCACCACCACCACCACCACCACCACCACCACCACCACCACCACCACCACCACGAAAAACAAAACAAGATCTATAGAACCGAGAGCCAGTCCTATAAGCGTGTGTAAATAGAAGACAAGAACTTGGTAATGCAACAGAAGGGAATGATAATATCCTTGAATGTTTTTTTTTCCTTGTGGAAAATTCAATCTACTTTTTCTCCCTTTTCCTGCGGGGAGTTCCAACATTGCGTTATTTGAAATGGAGCACTAGAAATTGAAGAAGCACAGCAGGATGTCCCTCCAGAGTTTCTGCACCCGTTTTCTTCTTGTCTATCTGTCTGTCTGTCTATCTGTCTGTCTGTCTGTCTGTGTCTGTCTGTCTGTTTCTGTCAGTCTGTCTGTCTGTCTGTCTGTCTCTGTCTGTCTGTCCGTCTGTCTGTTTCTGTCTGTCTGTCTCTGTCTTTGTCTGTCTGTGTTTGTCTGTCTGTCTCTCGTGTGCTTTGACAGGATTTGTTTTGGTTTGTTATGATTTAATAAACATAATGATAAACATAATAATAAACATGATAATAATAAACACAATGATAACAACAACAATAACAACAACAACAATGTTGATGATGATGATGACGACGATGATGATGATGATGAGTGGACTTGATATTGCTCTTTTTCTTGCAAAAAAGAAATCAAAGCACTTGCATTCAACGTAATCTTATGCATGCAACCGAAAACATTTAATGTTCTTTACAAATTCATATCATGTCATAATGAATGTTTAAGGGGAAATTTAACAGGACTATCACCAGTCAGTTTAACTGCATAGTGCATATTTTTGTCTCCCGGTCTAGGCATTTCAGACAGGAAAATAAAGAGATCAATAAATCTTGAAAATTGAAATCAAGGAAATGTAGATAATGCCTGGAAAGTAGAGAGGCCAAAATAAAACAATGTAAGAAAGGAAAAAAGATAAAAAGGAAAAAAAAACTGTCAGAAGTGGGATTCGAACCCACGCCTGGAGAACCAGACTGCGACCTGAACGCAGCGCCTTGGACCGCTCGGCCATCCTGACTTCTGACAAAGGTGGAAGCAGTGTGAACAAATATCATTTTGCTGGTTCTCTCCCTTGCTTGTCAGTATACATGTTTGGGCTAGCCTATGTACGAAAACCATCTCTTCCTTTTTCCATTCTCTACCGCCTTCAACATTGTGACGATTCTGTAGACGTCAGGGGGTATGCTGGGTATGTTCGTGTTTCTGTAACCCACTGAACTCTGACATGAGTGACGGGATCTTTAGATTGCATATTTGATCTTCTGCATGTGTGTTATATATATATATATATATATATATATATATATATATATATATATATATATATATATATATATATATATATATATATATATATATATACACGAGAAGATTTGATTTGATTTATTCTTTTATATCCAGGATAATGGAATAAGCACTCTTGTGCTTTTTTCATCCAGTCCCCATGTGTATGCATTTTTAAAAATGTCATCTGTTCCCACCGGCACACGATGGCCTTCTCTTTCGAAAAGCGGAACAGGATTTAACGTGTGCGCAAGTTGTTCTGCGTGCGTTCGCACACGGGGCCTCGGTTTAAAGTCTCATCCGAAGGACTTTGGGGAGATTGGAGTCTGCACTGATGTTAACTCCAGGAGAAAAATCTCCTCGATGGGACTCGAACCCGGGTCGTCAAATTGCCAGCGCAATGTTCTGACCAGAGAGAGAGAGAGAGAGAGAGAGAGAGAGAGAGAGAGAGAGAGAGAGAGAGGGGGGGGGGGGGGGAGGGCGGCGGGACGGGTTAGCCTGGTAGTTGAGTGATGCGCTCTGATCTGCTGACCCGGGTTCGAATCTCCTTCAAAGAGGATTTTTCCTCTGGAGTTAACATCAGCGCCGACTCCACTCCCAACAAATATCCTTCGGATGAGACTATAAAACAAGGTGTTGTATGCGAACGTACGCAGAACATCTTGCGCACACGTTAAACCCGTTCTGCTTTTCAGAAGAGTGCGCCATTGTGTGACAGTGGGAATGGATGTCAACATTATTTTACAAAACTGCACACACACGGGGACTGGATAAAAAAAGAACATGAGTGCTTATTCCATTATCCTCGAAATACAAGAATAAAACAAAAATAAAAGTTAAGATTCAGACACCGGCAGGTCTGCACTTGAAGTTGACCTGGGTAATCGTAAAAATCCCCACCCATGATTTACCAGCCATCGCCGAGATTCGAACTCACGACTTCATGACCCATGAGATTGAAGTCAAATGATTTGAGCAACTTGGTCCTCGTGTCCCTTTGGTGGTATACTACAAATAGTTTTGCAGCATGAATGATCATTCCCGTTGCATTCCAAACTTCATATAACACCAATATTATACATTTAACTGAGTTTTATTGAATTAATTGATCTGCATGGGAGAAATTGAGGTGTGTCAAAAACAACACAACAACAAAGAAAGAAACAAAAGAAACCAACAACCAAAAAAAGAAAAGAAACTAACACTTATATCCCCCTTTCCTCCCTTTTCTTTTCACATGAAACTTGTTGCTACTTTTGCCGATTATAAAAAAAAGGGTCCTGTGATCAAGATGTCCAATTAAAAAAAAAAAAAAGTAGTAATGACAATAACTGGTAACAATGAAAATATGTCAGGTAAAGAGGGGGAAAAGGTTGGGCTATTTTTTTTTTTTAAAGAAAAAGAAAAAAAACCTGTCAGAAGTGGGATTCGAACCCACGCCTGGAGAACCAGACTGCGACCTGAACGCAGCGCCTTGGACCGCTCGGCCATCCTGACTTCTGACAAAGGTGGAGCAGTGTGAACAAATAATAATCATCATTTTGCTGGTTGTCTCCCTTGCTTGTCAGCACACATGTTTGGAAGAACGTTCTTTTAGTGGTTTTTATTGATTGATTGATGGATTGATTGATTGATTTATTCTTTTACTTCGAGGATAATGGAATATGCACATTTTCAAGTGCTTTTTTTTATATTATTTTTTAAAATTTTTTTTACATTGGCACCTTGTTTTGTCAGTTTTGTCATCTTTTCCTACGGGCAAACAAGGCGCTGCGTTCAGGTCGCAGAACAGCAGAATAGCAGAACAGGTTTTAACATGGGTGCAAGATGTTCTGTGTGCATTCGCACACAAATAGGTTTGCAGCATGAATTATCATTCCTGTTGCATTCCAAATTTCATATAACGCCAATATTATACCAATGAATGAAGTCATCATTTAACTGTTTATTTAATTAATTGAACTGCATGGGGAAATTGAAGTGTGTCCAAAAAAAAACAAAACAAAGAAAAGAAACTAGCACTCAGACCAAGTGAAGTGAAGTGAAGTCAAAAACACTTTAATTATCGCTATAAAGGGTAATTACAAATTCCCCTATTTCATCACTTTTCATCTCACAGAAAACTGCATGCTGCTTTTGTGGATTAGAAAAAGGTTCCTGTCATTAAACTGTCCAACATTTTACTGTTAAAAAAATAAATTAGCAATGACAATGATTGGTAACGAATGAAAATATACAAAGAAAAAAAGAAGAGGGGGGTGGGGGGATGTTAGACTACTGAAAAAAAAAGGAAATATGTCAGGAGTGAAGAAACAAAAATCGCGAGAAGGCCAAAAAATAGTCAAAGAAAAAAAATCTGTCAGAAGTGGGATTCGAACCCACGCCTGGAGAACCAGACTGCGACCTGAACGCAGCGCCTTGGACCGCTCGGCCATCCTGACTTCTGACAAAGGTGGAGCAGTGTGAACAAATATCATCATTTTGCTGGTTCTCTCCCTTGCTTGTCAGTACACATGTTTGGAAGAACGTCCTTTTAGTGGTTTTTATGGATTGATGGATAGATAGATTGATTGATTTGTTCTTTTACTTCGAGGATAATGGAATATGCACATAATTATGTGCTCATTTAATTTAATTTATTTTTTTACATGGAGTTTTTATTTTGTCAGTTTTGTCATCTTTTCCTACTGGCAAACAATGGCATACTCTTCTGAACAGCGGAACAGGTTTTAACATGGGTGCAAGATGTTCTGTGTGCATTCGCACACAAATAGGTTTGCAGCATGAATTATCATTCCAGTTGCATTCCAAATTTCATATAACACCAATATTATAAAAAATGAATGAAGTAATCATTTGCCTGATTATTCAATTGACTGAACTGCATGGGGAAATTGAAGTGTGTCCAAAACACCCCTAAACAAAGAAAAGAAACTAGCACTCAGACCAAGTGAAGTGAAGTCCAGTCAAAAACACTTTAATTTTCGCTATAAAGGGTAATTACAAATTCCCCGATTTCCTCACTTTTCATTTCACAGAAAACTGCAGGCTGCTTTTGTGGATTAGAAAAAGGTTCCTGTCATTAAACTGTCCAAGATTTTACTGTTAAAAAAGTAAATTAGCAATGACAATGATTGGTAAGGAATGAAAATATACAAAGAAAAAAAAGAGGGGGGGGGGATGTTAGACTACTGAAAAAAAGGGGAAATATGTGAGGAGTGAAGAAACAAAAATCGCGAGAAGGCCAAAAAATAGTCAAAGAAAAAAAAACTGTCAGAAGTGGGATTCGAACCCACGCCTGGAGAACCAGACTGCGACCTGAACGCAGCGCCTTGGACCGCTCGGCCATCCTGACTTCTGACAAAGGTGGAGCAGTGTGAACAAATATCATCATTTTGCTGGTTCTTCCCTTCTTGTCAGTACACATGTTTGGAAGAACGTCCTTTTAGTGGTTTTTATTGATTGATTGATGGATTGATTGATTGATTTATTCTTTTACTTCGAGGGTAATGGAATATGCACTTATGTGCTCTTTTATTATTATTATTATTTTTTTTACATAGAGTCCCTGTTAGTTTGTCACCTTTTTCTACCGGCAAACAATGGCATACGCTTCTGAATAGCGGAGCAGTTCTAACATGGGAGCAAGATGTTCTGTGTGCATTCGCATACAAATAGGTTTGCAGCATGAATTATAATTCCAGTAGCATTCCAAATTTCATATAACGCCAATATTATACCAATAAAAAAGTAATCATTTACCTGTTTATTTAATTAATTAAACTGCATGGGGAAATTGAAGTGTGTCCAAAAAACCCCAAACAAAGAAAGAAACTAGCACTCAGACTAAGTGAAGTGAAGTCAAGTCAAAAACACTTTAATTATCGCTATAAAGGGTAATTACAAATTCCCCTATTTCCTCATTTTTTATTTCACAGAAAACTGCATGCTGCTTTTGTCGATTAAAAAAAGGTTCCTGTCATTAAACTGTCCTATATTTTACTGTTAAAAAAGTAAATTAGCAATGACAATGATTGGTAACGAATGAAAATATACTAAGAAAAAAAAGGGGGCGGGGGATGTTAGACTACTGAAAAAATAATAAAGGGAAATATGTGAGGAGTGAAGAAACAAAAATCGCGAGAAGGCCAAAAAATAGTCAAAGAAAAAAAATCTGTCAGAAGTGGGATTCGAACCCACGCCTGGAGAACCAGACTGCGACCTGAACGCAGCGCCTTGGACGCTCGGCCATCCTGACTTCTGACAAAGGTGGAGCAGTGTGAACAAAATATCATCATTTTGCTGGTTCTCTCCCTTGCTTGTCAGTACACATGTTGGAAGAACGTCCTTTTAGTGGTTTTTATGGATTGATGGATAGATAGATTGATTGATTTGTTCTTTTACTTCGAGGATAATGGAATATGCACATAATTATGTGCTCATTTAATTTAATTTATTTTTTTACATGGAGTCTTTATTTTGTCAGTTTTGTCATCTTTTCCTACTGGCAAACAATGGCATACTCTTCTGAACAGCGGAACAGGTTTTAACATGGGTGCAAGATGTTCTGTGTGCATTCACACACAAATAGGTTTGCAGCATGAATTATCATTCCAGTTGCATTCCAAATTTCATATAACACCAATATTATAAAAAATGAATGAAGTAATCATTTGCCTGATTATTCAATTGACTGAACTGCATGGGGAAATTGAAGTGTGTCCAAAACACCCCCAAACAAAGAAAAGAAACTAGCACTCAGACCAAGTGAAGTGAAGTCCAGTCAAAAAACACTTTAATTTTCGCTATAAAGGGTAATTACAAATTCCCCGATTTCCTCAC
Organism: Stramonita haemastoma; assembly: GCA_030674155.1. Lineage (NCBI taxonomy): Eukaryota > Metazoa > Mollusca > Gastropoda > Neogastropoda > Muricidae > Stramonita > Stramonita haemastoma. The sequence goes on from CM060322.1 coordinate 34,456,366, forward strand.
TTTTCATTTCACAGAAAACTGCAGGCTGCTTTTGTGGATTAGAAAAAGGTTCCTGTCATTAAACTGTCCAGATTTTACTGTTAAAAAAGTAAATTAGCAATGACAATGATTGGTAAGGAATGAAAATATACAAAGAAAAAAAGAAGAGGGGGGGGGGGGATGTTAGACTACTGAAAAAAAAGGGAAATATGTGAGGAGTGAAGAAACAAAAATCGCGAGAAGGCCAAAAAATAGTCAAAGATAAAAATAAATCTGTCAGAAGTGGGATTCGAACCCACGCCTGGAGAACCAGACTGCGACCTGAACGCAGCGCCTTGGACCGCTCGGCCATCCTGACTTCTGACAAAGATGGAGCAGTGTGAACAAATATCATCATTTTGCTGGTTCTCTCCCTTTCTTGTCAGTACACATGTTTGGAAGAACGTCCTTTTAGTGGTTTTTATTGATTGATTGATGGATTGATTGATTGATTTATTCTTTTACTTCGAGAGTAATGGAATATGCACTTATGTGCTCTTTTATTATTATTATTATTTTTTTTACATAGAGTCCCTGTTAGTTTTGTCACCTTTTTCTACCGGCAAACAATGGCATACGCTTCTGAATAGCGGAGCAGGTTCTAACATGGGAGCAAGATGTTCTGTGTGCATTCGCATACAAATAGGTTTGCAGCATGAATTATAATTCCAGTAGCATTCCAAATTTCATATAACGCCAATATTATACCAATAAAAATAGTAATCATTTACCTGTTTATTTAATTAATTAAACTGCATGGGGAAATTGAAGTGTGTCCAAAAAACCCGCAAACAAAGAAAAGAAACTAGCACTCAGACAAAGTGAAGTGAAGTCAAGTCAAAAACACTTTAATCATCGCTATAAAGGGTAATTACAAATTCCCCTATTTCCTCACTTTTCATTTCACAGAAAACTGCATGGTGCTTTTGTCGATTAAAAAAAGGTTCATGTCATTAAACTGTCCAACATTTTACTGTTAAAAAAATAAATTAGCATTGACAATGATTGGTAAGAATGAAAATATACAAAGAAAAAAAAAAGGGGGGGGGGGAGATGTTAGACTACTGAAAAAAAAAGTATAGGGAAAATTGTCAGGGGTGAACAAACAAAAATCGCGAGAAGGCCAAAAAATAGTCAAAGAAAAAAAATCTGTCAGAAGTGGGATTCGAACCCACGCCTGGAGAACCAGACTTCGACCTGAACGCAGCGCCTTGGACCGCTCGGCCATCCTGACATCTGACAAAGGTGGAACAGTGTGAACAAATAATTATCATCATTTTGCTGGTTCTCTCCCTTGCTTGTCAGTACACATGTTTGGAAGAACGTTCTTTTAGTGGTTTTTATTGATTGATTGATGGATTGATTGATTGATTTATTCTTTAACTTCGAGGATAATGGAATATGCACACATGTGCATTAAACATTTTTTTTTTACATCGAGTCTCTGTTTTGTTAGTTTTGTCATCTTTTCCTACCAGCAAACAATGGCATACTCCTCTGAATAGCAGAACAGGTTTTAACATGCGTGCAAGATGTTCTGTGTGCATTTGCACACAATTTACAATGCTGATGAATGAATGAATAAATTAATAACTGAAGATTTGTGTGGGAAAATTGAAGCATGTCTTAATAAAAAACAAATTTAAAAGAATTAACAGCCACCGTCTCTCTTTTCTTTTCACATAAAGAACTGCATGCTACTTTTTGCCTTTTAAAAGAATAGTTTCTGTCAAGAAAACGTCACACACTTTACTGTTTAAAGTAAAGTGTGACTGGTAATGAACGAAAATATACAAAGAAAAGGGGAGGGGGACATTAAAGTACTGAAAAAAAAAAAATAAAGGGAAACATGTCAGGAGGGAACAATTATGACAATTAACATTGTTAAAGGAATAATGAAAACCACTATTAACAAAATAGAAATTGTAATACCTAAAAGAAAAAAGGGGTGGGGGAGTGCTCAACTATTTTCAAAAAGGAAAAAAACCTGTCAGAAGTGGGATTCGAACCCACGCCTGGAGAACCAGACTGCGACCTGAACGCAGCGCCTTGGACCGCTCGGCCATCCTGACATCTGATGTGGTGGTGATAGTAAAGGGATATATTATATGTCTGCTTATTATCTCCCTTTTCTGTTTTAGTTTTCGTTTTCTTTGTATTGTTTGTTCTTTGTTTTGTTCGTTGAATTTTTTTCTTTGTTGGCTTATTCGCTTTTTTTTTTTGGGAGGGGGGGGGGGGGTAGGGCAAGAATGTGTTTATTTCTTGGTGGTGGGGAAGGTGGGGGTGGGGTTCTGGGCCAGTCAGAGTCTGTCAGATCATTTGTGGAAAAGCTTGTATTAAAATCTGAAATCACACAAGAATTATTAGTCTTGTCTTAATTCTAGTCTTATAATACTGGTCTTCTCATGACACAGAGGTATGAAAAGATTAGTCCGAATTTTTGTTTGAATTAAATCTTCCATTGATTAAATTACGTTTTGAAACAGGGGATGGGAGAGCCTAGTGGTCAGAATATTGCGCTGGCGATTTGACGTCCCGAGTTCGACTCCCGTTCGAGGGGATTTTTCCCCTGGAGTTAACATCAGTTCTGACTCCACTCTCCCCCAAAGTTTTTCGGATGAGACTATAAACCGAGGCCGCGTGTGCGAACGCACGCAGAACATCTTGCGCACACGTTAAATCCTGTTCCGCTTTTCGTTTGCCTTTGTTAATGAAGGGAAATGTTTGTGTACAGCCTTGACTTGTGGCCTCCCCAAACTGATAAGAAATTGGTTTAAATTATTAGAAATGAATAGGAAACGGTCACCACACAAGGGGTATTAAGTGCTGTTGCAACTAGATAACTCTGGAAAACAGTGCTGGGTTTCGAAAATAACAAAAATCTTTTGCTTAACTGGAGTTAACATTGTTGGGTTGCAGCAGGGTGTTGGGGATAGGAAAAGGTTTGTAAGCATAGTTATTTGAGTAGAGACTCATCGATACGTTCGTTCAAGAGCGGTTAGGAACTATAATAGATCGTGATAGATAGCAGCCAAATAGCTCATTTAAGATTATTTCCGAAAAAGAGAGTTATATTCTAGATGGCGAAAATTATTGTCTTGGTATTGCCATTAAACATGTGACGTTCATTTACTCCCATAAAAACACTATTCATCACTATAGTGAGTCTGTTCATGATATATTCTGTCTATTTCGTAAAAACAAGATCGAAAATGAAAAACATTTTTAATGTGTTAATTTGTGCTACGTATAAAGATTTTAGGGTAAAATTTCTAAAAGAATATAAAAAAAGCCCCCTTTCTCTGCACATGTTACCCAGAGCCACTGACCCTGTCCACAGATATATTTTATCTAAATAAGTGTTTCATGCAATAAATAGGCGGAAGAAAATTCTTTAAATCCATTGGGTAATCCTGTACGTCTGTTGAAACATGCTCACCTTTGTTTATATTGCGTATTATCAATAATTCGTGGCATACCGTGATTATGTTATTCCTTATCTCCCCCTTTTATACCAATGTCTCTGATTTTGATCATTACAGTAAAAGCGAAATATAAACTATGGTTCGACAACTATTCTGAAGATTTGAACTATAGTGGATATGAGATGGACATGAGCTTAAGTTGATCAGTGATTGTAGAGTACAGATAGTTCCTGTTATATCAAATATTTTCCTATTTTCTCTCTTATATTGTATTGTGGCCTAGGTCGATGTGCAATTAAAACAGTTCAGAGTTTAGAGTTCGTTCTCTCTCTGTCTCTGTCTCTGTCTCTGTCGCTTTCGCTGTCTCTGTCTTTCTCTCTCTCTGTCTTTCTGTCTCTCTCTCTCTCTCTGTCTCTCTCTCTCCCTCTCTCTCTCTCTCTTCTCTCTCTTTCTCTCTCTCTCTGTGTGTTCTCTCTCTCTGTCTCTCTCTCTCTTCTCTCTCTCTCTCTCTCTCTCTCTCTCTCTCTCTCTCTCTCTCTCTCTCTCTCTCTCCTCTCTCTCTCTCTCTCTCTCTCTCTCTCTCTCTCTCCTCCTTTCTTTCTCTCCTCTACTTCCTTGCATTCTCTTTGTCTTTCTCTGAATCCTTTTCTCAATAATAGAAAACACAAGAAAACAGATAAAACATCCCCCCAAAAAAACAAAAACCAAACAAACAACAACAACGAAAAGAAGCAACAAACCACTACCACCACCACCACCACCACCACCACCACCACCACCACCACCACCACCAACAAGAACAAGAAAAACAAAACAAGATCTGTAGAACAGAGAGCCAGCCTATAAGCGTGTGTAAATAGAAGACAAGAACTTGGTAATGCAACAGAAGGGAATGATAATATCCTTGAATGTTTTTTTTTCTTGTGGAAAATTCAATCTACTTTTTCTCCCTTTTCCTGCGGGGAGTTCCAACATTGTGTTATTTGAAATGGAGCACTAGAAATTGAAGAAGCACAGCAGGATAGCAATGACAATGATTGGTAATGAATGAAAATATACAAAGAAAAAAAAAGGGGGGGGGGGAGATGTTAGACTACTGAAAAAAAACAAAAAACGGAAATATGTCCGGAGTGAAGAAACAAAAAATCTTGAGAAGGCCAAAAAGTAGTGAAAGATAAAAAATCTGTCAGAAGTGGGATTCGAACCCACGCCTGGAGAACCAGACTGCGACCTGAACGCAGCGCCTTGGACCGCTCGGCCATCCTGACTTCTGACAAAGGTGGAGCTGTGTGAACAAATATCATCATTTTGCTGGTTCTCTCCCTTGCTTGTCAGTACACATGTTTGGAAGAACGTCCTTTTAGTGGTTTTTATTGATGGATAGATTGATTGATTGATTTGTTCTTTTACTTCGAGGATAATGGAATATGCACATGATTATGTGCTTATTTAATTTAATTTATTTTTTTACATGGAGTCTTTATTTTGTCAGTTTTGTCATCTTTTCCTTCTGGCAAACAATGGCATACTCTTCTGAACAGCGGAACAGGTTTTAACATGGGTGCAAGATGTTCTGTGTGCATTCACACACAAATAGGTTTGCAGCATGAATTATCATTCCTGTTGCATTCCAAATTTCATATAACACCAATATTATAAAAAATGAATGAAGTAATCATTTGCCTGATTATTCAATTGACTGAACTGCATGGGGAAATTGAAGTGTGTCCAAAACACCCCCAAACAAAGAAAAGAAACTAGCACTCAGACCAAGTGAAGTGAAGTCAAGTCAAAAACACTTTAATTATGGCTATAAAGGGTAACTACAAATTCCCCTATTTCCTCACTTTTCATTTCACAGAAAACTGCATGCTGCTTTTGTGGATTAGAAAAAGGTTCCTGTCATTAAACTGCCCAACATTTTACTGTTAAAAAAATAAATTAGGAATGACAATGATTGGTAAGAATGAAAATATACAAAGAAAAAAAGGAGAGGGGGGGGGGGATGTTAGACTACTGAAAAAAAGGGGAAATATGTGAGGAGTGAAGAAACAAAAATCGCGAGAAGGCCAAAAATTAGTCAAAGATAAAAATAAATCTGTCAGAAGTGGGATTCGAACCCACGCCTGGAGAACCAGACTGCGACCTGAACGCAGCGCCTTGGACCGCTCGGCCATCCTGACTTCTGACAAAGGTGGAGCAGTGTGAACAAATATCATCATTTTGCTGGTTCTCTCCCTTGCTTGTCAGTACACATGTTTGGAAGAACGTCCTTTTAGTGGTTTTTATTGATTGATTGATGGATTGATTGATTGATGTATTCTTTTACTTCGAGGATAATGGAATATGCACATATGTGTTTTTTTTATTTTTTGTTTTTTGTTTTTTGTGTTTTTTTTTTTTTTACATTGGCGCCCTGTTTTGTCAGTTTTGTCATCTTTTCCTACCGGCAAACAATGGCATACTCCTCTGAATAGCAGAACAGGTTTTAACATGGGTGCAAGATGTTCTGTGTGCATTTGCACACAAATAGGTTTGCAGCATGAATTATCATTCCTGTTGCATTCGAAATTTCATATAACGCCAGTATTATACCAATGAATGAAGTAATCATTTAACTGTTATTTAATTAACTGAACTGCATGGGGAAATTGAAGCGTGTCCAAAAAACTAGACAAAAGAAAAGAAACTAGCACTCAGACAAAGTGAAGTGAAGTCCAGTCAAAAACACTTTAATTATCACTATAAAGGGTAATTACAAATTCCCCTATTCCCTCACTTTTCATTTCACAGAAAACTGCATGCTGATTTTGTCGATTAAAAAAAGGTTCCTGGCATTAAACTGTCCAACAATTTACTGTTAAAAAAAATAAATTAGCAATGACAATGATTGGTAAGGAATGAAAATATACAAAGAAAAAAAAAGACGGGGGGATGTTAGACTACTGAAAAAAAAAATAATAAAGGGAAATTTGTCAGGAGTGAAGAAACAAAAATCTCGAGAAGGCCAAAAAATAGTCAAAGAAAAAAAAATCTGTCAGAAGTGGGATTCGAACCCACGCCTGGAGAACCAGACTGCGACCTGAACGCAGCGCCTTGGACCGCTCGGCCATCCTGACTTCTGACAAAGGTGGAACAGTGTGAACAAATAATTATCATCATTTTGCTGGTTCTCTCCCTTGCTTGTCAGTACACATGTTTGGAAGAACGTTCTTTTAGTGGTTTTTATTGATTGATTGATGGATTGATTGATTGATTTATTCTTTAACTTCGAGGATAATGGAATATGCACACATGTGCATTAAACATTTTTTTTTTACATCGAGTCTCTGTTTTGTTAGTTTTGTCATCTTTTCCTACCGGCAAACAATGGCATACTCTTCTGAATAGCAGAACAGGTTTTAACATGCGTGCAAGATGTTCTGTGTGCATTTGCACACAATAGGTTTACAATGTTGATGAATGAATGAATAAATTAATAACTGAAGATATGTGTGGGAAAATTGAAGCATGTCTTAATAAAAAACAAATTTAAAAGAATTAACAGCCACCGTCTCTCTTTCCTCTCTTTTCTTTTCACATAAAGAACTGCATGCTACTTTTTGCCTTTTAAAAGAATAGTTTCTGTCAAGAAAACGTCACACACTTTACTGTTTAAAGTAAAGTGTGACTGGTAATGAACGAAAATATACAAAGAAAAGGGGAGGGGGACATTAAAGTACTGAAAAACAAAAAAATAAAGGGAAACATGTCAGGAGGGAACAATTATGACAATTAACACTGTTAAAGGAATAATGAAAACCACTAGTAACAAAATAGAAATTGTAATACCTAAAAGAAAAAAGGGGTGGGGGAGTGCTCAACTATTTTCAAAAAGGAAAAAAACCTGTCAGAAGTGGGATTCGAACCCACGCCTGGAGAACCAGACTGCGACCTGAACGCAGCGCCTTGGACCGCTCGGCCATCCTGACATCTGATGTGGTGGTGATAGTAAAGGGATATATTAGATGTCTGCTTATTATCTCCCTTTTCTGTATTAGTTTTGGTTTTCTTTGTATTGTTTGTTCTTTGTTTTGTTCGTTGAATTTTTTTCTTTGTTGGCTTATTTCGCTTCTTTTTTTGGGGGTAGGTGCAAGAATGTGATTATTTCTTGGGGGTGGGAGAGGTGGGGGTGGGGTTCTGAGCCAGTCAGATTTTGTCAGATCATTTGTCCAAAAACTTGTATTAAAATCTGAAATCACACAAGAATTATTAGTCTTGTCTTAATTCTAGTCTTATAATACTGGTCTTCTCATGACGCAGAGGTATGAAAAGATTAGTCCGAATTTTTGTTTGAATTAAATCTTCCCTTGATTAAATTACGTTTTGAAACAGGGGATGGGAGAGCCTAGTGGTCAGAACATTGCGCTCGCGATTTGACGTACCGAGTTCGACTCCCGTTCGAGGGGATTTTTCCCCTGGAGTTAACATCAGTGCTGACTCCACTCTCCACAAAAAAAAAATTCGGATGAGACTATAAACCGAGGCCGCGTGTGCGAACGTACGCAGAACACCTTGGGCACACGTTAAATTCTGTTCCGCTTTTCGTTTGCCTTTGTTAATGAAGGGAAATGTTTGTGTACAGCCTTGACTTGTGGCCTCCCCAAACTGATAAGAAATTGGTTTAAATTATTAGAAATGAATAGCAAAGGGTCACCACACAAAGCGTATTAAGTGCGGTTGCAACTAGATAACTCTGGAAAACAGTGCTGGGTTTCGAAAATAAAAATCTTTTGCTTAACTGGATTTAACATTGTTGGGTTGCAGCAGGGTGTTGGGGATAGCAAAAGGTTTGTAAGCATAGTTATTTGACTAGAGACTCATCGATACGTTTGTTCAAGAGTGGTTAGGAACTGTAATAGATCGTGATAGATATCAGCCAAATAGCTCATTTAAGACTATTTTCGAAAAAGAAATTTATGTTCTAGATGGCGAAAATTATTGTCTTCGTATTGCCATTACACATGTGACGTTCATGTACTCCCATAAAAACAATATTCATCGCTATAGTGAGTCTGTTCATGATATATTATGTCTATTTTGTAAAAACAAGATCGAAAATGAAAAACATTTTCACGTGTTAATTTGTGCTACGTATAAAGATTTTAGGGTAAAATTTCTAAAAGAATAAAAAAGCCCCCTTTCTCTGCACATGTTACCCAGAACCACTGACCCTATCCACAGATATATTTTATCTAAATAAGTGTTTCATGCAATCAATAGGCGGAAGAAAATGCTTTAAATCCATTGGGTAATCCTGTACGTCCGTTAAAACATGCTCACCTTTGTTTATATTGCATATTATCAATAAATCGTGGCATAACGTGACTGTGTTATTCCTTATCTCCCCCTTTTTTACCAATGTCTCTGATTCTGATCATTACAGTAAGACTGAAATATAAACTATGGTTCGACAACTATTCTGAAGATTTGAACTATAGTGGATATGAGATGGACATGAGCTTAAGTTAATCAGTGATTGTAGAATACAGATAGTTCCTGTTATATCAGATATTTTCCTATTTTCTTTCCTATATTGTATTGTGGCCTAGGCCGATGTGCAATTAAACCAGTTCAGAGTTTAGAGTTCTCTGTCTCTGTCTCTGTTTCTGTCGCTGTCTCTGTCTTTCTCGTTCTCTCTCTCTCTCTCTCTCTCTGTCTCTGTCTCGCTGTCTCTCTCTCTGTCTCTCTCTGTGTGTTTCTCTGTGTGTGTGTGTGTGTGTGTGTGTGTGTGTGTGTGTGTGTGTGTGTGTGTGTGTGTGTGTGTGTGTGTGTGTGTCTCTCTCTCTCTCTCTCTGTCTCTCTGAATGTCTGTCTCTCTCTGTCTCTCTCTCTCTCTCTGTGTGTCTCTCTCTGTCTCTGTCTCTCTCTGTCTCTCTCTGTGTCTGTCTCTCTCTGTCTCTCTCTCTTTCTCTCTTTCTCTCTATGCTTTCTTTCTCTCCTCTACTTCCTTGCATTCTCTTTGTCTTTTTCTGAATCCTTTTCTCAATAATAGAAAACACAAGAAAACAGATAAAACATCCCCCCCAAAAAAAAACAACAACGAAAAGAAGCAACAAACCACCACCACCACCACCACCACCACACCACCACCACCACCACCACCACCACCACCACCACCACGAAAAACAAAACAAGATCTGTAGAACCGAGAGCCAGCCTATAAGCGTGTGTAAATAGAAGACAAGAACTTGGTAATGCAACAGAAGGGAGTGATAATATCCTTGAATGTTTTTTTTTTCCTTGTGGAAAATTCAATCTACTTTTTCTCCCTTTTCCTGCGGGGAGTTCCAACATTGTGTTATTTGAAATGGAGCACTAGAAATTGAAGAAGCACAGCAGGATGTCCCTCCAGAGTTTCTGCACCCGTTTCCTTCTTGTCTATCTGTCTGTCTGTGTCTGTGTCTGTCTGTCTGTCCATCTGTCTGTCTCTGTGTCTGTCTGTCTGTCCATCTGTCTGTTTCTGTCTGTCTGTCTCTGTCTTTGTCTGTCTGTCTGTGTTTGTCTGTCTGTCTGTCTCTCTTTCTCTCGTGTGCTTTGACTGGCTTTGCTTTGGTTTGGTAAAATTTCATAAAGAAATATAAACATAATAATAGACATAATAATAAACATAATAAAAGTAATAAACATCATCAAAATGATAATAAGAACAATAATAATGTTAACAGCAACAACAACAACAACATCAACAACGACGACGACGACGACGATGATGATGATGATGCTGCTGATGATGATGAATGGACTTGATATTGCTCTTTTTCTTGCAAAAAAGAAATCAAAGCGCTTGCATTCAACGTGTTCTTATGCATGCAGCCAATAAACTTAATGTTCTTTACAAATTCATATCATGTCATAATGAATGTTTAAGGGGGAAATTTAACAGGATTAGCATCAGTCAGTTTAACTGCATAGTGCAGATTTTTTGTCTCCCCTTCTACGCATTTCAGACAGGAAAATAAAGAGATCAATAAATCTTGAAAATTGACCTCAAGGAAATGTAGATAATGCCTGGAAAGTAGAGAGGCCAAAACAAAACAATGTAAGAAAAGAAAAAAGATAAAAAGAAAAAAAATCTGTCAGAAGTGGGATTCGAACCCACGCCTGGAGAACCAGACTGCGACCTGAACGCAGCGCCTTGGACCGCTCGGCCATCCTGACTTCTGACAAAGGCTGAGGAGTGTGAAGAAATAATTATCATTTTGCTGGTTCTCTCCCTTGCTTGTCAGTACACATGTTTGGGCTACGTACGAAAACCAACTCTTCCTCTTTCCATTCTCTACCGCCTTCAACATTGTGACGATTCTGTAGACGTCAGGGTGTATGCTGGGTATGTTCATGTTTCTGTATCCCACTGAACTCTGACATGAGTGACGGGATCTTTAGCGTGCATATTTGATCTTCTGCATGTGTATATATATATTCACAAAAAGATTTGATTTGATTTATTCTTTTATATCGAGGATAATGGAATAAGCACTCTTGTGCTTTTTTACGTCCAGTCTTCGTGTGTATGCAGTTTTGTAAATATCATCTGTTCCCACCGGCACACGATGGCCTACTCTTTCGAAAAGCGGAACAGAATTTAACGTGTGCGCAAGATGTTCTGCATGCGTTTGTACACGGGGCCTCGGTTGAAGTCTCATCTGAAGGACTTTTGGAGAGTGGAGTCAGTACTGATGTTAACTTCAGGATAAAAATCTCCTCGACCGGACTCGAACCGGCGGCGTCAAATTGCCAGCGCAATGTTCTGACCACTAGGCTATCCGTCCCCAAAGCGCTTGCGTTCAGAGAGAGAGAGAGAGAGAGAGAGAGAGAGAGAGAGAGAGAGAGAGAGAGAGAGAGAGAGAGAGAGAGGGGTGGTGGTGGTGGTGGTGGTGGTGGCGGGACGGGATAGCCTGGTAGTTAGAGTGATGCGCTCGTGATCTGCTGACTCGGGTTCGAATCTCCTTCAAAGAGGATTTTTCCCTCTGGAGTTAACATCAGTGCCGACTCCACTCCCCACAAATGTCCTTCGGATGAGACTATAAACCAAGGTCTTATGTGCGAACGTACGCAGAACTTCTTGCGCACACGTTAAAACCCGTTCTGCTTTTCAGAAGAGTACGCCATTGTGTGACAGTGGGAATGGATGTCAACATTATTTTACAAAACTGCATACACACGGGGACTGGATATAAAAAGAACATGAGTGCTTATTCCATTATCTTCGAAATACAAGAATAAAATAAAAATAAAAGTTCAGATTCAGGCACCGGCAGGTCTGCACTTGAAGTTGACCTGGGTAATCGTAAAAATCCCCACCCATGATTTACCAGCCATCGCGGAGATTCGAACTCACGACTTCATGACCCATGAGATTGAAGTCAAATGATTTGAGCAACTTGGTCCTCGTGTCCCTTTGGTGGTACACTACAAATATTTTTGCAGCATGAATGATCATTCCTGTTGCATTCCAAACTTCATATAACACCAATATTATACATTTAACTGATTTTTATTGAATTAATTGATCTGCATGGGAGAAATTGAGGTGTGTCAAAAACAACACAACAACAAACAAACAAAAAAATGAAACCAACAACCAAAAAAAGAAACTAAACTAACACTCATATCCCCCTTTCCTCCCTTTTCTTTTCACATAAAACTGGTTGCTACTTTTGCCGATTATAAAAAAAGGGTCCTGTGATCAAGATGTCCAAAGTTTTTTTTTTAAATTTCTTTTTTAAAAAGTAGTAATGACAATAACTGGTAACGAATGAAAATATGTCAGGTAAAGAGGGGGAAAAGGTTGGGCTATTTTTTTTTTTTAAAGAAAAAGAAAAAAAAAACTGTCAGAAGTGGGATTCGAACCCACGCCTGGAGAACCAGACTGCGACCTGAACGCAGCGCCTTGGACCGCTCGGCCATCCTGACTTCTGACAAAGGTGGAGCAGTGTGAACAAATAATAATCATCATTTTGCTGGTTGTCTCCCTTGCTTGTCAGCACACATGTTTGGAAGAAAGTCCTTTAAGTGGTTTTTATTGATTGATTGATGGATTGATTGATTGATTTATTCTTTTACTTCGAGGATAATGGAATATGCACATTTTCAAGTGCTTTTTTTATTAATTTTTAAATTTTTTTTTACATTGGCACCTTGTTTTGTCAGTTTTGTCATCTTTTCCTACGGGCAAACAATGGCATGCTCTTCTGAATAGCAGAACAGGTTTTAACATGGGTGCAAGATGTTCTGTGTGCATTCGCACACAAATAGGTTTGCAGCATGAATTATCATTCCTGTTGCATTCCAAATTTCATATAACGCCAATATTATACCAATGAATGAAGTAATCATTTAACTGTTTATTTAATTAATTGAACTGCATGGGGAAATTGAAGTGTGTCCAAAAAAAAAAACAACAAAGAAAAGAAACTAGCACTCAGACCAAGTGAAGTGAAGTCCAGTCAAAAACACTTTAATTATCGCTATAAAGGGTAATTACAAATTCCCCTATTTCCTCACTTTTCATTTCACAGAAAACTGCATGCTGCTTTTGTGGATTAGAAAAAGGTTCCTGTCCTTAAACTGTCCAAAATTTTACTGTTAAAAAAATAAATTAGCAATGACAATGATTGGTAACGAATGAAAATATACAAAGAAAAAAAGAAGAGGGGGGGGGGGGATGTTAGACTACTGAAAAAAAAGGGAAATTTGTCAGGAGTGAAGAAACAAAAATCGCGAGAAGGCCAAAAAATAGTCAAAGATAAAAAAAAATCTGTCAGAAGTGGGATTCGAACCCACGCCTGGAGAACCAGACTGCGACCTGAACGCAGCGCCTTGGACCGCTCGGCCATCCTGACTTCTGACAAAGGTGGAGCAGTGTGAACAAATAATTATCATCATTTTGGTGGTTCTCTCCCTTGCTTGACAGTACACATGTTTGGAAGAACGTTCTTTTAGTGGTTTTTATTGATTGATTGATGGATTGATTGATTGATTTATTCTTTAACTTCGAGGATAATGGAATATGCACACATGTGCATTAAACATTTTTTTTTTACATCGAGTCTCTGTTTTGTTAGTTTCGTCATCTTTTCCTACCGGCAAACAATGGCATACTCTTCTGAATAGCAGAACAGGTTTTAACATGCGTGCAAGATGTTCTGTGTGCATTTGCACACAAAATAGGTTTACAATGTTGATGAATGAATGAATAAATTAATAACTGAAGATATGTGTGGGAAAATTGAAGCATGTCTTAATAAAAAAGAAATTTAAAAGAATTAATAGCCACCGTCTCTCTTTTCTTTTCACATAAAGAACTGCATGCTACTTTTTGCGATTTAAAAGAATAGTTTCTGTCAAGAAAACGTCACACACTTTACTGTTTAAAGTAAAGTGTGACTGGTAATGAACGAAAATATACAAAGAAAAGGGAGGGGGACGTTAAAGTACTGAAAAACATACAAAATATAGGGAAGCATGTCAGGAGGGAACAATTATGACAATTAACACTGTTAAAGGAATAATGAAAACCACTAGTAACAAAATAGAAATAATAATACCCAAAAGAAAGAGGGGTGGGGGAGTGCTCAACTATTTTCAAAAAGGAAAAAAAACCCTGTCAGAAGTGGGATTCGAACCCACGTCTGGAGAACCAGACTGCGACCTGAACGCAGCGCCTTGGACCGCTCGGCCATCCTGACTTCTGATGTGGTGGGGATATTAAAGGGATATCTTATCAGTCTGCTTATTATCTCCCTTTTCTGTTTTCGTTTTGTTTTCTCTGTAGGCTATTGTTTGTTTGTTAACATTGTTGGGTTGCAGCAGGGTGTTGGGGATAGCCAAAGGTTTGTAAGCATAGTTATTTGAATAGAGAATCATCATATGTTTGTTCAAGGGCGGTTAGGAACTATAATAGATCGTGATAGATATCAGCCAAATAGCTCATTTAAGACTATTTTCGAAAAAGAGAGTTATGTTCTAGATGGCGAAAATTATTGTCTTCGTATTGCCATTACACAAGCGACGTTCATTTACTCCCATAAAAACAATATTCATCACTATAGTGAGTCTGTTCATGATATATTCTGTCTATTTTGTAAAAACAAGATCGAAAATGAAAAACATTTTCAGTGTGTTAATTTGTGCTATGTATAAAGATTTTAGGGTAAAATTTCTAAAAGAATAAAAAAGCCCCCTTTCTCTGCACATGTTACCCAGAGCCACCGACCCTATCCACAGATATATTTTATCTAAATAAGTGTTTCATGCAATCAATAGGCGGAAGAAAATTATTTAAATCCAGTAGGTAATCCTGTACGTCCGTTAAAACATGCTCACCTTTGTTTATATTGCGTATTATCAATAATTCGTGGCATAACATGATTATGTTTTTCCTTATCTCCCCTTTTCATACCAATGTCTCTGATTCTGATCATTACAGTAAAAGCGAAATATAAACTATGGTTAGACAACTATTCTGATGCTTTGAACTATAGTGGGTATGAGATGTATATGAGCTGAAGTTAATCAGTGATTGTAGAATGCAGATAGTTCCTGTTATATCAGATATTTTCCTTTTTTCTTTCCTATATTGTATTGTGGCCTAGGTCGCTGTGCAATTAAACCAGTTCAGAGTTTAGAGTTCTCTCTCTGTCTCTGTTTCTGTTTCTGTCGCTGTCGCTGTCTCTCTCTCTCTCTCTCTCTCTCTCTCTCTCTCTCTCTCTCTCTCTCTCTCTCTCTCTCTCTCTCTCTCTCTCTCTCTCTCTCTCTCTCTCTGTCTCTCTCTGTGTCTCTCTCTCTGTGTCTCTCTCTCTCTGTCTCTGTCTCTGTCTCTGTCCTCTCTCTCTCTCTCTCTCTCTCTCTCTCTCTCTCTCTCTCTCTCTCTCTCTCTCTCTCTCTACTTTCTTTCTCTCCTCTACTTCCTTGCATTCTCTTTGTCTTTCTCTGAATCCTTTTCTCAATAATAGAAAACACAAGAAAACAGATAAAACATCCCCCCCAAAAAACAACAACAACAACAAAAAACAACGAAAAGAAGCAACAAACCACCACCACCACCACCACCACCACCACCACCACCACCACCACCACCACCACCACCACCACCAACAACAACAACAAGAACAAGAAAAACAAAACAAGATCTATAGAACCGAGAGCCAGCCTATAAGCGTGTGTAAACTGAAGACAAGAACTTGGTAATGCAACGGAAGGGAGTGATAATATCCTTGAATGTTTTTTTTTTTCCTTGTGGAAAATTCAATCTACTTTTTGTCCCTTTTTCTTCCGGGGAGTTCCAACATTGTGTTATTTGAAATGGAGCACTAGAAATTGAAGAAGCACAGCAGGATGTCCCTCCAGAGTTTCTGTACCCGTTTTCTTCTTGTCTGTCTGTCTGTCTGTCTGTCTGTCTGTCTGTCTGTCTGTCTGTCTGTCTGTCTGTCTGTCTGTCTGTCTGTCTGTCTATCATGTCATAATGAATGTTTAAGGGGGAAAATTAACAGGATTATTACCAGTCAGTTGAACGGCATAGTGCAGATTTTTGTCTCCCCGTCTACACATTTTAGACAGGAAAATAAAGAGATCAATAAATCTTGAAAATTGACATTAAGGAAATCTAGATAAAGCCTGGAAAGTAGAAAGGCCAAAACAAAACAAACTAACCAATGTAAGAAAGGAAAAAAGAAAAAAAATCTGTCAGAAGTGGGATTCGAACCCACGCCTGGAGAACCAGACTGCGACCTGAACGCAGCGCCTTGGACCGCTCGGCCATCCTGACTTCTGACAAAGGTGGAGCAGTGTGAACAAATATCATCATTTTGCTGGTTCTCTCCCTTGCTTGTCAGTACACATGTTTGGAAGAACGTCCTTTTAGTGGTTTTTATTGATTGATTGATGGATTGATTGATTGATTTATTCTTTTACTTCGAGGATAATGGAATATGCACATATGTGCTTTTTACATCGAGTCCCTGTTTTGTCAGTTTTGTCATCTTTTGGTAACGGGCATAAAATGGCATACTCCTCTGAATAGCAGAACAGGTTTTAATAATAAAGGGAAATATGTCAGGAGTAAAGAAACAAAAATCGCGAGAAGGCCAAAAAAATAGTCAAAGAAAAAAAAATCTGTCAGAAGTGGGATTCGAACCCACGCCTGGAGAACCAGACTGCGACCTGAACGCAGCGCCTTGGACCGCTCGGCCATCCTGACTTCTGACAAAAGTGGAGCAGTGTGAACAAATAATTATCATCATTTTGCTGGTTCTCTCCCTTGCTTCTCAGTACATGTTTGGAAGAACATCCTTTTAGTGGTTTTTATTGATTGATTGATGGATTGATTGATTGATTTATTCCTTTACTTCGAGGATAATGGAATATGCACATATGTGCTTTAAAAAAAAAAAAAAATTTTTACATCGCATCTCTGTTTTGTCAGTTTTGTCATCTTATTCTACCGGCAAACAATGGCATACTCCTCTGAATAGCAGAACAGGTTTTAACATGGGTGCAAGATGTTTTGTGTGCATTCACACACAAATAGGTTTGCAGCATGAATTATCATTCCTGTTGCATTCCAAATTTCATACAAAGCCAATATTATACCAATGAATGAAGTAATCATTTAACTGTTTATTTAATTAATTGAACTGCATGGGGAAATTGAAGTGTGTCCAAAAAAACCCCAAACAAAGAAAAGAAACTAGCACTCAGACCAAGTGAAGTGAAGTCAAGTCAAGTCAAAAACACTTTAATCATTGCTATAAAGGGTAATTACAAATTCCCCTATTTCCTCACTTTTCATCTCACAGAAAACTGCAGGCTGCTTTTGTGGATTAGAAAAAGGTTCCTGTCATAACACAAGAGATATTAGTCTTGTCTTGATTCCAGTCTTATAATACTGGTCTTCTCATGACACAGAGGTATGAAAAGATTAGTCCGAATTTTTGTTTGAATTAAATCTTCCGTTGATTAAATTACGTTTTGAAACAGGGGATGGGAGAGCCTAGTGGTCAGAACATTGCGCTCGCGATTTGACGACCCGAGTTCGACTCCCGTTCGAGGGGATTTTTCCCCTGGAGTTAACATCAGTGCTGACTCCACTCTCCCCAAAAGTCTTTCGGATTAGACTATAAACCGAGGCCGCGTGTGCGAACGCACGCAGAACATCTTGCGCACACGTTAAATCCTGTTCCGCTTTTCGTTTGCCTTTGTTAATGAAGGAAAATGTTTTGTGTAGAGCCTTGACTTGTCGCCTCCCCAAACTAATAAGAAATTGATTAAAATGATTAGAAATGAATAGGAAACGGTCACCACACAAGGCGTATTAAGTGCTGTTGGAACTAGATAACTCTGGAAAACAGTGCTGGGTTTTGAAAATAACAAAAATCTTTTGCTTAACTGGAGTTAACATTGTTGGGTTGCAGCTGGGTGTTGGGGATAGCCAAAGGTTTGTAAGCATAGTTATTTGACTAGAGACTCATCGATACGTTTGTTCAAGAGCGGTTAGGAACTATAATAGATCGTGATAGATATCAGCCAAATAGCTCATTTAAGACTATTTTCGAAAAAGAAAGTTATGTTCTAGATGGCGAAAATTATTGTCTTCGTATTGCCATTACACAAGCGACGTTCATGTACTTCCATATAAACACTATTCATCACTATAGTGAGTCTGTTCATGATATATTCTGTCTATTTTGTAAAAACAAGATCGAAAATGAAAAACATTTTCACGTATTAATTTGTGCTACGTATAAAGATTTTAGGGTAAAATTTCTAAAAGAATAAAAAAAAGCCCCCTTTCTCTGCACATGTTACCCAGAACCACTGTCCCTATCCACAGATATATTTTATCTAAATAAGTGTTTCATGCAATCAATAGGCGAAAGAAAATGCTTTAAATCCATTGGGTAATCCTGTACGTCCGTTAAAACATGCTCACCTTTGTTTATATTGCTTTTTATCAATAATTCGTGGCATAACGTGATTGTGTTATTCCTTATCTCCCCCTTTTAAACCAATGTCTCTGATTTTGATCATTACAGTAAAAGCGAAATATAAACTATGGTTCGACAACTATTCTGAAGCTTTGAACTATAGTGGGTAGAAGAGGTATATGAGCTGAAGTTAATTAGTGATTGTAGAATGCAGATAGTTCCTGTTATATCAGATATTTTCCTATTTTCATTTCTATATTGTATTGTGGCCTATACGCCTAGGCCGATGTGCAATTAAACCAGTTCAGAGTTTAGAGTTCTCTGTCTCTGTCTGTCTGTCTGTCTGTCTGTCTGTCTGTCTGTCTGTCTGTCTGTCTGTCTGTCTGTCTGTCTGTCTGTCTGTCTGTCTGTCTGTCTGTCTGTCTGTCTGTCTGTCTGTCTGTCTGTCTGTCTCTCTCTCTCTCTCTCTCTCTCTCTCTCTCTCTCTCTCTCTCTCCTTTCTTTCTTTCCTTTACTTCCTTGCATTCTCTTTGTCTTTATCTGAATCCTTTTCTCAATAATAGAAAACACAAGAAAACAGATAAAACATCCCCCCCAAAAAAACAACAACAACAAAAAAAACAACGAAAAGAAGCAACAAACCACCACCACCACCACCACCACCACCACCACCACCAACAACAACAAGAACAAGAAAAACAAAACAAGATCTATAGAACCGAGAGCCAGCCTATAAGCGTGTGTAAATAGAAGACAAGAACTTGGTAATGCAACGGAAGGAAGTGATAATATCCTTGAATGTTTTTTTTTCCTTGTGGAAAATTCAATCTACTTTTTGTCCCTTTTTCTTCCGGGGAGTTCCAACATTGTGTTATTTGAAATGGAGCACTAGAAATTGAAGAAGCACAGCAGGATGTCCCTCCAGAGTTTCTGTACCCGTTTTCTTCTTGTCTGTCTGTCTGTCTGTCTGTCTGTCTGTCTGTCTGTCTGTCTGTCTGTCTATCATGTCATAATGAATGTTTAAGGGGGAAAATTAACAGGATTATCACCAGTCAGTTTAACGGCATAGTGCAGATTTTTGTCTCCCCGTCTACACATTTCAGACAGGAAAATAAAGAGATCAATAAATCTTGAAAATTGACATTAAGGAAATCTAGATAAAGCCTGGAAAGTAGAAAGGCCAAAACAAAACAAACTAACCAATGTAAGAAAGGAAAAAAGAAAAAAAAATCTGTCAGAAGTGGGATTCGAACCCACGCCTGGAGAACCAGACTGCGACCTGAACGCAGCGCCTTGGACCGCTCGGCCATCCTGACTTCTGACAAAGGTGGAGCAGTGTGAACAAATATCATCATTTTGCTGGTTCTCTCCCTTGCTTGTCAGTACACATGTTTGGAAGAACGTCCTTTTAGTGGTTTTTATTGATTGATTGATGGATTGATTGATTGATTTGTTCTTTGACTTCGAGGATAATGGAACATTATGTGCTTTTTAAATCGAGTCCCTGTTTTGTCAGTTTTGTCATCTTTTCCTACGGGCAAACAATGGCATACTCCTCTGAATAGCAGAACAGGTTTTAACATGGGTGCAAGATGTTCTGTGTGCATTCGCACACAAATAGGTTTGCAGCATGAATGATCATTCCTGTTGCATTTCAAATTTCATATAAGGCCAATATTATACCAATGAATAAAGTAATCATTTAACTGTTTATTTAATTAACTGAACTGCATGGGGAAATTGAAGTGTGTCCCAAAAAACAACAAAGAAAAGAAACTAGCACTCAGACCAAGTGAAGTGAAGTCAAGTCAAAAACAGTTTAATTATCGCTATAAAGGGTAACTACAAATTCCCCTATTTCCTCACTTTTCATTTCACAGAAAACTGCATGCTGATTTTGTCGATTAAAAAAAGGTTCCTGGCATTAAACTGTCCAACATTTTACTGTTAAAAAGTAAATTAGCAATGACAATGATTGGTAACGAATAAAAATATACAAAGAAAAAAAAAAGGGGGGGGGGATGTTAGACTACTGGAAAAAAAAGAGAAATATGTCAGGAGTGAAGAACCAAAAATCGCGAGAAGGCCAAAAAATAGTCAAAGAAAAAAATCTGTCAGAAGTGGGATCGAACCACGCTGAGAACCAGATGCGCCTGACGCAGGCTTGGACCCTGCACTGACTTTGACAAGGTTCGAACCCATCGCTGGAGAACCACTGCGACCTTGAAGCAGCGCCTTGGACCGCTCGGCATCTGACTCTGACAGGTGGAGCTGTGTGAAGAAATATCATCATTTTGATGTATCTCATCCCTTGTTGTCATAACAGTTTGGAACTCCTTTTAGTGGTTTTGATTGATTGATTGATGGATTGATTGATTGATTGATTGATTCCTTTCCTTCGAGGATAATGGAATATGCACATATGTGTTGTATTTTTTGTTTTTTGTTTTTTGTTGTTGTTTTTTTACATCCAGTCCCTGTTTTGTCAGTTTTGTCATCTTTTCCTACCGGCAAACAATGGCATACTCCTCTGAATAGCAGAACAGGTTTTAACATGGGTGCAAGATGTTCTGTGTGCATTTGCACACAAATAGGTTTGCAGCATGAATTACCATTCCTGTTGCATTCGAAATTTCATATAACGCCAGTATTATACCAATGAATGAAGTAATCATTTAACTGTTATTTAATTAACTGAACTGCATGGGGAAATTGAAGCGTGTCCAAAAAACTAGACAAAAGAAAAGAAAGTAGCACTCAGACCAAGTGAAGTGAAGTCAAGTCAAAAACACTTTAATTATGGCTATAAAGGGTAATTACAAATTCCCCTATTTCCTCACTTTTCATCTCACAGAAAACTGCATGCTGCTTTTGTCGATTAAAAAAAGGTTCCTGGCATTAAACTGTCCAACATTTTACTGTTAAATAATAAATTAGCAATGACAATGATTGGTAATGAATGAAAATATACAAAGAAAAAAAAAAGGGGGGGGGGGGGGAGATGTTAGACTACTGAAAAAAAAAGTAAAGGGAAACATGTCGGGAGTGAACAAACAAAAATCGCGAGAAGGCCAAAAAATAGTCAAAGAAAAAACAAACTGTCAGAAGTGGGATTCGAACCCACGCCTGGAGAACCAGACTGCGACCTGAACGCAGCGCCTTGGACCGCTCGGCCATCCTGACTTCTGACAAAGGTGGAGCAGTGTGAACAAATATCATCATTTTGCTGGTTCTGTCCCTTGCTTGTCAGTACATATGTTTGGAAGAACGTCCTTTTAGTGGTTTTTATTGATTGATTGATGGATTGATTGATTGATTTATTCCTTTACTTCGAGGATAATGGAATATGCACATAATTATGTGCTTTTTTTTTTATATCGAGTCCCCGTTTTGTCAGTTTTGTCATCTTTTCCTACTGGCAAACTATGGCATACTCCTCTGAATAGCAGAACAGGTTTTAGTATGGGTGCAACATGTTCTGTGTGCATTCGCACACAAATAGGTTTGCAGCATGAATTATCATTCCTGTTGCATTCCAAATTTCATATAAAGCCAATATTATACCAATGAATGACGTAATCATTTAACTGTTTATTTAATTAACACTGAGCTGATGGGGAAATTAAAGTGTGTCCCCCCCAAAAAAAACAAAGAAAAGAAACTAGCACTCAGACCAAGTGAAGTGAAGTCAAGTCAAAAACAGTTTAATTATCGCTATAAAGGGTAACTACAAATTCCCCTATTTCCTCACTTTTCATTTCACAGAAAACTGCATGCTGCTTTTGTCGAATAAAAAAAGGTTCCTGTCATTAAACTGTCCAACATTTTACTGTTAAAAAAATAAATTAGCAATGACAATGATTGGTAAGGAATGAAAATATACAAAGAAAAAAAAGGCGGGGGGGGGGGGGGGGGGGGGGGGAATGTTAGACTACTGAAAGAAAAGTAAAGGGAAACATGTTGGGAGTGAAGAAAGAAAAATCGCCAGAAGGCCAAAGAAATAGTCAAAGAAAAAAAACTGTCAGAAGTGGGATTCGAACCCACGCCTGGAGAACCAGACTGCGACCTGAACGCAGCGCCTTGGACCGCTCGGCCATCCTGACTTCTGACAAAGGTGGAGCAGTGTGAACAAATATCATCATTTTGCTGGTTCTCTCCCCTGCTTGTCAGTACACATGTTTGGAAGAACGTCCTTTTAGTGGTTTTTATTGATTGATTGATGGATTGATTGATTGATTTGTTCTTTTACTTCAAGGATAATGGAATATGCACTTATGAGCTCTTTTATTATTATTATTTTTTTTTTTTTTTACATAGAGTCCCTGTTAGTTTTGTCACCTTTTTCTGCCGGCAAACAATGGCATACTCTTCTGAATAGTGGAGCAGGTTCTAACATGGGTGCAAGATGTTCTGTGTGCATTCGCATACAAATAGGTTTGCAGCATGAATTATCACTCCTGTTGCATTCCAAATTTCATATAACGCCAATATTATACCAATAAAAAAAGTAATCATTTACCTGTTTATTTAATTAATTAAACTGCATGGGGAAATTGAAATGTGTCCAAAAAACCCCAAACAAAGAAAAGAAACTAGCACTCAGACCAAGTGAAGTGAAGTCAAGTCACAAACAGTTTAATTATCGCTATAAAGGGTAACTACAAATTCCCCTATTTCCTCACTTTTCATCTCACAGAAAACTGCATGCTGATTTTGTCGAATAAAAAAAGGTTCCTGTTATTAAACTGTCCAACATTTTACTGTTAAAAAAATAAATTAGCAATGACAATGATTGGTAAGGAATGAAAATATACAAAGAAAAAAGGGGGTTATGTTACACTATTGAAAAAAACGAAAAAGGAAAGGGAAATATGTCAGGAGTGAAGACACAAAAATCGCGAGAAGGCCAAAAAATAGTCAAAGAAAAAACAATCTGTCAGTGGTGGTATTCAAACCCACGCCTAGAGAATCAGACTGCGACCCGAACACAGCGCCTTGGACCGCTGGGTCATCCTGACTTCTGGCAAAGAGTGAACAGTCTGCAAAAAATCTCATTCTACTACTGGATCTCTCCTTTGAATGTGGCGGTGTATTAATGCTGCGGAAAAAGATCCCTTTAATGGTATACTGTGGTTTACGGCATAACTTAGCATCCCTGTTATGTTTTGAATGTCACATAGCTCCAATATCATGCTGGTTATCTGAGGCTTAACGTCCTCTGGGGTCATCTCATGTGGGACGTTTGCTGTTTAAAATCAAAAGCTATTACAATGCTGATGAATGAATGAATAAATTAATAAATGAAGTAATTAATCTGTGTGTGAAAATTGAAGTCCGTCTTAATAAAAGCGGATTAAAAACGAATTAACAACCACCATCTCTCTTTACTCATTTTTCTTTTCACATAAAAAAACCTGCACACTACTTTTTGTGTTTGAAAAGATTTGTTTCTGTCATCAAAATGTCACACACTTTACTGTTTAAAGTAAAGCAATAATGACAATTAATACTGTTAAAGGAATAATGACAATGACTAGTAACAGAATAGAAATAATAATACCCAAAAGAAAGTAGGGTGGGGGGAGTGATTGAATATATTTTAGAAAGGAAAAAAACTGTCAGAAGTGGGATTCGAACCCACGCCTGGAGAACCAGACTGCGACCTGAACGCAGCGCCTTGGACCGCTCGGCCATCCTGACTTCTGATGTGGTGGGGATATTAAAGGGATATCTTATCAGTCTGCTTATTATCTCCCTTTCCTGTTTTAGTTTTCGTTTTCTTTGTATTGTTTGTTCTTTGTTTTATTCGTTGAATTTTTTCTTTGTTGGCTTATTTCGCCTCTTTTGTGGGGGGTGGGTGGGGGTATGGGCAAGAATGAATCATAATCAGAATCAGAATCAGAAATTATTTATTGCCATTAAAGTCACATGGACTTATTGACACAACAAAATAAACTCAACATATTCATCAATACAACATACTATTCACTGGTCAGCATGACTGAAGTGATGTTTATTTCTTGGGAATGGGGAAGGTGGGGGTGGAGTTCTGGGCCAGTCAGAGTCAGTCAGATCATTTGTCAAAAAGCTTGTATTAAAATCTGAAATCACACAAGAGATATTAGTCTTGTCTTGATTCTAGTCTTATAATACTGGTCTTCTCATGACACAGAGGTATGAAAAGATTAGTCCGAATTTTTGTTTGAATTAAATCTTCCGTACGTTCTGAAACACAGGGATGGGATAGCCTAGTGGTCAGAACATTGCGCTCGCGATTTGACGACCCGAGTTCGACTCCCGTTCGAGGGGATTTTCCCCCTGGAGTTAACATCAGTGCTGACTCCACTCTCCCCAAAAGTCTTTCGGATGAGACTATAAACCGAGGCCCCGTGTGCGAACGCATGCAGAACATCTTGCTCACACGTTAAATCCTGTCCCGCTTTTCGCAAGAGTAGGCAATCGTGTGCCGGTGGGAACAGATAAGATTTACAAAATTGCATACACACGGGGACTGAATGTAAAAAAGCATATGATTGCTTATTCCATTATCCTCGATATAAAAGAATAAACAATAATAACAATAATAATAATAATAACAACAACAACAACAACAACAACAACAACAACAACAACAACAACACGCACTCTCATGCATACACACATACACCACACACACACACACAAATACATACACACACATACACACAAACGAGTACAAACACATGTACAGACACATGCACACATAACAACAAAAAAGCAACCAACCTTTTGAAACTATATAACTAAGAACTTGAAATCATGTTGAGAGAGAGAGAGAGAGAGAGAGAGAGAGAGAGAGAGAGAGAGAGAGAGAGAGAGAGAGAGAGAGATTGGGAGACAGGGAGGGAGAGCTAGAGACAAAGAGAGAGAGAGAGAGAGAGAGAGAGAGAGAGAGAGAGAGAGAGAGAGAGAGAGAGAGAGAGAGAGAGAGAGAGAGAGAGAGAGAAGGAATCAATCTCCTTTTAACCTTTCGCTGTAGAAACTTTTCCCAGAAAAGTCAGATGTGAATGAATGGCTCCGCCATGATGGATGGA
>CM060322.1:34491847-34504347 GCA_030674155.1 Stramonita haemastoma
ACGGGACCTCGGTTTATCGTCTCATCCGAAAGACTAGCACCCAGACTATCAATCATGGTCTAATGGATGGGGGAAAAGTTTTAGGCCCAAATGGTATTCGAACCACCACGGCACACTCCGACCCGGACTTTTCGCTTTCTAGGCAGGCACGTTACCTCCTAGACCACCGATCCACTCATTGTGATATCCAGCCAACATCACAATTCACACCAGACGAACATCACATGGAAACAAAATGAATCTAAGAGACTATTTGTTAAAATCAAAGCAAAAAGATGAAAATAAAAAGCACAGAAACAAAGTCAATTCAATGAAGCGCAAATCCCAAACAAAATACTTTCAAGATTTGCTGTCTTCAGCCCAGAATCCAAAAGCGATTTACAAAGCCATTAAAGCTTATGTTACTGTCTTGAGTTTGTTTTATCTTGTGAGATTCTGTTTGGATGAAAATTATTTTAGTTTTCAACTAAGGTTGATATTTGTCTTTGATTGTTTTAGAAGTCAATTTTCTTGATTTTTTTTGCGAGGGCAGGATGAAAAAAAGTTGTGTAAACTTAATCTTTTACCCTCAATAAAGATCATTTTGACTTGACTTGACTGGACAGGATCGCACAACCTCAAAACTCCAGTCTTTTCATTAGAACCCACATACCACCACAGCTGGGTAAAAACATGACCCAGAACACATTTTCTTTGTGTTTCCTTTTTATTTCAAAGCAGACTCTGAGGTTTCAAACCTACACACTACAGGCTGAAGCCTAAGGGATTGACCACTGGGCCATCGGGATGGGGTGGTATGTGTTTTGCGCCAACGTGTAAAAACTGACCCATAGCACACTTCCTTTCTTCTTCTTTAAGAAAAAAGCCAAAACAACCGAACTCTGAGGGCTCAAACCTACACACTGCCAGGCTGAGGCCTATTGCGTTGACCGCTGGGCCAAGGGGGCGGGGCTGGTATGTGTCTGTGCCAACCGGCGTGTGTGTGTGTGTGTGTGTGTGTGTGTGTGTGTGTGTGTGTGTGTGTGTGTGTGTGTGTGTGTGTGTGTGAGTGTGTGTGTGTGAGTGTGTGTGTGTGTGTGTGTGGAGTGTGTGTGTGTACGCGCACACGCGAGCACGCGCTCCGCGCGCGCGGGTTGCTTTTTAGCAGGCAGATGAACAGGCAGGTGGAGTGTAAATCACCTGTCACCTGCATGATTCAGGTGTCTGTCCATGGAGCAGTCAGGAAAAGAGATCTCTCTTTCTCTGTCTGTCCCTGTCTATCTGTGACTATGTCTCTCTCTCTCTCTGTTGTTTCATCTATTAGTTCATTCATTCATTCATTCATTCATCCATTCTCTCTCTCTCTCTCTCTCTCTCTCTCTCTCCTCTCCTCTCTCTCTCTCTCCTCTCTCCCTCTCTCTCTCTCTCTCTCTCTCTCTCTCTCTCTTCTTTTGATGCGTGTGTGCGTACGTGCGCGTGTGTGTGTGTGCGTGTGCGTGCGTGCGTGCGAGTGTGTGTGTGTGTGTGTTGTGGAAGAGAGAGACATAGACAGAGAGAGACAGAGAGACAGAGACAGAGACAGGGGAGACACAGAGACAGAGAGAGAGAAAGACAGAGATGGATCTGAAACCTAACTTCGATAGCTTATTCACAGACAGCCCACTGACCACGAGGAAAGAGGACAATAGGTCTAGTATGAGAGGAAAATAGGTTTAGTATGAGAGGAAAATAGGAAAGTACACTTTAAAAAAAGAAGATAGCTCGCAGAAACTTCACCGAAATCAAAATTGGAGTTGCTTCTTTCTTTCTTTTTCTTTCTTTGTTTCTTTCTTTGTTTCTTTCTCTCTCTGTTTCTTTGTTTGTTTGTTTCTTTCTTTCCTTTCTTTTCTTTCTTTTTTTCTTTCATTCTTTCTCTCTCTCTCTATCTCACTCTTTGTTTCTTTCTTTCTTTCTCTCTCTCCTCTCTCTCTCTCCTCTCTCTCTCTCTCTCTCTCTCTCCTCTCTCTCTCTCTCTCTCTCTCTCTCTCTCTCTCTTCTTCTTTCTTTCTTTCTTTCTTTTCTTTCTTTCTTTCTTTCTTTCTTTCTTTCTTTCTTCTTCTTTCTTTCTTTCTTTTCTTTCTTCTTTTCCTTTCTTCTTTCTTTTTCTTTCTTTTTTCTTTCTTTCTTTCTTTCTTTCTTTCTTTCTTTCTTTTTTCTTTCTTCCCCTTCTTTCTTTCTTTCTTTCTTTCTTTTTCTTTCTTTCTTTCTTTCTTTCTTTCTTCTCTCCTCTTCTTTCTTTCTTTCTTTCTTTCTTTCTTTCTTCTGTCTGTCTGTTCTTTCTTTCTTTCTTTCTCTCTTGTCTTTCTTTCTTTCTTTCTTTCTTTCTTTCTTCTTCTTTCGTTCTTTCTTTCTTTTCTTTCTTTCTTTCTTTCTTTCTTTCTTTCTTTCTCTTTCTCTTTCTTCCACAACTGCATCACACAACCTGACACACTCCCTCACTGACAAGTATCAGAAGTTAAAACAAAAATTATAACTTTTAAATGTAGTTGTGGCATAGCATCTAGCCATCACCCTGTTGTGATAAAAATTGTGTGCTCTTGCAAAAACCAAAGAAAACATCATCTTTCCCCCACCACACACCTAAAACAACAAACACACACACTCACCTCTAAGCAACAAAACAACAACAAAAAAGAACCTCCAAGTTATTATGACGGAACAGTACGAGGCTGCAAAGAAAGTATTTTAAAGACTGACTAAAACAGTCAAACAGTAGATAAAACGATTGTTCTGACACAAGAAACCTACGTTTTAAACAAAAAACAACAACTGTGGCGTGCGTATGAATTTTTTCTCTTCACAACTAACTTTTTTTTTTTTATCTTGCGCAAGAAATCGACCATACAACCACAGTTACGATCACAGCAGCAGCAGCAGCAGCAGCAACAGCAGCAGAAATAACAACAGCAGTAGCGATAGAAGCAGCGACAACGTCTCAACAACTGCAGCAACAAGAACGGCTACAGCAGCCACATGATAGTATCAGCTACATAAAAATTGAGCAGCACCAACAGCAACCACATCACCAACAATAACGATAGCAGCAGCAGCAGTAGCAACAGCAACAGCACAGCACAGTAACCACATCACCAACAATAACGGTAGCAGCAGCAGCAGTAGCAACAGCAACAGCAGCAGCAACAGTAACCACATCACCAACAATAAGGTAGCAGCAGCAGCAGTAGCAACAGCAACAGCAGCAGCAACAGTAACCACATCACCAACAATAACGGTAGCAGCAGTAGCAGCAGCAACAGTAACAACAGCAGCAACAGTAACAACAGCAGCAACAATAACGTCACAGCAGCAGCAGCAACAGTAACAACAGCACAACATAACAACAGCAGCAACATAACGTAGCAGCAGCAGCAGCAGCAACAACAGCAGCAGCTAGAAGTAGTAGCAACAGCAACGAACAAAAACAGAGCAGTAGCAGTTATTCGTATATAATATTTTATTTTACTCTTTTATTACATCCAGTCCACGTGCGTATGCATTCGTATAAATTTTGTCATCCGTTCCCACCGGCGCACACAATGACCTACTCTTCCGAAAAGCGGAACAGCAGTAACAGCATTAGCAACGGAAGAAACAACACAAGAGACTTATTTTGGAACCGCTCCCTTCCCCTATAAAAAAACGAAACCCGAGTCTTGGGAATCAGAGATGTGTTTGGAATTGCGGGCTAAGACCTTGTGAGCATTGGACGTTGCCTTGAACTAATCAATAACAACCTTTACTCTGGCAACTTGTGTTTAAGGCTTAAATATTTATTCTAATCACGGTGTCCTGCGTAGAGGTAAAAGAAAAAGAAAAGCGAAATGAGATAGGAAATCGTTTTTTGTGCATGTTGTCGCGCGGGCTTGATGTATGCAAGGATGTTTCTTTTGTCTGTCTGTCTGTTGGTCTGTCTGTCTGTCTGTTGGTCTGTCTGTCTACTTGTTTTTTTTCTTTTTCTGTCTTTCGTTCTTACTTTCTCCTTTTGTTTTCTTTCTAACATTCCCCCTTAACCATCAGTCCCTTTCCTGTCTCGCTTTCATCTTCTCTCTGTGTGTCTGCCTGCTTGTCTTTCTGTTTGTATGTATGTCGGCCAGTCGCTCCAAATCTTTTCTTTCTTTTTCTCCTCAGCCCCTCTCCCCCTTCTCTCTCTCTTTCTCTCTCTCTCTTTCTCTCTCTCTCTCTCTCTCTCTCTCTCTCTCTCTCTCTCTCTCTCTCTCTCTCTCTCTCTCCTCTCTCTCTCTCTCTCTCTCTCTCTCTCTCTCTCTCTTCTCTCGTGTGTGTGTGTGTGTGTGTGTGTGTGTGTGTGTGTGTGTGTGTGTGTGTGTGTGTGTGTGGAGAGAGTGAGAGAGAGAGAGAGAGAGAGAGAGAGAGAGAGAGAGAGAGAGAGAGAGAAGAGAGAGGAGAGAGAGAGAGAGAAATGATAATCTGTATTTGAAAGAGTTACAAAGAAGCAGTCTTTTTTTTTCTTTGAGCACTTGCCCTGAACACACACACACACACACACACCACACACACACACACACACACACACACACACACACACACACACACACACACGCATACACACATACACGCGCGCACACACACGCACACACACATAAATACAAACGCACGCGCGCGTGCACACGTGTGCGTATAAACCGCATACAAATGTATGCAATCACGCACGCATAAACACATGTACGGGTACGTATGAACTCACACATATACGCTCAAGTTCATAATTATGCAACCAAGTGCACGCTTACATATATATATACAAACACACATTAACCAAGTTAATTGGCATCAATCAACCTGCCAGCCAACCAGCCAACCATGACAACCAATCAACCAATTAACCAAGCAAACAAGAGACCGACGAAATATTTGACAAACTAACGAACCAACTAAAAAATAACAACAAAATAATTATCCCCGAACAAAACGAAACCTCCAACCATCCAGCGGGTCAGCCAGCCATTCCGCCACCTACTAACGTGACCCAGTAAATCAACCAATCAATCATTCACCCAACAACCAACCAACCCCAACCAACCAACCAACACAACCAACAACCAACCAACCAACCAAACCACACCAACCTAGAACCAACCAACCAATTACACACCCATCCACCCACTCACCCACCCAATTTACACACCCACCCAACCGCCCACCTACCCACCCACCAAGCAACCACTCACCCACCCACTTCATTCACCCTACCACCAACAAAGAACGAACGAACCAATCAACCAACCAACAAACCAACGGAGGAATGAACGAACTCTTGTGTTTGAGTTGTGGGTGCTCTTTGTTCTGTGATGGATTTGTGCCGATATTCAGAACCCGTGCTGAGCTATATTGATGTTGTTTTTGTGTGGTTATTGTTTTTATACATGGCTTGTAACCCACCGGAATTTCTCTGTTTTAGAGATAATAAAGTATTTTGAATTTGAATGAGCGAACGAACGAACGAACCAACCAACCAACACCCACACCACCCGAACAACCAACCAACCCATCAACCAACGAAGCAACAACCCACCCACTCATCCACCCAACCACCTCTCACTACCCCCCACCCCCTCCCTCTCGCATCCTCCCCAACCACCCAACCACCCAACCACCCAGCCTACCCAAAACCTAGCCACTGTATTGTCCTACTTGCTCTTGTGTTTCAAGTGCGAGTTGCAGACTGTAATCGGAAACTGTGGAACTAATCGAAGCTCTCCCGGCAGATGGTAAGCCGCTGCATCAGCCACGCATCACTGGTGGTGGTGTTGGGTGGGGGGAGGTGGGGGGGGGGGGGGGGGGGCAATGCAGGTGTCAGCCTCACCGTCTGGGCTGTCTCTGTCTTGTCTTCTCTCTGCTGCTCAAGTGCATTCGTAATAGGACCGTCAGGCTATGGCAATTTTCCTTTTGTTTTAATGCTATTACAGTGGGTTTTTTTGGTCTTTTTTTTTGGTTTTGGTTCCAGTCGGGTTTAGGATAATGCAGTTTTTTTCTTGTTGGTTTTTTAGGATATTACTGTTTTTCCTCTTAATTCAGGCTTTTACAGTTTTCCTGTTGTAATAAGCTTTTACAGTTTTCCTGTTGTAAGCTTTTTCAGTTTTCCTGTCGTAAAGCTTTTACAGTTTCTTTGTATAAGCTTTACAGTTTTCCTGTTGTAATAAGCTTTTACAGTTTTCCTGTTGTTAAACTTTTACAGTTTTCCTGTTGTATATAAGCTTTTACAGTTTTCCTGTTGTAATAAGCTTTTACAGTTTTCCTGTTGTAATAAGCTTTTACAGTTTTCCTGTTGTAATAAGCTTTTACAGTTTTCTTGTTGTAATAAGCTTTTACAGTTTTCTGTTGTAATAAAGCTTTTACAGTTTCTCTGTTGTAATAAGCTTTTACAGTTTTCCTGTTGTAATAAGCTTTTACAGTTTTCCTGTTGTAATAAGCTTTTACAGTTTTCCTGTTGTAATAAGCTTTTACAGTTTTCCTGTTGTAATAAGCTTTTACAGTTTTTCTGTTGAATAAGCTTTTGCAGTTTCTCTGTTGTAATAAGCTTTTAAGTTTGTGTTGTTAATAAGCTTTCACACTTTTCCTCTTTTGATAAGCTTTTGCAGTCTGCTCTTTGTAATAAGCTTTTACAATTTTCATATTTCAGTCAGATTTTAGTTTCCTCTTGTACAGCTGTTACTTTTCCTTTTGTTTCAGGCTGTGACAGTTTTCCTTTGTTTCAGGCTGTTACAGTTTTCCTCTTGTTTCAGGCTGTTACAGTTTTTTTGTTTCAGGCTTTACAGTTTTCCTCTTTTGTTTCAGGCTGTGACAGTTTCCTCTTGTTATAAGGCTGTTACAAGTTTTCTTGTTTCAGGCTGTTACAGTTTCCTCTTGTTTCAGGCTGTTACAGTTTCCTCTTGTTTCAGGCTGTTACAGGTTTCCTCTTGTTTCAGGCTGTTACAGTTTCCTCTTGTTTCAGGCTGTTACAGTTTCCTCTTGTTTCTGAGTTTCTTTGAGGCTGTTAAAAGTTTCCTCTTGTTTCAGGCTGTTACAGTTTCCTCTTGTTTCAGGCTGTTACAAGTTCCTCTTGTTTCAGGCTGTGACAGTTTCCTCTGTTTCAGGCTGTTACGTTTCCTCTTGTTTCAGCTGTTACAAGTTTCCTCTTGTTTCAGGCTGTTACAGGTTTCCTCTTGTTTCAGCTGTTACAGTTTTCCTATTGTTTTAGTTCTTGAGGTAGAGAAGTTCATGTGTGTGCGTGGAGGTTCAGTAGGCAAATCGTGAACGTACGCCCATTCGTGTGCATTCATACACATACGGACACGTGCGTAAAGGCTCATGCACACACACAGACACAAACGCAAATTTGCTCGCGGACACATACAGCTTGCGCAAGTAGGTACACATGCAGGCACGTTCTCACACACGCACACATACCAAGACCCACTCAGCCACCAATACGCACACACTGTCTCTGTATCTGTATCTGTATCTGTATCTGTTCTGTGTGTGTGTGGTGTGTGGTGTGTGTGTGTGTGTGTGTGTGTGTGTGTGTGTGTGTGTGTGCCTCTCTCTCTCTCTCTTTATTTCTTTCCTTCTTTCTTCCTATCACTCGCATAATACATACAAAAACGCGCGCTCTCGACACACGTATACATAAACACGCCCCCTCCCCCCACACCTGTCTAACATCACTTTCTAGAGGATAGACGTTAAAAAGAACACACACACACACACACACACACACACACACACACACACACACACACACACACACACACACACACACACACACACACACACACACACACACGAGATGATAAAAAGCTGTATGCTGAGGAAGACTTATATATGCTCAATGAAAAGAACTGAGGTACTTCAAAGGAAGGGACCCCGGAACAGTTCAAAGAATCATACTGCATACTTGCATAGAGGGATTTCTTGTCATATGAGAGAGAGAGAGAGAGAGAGAGAGAGAAGAGAGAGAGAGAGAGAGAGAGGAGAGAGAGAGAGAGAGAGAGAGAGAGAGAGCGAGAGCTGAGAGAGAGAGAGAGAGAGAGAGAGAGAGAGAGAGAGAGAGAGAGAGAGAGAGAGAGATGCGTATGTGTAATTGCAGCAGCAGCAGAAGCAGCAGCAGAAGCAGCAGCAGTAATGTTAGCAGTAGTTTTAGAAGTGGTAGTTTTAGTAGTAGTAGTAGCAACAGCAGCAGCAGCAGCAGCAGCAGCAGCAGTAGCAGTAGTAGTAGTAGTAGTAGTAGTAGTAGTAGTAGTAGTATAGTAGTAGTAGTAGTAGTAGTAGTAGTGGTGGTGGTGGTGGTGGTGGCGGTGACGGCAGCAGCAGCAGCAGCAGCAGTAATGTTAGCAGTAGTTTCAGGAGCGGTAGTGGTGGTGGTGGTGGTGTGGTGGTGGTGGTGGTGGTGGTGGTGGTGGTGGTGGTGGTAGTATAGTAGTAGTAGTAGTAGTAGTAGTAGTAGTAGTAGTAGTAGTAGTAGTATAGTAGTAGTTGTTGTTTTAGTGGTAGTGGTAGTGGTGGTAGTGGTGGTAGTGGTAGTGGTGGTGGTAGTAGAAGAAGAGTAGTAGTAGTAGTAGTAGTATAGTAGTAGTAGTAGTAGTAGTAGTAGTAGTAGTAGTAGTAGTAGAATTCATAGTTCAAAATACTTCATTATCTAAGAAACAGAGAAACTTACGTAGTAGTAGTAGCAACAGCAGCAGCAGCAGCAGCAGCAGAAGATGAAGCAGTAGTTGTTATCATAGTAATTATGTTAATGTCGTCGTCATCATCTTTACTATCAATATTATCCTGATTAACATTATCATGATCATTCTCTGAGATTTCAGGCAACTAAGAATCATGCAAGACTGAATGAAAAAGAGAATTTGTCCATGAATTAATTAATTAATTTTAATTCTTTCTTTCTTTCTTTCTTCTTTCTTTCTTTCTTTCTTTCTTTCTTTCTTTCTTTCTTTCTTTCTTTCTTTCTTCTTCCGTCGTCCTTTCCGTCTTCTTTCTTTCTTTCTTTTCTTTCTCCGTCTTTCCTCTCTTTCTTTCTTTCTTTCTTTCTTTCTTTCTTTCTTTCTTTCTTTCTTTCTTTCTTTCTTCCTTCCTTTCTTCCTTCTTCTTCCTTTCCTTCCTTCCTTCCTTCCTTCCTTCCTTCCTTCCTCCTTCCTTCCTTCTCCTTCCTTCTTTCTTCCTTCCTTCTTTAGTATTTTCTTCTCCCTTTGCTTTTGCGGTTCCCTTGATCTTTATTTTGCTTATGTTGTCTATTTATTCCCGAAGTTGGGATGCAGCTACCTTCATGGTGGACAACCCCCCCCCCCCCCCCAACCAGGTCGCATACAGCCTATTCTGTTGGTGAATTTTGGAGATTTAGCCGAGGAAGAAAAAAAAAGATGCTTTTTTGTGGGTGTCGACATGTTGCATGGAACAGAAGATCCGCTGACGATGATATCATCTGCTCTCAGGAAAACAGGCAGATGCGAACCTCAGAGATTGTGTGTGTGTGTGTGTGTGTGTGTGTGTGTGTGTGTGTGTGTGTGTGGTGTGTGTGGGGTGTGTGTGTGTGTGTGTGTGTGTGTGTGTGATGTGTGGTGCTTGTATCTACATGTGCAGGTGCATATGTGGATGAGAAAAAAAACACACCTCTAGGCCACGAACATGCCTTGACAAAGGAAGATGGACTTGTATGGTATCGTATTCGTATCAAAAAGTCTGAATTTTGCGTTTGGGTGTCAAGCACAAAAAAAAGTGAGCTCAACGTTGTTTTTCATCATAAAGTCAACGTACTTTTGCTCTCATTTACGTTATTGGACGTTCCACAGTTTAACACCTTTGAGTCACCTAGTGTATGCACTCTGCCTCACTCATCCCGCCTGGGAACCACTGTAAGGGTGCGCACAAAGAGAACGCTTGCTCGAAAAAGCGAGCGCGATAAAGCAAGCGCTTGTAATGTTGTTCAAAATTTGCTTATGCCGCACAAAAAGCACACTCGCTTTATCACGCCTGCGATTTCAAGCAACGCTTGGGAAGCGTAAAGAATCAAAAGCTAATTCTTTATCGCGAGCAAGCGTCTTCATACTTATATATAACTGTATATATACATACATTTCAACTAAGGATGACTCAATTGAGTGTAAGAAATAGACGCTCCTCTGGCAGAATTGGCTGTTGGTGCCAGTTGCACCAGTTCTTTGTTATCTCCGGTTCAATTTTTTCTAAGATATAGTTGAATGTATCTTGGCTCATTTCAAGTAGGACTGAAAACGAGAAGGGCTCCTTTTAAGCAAAGGAAACAAATGATGATATTCACTTTCCATTTGCCTCCTTTTTATCTCATGAACGCCCATTCTTTTGCGTTTTCCTAGGATAATTTTTGGCAAAACATTGTCCAGCAGCAATAGTTCGTCTTCACTTGAATCTGCCATGGTGCCAAATGGCAAAATTCTACCAGTCCCCAAGCGCGATTTTCAGGCTTTCTATAAATTATGTCCACCTCAACGACAACAAGCGCTTTCATTACACGCACTTGCTTTATTGCGCTTACTTTTTCGCGAGCAAGCGTTCTCTTTGTGCACACGCTAAGACTGTAAGTAACACTATTTTATCTATCTATCTATCTATCTATCCTATCTATCATCTGTCTGTCTGTCTGTCTGTCTAGTCTGTCTGTCTGTCTATCTATCTGTCTATCCATCCCTTAGTCTGGTGACCGTGGGGGCACCCCTGAAGACTTGAAAACCAGTTCCCCCCATTCCTCTCTCTGTTCTGCCTTTACTCAAAGTTTTGTTGAGTTCTAGGCCTGTCAAATATCTGGGCAGCGTTAGAATCAGATGAAGGATCAAAACCTGAAATTTTCTCCAGGGTAGCCCAACCACAGCTGCAATGACCAAACTGAAAGTCCTCTGAATGATAAGAACATCGCCATCAGCTTCAAGATCAGACTGATGAGTCCCCTGATCATGTCCATATTTTTGTACGCTTGTGAAACATGGACCATAACAGCAGACATTGAAAGAGAGATACAGGAAATGGAGATGAGATGCTTTGGCAAACTCCTTGGCATTTTATACAGAGATCACATCACTAATGAAGAAGTGAAAACTAGAATAAAGAATACCATCGAAGTTAACTACAGTGAAAAAAAGCAAGCTAAAGTGGTACGGGCACGTCACACGATCATCTGGACTGGCCAAGACAGTCTTACAGGGAACAGTAAGGGGATGGAGACGAACAGACAGACAGAGGAAACAATGGGAAGAAAACATCAGAGAGTGGACAGGATTTGGGTGGAACCATGTACTACGTAGGGCGGAGGACCGTAAAGAGTAGAGAAGCTGGTTTCAAAATCTTCAGTTTGCCCCCTCGGTCCACGGGAAAGGGACAGGCTGTCATTGGTAAATGTGTCCTGAATCTCTCTGGTCTGTCTTTCTCCATTGGCAGTGCTTGCATATGTTTATCGCAATCCCTTTGATTGCTACTGGCTACCATTTAAGTTATGTAACAAGCGGACATTATTGTCTCAACTCTGCACAACTCGAAACGGCACGTAGTAGTTAGAATGTGACCTCTAAAAAGGTACATAATATAATTTCACGTGAGGCGAATGCATGCAAGGAGATTTCGACCACTACCAGAATCGAGCATCGACAATCACAGTGTGCTTAAACAAATCCGACGCTGCGTTGCGCGCTCGTTCCATGATATCTAATACTGCATCATTTACGCTTCTTTCGATTGATAGATTTTCGTAGGGACCAATGGTTTGCTGGATTCTGTTATGCACTTCTTTGTTGCTTATGGGGTTTCTGTAGGAAATGCCAAGGAGTCTCCGGAAGCATCTCATCTTACTGTCTGTACTCTTCTCTCCAAATCAGCAGTCAGGGTCCACGATTCACAGGCAACAGGAATACGGATATGACAAGGGAGCGCATCAGTCTAATCTTGGAGTCGAGTGACGTATCTTTATCTTTCCAGATGGTGTTCAGTACTCACTGGATGAGAAATTTTGCCTGTAATGCTGTTTTCAAATACCTTGCCAAACAGGCAGGAATTCTTGGACTTCAAAGGCTTTTTGTTCCTGTGAGGGAGAGTGAAGGTTGATATGATGAGCTGGTCATGGTTGAGCACAATATCGAACATGTTCATGTAGGCATCAACACTTTGCTGACATCAACAACTGACAAAGGTTTTAGCCTGGGCTGACCAATAATGTCTGAGTGAGTGAGTGAGTGAGCGAGTGTGTTTATTTATTTATTTATTTATTTTATTTTATTTTATTTATTCTTTTATTTTGAGGATAATGGAATAAGCACTCATGTGCATCCAGTGCCCGTGTGTATGCAGTTTTGTAAATTTTGTCATCTGTTCCTACCGGCACACAATGGCCTACTCTTACGAAAAGCGGAACAGGATTTAACGTGTGCGCAAGATGTTTTGTGTGCGTTCGCACACGGGGCCTCGGTTTATAGTCTCATCCGAAGGACTTTTGGGAAGAGTGGGGTCGGCACTAATGTTAACTC
>CM060322.1:34506847-34509347 GCA_030674155.1 Stramonita haemastoma
CCCGGGGGAAATAGCAGACTGAACTTCACGCAGAGAATCTTCAGGGACTTAGTTGTGAAGGCAATACACACAACGATCGTTAGAGAGCCTCTGGTGAATGTCTTCCCGTTCCAATACTGTCAGACTTGAAGCATAATGAATTGGTCGGCCCCCATCATTCGGCAGGTCACGTTCAGCCTAGACCCAATCAGATGCCGGGGAGGTGGTGACCTCACAGGATATCCGGTGTGTTCGTTTTGTCACGTGACCTATCAGAAAGCAGTTGTTGACTCCTGTGGTGTGTGTGTGTGTGTGTGTGTGTGTGTGTGTGTGTGTGTGTGTGTGTGTATTCGTGTGTGTGTGTGTGTGTGTTTGTGTGTGTGTGTGTATTCGCGTGTTGTATGCGCGCACGCGCGCGTGTGTGTTATTTAAAAAAAAATTCTTTTATTTCGAGGATAATGGAATAAGACCTCTATGCTTTTTTTTTTTTTTTTTTTTTTTTTTTTTTACAATCAGTCCCCGCGTGCGTCTAGTTTTGTAAATGTTGTCATCCCTTCCTGACGGCACACAATGGCCAACTCTTGAAAAGCCAAATGGGTTTTAACGTGTGTGCAAGATGTTCTGCATGCGTTGGCACGTGTGTGTGTGTGTTGTGTGTGTGTGTGTGTGTGTGTGTGTGTGTGTGTGTGTGTGTGTGTGTGTGTGTGTGTGTGTGTGTGTGTGTGTATCTGTGTTGTGTGTGTGGTGTGTGTTTTATTTATTCTTTTATATCGAGGATAATGGAATAAGCACTCATGTGCTTTTTTATCCAGTCCCCGTGTGTAAGCAGTTTTGTAAATCTTGTCATCTGTTCCCACCGGCTCAGGATAGCCTACTCTTACGAATAGCGGAACAGGATTTAACGTGTGCTCAAGATGTTCTGCGTACGTTTGCACATGGGGCCTCGGTTTTAAAGTCTCATCCGAAAGTTTTTTTGGGGGGAGTAGAGTCAGCACTTATGTTTACTCCAGAGGAAAAATTCTCTCGACCGAGATTCGAACCCGGGCAGTCAAATTGCGAGCGCAATGTTCTGACAACTAGGCTATCTCGTCTCCCGTGTGTTGTGTGTGTGGTGTGTGTGTGTGTGTGTGTGTGTTGTGTGTGTGTGTGTGTGTGTGTGTGTGTGTGTGTGTGTGTGTGTGTGTTCTACAATTTTTTTTGTTAATGACTGTCTTTATTAACAAACTTTGAAAGAGCAGGACAATGCCCCTGCCCCCCCCCTCCCGCTCTGTCTGGACAAATATAGTTTTACAAATCCTCCCCCCCCTCTTCAGTTTGTATGTGTGTGTGTGCGCGTGTGTGTGTGTAAGTGTGTGCGCACGCGAGCGTGTGCTTGCGTGTGTGTGTGTGTGTGTGTGGCGCGACGTGCGCGCGCGCGCGCGGCGCGTGTGTGTGTGTGTGTGTGTGTGTGTGTGTGTGTGAGACTCTATCACTCTCTCTGCCTCACTGTCATCACTTCTCTACATCTCTTTTTTCCTGTCTGTCTGTCTGTCTGTCTGTCTGTCTGTCTGTCTGTCTGTCGTCCTCCTTGTCTTGTCTTCCTCCTTATCTCTTTCTCTCTCTCTCTCTCTCTCTCTCTCTCTCTCTCTCTTTATCTATCCACACCCCTACCTCTTCTACTATCATCTCTCTCTACAATTCTTCTCTCCCTCTGTTTGTTGTCTGTCTGTGTGTCTGTCTTCTGTGTGTGTGTGTGTGTGTGTGTGTGTGTGTGTGTGTGTGTGTGTGTGTGTGTGTGTGTGTCTCTCTCTCTCTCTCTCTCTCTCTCTCTCTCTCTTTCTTTTCTGCTTCCTTTTCCCATCTTTATCAATTTTTTTCCAAAGTTGCGGAGTGCTGCAGAAAGAAGAAATGAAAGAACTGGTGGGGGTGGGGGAGGGGGTTCCATGACAAAGGGACTCTGGAACAGGTTGACCAGTTTCCCCACTACAAAGAGAAAAAAAAGAGAAATGAAAAATACAAAAAGAACAGAAAAGAAGGCGAGCATCGGGCACAGATCAAAAGAAGCGTCATGAATTTGCTCTCTTCTGCTGTCGCCACTGCCTGAAAAGATCTTGCTATGTGCTTGCATACATTATGTTTTTTGATGTTGTTGTTGTTGCGCGAAGACGCATGTGTGCATGCATAGACTCTCAGGAATGCAGGCAGGCAGGTGCGTGTGCAAGACGACAACCACAGACATGCGAGCATGCATGCGCGCGCGCGTGTTTGTGTGTGCGTGTGCTCTTGCGTGCGTGCGTGCGTGCGTGCTTGCGTGCGTGTGTGGTGTGTGTGTGTGTGTGTGTGTGTGTGTGTGTGTGTGTGTGTGGTGTGTATGTGTGTGTGTAGTGTGTGTGTGTGCGCTTGCTTGCGTGCGTTCATGTGTGTGTTTGTGTGTATGTGTGTGTGTTTGTGTGTATGTGTGTGTTTGTGTGTGTATTTGTGTGTGTTTTTGTATGTGTAGTTGTGTGTGTGTATGTGTGTGTGTATGTAAAGAATGTAGGCA
>CM060322.1:34514347-34541847 GCA_030674155.1 Stramonita haemastoma
CTCTCCTCTCTCTCTCTCTCTCTCTCTCTCTCTCTCTCTCTCTCTCTCTCTCTCTCTCTCCTCTCTCTCTCTCTCTCTCTCTCTCTCTCTCTCTCTGTTTGTCTCTGTCTGTCTGTCTGTCTATGTCTACTTTACTTTATAGGCCCCCTCCCCTCCCCCCCCCCCTCTCTCCTCTATCTCTCTCTATCGTCTCTGTCTGTCTGTCTGTCTGTCTGTTACTATGTCTCTATTTTCAGTCAAACCAATTCAGACGCTCTCAAACGACATTCACCGTGCTAACTTGTTTATCTAGTGTCTACGTCTCGCCCACGTCCATCCAGTGTGATTATATCCCAATGACTCGGTTTTTTTGTTTTCATTTTCGCTTGTCGTCTGAACTTTTGCAGTGTTGGTGTGTGTGTGTGTGTGTGTGTGTTGTGTGTGTGTGTGTGTGTGTGTGTGTGTGTTGTGTGTGTGTGCGTGCGCGCGCGCGCGCGCGCGCGCGTGCATGTATGTATGTATGTATGTATGTATGTATGTATGTATGTATGTATGTATGTATGTATGTTGTGTGTGTGTGTGTGTGTGTGTGTGTGTGTGTGTGTGTGTGTGTGTGTGTGTGTGTGTGTGTGGTGTGTGTGTGTGTGTGGTGAGTGTGTGTGTGTGACAGACAGACAGAGAAATAGAACGGGGAGAGAGATTGGTTTGACTGAGAATAAATCCATAGTGACAGACAAAAAATAAACGGAGAGAGAGATTGATTGATTTATTGAATTTTATTTTCAGAAGGTGAAGGAATAAGCATGACAATTGCTTTTTTACATTTAGCCTTCTATAATGATACAAACTAGTAAAAGCAAACTAGTAACAAGAAAATGGAAAAAAAACAGCATAATTTTGTATGCAACAACCAGTTCTGTAACTTAATACTTCACAACTGTGAGGAGAGAAAGAGAGAAAGAAAGAAAGAAAAGAGAGAGAGAGAGAGAGAGAGAGAGAGAGAGAGAGAGAGAGAGAGAGAGAGAGAGAGAGAGAGAGAGAGAGAGAGAGAGAGAGTTTGAATTGGTTTGACAGAGAATAAATCCATAGTGACGCACAGACAGAAAACTAGAAGGGAGACCACGAACACAGAGCTACAATAATTCGGTATAACGATGTAGCTCACAAGCAGCCCATCGTCCACAAAGGGCAGAACTACCATGTTTTAATTAAACATTGGTGTGAGAAATTATGGAATTTTTCTAGCGCACTATTTGGTCAAACGGTTCTATATGTCTATATCTATCTATCTATCTATCTATCTATCTATCTATCTATCTATCTATCTATCTATCTATCTATCTATCTATCTATCTATCTATCTATCTATCTATCTATCTATCTATCTATCTATCTATCTATCTATCTATCCCTTAGTCTGGCGACCGTGGGGGTACCCCTGAAGACTTGACAACCAGTTCCCTCCATTCCTCTCTCTGTTACTGCCTTTCTCAAAGTTTTGTTGAGTTCTAGTCCTGTCCAATCGCTGATGTTGTCCCCCCCATCTCTTACTTGGTCTGCCTTTTTCTTCCTCCTTGGACAGTGCCTTGCAGTATTGTTTTTGCAAGTCCTTTAAATCTTGTAACATGCCCGTACCATTTACGTTTACGCTTCTTTACAATTGATAGAAGATTTTCGTAGGGACCAAAGGTTTGCTGGACTCAACAGAATCCAGTCGAATGGTTACTGTTGGCAAATGGTGAACCTGTCTCCTCTTTGCAACAATACCACTGAACTTTCTGGAATAGAGGATTGGCTTTGTCTGTCTGTCTGTCTCTGTCTGTCTGTCTGTCTGTCTGTCTCTGTCTGTCTGTCTGTTGTCTGCTCCGAATAGGGAGGAATGAACGCAATGCATGCAGCACATTTGTCTCCTAGCAGATTGCTAGCATTGATTCACAAGCTTTTTTCTGTCTTTTTTTATATTTCATTTGCTCTTTGTATTTTTTTCACCCGTCGGGCTCACATTTGAAGAAGTCTATAAAAGTCACTCTGATTGTCTATTGGATTTTTTCTGAGTTTTTTTTGTTTTTGTTGCGAAACAAGTGGTACGAAAATGTTATTTATATACTTGGCTTCGAGGCGACATTACTTTCTCGATTTATCTGTCGCTGTTACTTAAGTTTCAGTTGTTTCAGTTTTTGTTCTTCTCCATGTGTGTGTTGGTGTGTGTGTGTGGTGTGTGTGGTGTGTGTGTGTTGTGTGTTGTGTGTGTGTGTATGTATGTTGTATGTATGTGTGTATGTATGTGTATTTATGTGTTGTGATGTATGTATGTATGGTATGTATGTATGTTGTAGTATGTATGTATGTATGTAGTATGTATGTATGTGTATGTGTGTGTGTTCCCTAACTCTAACTCACCAGACACCGTCACCTGCGCCGAGATTCGAACCCGCAACTTTATGGACCCACAGGATTGAAGTCGAACGGTCTTAACCCCATAGCCATTGCGTCCGTCAACAGGTGTTTTAAACCAAGTGCACCAACCCATCAGTATACCTCCACCGTCACCGTAGACTAGAAGACTGTTTGGGGCAGATTTTGTAACCAGCTTCCTCCACTATTCGACAGACAGTATACGGGTCCATACAAAGATCTACTGCCTTGGCTTCTTCAGATTCTGTCAGATCACAAGCTGGACGCTCTGTTTTTGTTGTTGTTATTGTTTTCCATCCTTGGCTAGATGTTCACCAATTGTGATATTGTCGTGTACGTGACGGTTTTCCCCCCATCATTAAGGTAACCACATCCCAACTCCAGGGATGCAGTAGGGAACTGAACCTACCAATTTTGCCAGGACAATCAGGAGTAGTACCTCCCTGCTCTTTCCGATTGTCAACTGCCATGGGTTCTTTTGACGTGCACAAATCCGCACGCGCGCGGGTCTGACTGGTTTAGAGCCTCCTCAGAAAGACTTGACATTCTGTTCGATTTTCCTATCAAACTGGGAAGAAAAGGACAAAGCTGGGAATGGAACCCAGAACCTTCAGGGTTTACTTGTTAGGCAGGTGAACGCCTAAACCCCGGTTGTGCCACCGTGTGGTGCGTTCTAACCACAAGGCGAGTTTCTCTCATTTGCTACCAGTTATTTTGAGAGTAGGCCGACAAGGGCGTTTTCTAGCGTCGAGCTTGGATAGAAAGAAAAGATCTGTACCAGCTTTTGTCGTCAGAGTAATCGGATCCAGTCCATCTTTCAGTGACAGTGAAGCCGAAGGCAGATGGTAGGTACTCTGTCTATCCTTAGCTGATATGTCACCGGAAAAAAAAAGAAGAAAGAAAGGGGGGGAAAAAGAGGAGAAAGAAAAAGGGTGTACGTCATTGCAGAATCGATGCGGTGTGATAGTCGCGATGGGCAGGTCTTGTTGCATTGTGTTCCAAAACTAGAAGAATGAACTTTCCGCGTTTGGGGAACGACAGAATTTTTGTGGTCTTTTTGTTTCTTGTTGGCGTACGTGTTTTTTTTTTCTTTCTTCTAGAATTCTTGTCACTGTTAGCTTTATCTTTGTCTGTCCTCTCTGTAAATGTTTGGTTGTTTGATTTTTTTCTCTCACTCTACGACCCTTCCTCTCTC
Source organism: Stramonita haemastoma (assembly GCA_030674155.1). Classification (NCBI taxonomy): domain Eukaryota; kingdom Metazoa; phylum Mollusca; class Gastropoda; order Neogastropoda; family Muricidae; genus Stramonita; species Stramonita haemastoma. The sequence continues at coordinate 34,517,937 of CM060322.1, forward strand.
TCTGTGTCTCTGTCTCTGTCAGTCTGTCTGTCTTTTCCTCTCCCCTCCTTCTCTTCGCTTCGTCTCTCTCTCTCATGCTTTGTTCTCGTACGCAGGTGTGTTGTGTTGCCTATTGCAGTGGCTCTCCTCCCCCACCTCCACCCAATTTAGTTTTCAGAGACAAACTCTCCTGCTGCTGTGTTTTATTATTATTTTTTTTACCTGTGCTAGATGTAGGTTACGTACAAGATCTAGGTTTTCTGACTTACCTGAGAGACTGTGAATGAATGAATCTAGGATTTATAGAGCGCATCAAAACCTCCACACCCAAAGGACTGATTTCAGCGCTAGGGGAAAAGAAGCTTGAATAGGGGGTGAAGAGGGGGCAGGGAAAAAACGAGACGGGATACGATACACGCATGCAGAAGCACACACACACACACACACACACACACACACACACACACACACACACACACACACACACACAAACACAACACACACACACACCACAACACACACACACACACACACCACGCACGCACCACGCACGCACGCAAACACACATACACACAATGGCTTGTGCATGAGTGGGGATATGTATTGGTGCTTTTTTGTTCTTATTGTTATTGTTCTTCTTGTTCTTTTTTTGGTAAGCGAAAGAATGAATCTAGGATACCCCGAGTGCTTAAAATCCTCCACGCTCAAAGGCGCAACCGTAAAGTCTTTTGGTTTTGTTTTTGGTTTTCAAGAAAAAAATTCCTTTTTTAACGGTCACAGGTAACCCTTTTTTTAATGAAGAAAAAGACACAAACCTTAACCCAAACCCAAACTGGACCATAACCACCACGCCACTGCCGTTCAGTGTGACGTTAGATCTGCCCACGATACCCACCCACCCATCCCCCTCCCCCCCTCTCTCTTGACACAGATACCGGGTGTTTTATACAAGCACGTGGTGACATCATTTTGAAACAACAAAAAAAATGCTTTTAATTTTTTTTTTTTTTGGAGGGGTGGGTGGGGGTGGGGGTCTGGTATGTCAGGGAGGAACCTCCTGTGTCTTGTTGCTGTGTCACAGCAAAGTCTGACCCCATTTGTCGTGCGGCGCAGTGCGGCACAGTGCGGCGCGGTACGGCAGCGTGTCCGACATACTGCGTCAGCACGTGCAAAACCGAACGTGCAAGAGTTTTCCGTTAGTGCCGGCTCGCCATCGGCTATCGATTTGCCAGTAACCCGCTTCTTCTGTTTCCTTCGGTCTCTCCGTCCCAAACCTTCGGGTGAGGTAAACCAAGGTTCGGGAAAGCGTACGCGACATAACAGTCGTTCGTGTGTGAGTGTGATGTGTGATGTGTGATGTGTGTGTGTGTGTGTGTGTGTGTGTGTGTGTGTGTGTGTGTGTGTGTGTGTGTGTGTGTTCGTCTTTCTGACGGATTTATGTGTTACATTTAGTGCTGTGGATGGAATTCTTCCAGCGTGTTATTGCCGCGGATTGAGGTCGTGTTTTATATATATATATTATATATATATATATATATATATATATATATTATATATATATTATAATAATATTTATATATATCTGTTATGTGTGTCTGTGTGTAAGGGTAAAGATATCACAACTGTGGAGTTCTTCAGCTGTTTTTTTTCTGACAGTTCTACAGTGTTTGGTCTTCGAATTATATATAAAACAACAACAACAACAGTACATCATGATTTTTAAAGGAAAAAAAATCCTACCCGAACAATTCAAACAAAAACCCCAACAAAAGTCGTAGTGTGAAGTGTATTAATGTATATTCTCTCAGGCTCATTGGAGAATTTTTCTTTTGAGGGAATGACATTCCAACCGATGTTTCAAAGAGGTTTCTGTGCGTGTACATCTCTGAAGTAATGACAGTTGTGTGCCACGCTGTTTCCGTCAGATCCTATACCTTGACTTCTCTCTGAACTCCTTAGGGAGTCAGACAGTGTGTGGTGAGGAAGTTGATTCTGACAGAGCCATTCTACCTCAGGGTGGTGGTGGGGTTGGGGTTGGGGGGATGTATTCCAAGCAATGTAAGGGGGTCCCTTGATATTTGATTTCACCAACGTGAGCCAAACTTTTCTCAAGTGTGGTGAGTAAAGTGAACATTATGTGTTTTCAATCATTCATTCTCCCAAGAATTTTATTTAAAACTCTGATTATGTAGTATGTGAGGGTATCGTCTTTGAAGAAACAGTTAATTGTTCTAAACTCGATTTTCAATGAGAAACTAAAGACAACATTGAGAAAAAACAACTATTTTTTGTCTAAAGAAACATCCTCTCTGGAGTGTTATGTGTATGGTGATTTGTGACAAAAAGAGGGTACAGTTTTGAATGCACTTGGTTGATTTTTTTGTTCCTCGGCTAGAGCTCCGAGCTTCATCAATGGCGAGATTTTGTGTGTGCGACCGTTTTTTTTTTTGCCCACATGAAGGTAGCTGCGTTTCGACTTCGGGGATGTATGCCGGGTACGTTCGTGTTTCTGTAATCCATCGAACGTGTATTTGAATGACTGGATCTTTACGAGCTTATTTGATCTACATGTGTGTATACAGGAAGGGAGTGAAGGCACTGGCAGGTCTGCACTTAACGTTGATCTGGGAGATAGTAAAACCAATACATCTACAATTCGCCAGACGCCGCCGAAATTCATGGACCCTTGGGGTTAAAGTCGAATGGTCCTAACCACTTGCTATCACATACTTCACTTGATTGATTAATTGATTGAAGGTATACTTTCGGTTTTTTTTCCGTTTGTCTTTTTTTTTTTTCAATCAGCAATCACCCTGTAAAACAACCTGCTTGTTCTTGCAGTTCCTCTAATTTTTTTTTTTTTTTTCAAATCGTAAGTAGCTGTATTCGAGGTACTAACGAAGAAATCGGGTTCGTGCGAACACGCAACAGAAAACTTCACACGTACGACCCAGCCATGCATGTTTAAAAGGGCCAAGTGTCTCTTAACTGTCTTGTCTCCGTCCCGAGTCTCCTACTTGATTTTGAGACCTTTTAAAGAGAGGCAGACGTCTTTAAGCTGCCTAGACATGGTGGTGTTATTTTTTAAAAAAAATACATGGGAAAATGTGTTTGATTATGTGATTATTGTGACTTACAAATGTGTGTATTTGGAAAGGATTTCTTTATATTTGAAAAAAAAGAACGCGTGATTAAGTGTTTGGGTTCATCTTGATGACTAAACCATAAAAAGAGGTTTTTAAAATGGCTTAAAAATAAAGAAGAAAAAAAGGATAATGTGATAAGAGTATACTGGTTATATCAATAAAACAAATCTGTTAAATTTCAAAGTACCAAATTGGTGAAACGACATGGGGCGTGATTAAACCATCATAGTCTGAAGCATCAGTGAAATAACACTGACTGAAGCGGTAATCAACACACAGCTGAAGGTTATCAAATCTAACCAATCAACAGATTGAATTTCAATCAAAGCCAACGGGAAACTGCGGGAACATTCTCAATTTTAACGACGTGTATGCTCACTCAACGTGTTATGAAAAGCACCTTTTTGAAAGTTCAATGACGTACAAGTTTTTTCTCCAGCATTTACGTTTGCATAGACTGTCACATATCTGACACTTCACGGACGCTGTAACAGAGGGGTTAAGACCGTTCGACTTCAATCCCATGCGTCCATAAAATCGTGGGTTCAAATCTGCTGGCGGTTTCTGGTGAATCAAGGGTGGGTTTTTTGCCATCTTCTAAGTCAACTTCAAGTGCAGACCTGCCAGTGCCTTAAATCCCTGCAGAAGATCAATATAATTTGGCTATCTTCGTTGTGGTCAAAAATGATTGGGCACAGTAAATCTCACCATCGGTGAACCTCAGAGCTGTAGTCGAGAAAAGAAAAGAAAAGAAAAGAAAATCTGACACTTGGAAACAGATCCCCTCCCCTTAAAAAAATGTAAGAAAGGACCATTGAAAAGAACCCCCCCCCACCACCACCACCACCAGAAAACTCCGTCACCTAAGCTTTACATTTCAGATACTCCTCTTAACAAACGTTAACAATTAAAACAAACCCACCCTGAACAAAATGACCAGCGTGATGATGTAGGGTGTGACATCTTAATTCATCAAAAAAAAAAAACAAACACCAAAAAACCCACACCAAAACCAAACCCAAAAGGCTTTAGTCTTCCTCTATTCCATCGGAACCCCCCCCCCCCCTATCACACCACCACCCCCAGCTAAAAGTGACCAGTGACAGTGAGCAAGGATGGAGAGCTCTAGAGCGGAGAAGAGGCAGGGCCACACCAAACAGATGTCCTCCCCGGAATCGATGACCATGGCGCGGCAGTGGTCCATGAGGCCAGGCGGCAGACCCACCCCGCCCATCATGACCTCCCTCAGTCGCATCTCCTCCGACGAGCTGTCGTCCCCGGGGTCTCCCAGGTCGCCGGAAGTCCAGCACCTCTGGGCGCATGGGCACGACGCCTTCCGGCCCGGGAAGAGCCTGGCGGGCTGCGGCGACGTGGGGAAGCCGGCGGCAGCGACCCCTGTGGTCCGAAAGCGCCTGGTGTTTGCCAAACTGGCCTCACACCGTTCATGGCCCGCGGCTCCGTTATGGTGGGTGAGGGTGTGGATGGGGGGGGGGGGGGGGGGGGGGGGGCTTGGCAGGGGGGGGGGGGGTGGATGGGGGGGATTAGGGGTGTATTTGGGGGGGGGGAGTTGGAGGGTGGATATGTATGTGTGTGGGTGGGTGGGGGGGGGGGTTGGGTAGGTGGGGATGGGGGCGGAGGGATAGGGTCTTATGGGGGTATGGTGTGTGTGTGTGTGGTGTGTGTGGTGTTGTGTAGTGGGTGGGGTGGTGGGTGTGGTGTGTGTGTGTGTGTGTGTGTGTGTGTGTGTGTGTGTGTGTGTGTGGTGTGTGTGGTGTTGTTGGTGATTGGGTGGGTTTGTGTGTGTGTGTGTGTGTGTGTGGTGGTGTGTGTGTTGATTGGTGTGTGTGTGTGTGTGTGTTTTGAGGGTGGTTTGTGTGTGTGTGTGTGTGTGTGTGTGTGTGTGTGTGTGTGTTGTGTGATGATGGTGTTGTGTGTGTGTGTGTGTGTGTGTGTGTGGTGTGTGTGTGTGTGTGGTTGTGTGTGTGTGTGTGTTGTGTGTTGGTGTTGGTGTGTGTGTGTGTGTGTTGTGTGTGTGTGTGGTGTGTGTGTGTGTGTTGGGGATGTGGTTGTGTGTTGTGTGTTGGGTGTGGTTGTGGGGATGGGGTTTGTGTGTGTGTGTGTGATTTTTGGGGTGTGTGTGTGTGGTGTGTGTGGGGTGTGTGGTGTGTGTTTGTGTGTGGTGTGTGTGGTCACAAGAAGAAGGGAAGCCCTGATGTGACATTGTATTTGCCAGGAACTCCGAATAGCAGTTTTTTTTGTTTTACAAGTGTTTGTCTGTTTGACTGCCTGTCTCCCTGTCTGTCTGTCCGTCCATCTGTCTGTCTGTCTGTCTGTCTGTCTGTCTGTCTGTCTTTATCCCTGTCTCTGTCTTTATGTCTCTCTGCCTGCCTGCCTGCATGTCTGTCTGTCCGTCTCTGTCTCTGTCTGTCTCTGTCCCTTTCTGTCTCTCTCTGTCTATCTCTGTCTCTCTCTGTCTCTCTGTCTGTGTCTGTCTGTGTCTGTGTCTGTCTCTCTCAGCGTTTCTGTCTGTAAAATTGTTGATAAAAATTAATGGGTGTGTATCTTGCCAGCAACTTGTGGTAACTTTATTGTGGTATGAGTGTGTGTGTGTGTGTGTGTGTGTGTGTGTGTGTGTGTGCGTGCGTGCGTGCGCTTTGCGTGTGTGTGTGTGGCGTGTGCGTGTGCATGCGTGCGTGCGTGCGTGCGTGCGTGTGTGTGTGTGTGTGTGTGTGTGTGTGTGGAGAGAGAGAGAGCTAGAGAAGTTGGGAGATGTGAGGACCGTGAGGGTGGGTGGGTGGGGTGGGGGCGGGAGGGTAGAACTTGATAACTGTGAGTTAAAAGCACACCTCAGTCTGCTGCTGCTCCCCACTGCGTCAGTCTTGTCCTACCCAACTCTCTCTCTCTCTCTCTCTCCTCTCATCATCTACTCCATCCATCTCGTATCTCTCGCTCACTCTCTCTCGCACTCTCATCATCTCTCTCTACAAACAACACACACACAGACACGCGCACGTACGCCGCACACACACACCACACAACACAACACACACACACACACACACTTGTCTAATATCACTTTATGTGAAGAGACGTCAAATTGAAGACCACACACACGCACACCACACACACACGCACACACCAACACACATGCACACACGCACGCGTGCACATACACACGCGCGCGCGCACACACACACGAACACACACACACACCGACACACACACACCACACACATACATACCACACACGCACGTACACACGTACGCACACATACAAGCAAACACACACATACATATATAACACACACACAACAAAACAAGCAAACATACGCATAGCTACATATCTACACAAGAATGGAACCACCAACCCGTCAACACTCGTACTAATTTCAATATCGTCTTATGTGAAAGCTGAAAAAAAACAGATCTGAGCCGAGATATGCTAGATCCTGAGAAAGAACAAAAGGTTGAACAACTTGTGAGCTTAAGAGTTAAACTTATAAAGTTGAGAGTTCAAAAATGACAACCAAAGAAAACAAAGCAAAAATAGGGGGGGGGGGGGGGGATCGTTTGTTTTTCACTTTTTTCTTTTATTCTTTTATATCGATGATAATGGAATAAGCATCATGTGCTTTTTTACATCCAGTCCCCGTGTGTATGCAGTTTTGTCAATCTTGTCATCTGTTCCCACCGGCACACGATGGCCTACTCTTACGAAAAGAGGAACAGGATTTAACGTGTGCGCAAGATGTTCTGCGTGCGTTCACACACGGGGCCTCGGTTTGTAGTCTCATCCGAAGGACTTTTGGGAGGAGTGGAGTCAGCACTGATGTTAACTCCAGAGGAAAAAATCCTCTCGAACGGGAATCGAACCCGGGTCGTCAAATTGCCAGCGCAATGTTCTGACCACTAGGCTACCCCGTCCCCACTTTGACATAGCGTGTCACGCACAGGGCATGAGAATTGTGACACTGTGTGGAAAATACTGAACAGTGTCATAAAAACTATTGAGACCAGTAGTATCAGAGTTCACAGGTTTTCTGTCTGTCTTTGTTTGTCTGTCTGTCTGTCTGTCTGTCTGTCTGTCTGTCTGTCTGTCTGTCTGTCTCTGTCTGTCTGTCTGTCTGTCTGTCTGTCTCTGTCTGTCTGTCGTCTCTGTCTGTCTGTCTGTCTGTCTGTCTGTCTCTGTCTGTCTGTCTGTCTGTCTGTCTGTCTGTCTGTCTGTCTGTCTGTCTGTCTGTCTCTCTCTCTCTCTCTCTCTCTCTCTCTCTCTCTCTCTCTCTCTCTCTCTCTCTCTCTCTCTCTCTCTCTCTCTCTCTCTTTCTCTCAATGCTGTGGTGATTATCTGGACTGTTGTGGATTGGGTTTCTTTCTTCTTAGTTAAATAATGTGTTTTGTGCCTTCCTCATGCTCCCTAGTGAATAAGCTTAAAAGCTTACCACAATATATTACTCTCTTTCTGTCTCTCTTTCTGTCTGCTGTATGTCTGTCTGCCTGTCTGTCTCTCTGTCTGTCTCTCTCTGTGTTTCTCTATGTCTGTCTGTCTGTCTGTCTGTCTGTCTGTCTGTCTGTCTGTCTGTCTGTCTGTCTGTCTGCCTGTCTTTCTTATGGGTCCATGAAGTTGTGGGTTCGAATCTTGGCGGCATCTGGTGAATGAAGGGTGGGGATTTTTACAATCTCCCAGGTCAACTCAAAGTACAGACCTGCCAGTGCTTTAATTCACTTTGGGTATATCAGAAGTATATGCAGAAGACCAAGTATGCACGTTAAAGATCCCGTCATTCATATCAGCGTTCGGTGGGTTGCGAAAACACGAGCATTCCCGTACCCGGCATACATCCCCGAAGTCGGAGAGCGGCTACACTTACGGTTGACGAAAACGGTCGCATACGAAAAATGTCATCATTGGTGAACCTCTGAGCTCTGGCCGACGATCGAAAACAATCATCTTGCAACATAGCGTGTAGTGGTATCTGGTATCTTCTAGCACCAGTCTCATATCCCTTTAGGATTTTCAACATTGCATGTTTTATGGGGGGGGGGGGGGGGGGGGGGGGGTCTGCATGTGTAGAGACACGAAGGGAATCAAGGCACTGGCAGGTCTGCACTTGTTGACCTGGAAGATCGTAAAACCTCCCACGCTTAATTCACCAAAAGCCGACGCCGAGGTTTGAACCCACGACTTCATCGACATATGGGATTGAAGTAGAACTGTCTTAACCACTCGGCTGTAGCGTCCGTCGCATGGTATCACATTGTATGGTGTTATGTTGAGTCGTATTGCATGCTGTGTTTTGCACTGCATATTGTTCAGTTGTATTTCATTCTATTGTGTTTCATCAGCTTTATATTTTGTATCGTCTCAGACTGTGTTACATACGTCAAAGTATCATTGTATTGCATGTTGTTGTATTATACCGTATCATGCTGTCAGGCAGACTTTTCTTGAAATCAACGTTTGTGCTGCTCTGCCCTATAGAAGCATATTGCCGTATCATGCCACCGCAATTTTTTCTGTCATACATGAAAAAAAAAACGTTTACAAAATCAAACTTTGCTTGATTTTGTAAACGGTTAAAAAAAATTCTAAAATGGAAAAAAAGCCAATACATTTTTGCTTTAAGGACACAGCAAACAAAGTCTTATAAAAAAACAACAACAAAGTTCGGAGAGCTTGCCAGCCCAACAGAACGTATGGCCTCTGAGACATACCGCATGGAAAATGGAAAACAGTGCAGAAAAGACTAAACTGATGACCAATAACGCCACGGGTATCAGCATTGATATCAGGGTCAACGACCAGAAGCTGGAATCGGTTCAAAGCTTCAAGTACTTGGGAGCCGTTGTATCAGACAAGGGGTCCAAGCCAGAGGTAGTATGCAGGATTGCACAGACAATAACAGCACTGTCAAAACTGAACACCATCTGGAAAGATAAAAAATATCTCACTCAACTCCAAGATCAAACTAATGCACTCCCTTGTCATGTCCATATTCCTGTCTGCCTGTGAATCGTGGACCCTGACTGCTGATTTGGAGAGAAGAGTACAGGCGGTAGAGATGAGATGCTTCCGGAGACTCCTTGGCATCTGCTACAGAGACCACATAAGCAAAGAAGACGTGCATAACAGAATCCAGCAACCCCCCCACCAAAAAAAAAAAAATCCAGCAAACCTTTGGGCCCTACGAAAACCTTCTATCAATCGTAAAAAAGCGTAAACTTAAATGGTACGGGCATGTAACAAGATCAAAAGGACTTGCAAAAAACAATACTGCAAGGCACTGTCTAAGGAGGAAGAAAAAGAGGCAGACCGAGGGAGAGATGGGAGGACAACATCAGCGAATGGACAGGCCTAGAACTTAATAAAACATTGAGAAAGGCAGAACAGAGAGAGGAATGGAGGAAACTGGTTGTCAAGTCTTCAGGGATGCCCCCATGCTCGCAAGACTATGGGGTAGATAGATAGATAGATAGATAGATAGATAGATAGATAGATAGATAGATAGATAGATAGACAGACAGTTCGGAAAATACATTTAAAAAGAAAAAAAAACGTTTCAATTAAGTAACCACCCCTTCCCAAACAAAACAAGAACAAGAAAGTAAAAATATATATATATATATATATACTAAAGGATAAAAATATACACAACACATACAATGTTTCAGTTTAGTAAAAGAAAAACATTTCCAAAATGAACGAAGTAAGAGAGAGAGAGAGAGAGAGAGAGAGAGAGAGAGAGAGAGAGAGAGAGAGAGAGAGAGAGAGAGAGAGAGAGAGAGAGAGATTTTGAACAGAGAAGCACAGTTTCAAATGCGCATTAAAACTTTGTATTTGGCTACAGGCATCTCAAAATCTCACTCGGAATGGGAGGAGCGGAAAAAAGGGTGGGGGAGAGGGGTAAACTGGCGGTGACAGTCTTTGTGCAGTGCCTGGGAAAGTGAAACATGGCGGGCTAGATAGGATGGGGGGGGGGGGGGGAGCGGGGGGAAGGGGGAGGCTTGAAGGGTGGGGAGTTGTTAATAGTTTGTAACATTTTCCCCCCTCAGCTTCAGGATTTCTCTCTGTGTCACTGACTGTCCTCTTTCTTCTTCCTCTCTGGGTCAAGTTGTATGAAAGGTGATGGTCAGGGTGTGTTGGGGGGGGGGAGGGAGAAGGGGGGGGGACATTTACTGTGTTATTTGATTGGAGTGACGCGATGTATACCCCCCCCCCTCCAACATACACAGACTTTTCACTGCTTGACATGTTGTTTTGATGTCGTGTGATGTTATGTTGTACTGTTGTTTTGTTGTGGCAAGTCGTGTCCATTTTTTTCTTTTTCGGCTCGAACTCTGAGGTTCACCAATGGCGAGCTTTTGCGTATGTGAACGTTACCCCCGCTCCTCCCCCTCCACCATATAGGTAGCCGCATTCCGACTTCGGGAATAGTTGTGGCATATCATATCATGACGTCAGTCCCAGGTCAAAAGCTGTGTCAGTTATTGATGTAAGCGAAGTGGCAAGGCCTACATTGATATGTCGTTTTGTTGTAAATTGTGATGTTGAGATTGCCTTCGGCCATGAGAAACTCTTAACATAACAATCTGAACTCTGCTTTAAAGGAGAAAAAGTCCCCCGAAGTCAGATTATGGCTGCCTGTAGTGTGGAGACATTCTTGATAAACAGTCATACAGGCAAACTTCCCATCCAGTGTGTGTTAAGAGTCTCACAGTGATTCCCATTAACGTTGTCATGAGTGAGTCAGAGTGCATAATCTGGATGACCCCACAGTAATTCCCATGTGTCATGAGTGAGTCAGAGTGCATAATCTGGATGACCCCACAGTAATTCCCATTTGTCATGAGTGAGTCAGAGTGCATAATGTGGATGACCCCACAGTAATTCCCATTTGTCATGAGTGAGTCAGAGTGCATAATCTGGATGACCCACAGTGATTCCCATTTGTCATGAGTGAGTCAGAGTGCATAATTTGGATGACCCCACAGTAATTCCCATTTGTCATGAGTGAGTCAGAGTGCATAATCTGGATGACCCCAAGGTGTAAAGTTGGGGGAACGTGCAACAACATCAACAAAAGCAACAACAACAATAACAACACAGTATATTATACCACCAGGAAACATGTCTTGATATTGTCAGGAAGCATTTCTTAATTTGTCATATGTAAAGCTTCATAGTGCCTCGTACTGCATGTATGGTAGTATGTTGTGTTGTATTATGTTGTATTGTATCAGATCTGTTAGATTTTTCTCTGCATGGAACTCGCGGCGTTTTTCAAAAGGGGATTGTGTCACCAGATCAATACATAAAAATACCAGGTATCATTATCAAAACCACACCATAATAGCTGAAAAAATACCACACGATAAAACAAAATTAAAAAGATGACTTCCTTCACCTTCACATATCTCATAGTCTGGTCGAACTTTGGGGACCACTGAAAATCTTGCAGCCAGCTTCCTCCACTCCTCATGGTTCTCGGCTTTCTGTGGTAGGTCATTCCACGCAAAGCCTGTCCCTTCTCTGGTGTCTTCCCATCGTTTTCTCTGTCTGGCTCTTCGACTACCTCCTTGTATTGTTAATTCTCTGTAGGACAGTCTTGGCCAGTCCAGGTGTGACATGCCCGTGCCACTTTAGTCTCCAATTTTTCACTGAAGTCAGGAGTTCTTTATATGGCCCGATGGCGTTTTCAGTTCTGGTTTTCACTTTCTTGTTTGTTATAATTAATGGTCTCTGTATGAGATACCACGGAGTTTGCGACAGCATGTAATCTCCGTTGCCTGTATCCTTTTTTCAGTGTCTGCTGTCAAGGTCCACGTCTTCAAAGCTTCCTCACCTCCCCTATCCGGTAGTCTTGCAAGATCGTTAGGGCATCACTGAAGATTTTGCAACCAGCTTCCCGCACTTTTTGCTGGTTTCAGCTTTCCGTCGCAAGTTGTTCCACTACAGGCGAGTCCATTCTCTGGAGTTTTCTGTGAGTGGACTGATGTAGTCAAAGACTTCAAAGAGAGACAAAAGCTAAAAACAGTACAGGCAACAACCAGTTAATAAACAGACTTTTTTTTTTTTAAGTACTAAACTTAAAACAAGAACCACAGCTGTCTAAATCTCACAAGCAATAACAGATAAGGAAAAAAAAATGGAGCAAATGATAAGCGAGCGTTAAATAGTACTTTAAAAGCAAATGGAAAACTTTGAATAAGACTAAAAGTAAACTGAATCCATAAGTGCAATAGATAAAAAGAAAAAAATGCGATTTAATGGAACAAAGAAGCCTGTTTCGAAACCCATTTCAAACTTTATATTTGGCTTGAAGGAATCCTATAGAGAAATTAGGGACTCTCTCTCTCTCCTTCCTCCCTCCCCCCCTCTCTCCCCCCCCCCCCCCTCTCTCTCTCTCTCTCTCTCTCTCTCTCCTCTCTCTCTCTCTCTCTCCTCTCTCTCTCTCTCTCTCTCTCTCTCTCTCCTCTCTCTTCTCTCTCTCTCTCTGTGTGTCTCCGTCTGTCTGTCTATTTATGTGTCCCTCTCCCTTCTCTCTCTCTCTCTCTCTCTCTCTCTCTCTCTCTCCTCTCTCTCTCTCTCTTCTCTCTCTCCCCTCTCTCTCTGTTCCCCCCTCTCTCTGTCCCACCCCCTCTCTCTGTCCTCCCTCTCTCTGTTTCTGTGTCCCTCTCCCCCGCTCTTTGTATCCCCTCTGTCACTCTGTCCCTGTCTCTCTCTCTCTCTCTCCTCTGTAAGTTTGTCTCTGTCTGTCTCTGTCTGTCTTCTCTGTCTCTGTTTGTCTGTCTCTGTCTCTGTCTCTGTCTGTCTCTGTCTGTCTGTCTTTCTCTCTCTCTGTCTCTCTCTCTCTCTCTCTCTCCCCCCTCTCTCTCCCCTCCCTCTCTCTCTCTCTCTCTCTCTCTTCTCTCTCTCTCTCTCCTCTCTCTCTCTCTCTCTCCTCCCCCCCCCTCCCTCTCTCTCTCTCCCCTCTCTCTCAGAGCATATCACGAAAGTCAGTCTGTGTGTGGTGTCTATGTCTCTGGAAGTGACAACTGGCAGCTAGCAGACCACAGGGAACAAAGCCCTTCACAGATCTGTCCTCACGCTGCCTTTCTCTTCCTTCTCCTTCCTCTGCTGCTCCTTGCCTCACTGGATTGGATTGGATTGGATTGGTTTGACAATTTTGAGGGGAGAGTAGATGATGGTGGTGGTGATGATGGTGGTACGGGGAGGGGGGGAGAGATTGCAGCACGCAATGGCCTATTCTTCCGAAAGGCGGAACGGGTTTTAGCACACGCGGAAGATGTTCTGTGTGTGTTTGAACACGAATATGAACACTTTATAACCAGGGAAATTCTTATAGGTTATGAGTAAATTATTAGATGTCGAAGGGTAAAAGAATAAATAGCAAACTTGTCATCATAGAGCTTACAGCGCGATATGAAATCAACGCATTACGTCCTATGTGCAAACGACACAGTCATAACTATACAAAATTCATATTTCTTTGCTCATTTGCACGAGTGCGCGCGCGCACGCACACACGCACACACACATACACACACGCACGCACGCACAACACACACACACACACACACGCACGCACGCACGCACGCACAGCACATACACACAGACACACAATCGCACGCACGCACATACACACACACACTCGCACACACGCACGCACACACACACACACACACACACACACACACACACACACACACACACACACACACACACACACACACGCACGCACGCACGCACGCACATACACAAACTCGCACGCACGCACGCACACACACACACAGGGATCATGAGATTCTAAATTTACATGATGAGATTATCCTTTGCGAAAAAGGAAAATTTAGCAACTTTGGAAATCTATAATCATTTCACATGCAGAGTGAGTGAGTGAGTGAGTGAGTGAGTGTGTGTGTGTGTGTGTGTGTGTGTGTGTGTGTGTGTGTGTGTGTGTGTGTGTGTGTGTGTGTGTGTGTGTGTGTGGAGAGAGAGAGAGAGAGAGAGAGAGAGAGAGAGAGAGAGAGAGAGAGAGAGGAGAGAGAGAGAGAGAGAGAGAGAGTTATTTCGACGATAATCAAGACTGGTGTCCCTTCTTTTCTTTTCCTTCTTTAATGTCCAGTCTACCCTTTTATTATTATTTTTAAATAGTCTATTTAGGGTTCACATCAGGTTATAAACAGATACATAAATCATCAGATTATGACTTAAAGGGGGAAAAAACCTCAGCCAAAATTAACAATTAGGAAGATAAAAACGAAAGAAAAAATAGAAAAGATTTAGGGAAAAAAACCACAAACAAGGAAAAAAAGTTACCCGTATATCTCTAAAATCAGTATGATGGTGCATCATATCAATGTCAACCCCCTCCCCTCTCCCCTCGTGTCACCGCTCACATACATATCTAGACAGTAGCACAAAAAAGCAGACAGGTAGACAGACAAACGCACAGACATAATTATTTGTCAATCGATATATATTCTCTGTGTGTGTATGCGTACACGCGTGCACGCGTGCGAGTGTGTGTGCATGCGTACGTGCGTGTGTGTGTGCGTGCGTGCGTGCGTGCGTGTGTGTGTGTTTGTGTGTGTGTGTGTGTGTGTGTGTGTGTGTGTGTGTGGTGTGTGTGTGTGTGTGTGTGTGTGCGCGCGCGTGTGTGTAAAGAACAGCTGACAGAATCTGGTTTGGCTTGGAGGCTGTGACGTTTCTTGTTTGAAGCGCGGATGAGGCCTGCTTTAAAAAAAAATTGTTATCCATTTTATCCTTTTTTTCTTCTTTGGTTAAAAAAAAATCTTATTTGCTTTCTCCTCTTTTCATTTTCTGTGCAGTTTTTGTTGTTTTTGTTGTTAGTTTCGTGTAATTTTATTTTTGATTTTTTTTCTTATTTTGCTTCATTTCATTTCATAGTGTGGGTTTTGGGGTTTCTTTCTATTTTTTTCTTACTTCATTACTTTCTTTCATTTTAGTGATTCCTTTTTGTTTGTTTGTTCAAATGAGTTGCATTGTATCGCCTTGATTAGTTGTGTCCAGTCAGTTGTGTGTGTGTGTGTGTGTGGGTGTGTGTGTGTGTGTGTGTGTGTGTGTGTGTGTGCACGCGCGCGCTCGCGCGAGTGTTTTGCTTGTACCCTTTTTTCATTAAGAGTTCTTGCATATCTGTATCTGTCTTTTTGTCCTCTTGGTCTGTCTGTCTGTCTCCCTCTCTGAATCTCTTTCCCTCTGTGTGTGTCTCTTTGTATGTCTGTTTGTCTGCCTTTTCCTCTCCCTCCCTCTGTCTCTTTATATTTATCTGTGTGTCTCTCTCTGTCTCTCTCTATCTCTCTCTCTCTCTCTGTCTATCTCTATCTCTCTCCATCTCTATATGACTCTGTCTCTCTCTCTTTCTCTCTCTCGCTCTCTCTCTCTCTGTCTTACCCCCTCTCTCTCTCTTTTCCCTCCTCTCTCTCTCCTTCCCTCCCCCCCCTCTCTCTCTCTTTCCTCTCTTCTTAGCCACACTTTTCTTTGCGTCTCTCTCCCCCACCTCCCCCCTGCCCCTCTCCTTCCTTAAACCACGCCTCTACCTGTCTTGTCTCCCGCCTGCTCCCCTCCCCCACCTCCCCCCTTCTGCTGCTTCTTGTTCCTCCATAAAAATGCTATATTATAACCATGAATCCTCCTCCTCCCCACTCCTCCCACTATCCCCCTTCGTCGTGCTCTCTCCTACAGCTATTTTCACAATTATTTACAGTTTAACGCTTGACCCCTTTCTCCTCTTTTGCTCCGAAATGTCAACCATAGGAGGACAGGACAAAGAGAGCTTGCACATTCAACACGAAGCAAAACAAAACAAAGCTATACAAAACAATAACAAAGCTCTGACAGAAATAACAAAAGCAACACTCAAAACACACAAACGAACAGAAACAAACCCCAAAGTTCCTATTTTCACTCTTTTCCTTTGTAGTAAGTAAGGGGTGGCAGGTTAGCGCTAGGGGGGGGGGGGGGGGGGGGGGGGGGGGGGGGGGCGGATAGCCTGGTGGTTTAAAGTGATGCGCATTGCATTCGTGATCTGCAGACCCGGGTTCGAATCTCGTTCAAGGGAATTTTTCCTCCGGAGTTAACATCAGTGCTATGTCCTTCGGATGAGTCTATTTCGAGGTCCCGTTTGCAAACGCACGCAGAACTTCTTACGCACACTTTTAAAACCCGTTCCGCTTTTTGGAAGACAAGGCCATGGTGTTGCCAGTTGGAACGGATGACAAAATTTACAAAGCGGCATACCTGCATTCACACGGAGTCTAGATGCAAAAAGGCACGTGAGTGCTTATTCCATTATCCTCGAAAGAAAAGAATTGAATAAATGAAAAAAAAACAAATAAATAAATAAATAAACAGATAAATAAAGAATACATAAATGAATAAATAAATAAAATAGTGGTCAAAACTATGTTCTCACTATCTGAATGGTTACTGGAAAGTTTTGCGTTAAAAACTCCGTAAAGATGTCCGTGAGAGGGATTTTATTTTTGCTGCTGAAGTTAATATGGGTACTTATAAATTTCTCCCCTCCCCCTCTCTCTCTCTGTGCCTCTGGCTGCTATCTCTCTCTCACTCTCGGTCTGTGTGTTTGTTTGTCGCTATGTCTGTTTGTGTGACTGTCTGTCTGTCTGTCTGTCTGTCTGTCTGTCTGTCTCCCTCCCTCCCTCCCTCCCTCCCTCCCTCCCTCTCTCTGTGTTCAAATCTAACCTCGCTTACCGAAGTGGCTTGTCATGGAAGACCATTTCAGCTTGAATCAATGTAGAGACATATCTGTCTAAATAGTTTGAAACAAAATTGCATTGTTTTAATTCTACTGAAAGGAGACGCAGGCACATCCACGTGAAATCTTCTCTTGTCTGGTGCTGCATCCACATTCTGTCTTGGCTGTCTGCCTACCTGCCTATTTGTCTGTCTGCTACCTGCCTATTTGTCTGCCTGTCTGCCTGCCTGCCTGCCTGCTTGCCTGTCTGTCTGTCTGTCTGTCTGTCTGTCTGTCTGTCTGTCTGTCTGTCTGTCTGTCTGTCTGTCTGTCTGTCTGTCTGTCTGTCTGTCTGTTCTCTCTCTCTCTCTCTCTCTCTCCTCTCTCTCTCTCCTCTCTCTCTCTCTCTCTCTCTCTCTCTCTCTCTCTCTCTCTCTCTCGTCCTTCGGTTGAGAGTATAAACCGAGGCCCCATGTGCGAACGCACGCAGAACATCTTGTGCACACGTTAAATTCTGTTCCGCTTTTCGTAAGATTAGGCCATCGTAAGTCGGTGGGAGCAGATGACAAGATTAAAAAAACCCTGCATACACGCGGGGACGGGATGTAAAAGCACAGTGCTTATTCCATTATCCTTGATATCAAAGAATAAATAAAAATAATATATCTCTGTCTCTCTGTCTGTCTCTGTCTCTCTGTCTGTCTGTCTCTGTCTGTCTGTCTGTCTGTCTGTCTGTCTGTCTCTGTCTCTCTGTCCTCTCTGTCTCTCTGTCTCTCTGTCTTCTCTCTCTCTCTCTCTCTCTCTCTCTCTCTCTCTCTCTCTCTCTCTCTCTCCATGCATGATACAATTCGTTTGTGTATGTAGTTTTTTTTATTTCCATATTGTCATTTTTTTTCTTTAATCACTTGTGTTTTTTAGTTGCTCATTTTCTTCGTCTTATGTTTGAAAGATGTCATTAGGAAGATATTGTTTTGGTTTTCTTTCCTTCCGTTTTTCTTTTTGTACAGATTTTTATTTTGACATTATACTTGTATTAAGATTACACTGAGATTGATTTTCTTTCAGATCAAAAAATGTTTTGCTTTGTATGTTTTTATCATTATAATATTTTTTCTTTGACTGAGGGCTGAATGTAAAAAAAGGCCATCATGTGTGCCTATTTTGTTTTTGTCTCTCTCCAAAAAGTTTCAAAGTTTCAAAAAGTCTCGGTCTGTCTGTGTGTGAATCTGTCTGTCTGTTTCTGTCATTGTCTATCTGTTTGTATATGTCTGTTTTTCTGTCTGTCTGTCTGTCTGTCTTTCTGTCTGTCTGTCTTTATGTCTGTCTGTCTGTCTGTCTTTCTGTCTGCCTGCCTGTCTGCCTGCCTGTCTGCCTGCCTGTCTGCCTGCCTGTCTGCCTGCCTGTCTGCCTGCCTGTCTGCCTGCCTGTCTGCCTGCCTGTCTGCCTGCCTGTCTGCCTGCCTGTCTGCCTGCCTGTCTGCCTGCCTGTCTGTTTGTTTGTCTGTCTCTCCCGCCCCTCTCTCTCTTTCTCTCTCCCATGTAAACAAAAATGAGGGAAGAGGGAATAAACAAGCGGTCACATGGGAATATCGTCTGACCCTGCATATATTATATTCACTGATATGATATCTACACACACACATTTCGTGGGCTTGCATGCACGCATTCACACGCATACACACAAACACACACACACACACATACAATTCTCCTCTCTCTCTCTCTCTCTCTCTCTCTCTCTCTCTCTCTCTCTCTCTCTCTCTCTCTCTTCTCTCTCTCTCTCTCTCTCTCTCTCTCTAATAATAACAACAAAATTGATGAAGTAGACCATCATAAAATTCTCGGAATTACAATTGACAATAACCTTTCTTGGATGTACCATATCTCTGCATTATGCAAAAAAGTATCAAAATGTGTACACCAGTTATCTAAAATAAAGCATTTCTTAGACCTAAACGCTAGGAAAATGTTTTTCAATGCATATATTATATCCCATATGAGTTATGCTTCAACGATTTGGGATTCGGCTAGCGCAAATGTTCTCAAGCCATTGTTCAGTGTGCATAGACGAGCTTTAAAACTTGTTCTTTTAAAATCTTCATCATTAACCATTTCTGACTATAAAGCACTTGACATTCTTCCATTAAAATCCAAGCTTAAGCATAATAAGGCAGTGTTTATGTATAAAATCATGTCTGGTTTAGCTCCCCCCTTACTTCAAAACAGATTCACGATCAATGTCAATCGTCATGCCAATAAGATAATGGTGCCACTTCCAAGAATTGACTTATTTAAATCCACTCTCACATACTCTGGTGGAACACTGTGGAATGAGATATCAACCCTCAACCTTCACAAAGCTTGCAGTGTTTCTGTTTTTAAAAAAATCTATCACGTACATCTTATGGACAATATATCACTATTTTGATGAAATGGATTTTATTTCGTAACACAATTGATAACTAATTCCATGTAATTTCAATCATGTGTAAGTATTATGTCAACTCTTGACCACCACCCCCCAATACTTTTGTCCCCTCTTATTCTTGCCTCCTTCTCTTTCTCTCCCCCCACCCTCCCCGCTCTACACCCCTCTCGCTCCAGGGTTGTCTTTTGTCTCTCTCTGTCTTCCTGCCTATCTCTCTGTCTGTTCTACTGGCTCCCTGTCTGTTTTTTTTTTGTTTTTTTTTGTTTTTTGTTTTTGTTGTTGTTGTTGTTGTTTTGTTTTGTTTTTGTTGTTGTTGTCTGTCTGTCTGTCTGTCTGTCTGTCTGTCTGTCTGTCTGTCTGTCTGTCTGTCTGTCTGTCTGTCTGTCTTCTCTCTCTCTCTCTCTCTCTCTCTCTCTCTCTCTCTCTCTCTCTCTCTCTCTCTCTCTCTCTCTCTCTCTCTCTCTTCCTCTCCCTCTCTCCTCTCCCATTCTTCTTTCCCCCTTCCCCACCCCTTCTCTCTTTCCCCCACCATTATGTCTGTCTCTTGTGTAAAGCGTTTCTATTTCACTGAACTGTCTAGGTGCACATTGTATCTCAGATTTATGATGAAGCCTTTGCATAATCTTGTGTATGTTATGATTTTGCTCACTTAACATAAGTAGGTACTAACTTGCATAATTGTAGTTCTTATTGTTTCCCTGATCCTTCTTTTTCTCTCCTTCCACCTCCTCTTGCTCCTCCTCTCTCTCTTTCCTTCTATTCTGTTTTTCTCTTTTCTTTGTCCATTTCTTCTTACCCTCTTCAGGAGCTGAAAAAGATAATAACAGCCCGCACCTTATTCCTCTCACTCACTCCCTCTCTCTCTTTTTAAATGTTATAGCTTTATACTCATTATGCTCAAATCATACGATTGGTTGATTTATTCACAAATTTTGATTTTCATAGCTTTATAATTGAATTACGCGTTTGGATTGATTGGTTGATTGATTCACTTTTTTATTTTATTTATTTTTTTATTATTATTTTTTTTATGAGGGCTGGATGAAAACAAGCCACCATTGTGCTTAATCTTTTCCCTCAATAAAAATGTTCATTCATTCATTCATTCATTCATTCATTCATTCATTCATTCATTCATTCATTGTTCATTCATTTCTCTCTCTCTCTCTCTCTCTCTCTCTCTCTCTCTCTCTCTCTCTCTCTCTCTCTCTCTCTCTCTCTCTCTCTCTCTCTCTCTCTCTCTCTCCTTTTTGTGCGGCTCCTTCCTCTAGCTTATCTTTTTTTTCATCTGTTGCATATTTCGTGTTTTCCAGTCTGTTCTATTTTTTTTCTGGAACAAATCTGACTAAAATGTCTGTCTGTGTCTATCTGTTTTTCTGTTTGTCTGTCTGTCTGTCTGATTAAAATAATTATATTGTTTTGCTCTGGCAACAGGGTAGTGGAATTTTAATTACTGAAATGGTCACGTGTTTTCCATTCTGCTGTTTGTTTTTGCCCATGTAGCATTGCATATGTTTTGAAAAATATTGTGTTGAAGTGCTTGCTATTTTTTTACGTTTTATTTGTAACTTGATGGTGTGGTTGTTGAGACGTTACATTAAACGGAATGATAGTAGCTTTTAACAGAGCTTGGTTTTGGTTGTCGCAAAGAATGTTTCATCATTAAAAGAATATGGCATTTGTCATGCTTTTTTGGTATGGCAATACTTGATAGTTGAGGGTATTATATTTTTCTGAAATTAAACCTGAAGTTAATTTTTTATTGCAAAATAGAGCCACATCTTTGGTACGGCTATTGTGCTTGGTGAAGCTATAGATAACATGACATAAAAACAAAGTGAGTTTGTGGGGGATTTTGTGGTTTGTTTTGTTTTTCTCAACAAGATGACATCCCTTGATCGCGGCCCTTACTTTAAGCTAGCCAGACGATAAACTGCATCAGATGAACTAAAACAGGGGCTGCCACCAGAGGGGATCGCTGTTTGCCTTCCACGCTTGTTACAGGATAGGATAGATGTGTGGGTTTATTGTTGCTCTAATGGGGGATGCTGCCTGCCTTCCCCTGATGGGTGTCTGGGGATTTACTGTTATGAAGATTTATCGTCGCTGGTGTGCGTTTGATGCTGTGGATTTTTGTTTTGTGATGTTCTCTCCTTCCAACTCTGGGTTGTGGCCTCTCTCTGTGTGTCTCTGTGTCTCTGTCTGTCTGTCTATCTATCTGTGTATCTGGCTGTCTGTCTCTGTCTGTCTCTCTGTGCACGTGCGTGTGTGTGTACGTGTGTGTATGTGTGTGTTTGTGTGTGACTCAATATAGCCATATATAACTCTAGACTACACACACACACACACACACACACACACACACACACACATACACACACACATACACACACATACACGCACACAAACGCACGCACACACAACAGAGAGAGAGAGAGGAGAGAGAGAGAGAGAGAGAGGAGAGGAGAGAGAGAGAGAGAGAAGAGAGAGAGAGAGAGAGAGAGAGAGAAATGAAAGAGAGTGAGAGAGAGAGAGAAGTAGGAGAGAGAGAGAGAGAGAGAGAGAGAGAGAGAGAGAGAGAGAGAGAGAGAGAGAGAGAGAAGAGAGAGCAGAGAAGAAGACAGACAGACAGACAGACAGACAGACAGACAGACAGACAGACAGACAGACAGACAGACAGACGAGCAGACAGAGAGAGACAGAGAGAGACACAGAGAGAGACAGAGAGAGAGGAGAGAGGCAGAAAGACAGACGGACACAGACAGACATAGACATAGAGAGAGACAGAGAGATGGAGAAACACACACAGAGACTGAGAGAGAGAGAGGATGTGTGTGTTTATTTTTTGTTTATTTATTTATTCTTTTGTATCGAGGATAATGGAATAAGCATTCATATGCTTTTTTACATCCAGTCCCCGTGGGTATGCAGTTTTGTAAATGCCATCTGTTCCCACCGGCACACGATGGTCTAATCTTACGAAAAGCGGAACAGGATTTAACTTGTGCGAAGATATTCTGCGTGCGTTCGCACACGGGGCCTCGGTTTAAAGTCTCATCCGAAAGACTTTTGGGGGCAGTGGAGTCAGCGCTGATGTTAACTCCAGAGGAAAAATCCCCTCTACCGGGAATCGAACCCGGGTCGTCCAGTTGCGAGCGCAATATTCTGACCACTAGTCTATCCCGTCCCCCTGTGTGTGTGTGTGTGTGTGTGTGTGTGTGTGTGTGGTGTGGTGTGTGTGTGTGTGTGTGTGTGTGTGTGTGTGTGTGTGTGAGTGTGTGTGTGTGTGTGTGTGTGTGTGTGTGTGAGAGAGAGAGAGAAGAGAGAGAGAGAGAGGAGAGAGACAGGCAGACAGAGAGAGAGACAGAGAGACAGAGACAGAGAAGTTGGTAATGTATGAAAGGAGGAATCTTAAAGTATGAACAAGTGATGAATACTAGAAAGTAGCTTTGCGCTAATTAAGCTACTGACCAAGAATAAACAAAAAGGGTAGTGCATTTTTGAATCATATTTAAAACAATTAATGATTTTAATGCAAAGTATTTAAATACAGTTCATTACCTAATTTCCATAGAGAAAAAAAATATAAATGAAAAATCCTTAAAGCATCAACACCAAGAACCGCCAAACTAACAACAAACAAACAAAAAAATACCCTTCTCCCCCCTCCCCCCTTTTCCCAAAGTACAATACAAATCTTTAGTGTTTTGGACACGTGATGTCCATTTTGCATTGCGATTTGCCCATGTGGCCTTTAGTAAATACTTGCTGCCGTTGCTGTGAAATTTTTGTGATTTTCTGAACGCTTTTGGTTTAGAAACAAATGCTTCATCAGAAAAGAAACACAACACACACACACATTCATGTAAAGCAACAGCAAGCTAAAAGTTTGGACTTGTGCTCCACCAAAGGACACAACGAAATCTGTGATTTGGCAAGTGGAAAGCATTTATCACATCTGAACAATCCCTTTGGAAACAAGCGTCAGTAGCAAATGGACAATACTTTGTATGTCGCTACCTCTACTTTATAAAAGTCTTACATGCTAATGTTTCACGTGATTTTGTCTTAAGTGGGAAGAAAGAAGAAAAAGGAAGACTAAGTGAGAAAAAAAGAAAAGAAAATGAAGAACATAAAGTGAAGTCGAGAGGTTCGGAAGAAGTTAGCAGTTTGTGATACATTTCTTCAGATAACAACATACAGTGCCTACACACCGAGCATCGTATGTACACGTTTAAACATGTTCCGCCTTTCGGAAGAGCAGGCCATTGTGTGTCGGTGGGAACAAATAGCAACATTTACAAAACTGCAGACACACAGGGACTACATGTAAAAAAGCACATGAAAGTTTATTTACTATCCTCGAAATAAACGAATTTCGATTAAAAAAACCAACTTGTGAATAAATAAAAAAACTAAATGAAACACTTTTTGAAAAACTATATTAATCTCCTTTTTTTGTTATCTGGGGATAATGAATTAAGCATGACTTATTCTTTTATTTCGAGGATAATGAGATAAACACTCATGTGCTTTTCAACATCCAGTCCTCGTGCGTAGGCAGTTTTGTCATTTTTGTCACCCGTTCCCACCGGCACACAACGGCTTACTCTTCCAAAAAGCGGAACAGGCTTTAACACGTGT
>CM060322.1:34556847-34561847 GCA_030674155.1 Stramonita haemastoma
CCCATCCCTTCGGGGAGGAGCTGGCCACCTGATGCCGTAGGTTTGAGCGGCCACGTTCGAGGGGATTTTTTTTTTTTTTACCCTGGAGTGAACATCAGCGTTTTACTCCACTCCCCGCAGGTCGAGTTTATAAATCGAGGACCTGTGTGTGAACGCACGCAGATCATCTCGCGTAGGTGTGAAAACCCGTTCCGCTTCTTGGGAGAGTAGAGCACTGCATGTCAGAGGGAATAGATAACATTATTAAAAACAAACGGATGCAGACTGATGCCGCGTTTAGACATCATTCTCGAAGTCGGAATGCAGCTACCTTAATGGTGGGTAAAAGGTCTTACAAGCGAAATCTTCCCTTTGGTAAACGTCGAAACTCTAGCTGAGGAACGAAAACAAAGAAGAAGAGAGAAATAAAATCGTGGCATAACCTCTTCACGAAAAAAATATCCGAGAGTGTTCAATAGTTGATGATATCGTGTCTCCTTGTCTGCAAAATGCGGATCGATTTTTGGACAGAAAACACACCACTATAGTGGATTTTGCTGCATTCTGATGAAAGGTTTTCTTGCTGTTGTGGCGCTATCTGCTTTAAGCGAACGGGATTACTGAATGTGTTTGTGTGTGTGTGTGTGTGCGTGCGTGCGTGCGTGCGTGCGTGCGTGCGCTCGCGCGCGTGCGTGCGTGTGTGTGTGTGTGTGTGTGTGTGGTGTGTGACGAGCAGTATGCTACGGAGTTCATCTTCTGACGAAAACATATGAAAACCAGCATGAGCAAGTTTAGGAAGAAACATGCCCGGAAATAAATTGATGTTCCAGTTGAATTCTCTCTCTTTTTTTGAGTTCAGAGAAAGGGCCTGTCTCCAAGTGCGTGCTTACACACATATATCCACACACACACACACACACACACACACACACACACACACACACACACACACACACACACACACACGCGCGCGCGCGTGCACGCGCGCGCACGCTCGCAAACACACAAACACACACACACAGTCACACACACACACACACACACACACACACACACACACACACACACACACACACACACACACCACGCAGGCAAGCTCGCACGCGCGCAAACACGCACACACACACATGCACGCGCGCGCGCACGTACACGCGAGCAAATCCACACATTTACACACAAACACACTGACACACAGACAGACACATGCACGCATGCACGCACACACACGCACACACACAGACAGATACACATACAGGCAGCATATTTAGTGAATCAAATGTTACAGATTAATTGTGAAATGTCAAAGCACAAGCTGCTGTTGTTTTTTGCCCGCTAAATTAAAGAAAATCCACGAAACTCGTTTTCTTTCTTTCTTTCTTTCTTTCTTTCTTTCTTTCTCTTTCTTTCTTTCTTTCTTCTGTCTTCTGTCTGTCTGTCTGTCTGTCTGTCTGTCTGTCTGTCTGTCTGTCTGTCTTTTCTTTCTTTCTGTCTGTTTGTCTGTCGTTCTTTGTTTGTTTGTTTCTTTCTGTCTGTCTGTCTGTCTGTCTGTCTGTCTGTCTGTCTGTCCTGTCTGTCTGTCTGTCTTTCTTTCTTTCTTAGTTTGTTTTCTTCCTTCCTTCCTTCCTGTCTGTCCACCTTTCTTTCTTTCTTACTTTCGTTCTTTTTCTTTCTTTCTTTCTGTCTGTCTGTCTGTCTGTCTGTCTGTCTGTCTGTCTGTTGTCTGTCTGTTCTGTCTTGTTTTTTTCTTTCTTCTTTCTTCTTCTTCTTTCTTTCTTTCTTTCTTTCTTTCTTTCTTTCTTCTTCTTCTTTCTGTCTGTCTGTCTGTCTGTCTGTCTGTCTTTATTCTGTCTTTATGTCTGTCTTTATGTCTGTCTTATGTCTGCCTTTCTTCCTTTCTTTCTTTCTTTTTTTGTTCTTCTTCCTTTCCTTCCTTTCTTTCTTTCTTTCTTTCTTTCTTCTTTCTTTCTTCTTTCTTTCTTCTTTTTCTTTCTTTCTTCTGTCTTTCTTCTTCTTCTTCTGTCTGTCTTCTGTCTCTGTCTGTCTCTTTCTCTTTCTTTCTTTCTTCTTCTTTCTTCTTTCTTATCATCTTTTTTACCTTTGATACCTTTAAGTCTTTTAGGGCTTTCTCTTCTTCTTGTACTCTCACTCTACTCAACATGCTTTTAAACCCACACCTAACTAAGGCATTTCTCCTTCGTACATCACACACACACACACAACACACACACACACACACACGCGCAGCGATTACAATCAACATACACACTTCATAACAACACGCTAAAACACAGTTAGTCTTTGAATTGTTTTATTCATCAACTATTAAATTCTATAAAGACGCGAAAGCACAGGACATTTTAGTAAATTTTGTTTCGTTTTGTCTTTAATTATTTATTGGTCTTTGTTTCCAAAATCAGCATTTTAAAATTTTTACGCGTGTTCTTTCATTTAATTGTTAGGTTCTTTTTTATTCATTCACTTTGTTATACCTAGTTTTTACGCGTTCTCTGTCAACCTCTTTAAAAGAACGTTTCTTGTTCTTCTTGTTCTTGTTCTTCTTGTTCTTGTTCTTCTTGTTCTTGTTGCTGTTATTTTTCTTGTTCTTGTACTTGTTGTTGTTCTTCTTGTACTTGTTGTAATTGTTGTTGTTATTGTTGTTGTTGTTTCTCTTATTCTTGTTCTTGTTCTTCTTGTTCTTGTCTTCTTCTTCTTCTCTCTTCTTTTCTTCTTCTTCTTCTTCTTCTTCTTCTTCTTCTTCTTCTTCTTCTTCTTCTTCTTCTTCTTCTTCTTCTTTATATCTTTTCTCTCTTTCTCTTTCTGTCTGTCTGTCTGTCTGTCTGTCTATATGTTTGTCTGTCTTTCCCTCCCCCCTCTATCTCTCTCATGCAGTGTGCACTTGTGAAGTGTGTGTGTGTGTGTGTGTGTGTGTGTGTGTGTGTGTGTGTGTGTGTGTGTGTGTGTGTGTGGCACGAGTGTGTGCCTATGTATGTGGGCATGTATGTGCGTACAGGCGTGAGTACTGTGCAATTTTGTGTGAGTGTGTGTGTGTGTGTGTGTTTGTGTTTATTTATTTATTTTTTATTTTATTTTTTTTATTCTTTTATGTCGAGGATAACAGAATAAGCAATCATGTGCTTTTTTTCATCCGGTCCCCGTGTGTATGCAATTTTCGTAATATTGTCATCTGTTCCCACCGGCACACGATGGCCTACTCTTACGAAAAGCGGAACAGGATTTAACGTGTGCGCAAGATGTTCTGCGTGCGTTCGCACACGGGGCCTCGGTTTAAAGTCTCATCCGAAGGACTTTTGGGGATAGTGGAGTCAGTACTGATGTTAACTCCAGGAGAAAAATTTCCTCGACCGGACTCGAACCCGGGTCTTCAAATTGCCAGCGCAATGTTCTGACCACTAGGCTATCCGTCCCCCGTGTGTGTGTGTGTGTGTGTGTGTGTGTGTGTGTGTGTGTGTGTGTGTGTGTGTGTGTGTGTGTGTGTGTGTGTGTGTGTGTGTGTGTGTGTGGAGAGAGAGAGAGAGAGAGAGAGAGAGAGAGAGAGAAGAGAGAGAGAGAGAGAGAGAGAGAGAGAGAGAGAGAGGTGGAGAGACAAGGCAAGGCAAGGCAAAGGCAAGGGAAAATCTTTTATTCGAGGATAATTGATAAGCACTCATGTGCTTTCTTACATTCAGTCCCCGCCCTTTTCAGGGATAACATCAAAGATAAATTGATAATGAACAATATACTAAACGCAGTACCAAACAGCATACAAGAATAAGGACACTATATAAAATAGGTAATAAAAATGCACTTATTCAGGAGCGAAAATCAGAAGTCAAAATAAAATGATTTTGATTATTAAAGAAAAAATAATAAAAGCGGTAATAGATAAGGAGCAAACAAGAGAGAGAGAGAGAGAGAGAGAGAGAGAGAGAGAGAGAGAGAGAGAGAGAGAGAGAGAGAGAGAGAGAGAGAGAGAGAGAGAGAGAGAGAGAGAGAGAGAGAATGCATGCGTGCCTGCGTTTCCGAGTAATGTCTGCATGCATACATGCATAACTGTTAGATTAGGAATTTGTCATGAATGAATTGTGTTTCCAGTTATCACATTCACCGCCCCATTGTCTAAAGGGTTTTTATCATAATGCGTATAGGCAATTAAAAACATTTGTCATTGTCACTGTCATTGTTGTTGTCTTTCTGACACACACACGTACACACACACACTACACACACACACACCACACACACACAAACACACACCGTACACACACACCACCACACAACACACACACACACACACCACACACACACACACACCACACCGTCACACACACACACACACACACACACACACCACACACACACACACACACCACAACACCACACACACCCACACAAACACCACCCCACAACCACACACAAACACCAACAACCACACACACACACACACACACACACACACACAACACACACAACACCACACACACACACAAGCCATTGAATCCCCCTTTTGCCAAGAAAGTTTCCTTGGAAACATGAGAGAAAGGGCCGGGGAAGAACCCACTTTGTCACGTACGTACATCCTCTGAGGAACCCAAAAAAAAAAAAAGAAAAGAAACCCATACAAAAAACCTCCTCTCTGATTATTTTCATGAAAAAGAACTGTGATCAGGTTTTTATCATGTTCATCTCAAACTGACAAGAAGAGGATGGAGGAGGAGGAGGAGGAGGGGGTTAGGGACTACAGAACTTCCTGAAAGAAAAGCGTGGAAGAAGATGCAAGGGGAGAGAGAGGGGGAGGGAGGGAGGGAGGGGGTGTTCGTTAACAGAAAGAAAGGCCTCGAGAGCAGGGCAAAATGAAGTTTGGAGAGGGGTGGAGGGGGGAGAGGGAGAGGGAGTAGAGTCAGTCAGAAACCAAGGTAACACTTTTTTTTTCGCTCTCTGGATAGAGCTACGTCATTCACCCAGGGCGAGATTTTTTTGCCGTATCCACCTTTTTCTTGTTGCCTACCGTCAATGTAGCCGCA
>CM060322.1:34576847-34581847 GCA_030674155.1 Stramonita haemastoma
CCGTCCATCCGTCACCGTCCGTCCGTTCGTCCGTTTATCTATCTATCTATCTATCTATCTATCTATCTATCTATCTATCTATCTATCTATCTATCTATCTATCTATCTATCTATCTCTGTCTGTCTGTCTTCTGTCTGTCTGTCTGTCTGTCTGTCTGTCTGTCTGTCTGTCTGTCTGTCTGTCTGTCTTCTCTCTCTCTCTCTGTGAATCTGTTCAGTCTTCTCTTCTACTCGAGGACTTTCTTCAACTTGAAATAGCGGATACAGCTGTTTGCTTTCTGTGCTATACAACTTGCCATGGCTGAAGACATTCTCATATGACATTGCCCAGCACTGCGCTTTCTCACCTTCACCTTCACACTTTCCGTGTCTGAAGACTGATTGATGGCACACTGGAGATTTTGCTACCAGCTTCCTCCACCTTCTATCGTTCCTAGCTTTCACGTAGTGTGTTGTTCCACTCCAGGCCAGTTCCCCCTTCTGATGCTGTTCCTCCCATCGTTGTCCTCTGTGTTCTGTTCTTTGTCTCCCTCCTTTCACTGTTCCCTGTTTTACTGTTTTCTTCATCAATAACTGACAAAGTGTTTTGGCTTGAGGCGGTTTGTACTTTTCTGTGCTTTTATTTAGCAAATCACCAGGGGTGGGGTGGGGGTGATAAGAGGGGGTGGGGTGGCTGGGTGGGGGCTTGTGGTAAATGTTGCACTCGTGGTCTGGCAACCTGGTATCGAGTATATTTTAGGGATTTTTGCCCTGAGGTAAACATCAGTACTGACTCCACTCTCCTGAAAGCCCTTCGGGTGAGACTATACACCTAGGTACCGTGTGCGAACGCAATCAGAACATCTTGTATGCCCCTTTTAAAAGTCTTTTGTGCCTTTGCGAAGAGAAGGCCATTTGTGCCGGTAAGAACAGATGACCAAAAGCATAGATATACATACATATAAATGGGGACGGATAACTCAGTGGTCAGAGCGCTGGCTTTTCCCCAGTCAAGTTAAGCAGCATCGAGCGTGGTTACCAATTGGATGGGTGACCGTTTGCGCGCTTTGGATACAGTACAGTTCCCCCAGTTCACCCAGCTGTCAATGTGTAATTGCCCTCTTCAGGGTCAGGGAAGGTAAAGCATGCAGCGAGGGAGAGGAGATGGGCGCCGCCCGCAACATGCTGGCTCCTAGAGAAGGTGATGTCTCTGACGCCTCGCTCCCCTACGACCACACAGGTTATGGGACACCTTTACCTACACCTTTTTACATATAAATAAAACACGTGCATACTAGTCTCTTAATCACCAGTAGGAGTCTTGGAGAGGAGATGGGCGCCACCAAGCTTCCTCAAGCCCACTGCAAGGACATGATGAGAAAAGCAAAACAGAAACACATGCCGGATCGGTCGAGGCCCGGATCAACAACGACCGCGCTACCCACTGCAAGCCTCCAGGGTGGGAGTGACAAGTGTGCCACTGGAGCAGAACTAACCCTAAAGCTTCCAGCTAAAGGGGTAACCATTGGTACATGGAATGTTAGGACTCTGTACCAAACAGGAAGAGTACAGGAACTCACACATGAATTACAGAGGTATAAATGGGACATCCTAGGGCTTGCGGAAGTCAGATGGATTGGCTTCGGAGAAACAACCACGCAAGACGGCCACAAGATATGGTACAGTGGAGATGAGAAACTACACCAACACGGAGTAGGCTTCATTGTCAGGAAAGAGATTGTGTCAAGCATCATCAACTGCACACCAATATCCAGCAGACTCATCTCAATCAGAGTCTCTGCAAAACCCCAGAATCTCACCATCATCCAAGTGTATGCTCCAACATCTGACTACGATGATGACCAGATAGAAGAATTCTATGAAGAACTTGAAAACGTCATCTCCAAAACGCCCCAAAAAGACATCCTTATTGTGGAAGGCGATTGGAATGCTAAGGTGGGACCTGATGCCTATGACACCTGGGCAGGAACCACAGGACGCTTTGGACTGGGAGAAACAAATGACAGAGGACAGCGGCTGCTGGAATTCGCAAAGAAGCACAAACTAACTCTGGCTAACACACTCCACCCTCACAAGCCATCTAGAACATCAACCTGGCACTCACCAAATGGTCTGATTCATAATCAAATTGATTACATTCTGTCACCCCAAAGATTCAAATCCAGCATAAACAAGGCAAATACAAGAACATTCCCAGGAGCTGACATTGGCAGTGACCACGACCTTGTACTTACCACCATCAGGCTGAAACTGAAAGCAAAACAACAGCCAAAAAGCCCACGCATAAGATTCGACCTGGAAAAACTCAAAGACCCAACAGTGGTTGAGATCTTCCAAGCCAACATTGGAGGAAAGTTCGCCGCACTCACAGCCATTGACAATGATGTGAACACACTAGCCAACAACATCAAAGAAGTGCTAACGACAGCAGCAGAAGAAACATTAGGCAGAAGCAGAACAAAGAAACAACCCTGGGTGACAAATGAGGTTCTTGACCTCTGCGACAAAAGAAGAGAACTTAAGAAGCAAAAGTTCACAAGTCAAGAAGCCAACAACAAGTACATGGATAGCCACAGAGAAGTGAGGAAAAAGATGAGAGAAGCCAAAGAAGCGTGGATAGAAGAACAATGCAACAACATCGAAGCTGGAATGGCCAAGGGAAACAGCAAAACAGCTTACAACACTTTGAAAGCACTAACTAAAACCACACAGCCTAAAGCCTCTGTTATTGAAGACAAAGAAGGAAATCTTTTAACGGAAAACAATGCCATCCTCCAACGCTGGACAGAATACTGTGAGGGATTGTATAACTACCCACTACGCCCAGATACCAACATAGTTTCCAACAAACACCCTGAACACCAAGATAAAGACCCACCAATACTAAGGTGTGAAGTAGACACAGCTATTAAACAATTGAAGAAGGGGAAGTCCCCTGGAATCGATAACATCCCAGCTGAACTCATAAAAAATGGAGGGAATGAAACAGCAAGGCGATTCACAGATCTTTGTCAGAAGATCCACGACACCAAAGAATGGCCAAAAGAATGGACACAGTCTCTTGTAATACCCCTGCCAAAGAAAGGAAACCTCTAGCAATGTCAGAACTACAGAACCATCAGTCTCATAAGCCATCCTAGTAAGATCATGCTGCAGGTAGTCCTCAACAGACTGAAAAACCAAGCAGAAAAACTCCTGGCAGAAGAACAAGCGGGCTTTAGACCAAAACGCAGCACAATGGAACAAATTTTCAACCTGAGAATTCTGATAGAGAAGCATCTCCAACACCAAAAAGACTTGTACCACAATTTTATAGACTTCAAAAAGGCCTTTGACAGGGTATGGCATGACGGCCTCTGGCAAGTACTCAGGCACTTCAACATTGACAACTGCCTAATTGAAGTCATCAAGGCTCTGTACGAGAATGCAAGAAGTGCAGTTTTCATAAACAATCACGTGGGCGAGTTCTTCAAGACCACGGTTGGAGTCCGCCAGGGCTGCCTTCTCTCACCTGTACTCTTCAACCTCTTCCTCGAAAACATCATGACAGAGACACTGCAAAACCACCACACTTCCATCTCCATTGGTGGAAGACCCCTTTGCAACCTCAGATTTGCAGATGACATTGACCTCATGGGCAGCAGCAAACAAGAACTGCAAATCCTCACAGACAGTCTAACAGATCGAGCGAGCGCATACGGCATGGAGGTCAGTACAGAGAAATCGAAGATCATGGTCAACAGCGCGAGTAATGACAGCACGGAAATAAAGATGAATGGAGAAATATTGGAAGAGGTGAGCCAATTCAAATACTTAGGCTCCATCCTAACAAAAGATGGCACATCAAACAATGAGGTGAAAGCTCGCATCGCAACAGCAACATCTGCTCTAGTCAGACTCCAGAGGATCATCAGAAGCAACAACATCAGCTTCTGCACCAAATACCACCTCTACAAATCCCTCGTGATATCTATCCTCCTATATGGCTGTGAATCATGGACTCTGACAGCAGAGTTAGAGAGAAGAATCCAAGCATTCGAGAACAAGTGCCACAGAAGACTCCTCAAAATATCATACAAAGAACACAAGACCAATAACTATGTGAAAGAAGAAATCAAAAAGCGTGTGGGCCCCCAAGAGCCTTTGCTGTCCACCATAAAGAGGAGAAAGCTGATGTGGTTTGGTCACACCACATGACACAACACCCTAGCAAAAACCATCTTGCAAGGAACAGTCGAGGGCAAGAGAAGAAGAGGCCGCCAAAAGAAATCATGGGTTGACAACATCAAAGACTGGACTGCCCAACCCCTGCAACGCCTCCTACTAGCCACACAGGATCGTGAAGCATGGAAAAAGATCTCCGTTGCGTCTTCTCTCATGTCCCCCCTACGTCCTTTGGGACATGGGACTGAGCAAAAAATACTAGTCTCGTGTTTAGACACCATCCCTGAAGCCGGAATGCGGCTACGTTCATGGTGGGCAAAAACTGCTGCATATGCAAAAAGTTTCACCGTTGAAACTCGGGGCTTTAGCAGAGAACACAGGCACAAAAAAAAAATTCAGCAGGACGTTCGACAAAATGTCAGTAAATATACCCTCTTCTTCTTCTTCGAGCGCGCAGACAGCTGCTCTTGTTGTCTCTCATTTGAGCGATAGTGCTTTGCACTGCCGTTAAGCACCTGACAAGTCAGGCCCAGCGCATCCGATTTCGGCTTGGGAGAGGAGAATGGTTATTGTACAGGTCTTTCTGGAAAAAGGCAAGATAACGGACCAAGAAGGCAGAACATAGACATGAAGGAGGTGACATGAAGAAAAGGAACAAGGCAGAAACAAAGAGAGCGATAGAAAAGAGGGAATTGCTAGCAGAGAATTCGCAGAAGGTGGGGATGCTGTTTATGCTGACAGGCCCCCGGCATTCCCCTGGGGGAGAGCAGTACACCTGATGACCTCTTTCAGAGCTGACAGAGGAATCTGCCTCTTCCCGGCTCCTCTTTGTGCCC
>CM060322.1:34594347-34606847 GCA_030674155.1 Stramonita haemastoma
GATGATATCATGGTCATGAAAATGGCAATGATGATGATGATGATTACAATCATCATCATCATCGTTGTCATCTTTAAATAGTAACATTAAGAGCCTTTAAAAACAGACTAGGTAAATGCAGCAGCAACAACACCAGCAACTACAACTACTAAAATAACAATAGAAACGGGAAAAAAAACACAATAAAATCACATACTCCCTCCCCCTCTTTCCCCTTGCTACACCCCCCCCCTCCCTCCTGCCACCCGGACAACCAAGACATGAGCGGTTGCTGCTGTAAAATGATACAAGAACTTGACACAGCCGGTGGAAACAGAATCAGGTTTCCGTGTTTTGACAGCAGCATCGTTGTGTTTGTCCCCAGCCTGTACATAGTTCATCAGCCTGAACAGCATGTACATAGTTCATTAGCCTGCACAGCCTGTAAATCATAGTTCATTAGCATGCACAGCCTGTAAACCATAGTTCATTAGCATGCACAGCCTGTAAACCATAGTTCATTAGCCTGCACAGCCTGTTAATAATATTTCATTAGCCTGCACAGCCTGTACAATCATAGTTCATTAGCCTGCCCAGCCTGTACAATCATTGTTCATTAGCGTGCACAGCCTGCACAGCCTGTACATAGTTCATTAGCCTCACAGCCTGTAGAATCATAGTTCATCAGCCTGTACAATCATAGTTCATCAGCCTGCACAGCATGTACATAGTTCATCAGCCTGCACAGCCTGTACATAGTTCATTAGCCTGCACAGCCTGTACATAGTTCATTAGCCTGCACAGCCTGTACATAGTTCAATAGCCTGCACAGCCTGTACTAGTTCATCAGCCTGTACAGCTGTACAATCATAGTTCATTAGCCTGCACAGCCTGTACAATCATAGTTCATTAGCCTGCACAGCCTGTACAATCATAGTTCATTAGCCTGCACAGCCTGTACAATCATAGTTCATTAGCCTGCACAGCCTGTACAATCATAGTTCATTAGCCTGCACAGCCTGTACATAGTTCATTAGCCTGCACAGCCTGTACAATCATAGTTCATTAGCCTGCACAGCCTGTACAATCATAGTTCATTAGCCTGCACAGCATGTACAATCATAGTTCATTAGCCTGCACAGCCTGTATAATCATAGTTCATCATCCTGCACAGCCTGTACAATCATAGTTCATTAGCCTGCACAACCTGTACAGTCATAGTTCAATAACCTGCACAGCCTGTACATAGTTCATTAGCCTGCACAGCTTGTACAGTCATAGTTCATTAGCCTGCACAGCCTGTACAATCATAGTTCATCAGCCTGCACAGCCTGTACATAGTTCATTAGCCTGCACAGCCTGTGCATAGTTCATCAGCCTGCACATAGTTCATCAGCCTGCACAGCCTTACAATCATAGTTCATCAGCCTGAACAGCCTGTACATAGTTTATCAGCCTGAACAGCCTGTACAATCATAGTTCATTAGCCTGAACAGCCTGTACAATCATAGTTCATCAGCCTGCACAACCTGTACATAGTTCATTAGCCTGAACAGCCTGTACAATCATAGTTCATCAGCCTGCACAGCCTGTAAATAGTTCATCAGCCTGAACAGCCTGTACAATCATAGTTCATCAGCCTGAACAGCCTGTACAATCATAGTTCATCAGCCTGAACAGCCTGTAGATAGTATATTAACCTGCACACCCTGTACAATCATAGTTCATTAGTCTGCACAGCCTGTACAATCATAGTTCATTAGCCTGAACAGCCTGTACAGTCATAGTGCATTAGCCTGCACAGCCTGTACATAGTTCATTAGCCTGCACAGCCTGTAAATAATAGTTTATTACCTTGCACAGCTTGTACATAGTTCATTAGCCTGCACAGCCTGTACAATCATAATTCATTAGCCTGCCCAGCCTGTACAATCATAGTTCATTAGCCTGCACAGCCTGTACATAGTTCATTAGCGTGCACAACCTGTGCAATCATAGTTTATCAGCCTGCACAGCCTGTACAATCATAGTTCATTAGCCTGCACAGCCTGTACAATCATAATTCAATAACCTGCACAGCCTGTACAATCATAGTTCATTAGCCTGCACAGCCTGTACATAGTTCATTAGCGTGCACAGCCTGTACATAGTTCATTAGCCTGCACAGCCTGTAAATAGTATATTAACCTGCACAGCCTGTACAATCATAGTTCATTAGCCTGCACAGCCTGTACAATCATAGTTCAGTAGCCTGAACAGCCTGTACAATCATAGTTCATTAGCCTGCACAGCCCGTACATAGTTCATTAGCCTGCACAGCCTGTACATAGTTCATTAGCCTGCACAGCCTGTACATAGTTCATTAGCCTGCACAGCCTGTACATAGTTCATTAGCCTGCACAGCCTGTACATAGTTCATTAGCCTGCACAGCCTGTACATAGTTCATTAGCCTGCACAGCCTGTACATAGTTCATTAGCCTGCACAGCCTGTACATAGTTCATTAGCCTGCACAGCCTGTATATAGTACCTGCACAGCCTGTGCAGTTTCCCCTGAGCTCAGACATATAGAAAGAGTCCAACAAACAAAGCCCACCGCCTGGCTTTGCAAAAACTATGCCTTGAAGGATGTTGACATAGCGCATACGCACATAATAATTTTCACGCTGTGCTGCATTGCAAAGCGCGCCGAATGTGCGTCAGGATATGAATATGAATACAGACATACACATAACACACCCTCAAGCACGCACACACGCACCCACGCACGTGCGCACAAACACACATACACATACACACGCACACACACACACACACACACACACACACACACACACACACACACACACACACACAACACACACACACACACACACACACACACACATCGGGCGCACGCTCATGCAGAGAGGAAGAGAGAGAGAGAGACAGAGACAGAGACAAGACAGACAGACAGACAGACAGAGAGAGAGACAGAGAGAGAGAGAGACAGACAGACAGACAGACAGAGAGACAGAGACAGACAGAGTGATTAATTGACTGATTGATTGATAGTCTTTATTTCCAAGGGTTACAGCTAGATACTGACATACTCTTTTTCACCCGGCCCTTGTCCTCAGAAGGGACTATAATAATAATAATAATTTAAAAAAAAATAATGATAATAATACATGGACTTTATATAGCGCTATATCTTGCAAAAACAAATCAAAGCGCTTCCATTTGACCCATACAACACACAAGCAATCAATGACAATTTATAGTTTTAGAAAATAGCATACTTGCCTGTACACACACGCACGCACGCACGCACGCACGCACGCACCACGCACACACACACACACACAACACACACACACACACACATGCACACACTCATAAAGGTTATACATTTTGGCAGGGTGAAGGGGATTTCAGATGTTGAAGGCAGGGACAGATAGAAGATGGATAAAAGAAGGTAAAAATCTTAGGTTTGAAATAAGTGTGTCTTGACTATCCATAATAATCACAACTAATCATTTCATGTAAACGTAAAGGGAAAATATATGTGAGAGAGAGAGAGAGAGAGAGAGAGAGAGAGAGAGAGAGAGAGAGAGAGAGAGAGAGAGAGAGAGAGAGAGAGAGAGGACACTGAACACTGAAATGATTTAATGTACATTGGCCTTGGACCACAATACATTGGTTGGACTTGGGATGTACCAATGGGTTCTTCCATATTATTTGTAAAGCAAATGCTCAATAAGATATGATTTATCCCTGATTGAAGAAGAAAAACACACATTTACTCTTTTTTCCTGATTATAAACCTCAAATCAATCATAATCTAATCACAGAAAGACTATGATGTTTAGGAAAAACCATGTATATTGAGTAAATATCAAATAGCAACACTTATTGAATAAACTGTTTGAGACATTGTTTTCCTTTTGTTAATAGAATGAAAAATATATCTAGACAAACCATGCATGTACTCATCATTTGCTACTCTGAGCAGATCTGGCAATGATACATTAATGCATTAATTTTTGCTTAAAAACTTTTCTCTCAAGCTTGTGTACATGTGACATTTCAGTAGAAAGTGAGCTTCATTTTCAATTTTCGTTTTATAAAATGGACAGACAGACAGAGAGAGAACACTGAACACTGAAATTGTTTACAATATATCGGCCTTAGGCCACAATACACTTTGAGGGGGGGAAATGGAAAGATGGAAAAAAGTCGAATAATAATACAACTTCTCGTCAACTTTGGTAAGACTTTGTTTAAATACCTTGGCGTGTACTCAGCACTGTACACTCTTGAATGCGTATATTCCAAAATTATGACTAAATAAAGGCTGGCACTTTCTAACATACAAAATACAAACATCAGGCACAGACAGACAAACAGAGACACAGAGACAGACAGACAGACAGAGAGACAGACAGACAGACAGACAGACAGACAGACAGACAGACAGACAGAGAACACTGAATGCTGAAATGGTTTATTGTACTTCGGCATTTTGCCAAAATACAATCCAAAAGGAAGAAAGTTAAATATGACTTCACATATTTTTTGATAAGACCTTGCCATAATCATGCTCCTTGGCATGTACCCCAAACTATGCTCCTGAAAATACATTATTCCAAAATCATAGATAAACTGCTGATTTTAAACCAACAATTCAAACAACTCTAAGCTCAAGGTTACAGAACGAGAGAGATTTGATTTGATTTGATTTATTCTTTTATATCGAGGATAATGGAATAAGCACTCTTGTGCTTTTTTACATCCAGTCCCCGTGTGTATGCAGTTTTGTAAATGTCATCTGTTCCCACCGGCACACAAGAGAGAGAGAGAGAGAGAGAGGACAGACAGACAGAGACAGACAGACAGACAGACAGATGAATGATTGAATGGATTGAATGATTGAATGATTGGTTGATAATTTTTATTTCCCAGGGTAACAAATACGCATTGACATACCCTTTTCCGTCTGGCACTTGCCTTGAGAGGCGACTATTATTGATGATAGAGAGACAAACTGAGATAGAGAGACAGGCAGACAGACAGAGTCAATCAAAGAGAGAGAGAGAGAGAGAGAGAGAGAGAGAGAGAGAGAGAGAGAGAGAGAGAGAGAGAGAGAGAGAGGAGGCAGGGCAGGCAGGCAGGCAGGCAGGCAGCAGGCAGGCAGGCAGGCAGAGACAGAGACAGACAGACAGACAGACAGAAGAAGAGAGAGAAGAGAGAGAGAGAAAAGAGAGAGAGAGAGAGAGAGAAAAGTCAGACAGACTGACAGACAGACAGAGACAGAAGCAAAAAGAGAGGGAGAAAAAGAGCGAAGGTGGGGAAGGAGGATCAGATGGTAAAATTGATGAGGATGCAGCTCGTTAATCTATCTCAAGTAAGCTCCCCCTTTACTGCCCCCCAATCATTCTCTCCCCTCGTCTCGGTTTTCTTCTCATTTTGTCTCTCCATCTATATCTCTGTCATTTTTTCTGTCTGCCTGTCTGTCTATCTGCCTATGTCAGTATGTCTGTGTATCTGTCTATGTTTTTATGTCCGTGGCAGTGTCTCGGTATCTGTGTATTGGTGTACACGTTTGTTTTCGTGTATGTGTGTGTGCTTGCATCCAATCACAAGCAGTCACGATTTGGAGAAATCAGTCCCATCTCCATTTGCGTGAGGAGTAATCTCCCTTGCTGAGGCGGCCTGAGACAAAGCCTATTGGCTGTTAGATTCCCTTGCTTCTCCCACGTGATTGGTTGATTAAAAATAAATTGGTTCTGATTGGCTGATTTAAGCTCTAAGTGTCACAACGGGATTGGTCCGCTAGATCCGTTTGATTGGTTCATTTCAATATGAAAAACATGTAAGGCAAGTGATTACAAGAAAATATTACATGGTGGTAGAAATGGCTTTGTGATGATTTTGCATTGCGTTGTGTTGTAATGTGTTGTCTTTAAGAGAACTGCATCGTATTGTGTTGTGCTGCACTGTGTAGTGTCGTAATGCATTATATTGTATTGTATGATATTGTGTTGCATTGTACTGTATTGCATAATGCTGCTTTTCATGGTA
This sequence comes from Stramonita haemastoma, assembly GCA_030674155.1. Taxonomy (NCBI): domain Eukaryota; kingdom Metazoa; phylum Mollusca; class Gastropoda; order Neogastropoda; family Muricidae; genus Stramonita; species Stramonita haemastoma. The sequence continues at coordinate 34,600,389 of CM060322.1, forward strand.
ATGTATTGCATGATATTGAATTGTTTAGCGTGATATTGTATTGTATTATATGTGTTGCATTGCATTGAATTCCATTGAACTGCACTGTATTGTAGTATAGTGTGCTCAACCCTCATATGTCTCCATCACTGTTGTTGTCAGTAGGAGCTTCACGCAATGCAACCAGGGTTCATCATCTTTCTCTGTCTCTGCTGAGTTCCATAATCTCCTGTAGCCCTCCCAGACCACTGACCTCAGCGATGTTGGCAATGTAGGATGCATGTGGTCTGTCTCTTTTTCCGTGTGCCCTCAACCCTTACCTTGGTCATCAGACTTGTCTATCTGTTTTTGTCTGTATGACCAACATGTCCCTGTCTGCGCCTATCACAGTGTGTAGTGTAAACCATTCTAAACCCACAGCAGATTTGTCTATGATTTGACCACTCTGCCTCCTCAATGCAGACGACAGAGGCTGAAGTGGCGAAGAACTGGAAAATGAAGATGCTGTGATAGTTCAATAACAAAGGGCTGTAGTAATGGGTAATTTCTGTGTATTTGGGCCACTGCATAATTTGGGGTGGGGGTGGGGGTTCTTTGTGATGACGATAATAGTGATCATTTATTGACGATGAGAAGACTGAAATAGATGGAGAAGGAGAGAGTGCGCAGGGGTTAGGGTAGGTGGGTGGTGGGGGAGAGAGGAGAGAGAGAGAGAGAGAGAGAGAAGAGAGAGAGAGAGAGAGAGAGAGAGAGAGAGAGAGAGAGAGAGAGAGAGAGAGAGATGTAAGAGAACATTTCACTCTATCCAGAATGTTCTCCACACATCAATACATAATAATATCTTCCTCCCTCCCCGTAAGCTTCCACACTCCTTCATAATTTCGCTAAAGCACACAAGAAAAACTACATCTCTGGTAAACACAAACCACTCAGCTATTTCAGCGAAATGGGAAAAAAGAATGCGTCGATGGCTACGTCCGCTGAATATAAATAATTCGTATGTGCAGACCATCAGGTCCAAAGAAAACGGGGAATGGGAAGGGGGGGGGGGGGAGGGAGAGAATGGTAAAAAAAGAGAACTCAACGGAAAAAGCAACAGCAACAATAAGAAAAAAAAGGAAATAGATTCATCAAGAATTTAAACAATACACACATTAAAAACAACAAAAAAACCCCAGATTTATCACGGATTTAGAATAGTTCAGCTAGTTCTGCATCTGGGAAACGTTTTCAGCCTAGAATGTCCTTTTTTTACCCGTGTAAAGAGAAAAAAAGTAGTAATTCATATTCAGACAATCCCTGAAGTCAGAATGCAGCTACCTTCATGTTGAGCAGAAACGGTCACGTACGCAAAATCTCACCTTTTGTGAACCTCGGAGCTCTAGCCGAGGAACGAAATAAAAAAGATTCAGGCTGTCAGGGCTATCCATTTCCCCCTTGGACAGAGAGAAAGTAGTGATTTATAGTCAGACAGTCTGGGCTATCTTTTTCCCCATGGACACAGATAAAGTAGGGGTTCATAGTCAGACAGTCTGGGCCATCTTTTTCCCTGTGAGAAGAGAAAGTAGCCGTTCATATTCAAGAAGTCTGGCCATCTTTTTCCCCGAGGAAAGAGGGAAGGTTTACTTTATATTTAGACAATCTGATCTATCTTTTTCCTTGAGGAAAGAGGGAAGGTTTAATTCTATATTTAGACATTCTGAGCTATCTTTTGTCCCCGAGAAAGAGTTGAAAGTTTAGTTCTATATTTAGACAATCTAAGCCTTTTCCCTGAGGAAAGAGGGAAGGTTTAGTTCTATATTTAGACATTCTGAGCTATCTTTTGTCCCCGAGGAAAGAGTTAAAGTTTAGTTCTATATTAGACATCTAAGCCTTTCCTGAGAAAGAGGGATGGTTTAGTTCTATATTAGACAATCTGAGCTATCTTTTCCCGAGGAAAGCGAAACAGTTGTTGCTACTGTTATCATCGTCATCAACATTGTGATCATTTTGTTGTATCATATTGCTGCTGCTGCTGCTGCTGCTGCTGCTGCTGCTGCTGCTGCTGCTGCTGTTGTTGTTGTGTTATTGTTGTTGTTGTGTTGTTGTTGCTGCTGCTGCTGCTGCTGCTGCTGCTGCTACTACTACTGCTGCTGCTGCTGCTGCCACTGTACTGCTGCTTCTACTGCTGTCGCTGTTGTGCTGCTGCTGCTGCTGCTGTTGCAGCATATCTTCTATTAGTCTCACCATACAGACCTTCCCTACCTAGAAAGAGATTTCGCCCGTGGGTATGCCGGGGGCCTGCCAGTATAAGTAGCATCCCCACCTTCTGGAAATTCTGTGCTAGCAACTCCCTCTTTTCTATCCTTTTCTTGGTTCTCTGCCTCGTTCCTTTTCTTCCTGTCACCTCCTTCTTGCCCATTTCCTGCCATTCACCTGCCTTTTTTTGGCCAGAAATACTCCAAAGATATCAAGTAATTCTCTCCCTCGTCGACAGTCGAATGCATTGAGCCTGACTTGGGGCGTTTAACAGCAGCGTGAAGCTTTCTTAAAAAAAATTGTTAGTTATATGACATAAACAATAGCTGCTGTCTGAGCGTTCGACGACGACGACGACGACGAAGAAGAGGAGACCGATGGGGTCCTCAAGACACAACTTGACCCCGGCAGGCCCATTGTCTGGTCAGATCATACAGACGTTCATGGGACGAGACAGACTAGTGGTTACAGCGTTTAGGTCGTGGTCTGACGCGTCAGGTTCGAGCCACCAGTGAGGCGCCAGGTAGAGGGAATATTTCTCCCGTGGAGTTAACATCAGTACTGACTCCATTCTCCTGAAAGTCCTTCGGATGATACTGTAAACCGAGGTCCCGTATGCGAACACACGAAGAACGTCTTGCACACGCGTTTAAAGCCCGTTTCGCCTTTCGAAAGCATAGGCCTTTTGTTGTCAGTTGGGACAAATGACAAAAATTTTGAGAAAAAAATGCATATGCACTGGTGTCATGTTTAGACACCATCCCCGAAGTCGGAATGTAGCTACCTTAATGAAAAAAAAAATCGCCCCATTGATACACCTAGGAGCTCTAGCTGAAGAACAACCCTCCCCGCTAAAACAAAACCAAACCAACCAAACAAACAAACAACTCAACAAACCAAGAGATGTCCTAGCTCATCACTATGACCACCACCATTACCACCCACTCCCCAGCTCAGCCCCACCCACCCCATCTCTCTCCTTCCAGCTCTAACGCCCCCCCCCCCACCCCCTCCCCTCTCCCATTTCCCACAAAAAACCGCTTTCCTTCTCGAACATCGGCCAAAGAGTGTCTCCTGTCTCCAACGAGGCAGAAGGGGATCAAACCCTAATCTTGTCAAGTCCCCCTCCCCCTCCCCTCCTACCTTACACCCCCCCCCCTTGCCCCTCCATCTGCCTTACCTTCTCCCCATGCCTAAAGCTAGAGCACTTCAAAGGCAAAACTAACTATGGCAGATTCACTGTGTCCAAAAGATCGCTTTTTTTTTCGAGATTTTTCACCTCAAAATGAAAGTTGTCAGTTTAAAAAAAACACACAAAAAAACAACAACCACGTTTGGTAACAGGAACAGAAACAGTAGTAGCAGTTGTAGCCGTAGTAGCAGTAGTAGTAGTAGAAGTAGCAGTAGTAGTAGTAGTAGTAGTAGTAGAGCAGCAGCAGCAGCAGCAGCAGCAGCAGCAGCAGCAGCAGCAGCAGTAGTAGTAGTAGTTGTTTGGATTTGATTTTCAGTGCCTTTAGAGAAAGAGAGAGAGTGGCGAGTCTTGGGTGTTTCAAGATCAAATTCAGCTCATTACAATTCTTCTGGTACCTGCACTTGTTTTTCCTCCACTACTTTTTCCTCATTACAATTCTTCATATGAATTGGAATGTGCGTATTTCGAGTCCAGCTTCTTACGATTCCTCGTGCGCGCGTGTGTGCTTTCGATTTTGCTAGAATTATTTATTGTCATTGGTTGTTTGTTGTGAGGGTCGAGTGCAAGCGCTTTGATTTGTTTTTACAAGATATAGCGCTATATAAATTCCATGCATTTATTATTATTATTGTAGCAGCAGCAGCAGCAGCAGCAGTAGGTAGTAGTAGTGGTAGTAGTGGTAGAAGTAGTAGTAGTAGTAGTAGTAGTAGTAGTAGTAGTAGTAGTAGTAGTATAGTAGTAGTAGTAGTAGTAGCGGCAGCAATTGTAGTTATGTAGTAGTAGCAGCCTTAGTATTAGAGATAGGTAGTATAGTTAGTAGTATAGTAGTAGTAGTAGTAGTAGTAGTAGTAGTACAGCAGCAGCAGCAGCAGCAGCAGCAGCAGCAGCAGTAGTAGTAGTAGTATAGTAGTAGTAGTGTAGTGTAGTAGTAGTAGTGGTGGTGGTGGTGGTGGGGGTGGTGGTGGTGGTAGTAGTAGCAGCAGAAGCAGTAGTTATAGCGGCGTGGTAGTAGTACCCAGGTGACCCAGTCACTGTGCACAGCCTAATTTCCTTGGGGCAACCATATACGTTTGTCGAGGACTCTCTTCTGTCTCTATGTCTCTCTGTCTCTGTCTGACCGAGATCTGTGTGTGTGTGTGTGTGTGTGTGTGTGTGTGTGTGTGTGTGCGTGCGTGCGTGCGTGCGGTGCGTCGCGCGCGCGGCGTGTGTGTGTGTGTTTGGATTTGAATGTATGGTGACAGAAGAGTGGTGGGGTGGCATAAAGAAAACAGTACCTGGAAATGTATTAACATTAATACATGTATTGTATTAACTTATGTTGCTTCTGGGATCATATCACAACAAGTCTGCAGTGTGGCTGTCTGTGAGGAGACCAGAACACATGGCATGGGGGAAGCAGTACAGTTCATGAACGCTGTAAAAGACAAAGCATAACCAACGAGAAATAAACCTTTTTCGTGAAAAGAAAATACAATTCCTATCTGTTGACATGAGTGGTTTTCTGTACAGAAAGGCGCCATGCTTCTGTCGATCGATCTTGCTGACGGATCAGTCTCAACAGCTGAGGAGACATTTTTTATACAGAGCTGCGTTGCACTGGCCACAACATTGGCGAAGGTTCGTCCCGCCACTGAGGCTCGGGATAGGCAACGAACGTTTTAACCGGCTTTTCGCCGATAGCAATTCTTGTAAAAAAAAAGCCTGTCTAAAGTTTGGTATGGTCACATCATGGTGTGAGCATTAAAGGTTTATACATGGTATTTAAAATTATCTGAGTTATTGCGAGAAAGTGATTAAGTTTGTTCTTTTCTTTAAAGATTTGATTGCCGCATTATGTTGAAAAGTATTGTAAAATATATAATAAAAATTTATATTCGGATAACAACGATGAAAATGCATTTGATTTGTATAGCGTTGAATCTTGTAAAGCAACAAAGCAGAATGTTTACGTTCAAATCATTTACACGCATGCAACTGTCCACAGATAGGATCAAATTGATTAATATCAGCTACTCCTGCCAGTAGTAAAAGTAAATAGTTTGATTCCTAACCATTCAAATGCCAGGCAGCTAGCCCCAAAGATGAGAAACAAACCGAAGGAAAAAAACTCCACGAAAATATTCAGCCAAATAATTTGCATGTAGCAAAGTAGAACACCTGCCTGTTCGATTTAACAATAAATTTAAGGCAGCCATAAAAGGTGTGAAGAAAAGACAAATCAACACGTGAAGAAAAGACAAAACCACCATGAAGAAAAGACAAAACAACACGGAAGAAGACAAACCAACCACGTGAAGAAAAGACAAAACCAACCACGTGAAGAAAAGACAAAACCAACCACGTGAAGAAAAGACAAAACCAACCACGTGAAGAAAAAGACAAAACCAACCACGTGAAGAAAAAGACAAAACCAACCACGTGAAGAAAAAGACAAAACCAACCAATAAAATTGCATGGCGTAAAAACTTGAAGCCAATCATATCATTGTTTAGCGTTCCCCAGCTTAAAACTCGGGAGTGGGGGGAGGGGGGGGGGGGGGGGAGTCCAATATGCACCGTCTCACTCCTCACACCTGGGAATCACCGTGAGAGAACACACTGGATGAGAAGTTTGCATGTATGACTCTTATCAATCACCTCGCTGTACAGGCAGCCATAATCCAACTTCAGAGGATCTGTCCTCATTTACTGAAGGACACAGGTGGTTATGCTAAGAGCCTGCCACGGCTGAAGACAACCACAACATTCCATTGCAAAGCAGAGCAACATGGGGATGTAGGCCTTGATACTTTGCTTACCTACAGCTATAACTGACACGGCTTTAGGCCTGGGCCAAAGCCAATTATTTCATTCCGCACGTGCGCGCGTGCACACACACACACACATATATGCACGCACGCACACATTTCATTTGAAAAATCACACGAAACCAGGCTTAGTAAACAAAGTCCAAATTTTATCCCCTCCCCTAAACAAAAAACCAGCAAAAATACAACAATCCAACAAAACCAAAACACGCAAAACAACAACAAAACACCAAACAAATAAACT
>CM060322.1:34609347-34619347 GCA_030674155.1 Stramonita haemastoma
CTGCATTCGCAATACTCTCTCTTCCTCTTCCTCTTACCTCTCTCTCTTCTGTCTCTCTTGTCCTACACTCTCTCCCTTCTCTATCTCTTCTCTCTCTCCCTCTTCTCTCTCTCTCTACTGCCCATCCTCTCCACACACACACACACACACACACACACACACACACACACACACACACACACACCACACACACACACACACACACACACACAAGACTCTCTCTCTCTCTCTTATTATATATATATCCTTCTCTCTCTCACGCAGAACATCCTGAGCACGTCTTTTCGTAAGAGTAGGCCATTGTATGCCGGTGGGAATGGATGACAAAACTGACGAAACTGCATACATACAGGGACTGGATATAAAAAAGCACATGAGTGCTCTTTCCATCACCCTCGAAATAAACGAATAAAAGAAATAGATAAAGAAATTGTCTTCTGTCTGTCTGTCTGTCTGTCTGTCTGTCTGTCTGTCTGTCTGTCTGTCTGTCTGTCTGTCTGTCTGTCTGTCTGTCTGTCTGTCTGTCTCTCTCTCTCTCTCTCTCTCTCTCTCTCTCTCTCTCTCTCTCTCTCTCTCTCTCTCTCTCTCTCAGCAACTAAGCTCCGATATGAAAAGGTGGGCTGGGTCTGGTGTGGCAGGAGAAACGGCTAGTAGTTAAGCCTTCCTTCATGGGTGCTGCACACACGTGCTACCCCTTGCTGCTACTGCCGCTGCTGTGCTGCTGCTGCTGCTGCTGGGAGTAATAATAGTAGTGGGGGTACTGTAGCGGTGTTGTGTGTACGTGCATACAGAGAGAGAGAGAGAGGGGAGAGAGAGAGAGAGAGAGAGAGAGAGAGAGAGAGAGAGAGAGAGAGAGAGAGAGAGAGAGAGAGAGAGAGAGAAGAGAGAGAGATGGCGTGTGCCCACCAGGAAGGTGTAGCAGTGGGGAGTCTGCCCAACACAGGAATTGCTGCTGCTGCTGGTGCGGGAGGGAGTGAGTGAGTGGCACTGGCCGTTGTAGTGTCGCGTTTTCAACACCGGAACTGCCATTGTTTTGGAAGCAGAACTTGTTTGTGCTGGAACCCTCGGGTCGCCAAGGGTGGAGGTGGTTTTGTGGTAGTGGTGGGGTGGTGTTTGTGTGGTGGTGGTGGTGTGGGGGTGTTCGGACTCATTTATCGATCATCAGGTGTGAGAAAAGAATCCAGGGAACACGTGGGTCTGGGTTGCTGTTTATTTATTTATTTATCTATTTATTTATTTATTTATTTATTTACTTTTGGGGGTTTGGAATATGTGCATCTCTTGTGATGGGATTGTTATCGCTGAGGATGTGTGAAGGTGTTGGTTTAGGGGGGTGGGGGTGAATATTTTTTTCACGTTGTTTAAAACTTGGAAATTCCTTTTTTTCAGGATTTTAAAACAGTTGAGGTAGGATTGATGACTATTTGAATTTAATGTCATTGAAAGTGTAAATATCTTTGTTTGATGTTGTTTGAATTGCAAAAATTTTAGATTGTTCGAATGTTGAATATTCCGGTTCTGGTTTGGTAAAGGAATATTTTCCTTCGTGCCGTTTTGGAAACTGGTTATTATTGTTTACGTTCGTCCAAAACAAGATAATTGTTCAAATTTAGAGTTTAATATTCCTGTTCGTGTTGTTAAAATGTCAAAAAAAAAATCAATAATGCCATTTATAAATCGATTGTTCTTGCTTATTCTCTTTGAAATACGTCAAGTCCATGCCATGTTATTCAGAAATAGAGTAGTGTAGTTCAGGCTGTTTCAAACATGTACATCTCACTGCACACATGTTAGAAACTGGACGTTCTAATCAACGCCGCTTGAAACACGATTATTCCAATTCACACAATTGAAAACTGCGTATTCTAGTTGGCACCATTTGAAACCCAGTCATTTCACTCCATGATTTTATTTTGGTGTGATTTCTTTAGATACAGTGTTCTTATTCACGCTCCTTGAAAATCAAATGTTCGTTTTACACAACTAGAAAGAGTGAAGTTTCACTTCACGCCTACTGAAACGCAAACATTCTATATCTCCGAAGTCGGAATGAGGCTAGCTTAACGGTGGGTAAAAACGCTGGGATGCGCAAAACCTCATGATTGGTCAACTTTGGAGCTATGGCCGGGAATCTATCTATCTATCTATCTATCTATCTATCTATCTATCTATCTATCTATCTATCTATCTATCTATCTATCTATCTATCTATCTATCTATCTATCTACACACACACTAACACACACACACACACACACACCCCACACACACACACACACACAGACAGACAGACAGACAGACAGACAGACAGACAGACAGACAGACAGACAGACAGAACAGACAGACAGACAGACGACAGACAGACAGACATACATACATACATACATACATACATACAACATACATACATTCATACACACATACATACATATTCCCGTTCACACTGTTGATGTCGTTGAACGCTTTTGCAGACAGAGGTGGTCTTGTATGAGCAGAACCAGCCCCAGTCTTTATCTGGAGACCATTTTGGTTGATGCTGATATTTTCCTTCTGAACCCCCCTCATGGCAAATGATCACAGCAACAATGATGATGATGATGATGATGATGATGATGATGATGATGATGTGATAGTGATGATGATAACAGTAATAGTGATTTAAGAAATATTAGAATTAGAGAGTAGTAAATAGTAGTAGTAGTAGTTAGTAGTAGTAGTAGTAGTAGTAGTAGTAGTGGTAGTAGTGGTAGTAGTAGTAGTAGTAGTAGTGGTAGTTAGTGGTAGTAGTAGTAGTAACCAGAAGAAGAAGGAGAAGAGGAAGATAAAAACTTAGTCATGGTAATATTCATTATACTTGTGATGACACTAATGATAATGATAATAGTAATCATAAGAGTTATTTATGACGCCTAATACACTAAATACAAAAAAACTCAAACGTTTACAAAGTAAAGTCACTCAGAACTAAAATAAAATAAAATCCAGCGTTGGCATGAGTTGTCCAAAACCATTCACTGTAGTAGAAGCCACACCACTGTTGACCTCATTTGGAACGAACACTGAACAGTGAACACTCTGGTGAAGACAGAAATGTTGACTATGGGTCCATATACGAATTACTTAGTACCAGGCCCAACAAAGAACACTCCATCGATTTTCCTTTCAGATATCTGTGAATTTGAGCACCTGCACCCTTTTTATGTGTAGTGCACTGAAGAGTCTATTTGGGTTCTGATTAGAAGGCAGCTGCAATATCTTTCTCGACACTTTCAACTGTGGTTTTCTTTTCTAACTCGAAATCTGGTGATAGAAATCGCAACAGGCAACCAGGGTAGACCTGCATGCATAAAGCTGATGCCAAACATCATTGTCATCAACAAGAGATTATACCAAACATCGCTACCACTACCAACAGATCGGTGGTCTAGCGGTAACGCGCCTGCCTAGAAAGCGAAAAGTCCTGGTCGGAAGTGTGCGGTGGTTTGATCCCTGTTTGGGCCCCAAACTTTTCCCCCATCCATTAGACCATGAGTGGTGGTCTGGGTGCTAGTCTTTCGGATGAGACGATAAACCGAAGTCCCGTGTGTTACACATAATTATTCAGCGCACGTAAAAAAAACCCAAAAAAACACGGCAAGAAGAGAATTGTCTCTAGGCAAAATTCTGTAGAAAAAAGCCACTGTAATAGGGAACAATCAGTTCAGACAGGGAAAAAAAAGACTAATGAGTGGTGCTCTTCTTGTGGGGATTTACACAGAGAAATCAGCTGGGACTCAAAGTGGTATGAAAATTAAAAATGAAGTGAAAGATCATACCAAACATTAAATTACTACCAAAAGATCATACAAAACATCACGGTTACTACCAAAAGATCATACCAAACATCACAGTTACTACCAAAAGATCATACCAAACATCACAGTTACTACCAAAAGATCATACCAAACATAAATTACTACCAAAAGTCTACAAACACACAGTAACCAAGATCATACCAAATCAAGTTACTACAAAAGATATACCAAACATACAGTTACACCAAAAGACATACCAACACACAGTTACTACCAAAAGATATACAAACACACATTACTACCAAAAGATCATACCAAACATATACTACCACAGAAACTACCAATCATTAGGATACTACAAATATGCAGGATAACACCAGCAGTATACTGCAGGATAACACCACAGATACTGCAGGATAACACCACAGATACTGCAGGATAACACCACAGATACTGCAGGATAACACCACATACCAGGATACACCAGCAGATACTGCAGGATAACACCACCAGATACACCAGCAGATACACCACAGATACTGCAGATAACACACAACCTGAGATAACACCAGCAGATACTGCAGATAACACCACCAAGAACACCAGCAGGATACTGCAAGATAACACCACAAGATACACCAGCAGATACTGCAAGATAACACCACCAAGAACACCAGCAGATACTGCAGATAACACCACCAGAACGATGCAGATAACACACCAAACCCAGCAGATACTGCAGGATAACACACCAGATACTGCAGGATAACACCACAGATACTGCAGGATAACACCACCAAGAACACCAGCAGATACTGCAGGATAACACCACAGACAGCAGAAACACCAGCAGATACTGCAGGATAACACCAGCAGAACTGCAGGAGAACACCACCAGATACTTCAGGATAACACCAGCAGATACTGCAGGATAACACCACAAGCAGATACTTCAGGATAACACCAGCAGATACTCAGGATAACACCAGCAGATACTTCAGGATACAACACCAGAATACTGCAGGATAACACCAGCAGATACTGCAGGGTAGCAACACCAGATACTGCAGGATAACAACACCAGATACTGCAGGATAACACCAGCAAGATACTGCAGGATAACACCACCAGATACTGCAGGATAACAACACCAGCAGACACTGCAGGAGTAACACCAGCAGATACTGCAGGATAAGCAAACACCAGATACTGCAGGAGAACACCAGCAGATACTGCAGGATAGCAACACCAGATACTGCAGGATAACAACACCAGCAGACACTGCAGGACACATCAAAGGTTTCATTGATCAGCCCATTAATGCTCCCCATCATTTTCTTTTACTGCATTAAGATAACTTGATGAGGAAATCGATATGCCCGCCACATCATTTTCTTTCTTCTCTCCATACGTTGTTGTTGTGGTTGTATGCTCTCTAGCTCAACACCCCGTGGGTCACCCAGAATATGCACTCTGACTCACCGTCCCAACTGAGAATCACCGTGAGATTGTAGCTTGCGCGTGTCCCTGCTTTCAAGCACCTCGTCATATTAATACGCAGCCATACTCTGACTTCAGGGGATTTTTTTTCTCTTTTAAAAGAGAGTACAGGTTGTTTATGACTAGTTGGGGGTAATGCAGATTTGAAGGTCTTTTTTATTGTGATGGGTGTGTGCTGATGTCGGATACTATGTTGCGGTATATATCCGTGATATTCTGCTTACATGTTTACTGTTTTTATGTACGGATTGTAACCGGTCTGAATGCATCTGTCTCTGAGATAATAAAGTGGTTGAATTGAAATGAATTGAATTCAATTGTATTGAATTTTGGTAGAGGGTTCTTCATTGCTGAAGACAAGCAAGGAAAGGCAAGGCAAGACAAAGGTTTTTTTTTTTTTTTTTTTTCGAAACCCTAATGGAGGTATATCAAAGTTTTGTATATTGCATGTAACTAACTTAAAACACTAAACACGGATTAACCTTTTGGAAACACTCAAACAACGGTCATTGAAGCTGTCAAGAAAGCAACATGGCTAATGCATACTTCCACAGGCGATGAACATTTTGGTAAGGAACACAAGAAACAATAGGACAATCTCAACATAGCATCACCGCATAACATCATTTTGATATAGGCCTTGGCACGTAGCTTACATATTAAATAACTGACAAAGATTTGGGCCTCCGCCATTTCATTCGATAAACTCATAGCTGCTTTTACTTTCCTTTTTTCAATCAGTGTTAGACGTAAGTCACATTGTGTCTATATGACCAGCGGATTTTCACTGGAAATGTTATCAGTCGTGATATGCATTTTTTCGGGTTGATGACAAAGTATCTGAGGAAGTGTTGACTTTATATCGATTTTGGCACCAGAATCATCTTCTCTGGCACCAGAACCCAAATGTGGCCAGTCTCACGGTTGACAGGGAGTCTAAGTATTGATTCCATTTTTCGGAAAGGGGTGGAAAGTGACGTTGAACGGTATGGCAATGATTTCTCTGATTGCAATGTTCCAACAGTCAACAGTCAACCTTATCGTTCGGTGTGTCTCACGCTCGTTGTTAGGGAAAACTAGGACATTCTCGGCACGTTTTTATGGTTTTATTTTAAGTCTAGGATAGTATTTCTTTATATTTTTTGTCCGTGAAAGTTATCGATTTTTTTTTTCTGAGGTATGAACCATGAGTGCTTCTGACTGATGTCTTTTCCAGATCATGAAGAAAGGTTCCTTCTGTAAATGTTTGTCGGAGATACTGGCTGAACTGTTTTGAAGTGATGAAAACAGCGATATTTATAATACAACTGCCCTCTATCTATCTGTCTCTGTTTATGTCTCTCTCTATCTCAATGTTTAGTGTTAAAAAGTGCAATATTTGTAACACAACTGCTCTCTTTCTCTCTGTCTGTCTGTCTGTCTGTCTGTCTCTTCATGTGTCTTGTTCACTCTGTGCGTGCATGCTCTCACTCCCCCCCTCTCTCTCTCTCTGCGCGTCTGCACGCGTGTGTGTGTGCACGTATGTGTACGCTCTAAGTCTTTTAATTAAAGCCTACAAAAAGCATTTATGACTGTATACAAATCTAGATCCCAGAATCTGCCCATTGGATTCGCATTTTCTTTGTGAACAAACACTTTCCTTTCTCATTAATTTGAACACAGCTCAATTTTCGAAGACTACTGTGTAGAGAACCCTTGGAACGAGCAATCAGATTTTTCGGCCCATTGGCAGTCAACTCTTTGACCTCCTTGTTCCTAAATTAACGAGCTCAGTATATCTACAATTGAGAAAATTGATCTGAAATTTCAAAGTTGTAAAATTCTTATCCGTTGCACTTCAGAGATGGTCACGTCAGCAAAACGTGTTGTGTTCTTCGTTTCTGTGTCCAGTATGTAAAACAGCAACAAGCAACAACAAAAACAACCACTGGAGCTGATTCTGTCTACTCTAGGCCATCATCACGTGCGAGTGTGTGTGAAAATTTGTGTTTCATTCGGGTTGTGGTCAGTTGGATTAATAAGTGGTATAACTGGACACCATGCAAGAGGAAGAGGACATCGGTGACCTCCCTTTGACCCAGTTTGCACTTCGGAGCCGGAACCGCCGCCATACTTTGGCTAACGTACGGTAAGTGACTTCCGTTTTCTCATTGAATTTTTTTTTCAGACTCGTGTCAGTGTTTGCGCGAAAGTTGTGTGGTGTGTGTGTGTGTGTGTGTGTGTGTGTGTGTGTGGTGGTGGTGGTGTGTGTGTGTTTGGTTATGGGTGTGCGTGCGTGCGTGCGTGCGTGCGTGTGTGTGTGCGTTTATGTGTGTGTGCGTGCGTGTGTGTGTGTGTAAATGTATGTGTGTGTGTGTGTTCCAATCCAATCTTGTTGTTTATAGCCTCGCCGACCACCGAGGCAATAAGGGACTGCCACTTTGTGATTAAAAAAAACCCAAATCATATTAAAACTGTGTAACTATATACAGATTAAAACGGGGTATCAAAATCAACTCTACTGTCCTTCCTTGTATTAATGCCCTGGTCAACCATAAGGCTCAACCCAGGATGGTCACTGCATTGTGGGATAAAACCACATCAATCACACATAAAGTGAAATAAAACCCAGGATGGTCACTGCATTGTGGGATAAAACCACATCAATCACACATAAAGTGAAATAAAACCCAAACCAGATGCCTTGAAATGTGGAATGTGTGTTGAGATACGTGATATGATAATCAAATCACTCTCTCATAATTATTCTAACTTGTTTCATCCTCTGTCTTTCTCTATCTGTCTTTCTGTCTGTGTCTGTTGTCGGTTTGTCTGCCTGTCTCATTTTCCCCCTCTCTCTTTGTCTCTCTGTCTGTGTATTTCTCTCTGTCTCTCTCTGTGTGTGTTGTTGTTGTTTAGTTAGAATTTATATTTATCTTGATCTTATCCCTGATCAGGGTGGGGACTTGATGTAAAAAAATAAAAAAAAAAGCACACGGGTGCTTATTCATTATCCTCGAAATAAAAGAATTTGCATTGCCTTGCCTTGCCTTGCCTTGCCTTGCCTTGCCTTGCCTCGCCTTGCCTCGCCTTCTCTCTCTCTCTCTCTCTCTCTCTCTCTCTCTCTCTCTCTCTCTCTCTCTCTCTCTCTCTCTCTCTCTCTCTCTCTCTCTCTCTCTCTCTCTCTCTCTCTCTCAAAAAGAGGTGGTGTGTAGGAAAGTGTCTGCGGACGTGGGATGGGAGATGTGGACAGTCAAGTCTTTATCATGTTCTTTAGTGATATATTGATTTATCTATCATTTATGATGTGGACAGTCAAGTCTTCATCATGTTCTTTAGTGGTATGTTGATTTATCTATCATTTATTTACTGCCTGAGGGCGAGATGTAAAGGCCTGTTTCTGCTTATTCTTTTCCCTCGTTGATTTGTTTTGTTTGTTTTCTCCGTTTTGGTGTCTGTTCTGTGTATGTGACTGTCTGTCTCTCTTTTCGCAAATTGGCTTTTTTACGTTACTGGCATTCCCCCCCCCCCTCCCCCAAATTCTTGATACATTTGTTTGCTTAATTGCGTGACTGAATGAATGGTTGATTCATTTAAGTATTTTGGCTTAGGGTAGAATTAAAAAGCCAGAATTGTGTGTATTCCCCCCCCCTCTCTCTCTCTCTCACACACACACACACTCCTCTCTCTCTCACACACACACTCCTCTCTCCTATCTCTCTCTCTCTATCTCTTCTCTCTCTATCTCTCTCTCTCTCTCTCTCTCTCTCTCTCTCTCTCTCTCACTCGCTCTCTTTTTCTTAGAATAGACCCCCCAATTAAACAAGCAACAAAACAAAACAATAGCAAACAAACCCATAACATAACAAAAAAACACCAAACAAAACGCAAACCAAGAAACAACAACAAAAACGCACCAATTAATTAATAAAAAAACTTGTTCAATTGTTCATTAGTTCTCATTATTCTCCACCCATTCACCCCCTCAGGGCCTCTTCCTCCTCCTCCACAGCCCACCCCCGTTTTTGTGTTGTTGTGTGTTGTTTTTTTATCTCGTCTGTCTACCTTTTGTTTTCTTTTCCGTCCTGTTGACATCTTTTTTCAACAGCGGAGGCTTTCTCTCTCTCTCCTCCTCATCTCACACTCCTCCATCTCTCTCTCTCTCTCCTCTCTCCTCTCCCTCATCTCTCTCTCATCTCTACACTCTCCACTCACACACGCATCCACCACCACGCACACACGCACACACGAACACACACTACACACACACGCCACACACGCACACACAACACACACACACACACACACCACACACACACACACACACACACACCACACACACACACACACACACACACACAACACACACACACATTTCTACGAAGTTGATGAGATGCACTACGCAGAGATTTCGGGCAGTCTGTCGTAGCAAAGTCGGAGCCCATCCCTCTCCAGGCAAGCAGGATGCATGCTGGGCATGTTGGTATCATCCCTTCCCACCGCCATAGCTGGCCTACTTTTCGATGAAAGGTGGATAGGATTTCTTTCTTTCAGTTTGTTTTTGTCCCTTTAAGGGCGGAAAGAAAAGAGACAAACAACCAATATCCTACCTTGCCAACATCGCTGAGATCAGTGGTCTGGGAGGTAAGGGCTACAGAAGATCGTAGAACTCGGCAGAGACAGAGAGAGATGGTGAACCCCAGGGGCATTGCGTACAGCTCCTACCG
>CM060322.1:34624347-34636847 GCA_030674155.1 Stramonita haemastoma
AGTATCTTTTTATCTTGATGTTTTCCCTGAAAAGGGCGGGGACTGGATGTAAAAAAGCACATGAGTGCTTATCTATTATCCTCGAATAAAAGAATTTTGCCTTGCCTTGCCTTGCCTTGCCTTGCCTTGCCTCTCTCTCTCTCTCTCTCTCTCTCTCTCTCTCTCTCTCTCTCTCTCTCTCTCTCTCTCTCTCTCTCTCTCTCTCCTCTCTCTCTCTCTCTCTCTCTCTCTCTCTCTAACTCTCTCTCTCTCTGTCTCTCTCTCTCTCTAGCTATCTCACTCTAGCTCTCTCTCTAGCTCTCTCTCTCTAACTCTCTCTCTAACTCTCTCTCTCTCTCTAACTCTCCCTCTCTCTCCCTCTCTCTCGGTTGTGCGCGTGCGGGCGCGTGTGTGTTTGCCTGAAAATGGTACACACACATACATACACACGCACACGCGCATGCACAAAACTCTCTCTTCTGTCTGTCTGTCTGTCTGTCTGTCTGTCTGTCTGTCTGTCTGTCTGTCTGTCTGTCTCTCTCTCTCTCTCTCTCTCTCTCTCTCTCTCTTCTCTCTCTCCCTCCCTCTCTCTCTCTCTCTCTCCCTCTCGTTCTCTCCCTCTATCTCTCTCCCTCCCCCATCTCTCTCTCTCTCCCCTCTCTCTTTCTCTCCCTCTCTCTTTCTTCTCTCTCTCTCTCTCTTTCTTTTCTCTCTCTCTCTCCTCTCTCTCTCTCTCTCTCTCTCTCTCTCTCTCTCTCTCTCTCTCTCTCTCTCTCTCTCTCTCTCTCTCTCTCTCTCTCTCTCTTTCTTTTCTCTCTCTCTCTCTCTCTCTCTCTCTCTCTCTCTCTCTCTCTCTCTCTCTCTCTCTCTCTCTCTCTCTCTCTCTCTCTCTCTCTTTCTCTCTCTCTCTCTCTCCCCCCCCCTTTCTTCTCTCTCTCATGTAGTATTGATTCTTCACTTTTGTTCTTCTCTTTTTTGTGTCAGTATTTGATTTTCTTTGATCTGTCACTTGACCCCAGTACACACACGCAGACACACAGACACACACACACACACACACGCACGGATGCACACACAAACAGACAGACACACGCACACATTCACACACACACACACACACACACACACACACACACACACACACACACACACACACACACACACACACACACACACACACACACACACAAGACGATTTCAGGAAAAATAAAAGGAACGTACAAGAAAGGAGATGTTTTCCAAATAAGAGGGAAGAAATGAAAATCGAGTCGTTCTGTGGTATGCCATTTATGATTTTTGTTCCCTACTTTGCTATAACTCTGAATGTGCGTTGTTCTTTCTGTCAGACAGCAACACAAACAAACAAACAAACAAACAATGGGAAATAGCAAAATATGTAGTAATACATGTATAATTACTACATATTGTATTCCTGCAAATAGCAACATATGCAGTAATGAATGTGTAATAACTAGATGATAACACTGTCAATAAAAATAACACCACATGTAGTAATAAATGTACAAGTACTAGATAATAATGCCAAAAATGTATAATTACTAGATTATCACGCCGCAAATAAAAATTGCAACATATGTAGTAATAAATGTATAATTACTAGATAAACATACCGCCAATAAAAAAAATGCATCATCTGTAGTAATAAATGTATAATTACTAGATAAACATACCGCCAATAAAAAAAATGCATCATCTGTAGTAATAAATGTATAATTACTAGATAATCATACTTCCAATAAAAAGGGCAACATAATGTAGTAATAAATGTATAATTACTAGATAATCATACCTCCAATAAAAAGGGCAACATAATGTAGTAATAAATGCATAATTACTAGATAATCATACCTCCAATAAAAAAGGCAACATAATGTAGTAATACATATATAATTACTAATCATACCTCCAATAAAAAGTGCAACATGATATAGTAATAAATGCATAATTACTAGATAATCATACCTCCAATAAAAAAGGGCAACATAATGTAGTAATAAATGTATAATTACTAGATAATCATACCTCCAATAAAAAGTGCAACATGATATAGTAATAAATGCATAATTACTAGATAATCATACCTCCAATAAAAAAGGGCAACATAATGTAGTAATAAATGTATAATTACTAGATAATCATACTTCCAATAAAAAGGGCAACATAATGTAGTAATAAATGTATAATTACTAGATAAACATACCGCCAATAAAAAAGGGCAACATAATGTAGTAATAAATGTATAATTACTAGATAATCATACTTCCAATAAAAAGGGCAACATAATGTAGTAATAAATGTATAATTACTAGATAAACATATCGCCAATAAAAAAAGGGCAACATAATGTAGTAATAAATGTATAATTACTAGATAATCATACTTCCAATAAAAAGGGCAACATAATGTAGTAATAAATGTATAATTACTAGATAAACATACCGCCAATAAAAAAGGGCAACATAATGTAGTAATAAATGTATAATTACTAGATAATCATACTTCCAATAAAAAGGGCAACATAATGTAGTAATAAATGTATAATTACTAGATAATCATACCTCCAATAAAAAAGGGCAACATAATGTCGTAATAAATGTATAATTACTAGATAATCATACCTCCAATAAAAAAGGCAACATAATGTAGTAATAAATGTATAATTACTAGATAATCATACCTCCAATAAAAAAGGCAACATAATGTAGTAATAAATGTATAATTACTCATCATACCTCCAATAAAAAGTGCAACATAATGTCGTAATAAATGTATAATTACTAGATAATCATGCTTCCAATAAAAAGGGCAACATAATGTAGTAATAAATGTATAATTACTAGATAATCATACCTCCAATAAAAAAAAAAGGGCAACATATGTTGTAGTAAATGTATAATTACTAGATAATCATACCACCAATAAAAAAAAATGGCAACATAAAAATATGTAGTAAGTGCACATTCATTGTTTTGTGACAACGATTTTCCGTTATTTTGCATGTGCCTAGACAAGTATTTCAGTCGTGAATCAGTATATGATGGACAAATATGATTTGAGAAAGACAGAGATAGAAGTAGAGAGTGTGAGGGGAAAATGGGGAAAGGAGAACAAATGAAAGGGAGGAGACAGAGCAAAGTGAAAGATCAGAAAATGCACCAAGAGAGCGAGATAGAGAAAGAGGGCGGGGTGAGGGAGGGAGGAGTGGGAGAGAAAGAGAGACGAAGAAGGGTAGACTAGAGAGAGACATGGGCACTGAGAGAGAAAGAAAGACATAGAGAGTTTATCATGATTATTGTTCTTGGTGTACTTGTTGCTATAGATACTGGTTAACTCAAGTACGTATTCGCAACTCATTTTTTACCCTCAAATTGAATTAAAAAATGCAAACAAAAAAATCCTCTCCACATCAACCTTTGGTTGCAAAATATCCTATAATTCTGTCATGATTAAGAAAATAATTATACACACTCGTCAGCACAAAAAAACTCCATCATTAGTGTTACGGCTTGATAAACATCAAAGCTATTATAAGGCTTATTAAACACGCCTGATGAAGCTAGGAAGGGCGGGAAACCTCCGCAAAAATGGCCCTCTGAGGCTCCTTTGCTACGGGCAGAAGAAACGCGCTCAGAATGAGTTAATCAAATGAAGGGTGTCTACTGAAGCTACAAAGAGGTTAAGTCCCCTTTAGCCTGTCATCTTTGGCACACGTACAACTTCTCTCCCCTTCATTAACTCTTTAGGAGCGCTGAGAACAGTGTGTGCACAGGCCTGACTCTTTGCCTGACTCTGTTTTTCAGTCTGGGGCTGAGATAGCTCGGGGTGAGAGCGTCAAAGTTGTGATCTGACGGTAACTGTGGCACATGTTCCAGTCTCCACCAAGGACATCTGTCTGAGGGATTTGTCCCCTGGAGTTAACATCAGTACGTTGATACCACTTTCCTGAAGCGATCTTCAGATTAAAGAATGTCTATGTATTTTTTTCTTCCTCTGCTAGAGCTATGAAGTTCACCAATGTTGAGATTTTTGCATAAAAGTGATGTTTACCCACATAAAAGTACCTGCATTCCAGCTCGGGGATGATGTCTAAGTATGACACCAGTGTGCATGCATTTTTAAAAAAAATTGTGTCACCATTTCTACCATCATGAAATGGCCTACTCTTCCAAAGAGTGGAATGGGTTTTTGCCATCTGTCTGCAGAAGAGATTCTGCGTGTATTTGCACATGGAGCCTCAGATTTTAATCTCATCCCCCCTCTTCCCCCCAAAAAAAAATTCAAGGAATTGGAGTTGGTACTGATGTTAAGTGACTGGGGAAAATCCCCTTGAATGGATGTTTGGCTATTCTGCTTCCTAGATGAGAATATAAACTGACATCCAGTGCGTGAATGCTCACAGAACCTCTTGTATCACACGTTAAAACACCACGAAAAACTTCCAGGGAAGAGCAGACACGGTATGACTGGTGGCATGGATGACACTTGCATACCAAGCATGCATCATGCTTCCTGGAGATGGAAGGACTCTGCTAGGTTTAACTTTCCCATGACACACTACCTGAACAATTTAGTGCAATGCCCCAATGATTTTCACAGAATTAAGGTAGGATTCACTTAGCATAAACCTCACAAACTGTTAATCTAAAATTACCCCCTACATGAAAACCAGTTACTGAATTTTAGGCCCAAACCCTCCACCCCAAACCTTCCTTCTTCCCACAGCTCTCTCTCTCTCTCTCTCTCTCTCTCTCTCTCTCTCTCTCTCTCTCTCTCTCTCTCTCTCTCCTCTCTCTCTCTCTCTCTCTCTCTCTGTGGAAACACCATAATTCACGGAGAGTTAAGCAGTGTTTCCTGCAGGCCTATAATGAGTTAATGTTCCATTAGGCCTGTAGGCCTTGGTTTACCTACCATTTCCCCAAGGGAGAAATGAACATCAAAGCTGGCATTATGCATGGAAAGAATCCGGACAAAGCACTGAGCTCTCTTCGCAAAGGAATGGGAATCTCTATCCCACATGTTCAATCATCATTGGACTGGCCTGCAAGTGTCATAACCGCTTGCTACCATATACACCCAAATCTATGAACAGGAAGGGGAGGGAAACCTGCTGTGGAAGAGGAGAAGAAGCTGGCCTGGAGAGGTTAATCATCAGTGTTTTATGGCGGGCTGTAATAAGTTAATGAGCCATTGGTCCTGTGTGATTTGGTTCATGTGCAGTCCGTTTCGCCTCTCTTCGTTAACTCTTTAAGTGCGAGGAACATGTAGTTGTGCTACTGAAGTCATTTATCTTCCAGCTGAAAACAGCATTTCTCTGCAGTTCTAGAGAACGTATTGAGAGAGAGTAGAGAGAGAGAGAGAGAGAGAGAGAGAGAGAGAGGAGAGAGAGAGAGAGAGAGAGAGAGAGAGAGAGGAGAGAGGTGCGCACGTGTGTGTGTGTGTGATAGAGATTTTGTGTGCTTGTGCTTATGTGTGTGTGAGTGTGAGTGTGAGTGTGTGTGTGTGGTGTGTGTGTTGTGTGTGTGTTGTGTGTTTTTGTGTGTGCGTTGTGGTGTGTTGTGTTTAGAAACTAGTTAACTATCTTTTATAGGAATTAACTGACTTTGCTACACTGCATCTAGTTTTAGGTCTGTTGCTCTTTTCCGGTACACATCTGAAATATCTTTCTGCCCATCATCTGTCTGTGTATTATCTCTTTCTTTCGGGAAACACACACCACACACACACACACACCACACACACACACACACACACACACACACACACACACACAGTGTTCACACACAACACACACACACACACAACACACACACACACACACACACACACACACACACACCACACACACACGCACACACGCAGCGTCGTTCTTTGTATGTCTGTCTTCATCCCTCTCCGTCTCTCAGTCACGCTGTGAAACCATAAACTCTCTCTTTTCGCCTTACCTTTAGTTCATTGGTTTTTGTTGTGTTTGTTTTCTCGTTTGGTATTCAAGTGTGCTGGTCATCACTGTCTCACAATTTACACGCCAGCACGCACGCACACATCCCACACGCACACATCACACACACAACACCAAACACACAAACACACAACACCACCACCCCAACCACCACCACCCACCACACCATCACACACACAGACCAGACACACACACACACAACACACACACACACACACACACACACACACACACACACACACACACCACCACACACACCCCACACCACACACCCACACACACACACACGTTTTGCGGCACATTTGCAAGTCAGAATTTTTGTGTGTGAAAAAGAATTGGAGTTGAAAAGAGAGAATGACTTTGCGCTAATGATGAGTTCTTTGGGGGTGGGGGTGGGGGTGTTTGATAGAGGGGGGGGGGGGGTCTTTTGTTGTGGCCAATTTGATATACACAACGTGTTGCAACTGAACGATTGGGAAGAGGGGGAGGGGGTTCAGTGTTAAGCAGAATGTCATTTTTTTTGCCTATGTGTCTGTGCGTTTGTGTCTGTTCTTTTTGTTGCTAGTGTGACCGACTGTGTGTAGGTTTGTTTGTTTGTCTGTTTGTCGGTATCTGTCCAGTTTCTGTTGTTCTTGTTTTGTTTGTTTTTTTAAAGCGGGGTTTCTCTACCTGTTTGTCGGTCGGTACTAATCTCTCTTAACCTAACTCTGTACCTCTATCCCTGTCACTGTCTCTGTCTTTCTCTCTCTCTCTCTCTAATATTTATCTCACCCCCCACCCCCACCCCACACACACGCACGCACGCACGCACGCACGAACGCACACACACTACAACATACACACACACACCCTCCTCACCACCTCTCTCTCCTCTCTCCACTCTCTCTCTCCTCACTTCTCTCTCTCCCTCCTCCTCC
This sequence comes from Stramonita haemastoma, assembly GCA_030674155.1. Taxonomy (NCBI): domain Eukaryota; kingdom Metazoa; phylum Mollusca; class Gastropoda; order Neogastropoda; family Muricidae; genus Stramonita; species Stramonita haemastoma. The sequence goes on from CM060322.1 coordinate 34,631,224, forward strand.
TCTCTTCTTTCTCTTTCCTGTAGATCTCTGTCCGTCTCTGTGTCTTTCTGTCTGTGCAAGTTAATTCCATTTGCTTGCTTTTTGTTTTTTCTCCAGAGGGCTGGATGTAAAAAGCTATTGTTATGCCTATTATATCTCCCTTTGTAAATAATATTTGTTCATTGCTCATTGTTTCTCTCTGTCTGTTTCTATTTCGCTCTCTGTCTCTCTCTCCTTCGTCCTTCGGATGAGACTATAAACCGAGGCCTCGTGTGCGAACGCACGCAGAACATCTTGCACAAATCCTGTTCCGCTTCTGTAAGAGTAGGCCATGTGTGCCGGTGGGAACAGATGACAAGATTCACAAAACTGCATGCACATGGGGAATGGATGTAAAAAAGCACACCAGTGCTTATTCCATTATCCTCGATATAATAGAATAAATAAATAGAATAAATAAATGAATAAATCTCTCTATCTCTCACACAAACACACTACACAAACACACACTACACACAAACACACACACTACAACACACACACACACACACACACACACACACACACACACACACTAACACACACACACACACACACACACACACACACACACACACACACACAACACAACACAAAACACACAAACACACACAACACAACACGACACACACTACACACACACATAGACAGAGAAGAGAACGAAAGACAAGAGAGTAAAACAGAGAGAGAGAACAAGAGCAAAGAGACGCAGACGCAGACACATGACAGAGAGAGAGAGAGAGAGAGGAAGAGAGGAGATGAGAGAGGAGAGAGAGAGAAGAGACAGAGAGAGAAGAGAGAGAGACAGGGAGAGAGACAGAGAGAGAGAACCAAAAAAGGATGATCGATACAGTCTGTTCTAAAGACCAGTGCCAACAAAGATCGAGAAGAAAAAAAAACCCAGAAGGAATATCAGGAAAAAAAAGGACGAAAGAAGTGGAAATAAAAATCATCAAAGAGAGACAGGATTTCTTCGGGGATGGCTCCAGGGCACCCATCGCAGATGACCCCCCTCACGTGAAACCGCTGTGAGTGTGTGAGGGCAAACAGAAAGAGATTGAAAAGAAAGAGTAAAGAAGGAAGAAGAAAAACAGATGAAAGAAATCGAAAAGAAAAACTCGTCATCCTTTGCTATCATTTTGTTTTGTGACTGATTTAAGGTGGTGAGGTCATGAGGTGTGGTGTGGTGTGTGTAGACGTGTGTGTGTGTGTGGGGGGGGAGGGTAGTGGTGGTGGTGGTAGTGGTGGAGAGGGGGTTGAGTGATGTGTGTGTGTGTGTGTGAGTGTGGTGTGGAGTGTGTGAGTGTGTGTGTGTGTGTGTGTGTGTGTGTGTGATGTGTGTGTGTATGTGTGTGTGTGTGTGTGCGTGCGTGCATAGTGTGTGTGCGTGCGTGATGATGTGTGTGTGTGTATGCGCTGTGTGTATGTGTGTGTGTGTATGTGTGTGTGCTGTGCTTGTTTTCCCTGATCTCTCTCTCTGTTCTCTCTGTCTCTGCTCCCTCTCCCCCCCTCCTCCCCTTTCTCCTCCCTCTCTTCCCTTTCCCTTTCCCTCCCTCTCTCCCCCTCTCTCTGTTCCCTCTCCCCCCCCTCTCTTATTCTCTTTCTCTTTTTTCCCACCAGCCTATCTCTCTGCGTCTCTCTTCCTCTCTCTCCTCACTCCCTCCCCCTCTCACTCCCACTCTCCCCTTACCCCCCCTCCAATCTATTCCTCTCTCTATCAGTCCCTTTACCTCCTCCCCCCTCCACCTCACCTCCCCCACTTCCACCCCACCCCTGCCTCAACTGTTTTCTTTATGAGCATACAGAAGCCTATAAGGAGATGAAGACGAAAGGAAGACAAGACAGCCCGTTCAAAGACCTCACTGACTGTCCTTTCTTCCTCCCGTGCCCTCCTCCTCCTCCTCTCTTCTTCTTCTTCTGCTTTTGGCCTCTCTTCCTTTGGAAGGGGGGAAGAGTGGACGGTGGTCATTTCTGTCTCTTTGACTCGGCTGCTTTGTAAGAATGGGCCGTGTGGTCAACCGTGAACGAGTCTCATTATCCTGTGACGGTCAATGGAATTGGGGAAGAAGAATGAAGGGGAGAGGGGTGGGGGTGGGAGGTGGGGGGGAGTAGGGGTGTGGAGGTAGTAGTTGTCTTTTGAAAAGCCGCCGGAGTTCTTTGATAAGAGGGTTTGCTTGCTCTTTTTATGTTCTTTGTTTTTGGTTTGTTTGTTTGTTGTTGTTGTTGTTGTGTGTGTTGTGTCTGTGTGTCTGTGTCTGTGTGTCTGTGTGTGTTTTATTTTATTCATTTATTTTATTCTTTTATTTTGAGGATAATGGAATAAGCACTCATGTGCTTTTTTACATCCAGTCCCCGTGTGTATGCAGTTTGGTAAATTTTGTCATCCGTTTCCACCGGCACACGATGGCCTACTCTTACGAAAAGCGGAACAGGATTTAACGTGTGCGCAAGATGTTCTGTGTGTGTGTGTGTGTGTCTGTGTCTGTGTCTGTGTAGTGTGTTTGTGTCTGTGTGTGTCTGTGTGTGTCTGTGTCTGTGTTTTGGTCGTCTGTATGTCACATTTTCCCCCTTGAAAGTCCTTCAGATGAGACTGTAAGCTGACGTCCTGTGAGTGGATGCGTGCAGAACATATTGCACACACGTTTAAAACCCCATCCACCTTTCGTGGAGGAGTAGGCCAGCTATGGCCGGTGGGATGACGACACCAACATACCCAGCATGCACCCTGCTGTCAGAAGAGGGATGGGCTCCGCCAGGTTCAACTTGCCCAAGACACGCTATTTGAAACACTTCAGTACAGGGCACCAATGATTCCCCATGGAGTTAGGGGGGAAGTTGTGTGAAGTCAAAGGCTGTGAGTGTGAATACCTCTTTCAGCCACAGCAGATTTCGCCACGGGAGCAGCGTCACCCAATGAAAATAAAACAAATTACTTGTTTTATTTTCCTTTGATCGTTTTAGCTCCTTTAGGAGAAGCTTTTTTTCTGCGGATTTTTCCCAGATTGAAACTCGCTCTCTGCTGTGGTTTTTGTTCAGTTAGCTTGTTTGATTTTTGTTGGTTTTTGTTTTGCTTATTTATGCACGTTTAATCAAGTCTTATTATTGCTCACGAAATCCCGCTTTGTCACCACTTCTGAAAGACAAGTACCCTGACCATCATCAGAGATCTTGTGGAGAAACGGAGGAAGGGTAGGGGGGGGAGGCTGGGTTCACTCTTAATATTAACTTAACACAGAACAGTCAAGAGTGTGGTCACTTAAAAAAAAAACCCACTCACTAAAAACACTTAGACCATTTATCAGTGGGGAGGGGGAGAAGCTCAGTGGGGGGAGGGGGGAGGGTGGAAAAGGGAGAGGGGAGTAGAGAAGGGGGGAGCGGGGGGAAAAGAGGCTTTCCCACATGATGGGTGTATGACAGGTGGGCAGACAGCCTGTTGGAGAGGCTTTGCGCTGCGCCTGTTGTGTCGTTAAGTGGAGGTTGTCGTTAAGTGGTCAGAGATAAGACACCCCGCCCCCCTCTCCCCCTGGGTCTGGAAACTTCCTGTGAAATGTTGCGTATATGTGTACTTGATAAAAGAGTACTAGCCTTACGCTCGCCGTCTCGACTGCGTCTTGTATTTATTTAATAAATGTGCATTGCCCTATTCATTTATTTATTTATTATTATTTATTCATAAATAGATAAATATGTGAATAAATTTAATACCTGTGCATTGCCCTAATTTGGGGTCGTGCATTTATTTGTGTTGATATGAAGCGAGGTGCTAAGCAGTTTGAAGATTTGTTTGTCCGAGGGTTTAAAAATATCTCTCAGTTTTTCTTTTGGTCCGGGAGTTTAAAGATAATATCCTCTTAACTTTTGGACCGTAATATCCTCTTAACTTTTGGACCGTGTTCGTGCACGTGAACGTCTTGAGCCAGGTAGCGACAAAAGAACCAGTTAAGGACGGACAGGACATTCAGCCCTCCAAAGAGCCGCAAGCTCAGCAAGCTCAATCGAAGGGCTGTGGGTGCTGGTGTTCAGAGAACTTTAGTGAAGCGCACACACAAACACACACACACACACCACACAACAACACACACAACACACACACAAACACACACACAAACACACACACAACAACACACACACACAGCACGCACACACACACACACACAACAACACACACACACACACACGCACACAACCACAAGCACACACACACACAAACACACATGCACACACAGCACACCACAACCACACACACACACACACACACACACACCAGACAAGCACACACACACCACACACGCACACACACACACACACAAACACACACACGCACACACATGCACACACACACACACGCACACATACGCACACACACACACACACACACACACACACACACACACACACCACACTCAACAAACCACCACACACAACACACAGACACACACACACACACACACACACACACACACACACACACACACACACACACACACCACACACACACACACACAACACAATACACAGAGGCAGCCGTGCCCTAGCAGTTCACTAGACTACGGGTTAAGTGAAGTGAGGAGGTACAGAGAATGGACTTGACAGTAAAGGATGGAGAAAGAATAGGCTGTGTGGGCTTGCTCTCACACAGAGAGAGGGGGGAGAAGAAAGAAAGAAAGAAAGAAAGAGAGAGAGAGAGAGAGAGAGAGAGAGAGAGAGAGAGAGAGAGAGAGAGAGAGAGAAGAGAGAGAGAGGAGAGAGAGAGAGAGAGAGAGAGAGAGAGTTATTCTTTTATATCGAGGATAATGGAATAAGCACTCTTGTGCTTTTTTACATCCAGTCCCCGTGTGTATGCAGTTTTGTAATTGTCATCTGTTCCCACCGGCACACGATGGCCTACTCTTACGAAAAGCGGAACAGGATTTAACGTGTGCGCAAGATGTTCTGCGTGCGTTCGCACACGGGGCCTCGGTTTAAAGTCTCATCCGGACTGAGAGAGAGAGAGAGAGAGAGAGAGAGGAGAGAGAGAGAGAGAGAGAGAGAGAGAGAGAGAGAGAGAGAGAGAGAGAGAGAGAGAATAATTATGTTCAAGTAGACTTTAAGTCAGTCTACGGTTAAAACACCTGCCGAACGCTATTTCTGACACAAAATGTAATGAGACTTCTCATCTCAGGAGTGTTTACTTAGCCAAATGCCCATCCCCAAATGTTTGCCTGAAATATTGTGTGTGTAGAGGGTGGATGGAAGTTTTCTAGGCAGTTAACGGAACGAAGAGGAACAGATGTGGGCGTGTGGGGTGTCACTTCATTTTGTTGTTGTTGCTAACTGAAGTGCCTTCAACCGCGTACACCTGGTCCAAAGGTGACTGGGAGTAGTGTTCAAACTGTTTAACACATCGTTTTTGGTCAACACACATGGCAATACTACCCCAAAATGATGGAAATGAAATGATTGTATAAAAAAAAAGTCATTCGGATGAGATTATAAACCGAGGCCCCGTGTGCAAACGCATGCAGAACATCTTGCGCACACGTTAAAACCCCGTTCCGCCTTTTGGAAGAGGAGGCCATTGTGTGCGGTAGGAGCGGATGACAAAATTATAAACAAACTAGCATGCA
>CM060322.1:34651847-34654347 GCA_030674155.1 Stramonita haemastoma
AGTCCCTGTGTGTTTGCAGTTTTGTAAATGTCATCTGTTCCCACCGGCACGCGATGGCCTACTCTTACGAAAAGCGGAACAGGATTTAACGTGTGCGCAAGGTGTTCTGCGTGCGTTCGCACACGGGGCCTTGGTTTAAAGTCTCATCCGACGGACTTTTGGTGAGAGTGGAGTCAGCACCGATGTCAACTCCAGGAGAAAAAATTCCTCGACCGGACTAGAACCCGGGTCTTCAAACTGCCAGCGCAATGTTCTGACCACTAGGCTATCCGTCCTAGGGAAAAAAGAGAAGGGAAAAAAGAGACTTTCTCATCTTGTTGAGAATGTGATTGGGGAAAATCTGCTGACGGTGGGAAAACACGCAGTGTCTTTTTAGATTGGAAAGAAAATAGCATGAACTGCTAGGAAGGAGAAGTAATGTGTTCATGTCATTAATGCTGTTAACTGACAGAAAGAAAAAAAAATGAACGAAAGGAAAGAAAGAAAGAAAAGAAAAAAAAGATGGACAGAAAGAAGGAAAAAAATTATAAAGAAGTAAAGAATGACAGAAAGAAAAGAAAGAAGGAAGGAAGAAAACTACAGAGAAACTAGTGATATAAACATAAGTGGATAAAGAGAAAGAGATGTATAAAATCAAAGAAAGAACGAACGAAAGAAAAGAAAGCCAGAACAAACACATGCAGAGAGAAAAATAAGAAAATGATGAAGCAAGGGGTAAAAAAAAGGGTAGGGACAAACCAGGTGGTGGTGTGGGGGTGGGGGGACTGAGAAGGAAAGAAGAGGCTAAAGAGATGAATAAGAGAGGGAGAAAAGACGGGAAAAAAGGTGACACCATAGCAGTAGACAGGATAGAGATGAACAAAGCAAGGAAAAAGAAAGAAAGAAAGTATAGTAAGAAAGGAAAGATTCCAATTAGACAAGCTAGGGTAACAATAATTGGTTAGAAGGGAAGAAAGGAAGACAGAAAAAAGGGGGAAATACAGAAAAAAAAGGAAAACAAAAATGTAGAAAGGTAAAAGACAGAAAGATATAGCGAAACAAAGACCCAAAGAAAGAATGATAGAAGAAAAGAAAGAAATGGACTGGGAGAAAGAAACAAACAGAAAAAAAGAAAGAAAGAGCGAAAGATAAGAAGTACAGAATGAAAGACAGACAGAAACCTACAAATAAAGGAGCAGAGACAGACCAACCGACAGACAGAAAGGGGAAAGAAACAAGGAAGAGAAAGAAAGAAAGAACAACAGAAAAAAACAACATAAGGAAGGAAACGAAGAAAGAGAGAAAAGAAAGAAAGACAGACAGAAAAATAGCAAAAAGATAGACAGACTGACAGAAATATATATATATATAGAAATCAATGATAGACCAAAAAAATCATTAGAAAGGACAGAACCAAAGCGTAAACGATTAATAGTCAGCAACAAGAAAAAGACAGAGGGCTGCCAAAAGAAAATCAACACATAATCATTCTCTGGCAAGGCTAAAGGAGACACATCAAAGACTGAAAGACGAAGAACAATTGGGAAAAATCAAAAGGAGATGAAACGGATAATGAACCACGAGATCGAGTTTGAAGACAAGAGAGGAGGAGGAAGAGGAGGAGGGGCTGAAAAATAGAACAGATAACAATAAAGATCTCAACCATTTTTAATCCACAAGACAATCTGAGGGTTCATGAAGTCGTGAGTTTGAATCTCTACACTGACGTCTGGTGAGGTAAGTTTGGGGATTATTATTATTTTTTTTTTTGTACGATTTTTCGGGGCCAAAACTTGAAGTGAAGACCCACCTACCATAATTCTTTTTATGTGTATACATGCCTGCAGAAGATCAATCCTGCACGTTAAAGATCCTGTTTATTTTGTCGGCCTACGTTGCGCTACAGAAACACACACGTACCCAGCATGCAGCCCGTACCTGGAGAGGGGTGGGCTCCTACAGGCTCCACTTGGCCAAGGGACACGGCTACGAAATTCAGGGCAATGCCTGCCCCACTGGCTTCACAGGAAGTGAAGAGAGGGAGGAGGAGGAACAGCGTAGAAAATAGGACGGGCTCTGTTCGTTAGAAAAGGAAATGGGCGGGGGAGAAGGGGCGGGAGGAAGGGGGGTGGATGGCGGTGGGAAAGCCTTCGTGGTTAGAGCGTTGAGCTCGCGATTTCACGGCCCGGGTTCGAGCTATCACCGAGACACCCGTTTGAGGGGAACTTTTTTTCCCCCTGGAGTCAACATCAGTACAAATTCCACTCCCTCAGAAAACTATCCTTTGAGATTATAGATCCACGCCCCGTGTGCGAATGTACGAAAAACTGCTCCATCTTTTGGAAGAGTAGGCCATTCCGGGCCAGTAGAAGGGGATGAGAATTTTTTTTTTTTTTTTTTGGGGGGGGGGGTTAGAAAATGCCTGTACACCTGTATCGAGTTTAGAGATCAAACCCGAATTTGGAATACGGCTACCTTAATGGTGGAAAACCGTCACATACACAGTAATCTTACCATTGGT
>CM060322.1:34684347-34691847 GCA_030674155.1 Stramonita haemastoma
GAATCTTAGCATGCCTAGGTGGTTGCGCGCGCGCGCGCGCGAGTGTGTGTGTGTGTGTGTGTGTGTGTGTGTGTGTGTGTGTGTGTGTGTGTGTGTGTGTGTGCGTGCGTGCGTGTGTCTGTCTGTCTGTCTGTCTGTCTGTCTGTCTGTCTGTCTGTCTGTGTCTCTATCTGTCTGTCTGTCTCTCTCTCTCTTATCTTGATTTTATCCCTGATAAGGGCGGGGACTGGATGTAGAAAAGCACATGAGTGCTTATTCATCATCCTCGAAATAAAAGAGAGATAAAATGTTGCCTGCAGATAAGCCAAGATACAGTCTCTCTTTTTTTTTTTTTTTTTTTTAGAAGGGGCTGATTCTTAAATGAAAAAAATAACCAATCACCTTGGTTTTTCTCTTTTTACCCCTTTCGGTTGTTGTTGGGTGTTTCCCAGCTTAACACATTGGGCATAACCTAGGATATGCATTCTGTCTGTCTCACTCACCCCATCTGGGAATTACTGTGAGACTTTAATAACACACTGGAAGAGAAATTTGGTCGTGTAAATGATTTCAATTACATCGCCATACAGGCAGCCATACTCAGACTTCGTGTGACCCCCTCCCCCCTTTTTTCTCTCTCTTCTTTTCGTGTAATAAAGAAAGCTAGTTTTGTTATGCTAACCTTGCCGCTGAAGACAACCTTATGTGAAAACATAGGCAACATGTTAATTAATGTAGGCCTCGGCACTTTGCGGACATCAATAACGGACATAGCTTTTCGTTCGGCCTGGGCCACAGTTCTTGGTACAACAGTTCTGCGCAAAGCTTGAAACTGGACCGGAAAAACTGTCCAGGCGTTGAAGAGTCTGTCCATATTTCAGATCAGATTTTCATCACGTAAAATTCAGAACGGTTCGAGTGGATCAGTGGTGTAGAAATGTCGCCCTCATCCAGCAAGCAATAAGTCGTGGGTTCTCTCTCTCTCTCTCTCCTCTCTCTCTCTCTCTCTCTCTCTCTCTCTCCTCTCTCTCTCTCTCTCTCTCTCTCTTTCTTCTCTCTCTCTCTCCTCTCTCTCCTCTCTCTCTCTTCTCTCTCTCCTCTCTCTCTCTCTCTCTCTCTCTCTCTCTCTCTCATCTCTCTCTCTCCTCTCTCCTTCCTCTCTCGTCTCTCTCTCTCTCTCTCTCATTGTCTCTGTCTGGATCTCCCTATGTCTGTGTCTCTCATTTTCTGTCTCTCTGAATATGTCTGTTTGACTGTCTCTCTCTCTTTAACCTTCTATCTCTTTTTTTTTCATAAAAAGTTGGGGCTAACCTTTTTCCCCTTAAAATCCCAGCATCACCAATTACCTCCCGCTGTTAATTAATTTTACTCATACCACACTCGATATCAGAGCAGCACAACCGACTGGTTTTATTTTATTATTTTATTTGGTTTTTTTTTTAGCAAGGACAATTCTTTTGTTGCCGAGAGTTGTTTTTTTACGAACGCTAAATGCATGTTGCACATGGGATCTCGGTTTAAAGCCTACCCGAAAGACTAGCACCCAGACTGGAGCAATAACTGTGCCAGTGCGCATTGCTGTGTGTATTGTTCAGTGTGTTGTGAGACTTTAGACAGATGTGTGGGTTTATTGTACCTCTAGTGTTTTTGTTGCTGCGTGTTACTCTAAAGTATACCATTCTGGTTTTGTGGTCAGTTTTTGACGTTGTTAGTCGATTTACTGAGCAGGTAAATCTCAATAAGGAGATGATGTGGTTTGAGAGGGTATTGTCAGCACAGATCCAAAGCCTGAAGTATCCAGTGGCTTTTTACTCCCGTGGGGATGCAGGGGGCCTGTCAGCCTTAAATAGCATCCCCACCTTGTGAAAATTCTCTATCATGAATTCCCTCTGTTTTCTCCCTCTCTTTGTCTCTGCCTTGCGCCTGTTCTTCCTGTCTCCTCCTTCTTGTCTACTTGATGCCCTCTTGGTCCAATCTCCTGCCTTTTTCCCCCAGAAAGACTTGAAAGAAAGCAGTTCTCTGCCACGCCAAAGTTAGATGCGCTGGGCCTGACTTGTCAGGCGCTTAACAGCAGCGCAAGGCATTTTCATTTCTAGGACAGATAGCGGTGGTTGCTGCCTGAGCGTTTGATGACGACGACGACGAAAGACAAACGGCTTCAAAGAGAACTGGGTAGAATCAGTATGGATCCACGTTGACGTGTCACCATGTTGTGCTTGTTCATGTTCCGTCCTTTTCTTTTTCCTTCTCGTCTTTTGTTTTTCTACATCCCCTTCCAGTCTCCTTCTCTTTCGTCGTTTCCTTCTTGTTGTCTTCCTTTTCTTTCTCCTCACCCCCTCCCCTCTTCTTCTTTTCTCTTTCTACCCCCTTCTCTCTCTCTCTCTCTCTCTCTCTCTCTCTCTCTCTCCTCTCTCTCCCTCTCTCTCTCTCTCTCTCTCTCTCTCTCCTCTCTCTCTCTCTCTCCCACACACACACACACACACACGTGGATTTGAAAACATAAATTGACTGGTAAAAGCAGAAAAATCGGACAGATAATAGAAGAGTTACAGACAGCGCCAAACTCTCAACAGCTGAGCTTTGCATAATCTTGTACCCATCCCCCTCCATCCCCCTCTCCCCGCATCCTTTCCCTCACGCTGTTTCCTATTACCATGACAACCGCTGCCACGGTGACGTCACTATGGGACAGAGGGATTATGGGAGATAAAAAGAAATGGAGGCTTGTTGAAAGAAACGGGATTGGGTATTGTTGAATTCTATTGGCTGCGATGCTAGATTTTGAAAATCAGATTATCATTTTGTTGTCTGTTGGGGTTTATTTTTTTTTTTTTTTGCGAGAAGACGAATTCAATTCTGTTTTCATGAAGTTAGTAGAGAAAAGTTATTTGAGATGCAAAAGGAAAAGGACTGTTGATAGGAGTTGTTCAAAGAAAAGCATGTAGAAAAATTAATCAATCATTCATCGCGTTGGGGTTGTTTTTTTGTTGTTATTATCCTACTTACTGGTTGTATGGAAAATTGAATGACACTTTTATTCTGCTGCATACGAGTATTCTTTTTTTTCACTTCTCGTCTAGAGCTCCTAGGTTCACCAATGGTGCGATTCTGTGAATGCGACCACCTTTGCCCACCATGAAGATAGCTACACTTCGATTTAGGGACGATGTCTAACCGACACCATGTGCATGCGCTTTTGAAGTGTTGTCATTCATTCCTACCGACATGCAATAGCCTACTGCTTCCGAAGGCGGAAAATGGATTCCACGTGTGTGCAAAAGTTCTGCGTGCGTTCAAACACAGGATCACAATTTGTAATCTCATCTCGTGAACACACCCACACCCACACCCACACCCACACCCAATCACACACACACCACACACACACACACACACACACACACACACACACACACACACACACACACACACACACACACACACACACACACACACACACACAACACACCAAGCAAGCAGGAAAGCAAGCAAGCAAGCATGCACGCACGCACATACACACACACACCTTTTCTCTTACTCTCCCTCCCTCCCTCTCTCCCTCTCTCTCTTTCTCTCTCTCCCTCTCTCCCCCCCCCCTCTCTCTCCCTTACATACACACATATACATACACAGACACATAGATACACAAACAAGACACACAGACAGACACACAGACAGACAGACACACACACACACACACACACACACACACACAACACACACACACACACACACACACACACACACACACACACACACACACACTCTCTCTCTCTCTCTCTCTCTCTCTCTCTCTCCTGTCCCCAACTCCCCTTTCCACCCCACTCCCCATCTCCCTCTCCCTCATTTTTTCCCTTCCATCTCCTTTCCTCTTCCTTCTGTTGATTTCGTCACGTTCCTTCTCTCTTTCTGCTCTGAGAAAACAGGACGTCAGAAAACACTGGGCTGGTGAGAACCGAACCCTGGGACAGAGAATCAGACAGGGGACAGACGGAGGCTATAGCCGAGTGGTTAAGACCGTTCGACTTCAATCCTATGGGAGCGTGAAGTCCTTGGTTCGAATCTTGTCAGCGTCTGGTGAATTTAGGGTGGGATTTTTTTACCGTCTCCCAAGTCAGTTTCAGCTGCAGACCTTACCAAACGCTTTCGTTCCATTCGTGTACATGCACACGCAGAAGATAAAAAAAACACAAACGAACGTTAACGATCTCGTCATTCAGGTCAGCGTGCCGCAGACTACGGAAACACGAACACGCCCAGCATACATCCCCGAAGTCGGAATGGGGCTACCTTCATGATAGGAAAAAAGCGCGGTCGCATACGCAAAATTTTTAACCATTGGTGAACCTCGGAACTCTAGCCGAGGAAATGTGGGAAAACGCTAGGTGACAGAGCGGACACAGAAAGATAGACTCCCCACGGTGGAGCTTGCCATCCTCTTGTACACAATCTTTTCTCTTCTCTCTTCTTTTTCTTCTTCTTCTTCTTCTTCTTCTTCTTCTCTTCTTCTCTTCTTCTTCTTCTTCTTCTCTTCTTCTTCTTCTTCTTCTTCTTCTTCTTCTTCTTCTTCTTCTTCTTCTTCTTCTCTCTACTACTTCTTCTTCTTCTTCCTTCTTCTTCTTCTCTCTTCTTCTTCTTCTTCTCTCTCTTCTTCTCTTCTTCTTCTTCTCTTCTTCTCTTCGTCACTTCTTCTTCTTCTTCTTCTCTCTCTCTGTCCTTCTCTCTTCTCTTCTCTCTCTTCTTCTTCTCTCTTCTTCTTCTTTCTTCTCTTCCTCTTTCCTTTACCCCCTTTCTGGTTGGCATGGCAACATGGTGATGTCAGCAGGAGACAAGGGGATTGTGGGAAGTGATGAAGGTGTAGGGTGGGTGGTTAGGGGGGATAAGGGGCAAGGAAGACGGGAAAGGGACATGTTAGGTTTGAAAAAACTGTCACAGCTTCCAAATGGAATTTGAAATCATGCAAGCGTCGTTTATTGACAGAAAGGTTTTTGAAATAGTCTGTTAAGAGAAAGAATTTGTTGTTGTTGTTGTTGTTATGGTCATTTCTTATGTTGTGTTGTTATGTTTTGTCCGTCTGATGACTGCAGGGGACGTTAAATTGTTCTTGCATTTTAACCTGGGTGAGGAATTATGCAAACAAACCAAAGTAACAAGAAAACCGACAATGACAACGACGATGACAACAACGATGGCAATGCCACCATTAACATCAGCAAAAGCAGCAATGATGACGACAACAAAAACTATAAAAGCAGCAACAAAATTAATGACAGTGACAACGACAACATCACTGACAACAATAAAATGACAACACCAACAGAATCACCGACGACAACGGTGATGACGATGTCAACAGCAAGGACGACCACAGCAGTAACAACAATAACTACGACAACAAGAACAACAAAAACAACAATAACTTTTGTAACTGCAACAACTAAGACGACGACGACAACGATAACAAAAAAATAACAGTGGCAACGACAACAATAACAGATCAACAACGAAAAATCAATAGCAACAACACATGTTAACAACATCAACAACAGCAACAACAACAACAGTAGAGGCAACGACGGCAAGGGGATTGTGGGTAATGGATGAAAAGGATTATGGGAGGAGAGGAAGACAGTGGCTGAGTTGGGGGGGGGGAGGGAAGGGAGAGGGAAGGAGGGGGGGGGGGGGGTTAAAGAAGATAGAAATGGGAAATGTTAGACTGGAAATTGAATTTCAAATCAGGCAAGCATCCTTAATTGATGGATGTTTTCTAAGATCTGGCACACTGGCTCATGTATGCAGACCTACGCACGCACGCGAGCATGCACGCATGCATACACTCACATACGCATGTATAAACACATCTGCACACACAATTACGCACACTCGAACGCACGCAGGCATACACACGCATGCATAGACACACGCCCACACCCACACATGCACACATGCACACACCCACACATGCACACACACATGCACACACACACACACACACACACACGCGCGCGCGCGCGCGCGCGCGCGATTTTCAAGATTTTAAGATATGATTCCTTTAGCCCACCTCCCAGCCCCCCCCCCCCCACACACACACACATGCACACACGCACACACACACACACTCACAGACACACTCACAGACACACTCACACAACACACATACACACATACACACATACACACACACATGTCGGAGTCGGAGTCGGATGAAGCGAGGCAGTAGTACACAACAAAACAATCTTAATCTTACAATTGTAAATATTTCACCAGTTGAAAAACACTCATTTTGATGCTCCGTGTAAAACGCGCACTTGGCGCACGTAAAAGAATCCACAGCAACGACATATTTATACGTGGGGAAATACCGCTGGAAGTTTCACTATGTTTAGGGGAGAAGTTATAAAATTATGCAAGCATGAGAAATGTGACCGTGGTATTGTGCTATGGCGAGGGTTCTTACCAAAAGAATAAATGGAATTTTTCATAGAGATCTACTGGGGCGATACCCTACCCTACCCTACCCTACCCTACCCTACACTACACTACACTACACTACACTACACTACACTACACTACACTACACTACACTACACTACACTACACTACACTACACTACACTACACTACACTACACTACACTACGATGTTTTAACCAAGATAAAGAGGAGAATTCCGAAAAATCGAGAAATAGAAGAGGAAGAAGAAGAAGAGAAGGAAGGAAGAAGAAGAAAGAAGAGAAGAAGAAGAAGAAGAAGAAGAAGAAGAAGAAGAAGAAAAAGGAAGAAACGAATGAGAGGTAAAAGGAAGAAGGAGAGAAGAAGAAAGAAGAGAAGAAGAAAAGCTTACTAGAAACGCAATGAGGTTCAAAATGGATGACGGGAAAATGCAACTTGTAGTTTGATAATATCTTCGAATCTACGTACATTTTTGTCTCGTATTGAATTTGATTCAGATGTTGGTTATAATGGAACTGGAATGTTCTCAGCCTTTGATGGCTGTGTTTATTTGTTTCAGTTGTAATGATTTTAGATCTCTCTGGTTTTTAAATTTTGCCTTGCTTCTGCCTTCCTGTATCCCCTGCCCTGGACCCCCACCCCCTCTCCCCTTGTTCTCTCTCTCTCTCAATCTCTCTGTCTCTCTCTCTCTCTGTCTCTCTCTCTCTCTCTGTCTCTCTCTGTGTCTCTCTGTCTGTCTGTCTGTCTGTCTGTATGTCTGTCTGTGTGTGTGTGTGTGTGTGTCTCTCTCTCTCTCTCTCTCTCTCTCTCTCTCTCTCTCTCTCTCTCTCTCTCTCTCTCTCTCTCTCTCTCTCTCTCTCTCTGAATTGTGTGCACGTGTGTGTGTGAGTGAGTGTGTGCGTGTATGTGTGTGTATGTGTGCGCGCGGGTGTGTGTGTGTGTGCGCGCGCGTGTATGTATGTATCTTCAGTTTAACGTCTATTCACATTTCGTGATTTTAGACAAACAAACAAGCAAACAAACAAACAAAAAACAAAACAAAACAAAACAAAAACCTGAAAGAGTTAACA
>CM060322.1:34696847-34706847 GCA_030674155.1 Stramonita haemastoma
TTTTAGATAAACGAAGAAAAGAAAGAAAGAAGGAAAGGATAAACGAATAAAAACACGAAACCAAAGAAAGAAGACCATGAAAAGAGAAAGAAAAGAAAGAAAGAAAGCAAAGAAAAAAGACGGGAAAAGGGAAAAAAAATACAAGTGAATTAGATAATAAAAGAAAAAAATAGAAATGAATGAAGAAATCAAAGTAAAAAGATAGAAGGGAGAAGGAAAGGAAAGAAGAACACAAAACAAAAAGAAAAGAAAGAAAGAAAGAAAAAAAAGATTGAATAAAGAACAGAAACGAAAAATAAAAAGATAAGTTGAAACAATTTAATCAACAATTTTTTTTAAAAAACAACAAAAAGAACCCCCTCCCCCCAAAAAAAAATCGATAGTAAAACCGGAAAGAGAAAAATTAAAGGAAATGAAACTAATTACGAAAGAAAGTACAAAAAATTAAACAAAAAAAAAAATCCAAAGAAAAAAGAATTCTAAAAAAATTGGAAAGAAGGAAACACAACAGACATTCAGACAGAACAGGAAGGTACAGGGAAGTTGTGTGTGTGTGCCTTTGTGTGTGTGTGCCTTTGTGTGTGTGTGTGTGTGTGTGTGTGTGTGTGTGTGTGTGTGTGCGCGCGTGCGTGCGGGCGTGCGTGCGGGCGTGTGTGTGCGTGTGGTGTGTGTGTGTGTGTTGGTGTATGTGTGTGGGGGTGGGACAGGGTTGGGGGTTGGATTTTGAGAGAGAGAGAGAGAGAGAGAGAGAGAGAGAGAGAGAGAGAGAGAGAGAGGAGAGAGAGAGAGAGAGAGAGAGAGATGGACTCAGAAAGAGAAAGACAGACAAACAGACAGACAGACAGAAAGGGATAGGATACAATAAATGACATCGGCAGTCCCTCTTATTTCTCAGGGGAGATCATCCCAGCCTTCACACACATCCCTTCCCTAACAAGCGAAAAGATAACCTGATCAGGACTCCAATAAAACAACCTCCTTTCTTTCCGCCACTCACTTTTTTGTGTGTGTGCAAAAGTGGAGCTCTAAACCAGCTGGCTTCCTTATTTTAAAAAAAAAACAGAGCCTTTTTTTGGGGGGGTGGGGGGGTGGGGGTGTGGGGTTACTAGCCACTGAGCACATTTTTTCGGTCCTCAGCTAAAGCTCGGGGGTTCACCAAATGTGAGACTCTGTGTGTGCGCGCGAGCGCGCGCGCGTGTGTGTATGTGTGTGTGTGTGTGTGTGTGTGCGTGCATGCGTGCGTGTGTGTGTTCGTGCGTGCGTGCGTGCGTGTGTGTGTATGTGGAGAGAGAGACAGAGACAGAGAGAGAGCGGTGTTTTTTTGCTCACCATTAAGGTAGCTGCATTCTGACTGGGGATTATGTCTAAGCACGACACCAGTGTGCATACGTTTTTGTTTGTTTTTGTTGTTGTTACTGCTTTTTAACGTTGTCATCTGTTCCACCCGGCACGCATTGATCTACTCTTCCGAAAGGCGGAACGGGGGGTTAACCTGTGCGCAAGATGTTCTGCACATGTTCGCACACGGAACGTCAGTTTATAGTCACATAATGAAGGACTTTCGGGGGGTGTGGAGTGGGTACTGATTTTAATGTTAGGGAAATAATCTTCTAGAACGGGTGGCTTGGTGGTGGCTTGAACCCAGAAGGTGAGATCACAAAGCTCAGCACTCTGACCACGTGGCTGTCTCCTCCCTCCGTTCTAACTTGTGAAAGGTGTTGTTGAGGCGTCTTGTAGCCGAGTGGTTAACACTGCCATGCTCCTCATCTGACGGTAACTGAGGGCACGGGTTCCAGTCTCCGCTGAGGTGTTGTTTCAGGGATTCTCCCCCTGGAGTTAACACTGGTGCTGACTCCCCTGAAAGTCCTTACGAGATGAGACTGTAAAGCGAGGTCCTGTGTGCACAAAAGCATGCAGAACATCTTGCACACTGGTCAAAATTTCATTCATGTTTTGTAGGAGAGCGGGCGTGGATGACACGGGAATACACAACATGCATGCATCACTAAAAACAACAACAACAACAACAAATTCGTGCTTGTTTAATGTACCATTTAGAAATAAAAACAATCAGCTTGACCTGACTTGCATCCTAGTCAAGGAATAGAGCCAGCCTTTAGGTCAGCAGTTCAACGCTTAAACCACTTGGGTATTTTTTTCCACAAAAAATAATCATCTTAAAAAATGTAAATGAAACACTGTTTAGCGCTGAACAAACCAAGATAAAAGCTCTTCGGTAGAGGAAGAGACGTTATTTTTTTTAAAAAGCTTTATTTTAACAGAGAAGAAATGAGCGTAACTGTGCGTTTTTTGGTGTGTTTTTTTCTCTCTCCCCATTGTTCTCTCTCCTCTGCGGCGTTCTCTTCAGCACTAAAAGCTTGTGGCGGAATAAAGATCAATGGAGGTTGTTTTATTGGGGGCCTAATCGGTTTAGTTTTCTGGGAGCCCCATCCATACCCGCCCTTCCCAGAATCCTACCCCCGCCATTCCCCATATGTCTTTTTTGTGCTTCTCTGTCTGTCTGCTGTCTTCTGTCTGTCTGTCTGTCTGTCTGTTCTGTCTGTCTGTCTGTCTGTCTGTCTGTCTGTCTCTGTCTGTCTGTCTGTCTGTCTCTGTCTGTCTGTCTGTCTGTGTCTGTCTGTCTGTCTGTCTGTCTGTCGTCTGTCTGTCTGTCGTCTGTCTGCTCTGTCTCTGTCTCTCTCTCTCTCTCTCTGTCTCTCTCTCTCTCTCTCTCTCTCTCTCTCTCTCTCTCCTCTCTCTCTCTCTCTCTCTCTCTCTCTCTCTCTCTCTCTCTCTCTCCCTTATTGGGCGGGGTGTGTAGGTTGTGCCAGGTCTTCTCCTGTGCTGGAAACTCTGCAGGAGGTCTGCCCGCTGGCCTCAGCCGACACATTCCACCTTCAGACCAGCTCTTTTTTTTCTGTGAACAAGGATGTCTGCCGGATATGAGCATGCTTCTATAGCCCCCCAGACACTGACATGAAGCACGGGATTTTTAACGTGTGCGTTCAATCTTTTGCATGTGTATATATGTATACAGAAAGGACATTAAGACACATGGAGGTCTGCATTTTCAGTTGGTTCGGGAGAGCGTCTACAATTTGAACCATGTACCAAACGCAGCTACCGATATTCGACCCCTCTACATCATGAACCCGCGGGATTTAAGTAAAATGTCCTTGGCCACTAGGCTATAGCGTCGTTCATTTCTTTCTTGTCTAATGATGGCTGTCTCAGTGTCCAAATGAGATCCGTCGGTAGTGTCTACATGTCAAGGACTGGTTGCTTATCCCCCTCACAGCGGTGAATGGTCCCTCATTATGTCTCCTGGCCTAACTCCAGTGGTTGACCCCAAGGTCTCTCCCTACCTCCTCCTTTGTCAGCCAATGGCCTTGTTAGACTGTTATGAAAAGAAGAAAATAGCAGCTACTGGCAGTAGCCCTCTTCCATCTTTCTTTTTAAATGAGTTAGGAGAATTTTGGTTTTTCGTGGGCTGTGGAGAAGCAGGAATAAGAAAGGAGAGAGGGGTCACATTTCTGTCAACTCTTTTCCTAAAAGGAGCCGACAGACAAGCCTCCTCAACCCTACAGCTGGGAAAGTCAGGGCAAAACAGATCCCAACCGAAGTGTCTGTCACTGTAAACATCTGCCCTAAGCGGCTTAAGGGGTCGGGTTTGGATCTGCTGATCTGTGTTCGAATTCCATTCAAGAGGATTTCTCCCCTTGGAGTTAACATCAGTGCCAACTCCGATCCCCCTCCCCCCTCCCCCCCCCCCCCCCCCCCCCCCAAAAAAAAATGTCCTTCGGATGAGACTTTATTAAACCGTGGTCCCGTGTGCGAACGCATGGAGAACATCTTGCGCGCACGATAAACTTTGTTCCGCTTTTCCAAAGAGTAGGCCACTGCGTGCCGGCGGAACTAGATGACATTTACAAAACTGCATACACACGGGGACTCAATGCAAAAAAAGCACATGAATGCTTATTCCGTTCGAAAAAAAAGAAATAAATTGATGAATAAACACATCTAAATAAACACAGATTTCTAACCTGACCGTTCCAGTTAGGTTTTGTTCTATCTTAAACGGACGGCTCACATGTTCTAGCCGATCAACATTAAGCTTGAAGCTTTCGGTCATGTTGTGTGCCTTGTGTATGATATCAAAACCTCAGTATACTCTCAGCAGCCTTTACCTACCTGTCCACACGTGTCAAACACTACGCGTAGCAGTTCCTACTTTTTCTACGGAGAAGTCTGAATGAAGAGGGGTGAACTGTCCATCTGAACCGAAAGGTCGAAAAGGATCGTGTGTCAGTTACTTAAGGTTTTTGAGCTGGGGGGGGGGGGGGGAGGGGTGAAGGAGCTTACGAATGAAAGGTAGGAACGGGTGCTGGAGTGACTCCAAATGAAGTCAAGTCAAGTCAAAAGTGCACTACTCGTCTCATTAGAAGGAAGCTAGCTACAGAGCACAGCACTGAAGGCCACACACATAGGTCACAACCATAACTCCAACACACATGAATAATGATTATTGATTGATTCGTCTTTTGCTTGATGTCCTAAAGCAATATCGTATAATTTTTTTATGTGAGCACGCACGCACACACGCAAACGCACGAATGCATGCACGCACAAATGCACGCACGCACGCATGCAGGCACGCACATACACACGCACGCACGCACGCACGCACGCACGCATACACACACTCATATGCGCATTGTAAACTCTCTCTCTCTCTCTCTGTCTCTCTGTCTCTCTCTCTCTGTCTCTCTGTCTCTCTGTCTCTGTCTCTCTCTCTCTCTCTCTCTCTCTCTCTCTCTCTCTCTCTCTCTCTCTCTCTCTCTCTCTCTCTCTCTCTCTCTCTCTCTCTTTGGGAATGTGTGCGTATGTTTATGAATGAAAGAAAAAAAAAAGGCAGACAAATAGACAGACATGACAAACAGAGAGAAAGGAAGAATGGGAAAATCACCACATTAAAGCGTAAACATTATCAAATTACAAAAAAACCCCACTATGATCACAATAAAAAGTAAACATCATCACACCAAAAAAGGGATCTCCTGATATTAGTAAGTGATGAAATTCCCGGCATATTATTTACATTATGATTCTTTTTATAGTCCGCTAGCAGTCAGTCTTGCTGTAATGATTCTTGTTTGCCCATTTCATAAACTGATTCCTTACAGCTCCGTTTTTCCTTCTTTCATTCCTTCATTTTATCCTGTCTCGGCTTCTTCTCTCCTCTGCTTTATCTTCCTTCTTTTCTGTATCTTTTCATTCTTTATTCTTTCTTCCTCCCATCTTTTTTCCGGTTTGTTTGTTTGTTTGTTTGTTGGGGATTGTTGTTATTACATATTGTCGTTACGCTTTGTTTCTGTATGCATTGCTATTATCCTTCTTTCTTCTCCATGTCTGTGTGTAGGGTGACCTGTCTCTGTTTGTCTGCCTGCCTGCCTGCCTCTCTTTTTTTTCTCAGGTATGCACACACACACACACACACACTCACACACACACACACATACACACACGCACACACGCACACACACACACACACATACACACACGCACACACGCACACACACACACACACACACACACACATCACACACACACACACATACACACACGCACACACGCACACACACATGCACGCACGCACACACGCGCGCACTTATAACTACTGAAAATCACTTTACCTTACCCTCACCCCTTTTGAAAGTAAAATACTAGTACTCTTCAGTTGTGCCCACTTAGTTCATTAATTCTCTCTTTTTTTTCTGTCCTTGGTTTAATGTATGTCTACTACTCAGTGATTTAGACAATTAATCCTTTCATTAATGTCTTTCTGTCATAAATTATTCCTAACGGATGAATGAATAAATAAATGAATCAATCTCCAAATGTGTGACGTTTCACAACAATCAATTCACGGCCACGATATCTCATGCATAAAATGGGCCCTTTTAGTGCAAGCAAGAGAGACAAACAAATAGATACAGCGGGAAGGATGGAGGGAGAGAGAGGGGGGGGGGAGAAAGAGAGAGGGGGGGAGAGAAAGAGAGAGGGGAGAGAGAGAGAGAGAGAGAGAGAGAGAGAGAGAGAGAGAGAGAGAGAAGAGAGAGAGAGAGAGAGAGAGAGAGAGAGAGAGAGAGAGAGACGCACAGAGAAAGTAGCAGATAGGTCTATCGTGTTTGTGTTCTTTAATCTAACGTCTTTTGACTCTCTTTCTCTCTCTCTCTCTCTGTGAGAGAGACAGAGACAAAGAGAGACAGAGAGAAGGAGGGACAGAGAGACAGAAAGACAGACAGGCTGAGAAAGAGACAGAGGTGGAGAGTGAAACATAAATTGAAAGAGAGAGAGAGAGAGAGAGAGAGAGAGAGAGAGAGAGAGAGAGAGAGAGAGAGAGAGAGAGAGAGAGAGAGAGAGAGAGAGGAGAGAGAGAGAGAGAACCATCAAAATCAAACACACAAAACATTTCGTTTCTTCTCCTACGGCGACGATGGGGATCATTACTGAGGAAAGATCCTCCTCCTCATTATCATCGGCATCAACAGCGCAGTGATCAGGATTGGAGGTTTATGTCCACGTTCAGTGCTTTCGTTTTGTAGCGTCGTGGAATGGCTGAAGAGATATCACTTGGTCCTTCAGAAATGTGGGAATTTTCATGGAGGGAAGGGGGGTAGGTGGGGTTGTCTTGTTTGTTTCAAAATTAATCATCTTTGTTGTTGTTGTTTGTGCAGTTGTTATCATTGTTGTTGTTATCGTCATCATATCCATTATCATCATTATGCTGATAATGATGATGATGATGATGATTATGATTGTCATTATTATTATTGTCATTAATATCATTGTCATTAATATTGTTATTATTATTATCATTAGTAGTAGCAGTAGGAGGAGGAGGGGGAGGAGGAGGAGTAGTATAGTAAAAATGATAATATAATAATAATAATAATAGTAGTAGTAGAAGTAGTAGATGTAGTAGTGGTAGTAGTAGTAGTAGTAGTAGTAGTAGTAGTAGTAGTAGTGGTAGTGGTAGTGTTATCATTAATATTCTTTCCTTTGACTGCGATGACATAACTGTAAAAATGATGATGACGACGATGACGATGATGATGATGATGATGGCGAAGATGGCAGCAACGGCTACAATGATGCCAACAACGAGAGATACAGAGACAGACAGATAGAGATAAACAGACGGAGACAGGGAAGTCAGAGGCTGAGAGACAAAGAAAGAGGAGATCAGGAGAGACAGAGCGACAGACAAAGAGACAGACCTAAACAAAAAGACAAGAGACTATCAAACGCTTACAACAGCAGTCAGCCAGACGGACGAAACACATGGATAGACAGGCAGGCAGACAAACAAACAAACAGACAGACAGAAGTAGAAACGCAAAGAAAATGAAAGAGCAGCTCACGGTGTGATTTACAAAGAAGCAAAAACAGAACAACCTGAAACATGCAAAAGAAAACACCAAAGCAAAACAAAACTAAACCAAACAAAACAAAACCACAAAATGTCTGTTATTAGCCACACGCACAGAGAGAGAGAGAGAGAGGGGAGGGGGTGTGGGAAGGGGGGAAGGGAGAGAGGGAGGAGGAGGAAGAGAGAGGAAGGAGAGAGGGGAGAGAAGGAGAGAGGAGAGGAGAGAGAGAGGGGAGAGAGAGAGAGAGAGAGAGAGAGAGAGAGAGAGAGAGAGAAGAGAGAGAGAGAGAGAGAGAGAGATGGGTCACAGAAACAGACACAGATAGGCAGACAGACACACACACACATACATATGCGCGCGTGCACACACACAAACTCTCTCTGTCTCTGTCTCTCTCTTTCTCTCAAACACACACACACACACACACACACACACACACACACACACACACACACACACACACACACACACACCCCACACAACAACACACACACAATATATATCTCTCTCTCTGTCTCACACATACACATACATACACACACACACACACATCAGAGGACAGAATATTCGTTATGATACTATAATGCAGCTTTTTGATTCATTAATTATGCCTATAGCAACATATGGAGCTGAAATTTGGTTTCCATGGGTTGAAAATAAGATACCTATCTCAGTTAACTCAGACATATCCTCTTTCTTTGGAAACTGTTTTCTTCTAAATATCCACACGAAAAAACACATATGAGATTTTGTAAGCTTATTTTGGGTCTACATTCTAAATCAATGAATCTACCAACGCTTGCAGAATTAGGAAGATATCCAGTGGGGATTCATGTTGCATATCGAGTGATTGGTTACTGGACTCATATCTTACATGTACATCATAATACTTACACAAAAAGAGTGTACAATGCTATGTTGAACCAAGAGGACACTGCTAAAGCTCATTGGATACTGTTTGTTAAAAACTTTCTTCATAATTTAGGGCTAGGACACGTTTGGAACAATCAGTCAACACTTAGTAAAAACAGGCTGAAATTTGCATTTCGCCAAAAATTAGAAGAGAGATATGTCAAGTTCTGGAAACAACAAAGAACAAAAACAAGTAGACTCGAATTTTACGATAAAATTAAAAAGACTGATTATCACCTAGAACCTTACCTTGTTGCAGATATCGACCCATCCCACAAACAAGCTCTTTGTAGACTCAGAGTCAGTGCCCACGATTTGAACATTGAACATGGTCGATATACAGGCACCCCAAGAGAAGAAAGATTGTGTAATGTGTGTGGAGTTGTAGAAGATGAATTTCATTTTTTGGATGCGTGTATGTTGTTTCAGGGTCTACGAAGTAATCTACTTAAAGAGGTGCAACAGTCCAGCCACTTATTGATAGGAGCAACCCAACAAATATGTTTGAATAATTTAGTTCCAAGTGATTTTGTACAGCTTGACAGCCTTCAAGGACCCTTTGCAAAGTATGTTTTTTATTGCATGAATCTTCGGTGACTTTTTCTAACCAATTTGTTCACTTGTGTCTATAAGCTTTGTATGCTTCCATGGCAATAAACGATGTTCTGTTCTGTTCTGTTCTGTTCTGTTCTGTTCTGTTCACACACACACACACACACACACACACACACACACACACACACACACACACACACACACACACACACACACACACACACACACACACACACACACACACACACTCCCTGCGACATGTGTAAATCAGACATTCTTGATGAATAAATGATTAGAGGTTAGATATTTACGATTATAAAAAACGGCAGACAGACAGACAAACAGACACAACGAGGAAAAAATTCACCACCGAATTCTGAAAGAGAAAAAAACAACTGAATAAATGACAGTAAATTAAATTAATGCCTTATACTGGATTTGGGGGGTTGGGTTTAATTTAAAAATGAAATGACAAAACTAAACTGAATTTTAAAATGTTTTTTTTTAAGATTCAACTATCTTCAGCTGAACCCGACTTGACTGATTTAGATTCGGTAGAATCAAATTGCATCACATGTGTTAAATTTAATTGAATTCGGTCCAAATGAAATGATTTGAAAGAGACCCGATCAAGTGGAATTACATTAATTTGAATTAACTTCTAAAAGGAAAATAAATGAGGGAAGAGGGAGGGGGGGATGTAGCGAGAGAAACGGGCAGAAAGGTAAAGTGATGGAGAAGGAAGAAAGAGAGAGAGAGAGAGAGAGAGAGAGAGAGGGAGAGAGAGAGAGAGAGAGAGAGAGAGATGAGAGAGAGAAGAGAGAGAGAGAGAGAGAGACAAGGCAAGGCAAGGCAAGGCAAAATATTTTATTCGAGGATAATAGATAAGCACATGTGTGCTTTTTTACATCCAGTCCCCGCCCTTTTCAGGGATACATCAAGTTGAAAAAATACTAAACAATAAAGCTTTATGCAAACCAGACAACATACAAGAATAAGGACACTATATATGATAAGGTAATAAAAATGCACTCGATCAGAAGACAAAAATCAGAAGTCACAATAAAAGATTTTGATAATGAAAGAATAGAAAAGTG
>CM060322.1:34716847-34718338 GCA_030674155.1 Stramonita haemastoma
GTTTTTGTTGTGTGTGGTGTGAGTGGTTGTTTTAATTTGGCCCCTTTTTGTTTTAAAGGGGTTTGGTGTGTTGTGTGTGGTAGTTGTTTTGGGGTTTTTTGGGTGAGTTGTTTGTGTGTAGGGTATGGGGGTTTTGTGTTTGTGGGGGTGGGGTTTTGGGGTTTTGTTTGGGGTGTTTTTTGGGTGTGTGTGTGTGTTTTTGTGGGTTGTGTGTGTTTGTTGTGTTGTTTTTGGGGTTTTTTTTTTTTTGTTTTTGTGTTGTGGGGGTTTTTGGGTGTGTGTTTTTGTGGGTGTGGGTGGGGTGTGGCGTGTGTGTGGGTTTTGCACATTGTTGAGTATGTGTGTGGGGTTGTGGTGTTTTGTGTGTGATTGTTGATCTTGTGCCTTCTCTTGGTTCTTTTGGCTTATTTTCCGTCTTTAAAGGGGGGGGGGTTTTTATTTTTTGTCCTCCCCTTTTGTTTTTTTTGCTTGGGTTTTTTTACTTTGCCCTCCATTTCAATAAGTCTTTCTGTCTGTTTGTTTTTGTTTGTGGCCGCCCCTGTTGTGGGCGTTCTATTCCCCCCCCCCCCCCCCCCCCCCTCAAAATCCAAAAACCGACCTCCCGCCCCGCTTTGTTTGGGCTTTCCCCCTTCTTTTTAGGAAAACCCGGGGGGGTTTTTCCCCTTTCTTTCGGTTTCTCTCTTGTTTTTTCTTTTTTTGTTTTTGGTTTCTGTTTTTTCTCTCTCTCTCTCTCTTCTTCTTTTTGCTCTCTTCTCTCTCTCTCTCTTCTCTCTCTTTCTCTCCTTTCTCTTTTCTTCTTCTGTCTTCCTTTCGTCTGTCTCTGTCCCCCAGATTTTTTCTTCTCTCTTTCTCTTCCTCTCTTTCTCCCCTTTCTGTCTTCTTCTCTCTACTCCTCTCACCTTCCTTCTCACCTTTTCCCTTTCCTGCTTTCCTTCCTGGTCCTTCCCCAGAGCCCCCACACCCCTCTCTCCCCTCCCCCCCACTCTCTCCCCCTCCTCTCCTCTTTCTCTCTCTTCTCTCTTCTCTCTCTCTCTCGTTCGGAAGAGTGGGGCCAATTGGTGGTGGGGACGATGAAAATGTACACACTGCACCCAACACGGGACTGGATGTAAAAAAAAAAAGCAAATAATGCTTATTCCTTATCTCGAAAAATTAAAAAATAAAAAAACTAATGGATAGAAACACTCTCTTCTCTCGCCCTTCTTCTTCCCCCCTTCTTTCTCCTTCCCACCTTACCTCCTCTCCTCACAAACATCTGCGCCCACTTAAACCCTGTTCCGCTTCGTAGAGTGGCCATTGTGTTGCCGTATGGGAACAGAGACAAGATTTACACAACGCATACACAGGGGGACTGGTGAAAAAAAGCACCGATGCTTATCCCATTATCCTCGTATATAAAAGAATAAAAAATTTAAAATAAATTAAATAAAAATAAACTAGGAATCTTCCCTTCCTCCCAATCCCCCATTTTTTCCCCCTTTTCGGAAAAAA
>CM060322.1:34723438-34725938 GCA_030674155.1 Stramonita haemastoma
ACACCAAAACATTGACAGTGGCACAACACAAGCAAAAGAAAGAACTGTAGCAATTAAACCCCTCTCTCTCTCTCTGCCGCTGTCTGTCTGTCTGTCTGTGTCTGTCTGTATCTGTCTGTCTCTGTCTCTCTGTCTCTCTCTCTCTCTCTCTGTCTCTCTCTCTCTGTCTCTCTGTCTCTCTGTCTCTCTGTCTGTCTGTCTGTCTGTCTGTCTGTCTCTCTCTCTCTCTCTCTCTCCTCTCTCTCTCTTCTCTCTCTCTCTCTCTCTCTCTCTCTCTTCTTCTCTCTCTCTCTTCCTCCTCTCTCTCCCTGTTTTTTCTCTCTTCAATACATTTCCACTCAGCAGTCTGACATGGCAATCCCATGTATTGACTCAGATTTGTGGGCTTGAAAAAAAACCCGAAACAGGAGAGGAGAGAGAAACTAATGTCCAGAGGAGTTTGGCAGTCAGCCTCCAATCTGCCAGCTTCACTCCACACTTTGGGGGAAGAAAAGTGGCTTTGAGCACATCACAATGGCTTTGTCTTCTTTCGTTTGCTTTTGGTGTTGTTTTTGTTTGTTTGTTTTGTTTTTGGGGGTTTTGTTTTGTTTTTTGTTTTGTTGTTGTTGTTGTTGTATTGGGGGTCTTCTTATTCTTTTATCTTATCTTATTCTTTTATATCGAGGATAATGGAATAATCACTCATGTGCTTTTTTTTTACATCCAGTCTCCGTGTGTATGCAGTTTTTGTAAATCGTGTCATCTGTTCCCACTGGCACAGGATGGGCCTACTCTTACGAAAAGCGGAATAGGATTTGCTTTACTATGCCTTGTTTTGGTTTACTATGCCTTGTTTTGGTTTACCATGCCTTGGTTTGGTTTACCATGCCTTGTTTTGGTTTACCATGCCTTGTTTTGGTTTACCATGCCTTGTTTTGGTTTACCATGCCTTGTGTTGGTTTACCATGCCTTGGTTTGGTTTACCATGCCTTGTGTTGGTTTACTATGCCTTGTGTTGGTTTACCATGCCTTGTTTTGGTTTACCATGCCTTGTTTTGGTTTACCGTGCCTTGGTTTGGTTTACCGTGCCTTGTGTTGGTTTACCATGTCTTGTGTTGGTTTACCATGCCTTGGTTTGGTTTACCATGCCTTGGTTTGGTTTACCATGCCTTGGTTTGGTTTACCATGCCTTGGTTTGGTTTACCATGCCTTGGTTTGGTTTACCATGCCTTGGTTTGGTTTACCATGCCTTGGTTTGGTTTACCATGCCTTGTTTTGGTTTACCATGCCTTGGTTTGGTTTACTATGCCTTCTTTTTGGTTTACCATGCCTTGTTTTGGTTTACTATGCCTTCTTTTTGGTTTACCATGCCTTGTGTTGGTGCTGGTTTGCTGGCTGAGCACTGAGCTGACACCGAGAGGTCTGTGTCACCCTGAGCCATTGTCAGGCAGTCAGGCACCGCCTCTCTGCTGTGAGAGATTAGTCTCCAGTCCGGTCTGTGGGATTAACTCTGCCCTACCTCCCCCTCTGCTCTCTTTTCTCTCACCGCTAGCTGTCTTACTTTGTCTGTCTGTCTGTCTGTCTTTTTGTCTGTTTGTCTGTCTGCTTGTGCGTCTTGTATGCTCGTTTGTTTGTTTCTGTTGTTGTTTTTTTGTCTCTGCGTATCTCTGTCTTTGTGTCTGCTGTATGTCTCTGTCTCTTCGTCACTGTCTTTCTGTAACTCTCCCTCTCTCTCTCTCTCATTCACTCACACACGCACTCTTCTTTCTTTCTTCTCTTTCTTTCTTTCTTTCTTTTTCTTTCTTTTCTTTCTTTCTTTTCTTTCTTTCCTTCTTTTACAAACACACGCGTACACTCCTCACACACAAAACACACACAACACACACACACACACCACAACACACACACAACACACACACACACACACACACACACACACACGCGCGCGCGCGCGCGCGCGCGCATCTCTCCCCTACAAACACACACGCGCACACAACACAACACAAAACACAAAACACAACACAACACAACACACACAACAACACAACACAACACAACACAACACAACACAACACAACACAACACAACACAACACAACACAACACAACACACACACACACACACACACACACACACACACACAACAACCATTCCGCCTCCCGTTCTCCCCCTCTCCCCCCAAAAAAGAAAAATCCCCCCCAAAAATCTACGCACACGCATTGACTATAAGCCAGCTTCAATTGCCCTTCTTCTTCCCGTCTCCAACCCCCTTACTCCCATCTACCAGGAGCTGTCAATGGACAGAGAGAGACAGGGGGGGGGGGGGGCTGGAGAAGAGATGCCTACAGTCAGGACAGCAGCGGTGGTCATTTGGTATTCAAATCCACGCCACACAGCTATCTTCCAGTCTGCAATTTCGGGGCAGAGAGTCCGTCGTCTGCCCTGCTCTGTCTGAGAGAGAGACAGAGACAGAGACAGAGACTCACACAGACACAGAGACTCACACAGACACACAGACACA
>CM060322.1:34738438-34745938 GCA_030674155.1 Stramonita haemastoma
TTTCATCCGGTCCCCGTGTGTATGCAGTTTTGTAAGTATTGTCATCTGTTCCCACCGGCACACGATGGCCTACTCTTACGAAAAGCGGAACAGGATTTAACGTGTGCGCAAGATGTTCTGCGTGCGTTCGCACACGGGGCCTCGGTTTAAAGTCTCATCCGAAGGACTTTTGTGTGTGTGTGTGTGTGAGAGAGAGAGAGAGAGAGAGAGAAGAGAGAGAGAGAGAGAGAGAGAGGACAGACAGACAGACAGACAGACAGACAGACAGACAGACAGACGACAGACAGACAGACAGACAGACAGACGACAGACAGACAGACAGACAGAGAGAGAGAGAGAGAGAGAGAGAGAGAGAGAGAGGAGAGAGAGAGAGAGAGAGAGAGAGAGAGAGAGAGAGAGAGAGCGAGCTAGGTTGCGTGTATGTACGTGCGTGTATACGTCCATATGTATGTACAGGCGTGTGTTTGAGTCTACATGCGTGCCTTCATGTGTCGATGTGTTTGCGTATTTGTGTGCACGAGTCTGTGGACATTTGGGTGTGTGACTGTGTGCCTGCCTATCTGTCCATGCCTGCATGTGTGATTGATTGTACAGGTATGTACAGGTACGAAAGCGCACAAATGAAAATGGAACAAAGTAGAAACATCTGGTGGGGCCATAAAATCGCTATGGACCAACAGTGTCTGAATAAATTGACAGTAAAACGTGCGTTTATGATATATGTGTGTGCATGTGTGCGTGCGCGCGTGCGTGGGTGCGTGCGTGAGTGCGTGTGTGTGTGTTTTGCGCGCGTGTGTGTATGTGTGTGTGTATGTGTGTGCGCGTGCGCTTTGCCTCTGTGTGTGTCTGTGTGTGTGAACATATTCTGTTTTAATGTTCAGTTCTAAATTCAGTTTACAAAGAAAATGGCACTGACATTCAAAGAGAACCATTGGACGTAGTTTCGCGAAAACCGTTGATTACTGATGTTGCTAGGATTATTTCCAAGTCTTCTGTAAATTTTTTATGGTAGTTTTTGTTTGCTTGTATGTTTGTTTTGTTTGTTCTGTTTTTGTTTGTTTAGTCTCATAAGTGTGAATAGACTTGAAATTAAACTACAACAACAACGCAATGTGCACGTATGTAAGAGTGTGTATGCTTGCGTGTAAGTGAGGACTGGTATGATTTAGCCTTTAAAAATGCTCTCTGGGATTATGAACCCAAACAACAAAGAACAAAGTTGTTAATAGATCAAAGAAAGTATTATTTGTATAATGAGCTGTTAGTTTAGGCGCCTTTTACTTGCTTGTTATTAATAATACTTGCTTTCAAGTATTAAGGCAACAGCTTGTATTCAATGCTAGATCTCGTTGGAGACCATTGAAGTTCTTCACAAAAAGACAACAGATGACATGTGGTTGGTTTTGATTATCTGTATTTGGTTTGTAATTTCAAGCAGCAGTGTCCTTTTGAAATTTATAAATTTGGTTAATGAAAATGTTGTTAGAGACAACAGAAAGAAATATGTCGCGTTCTGAGCTTAAAAGAAAAACCTGGTGGTTTTTCTCGGTAAAACGTGTATGGTTATGGAAAAATAGAGCTAGCTGGATCTAAGCAAAAAAATCATTTTCCAAAGGATTTATGCCTACTGCTATTCCAGTTAGAATCGTTTTGAATTCATCAACAGTGTTCATAAAAGGAGAAAAAGATAAAGTGATACTGATGCTGAATTTGAAGAAAACAGATTTAGGGCTGTGGAGGTCGGTTTCTCACTTTGTCTAGAATGGTTGGTTGTTGTTTTTTTCCATACATGTTCTTTGTTTGTTGTTTGTTTGGGTTTTTAGATCGCTCTATACTTATTTTGTATCTGAGATTCAATGAATGACAAATATTCGAAGAGTTAAATGCGATTTTGAATGTTTGAGAAAATGTTTCACTTCAGAACGTATTTCAAGGGCTTCAGAAGGCATTACAATAATTGATTTACAACTGCAATATAGGATTAGTCTTGTCAGCGAAGGACTAAGTGCAAACACTCTCATTAGAATACCTCACTCTTGAGTGATGTGAAAATATAAACAAACAAAGGAAAAGGAGCGGACTAAGAATCCCCCCATAGGAACACCATAATATCCCAAAACTGAATGAACAGGGTACAAGCCATTAGTGCCACACCTTTTCGAACAAGAGCAGGGAAAAGGATAACACCCAAGAGACAGACATGTCTGAAACGCTGTGTATATGTTTCGTCTAAGAGCAGAGAGTGGTTTTCATTGTCAAAAGCGGCACTGAAGTCCAGAAGATTGAGGCAAGAGACTTCCGTCATCGTCACGTTGAACACGCACAGCACTGGCGGCTTTACGAAAGCTGTTCTTGATGTTACGTGATGAGTCCATAGGGCAGACCAGCCAGAGTTAGTGACACTTACAGTGTAGAATACGGTGGTAGCTGAACAGGGTTTAAAGATTAATGCCAAACACGGTCACTGATTCTGCCTGTCTTTGCATTTCTCGGTCTCTGTCTCTATAAATATGTCTGTCTGTGTCTCTTCTTTTTGTCTTTATCTGCCTGTCTACCTGTCTGTCTATCTGTATTTCTATCTGTTTATATGTTTGTATTTCTATATTTCTATCCATTCCTCTCTGTCTCTCTCGTCTCTTTGTCTCTATCTGTCTCTCTCTCTCTGTCTGTCTGTCTGTCCGGTCCGTCCGTCCGTCCGTCCGTCCGTCCGTCCGTCCGTCCGTCCGTCCGTCCGTCCGTCCGTCCGTCCGTCTCTCTCTCTCTCTCTCTCTCTCTCTCTCTCTCTCTCTCTCTCTCTCTCTCTCTCTCTCTCTCTCTCTCTCTCTCTCTCTCTCTCCTCAAATTCTTTTTCTTCAAATACGTCTCCTCCTTCTTCTTCAAATTCTTTTCTACTTTTCCTTCTTCTCCTTTTTCAGAACTGTTTTTCTCCCCTTCCCTCTCCTCCTTCTCTTCCCCTCCACCTCCTCCTCCTCCTCCTACCTCCTCCATCCATCTCTCCTCCTCCTTCTTCTTCTGAATTCTTCTTCAGAAATCTTTTTCTCTTCAGAATTCTTCTGTTCTTCTTCTTGTTCTTCTTCTTGTTCATCTTCTTGTTCTTCTTCTTGTTCTTGTTCTTTCTTCTTCTTTTCTTGTTCTTGTTCTTGTTCTCTTCTTCTCTCTCTCTTCTTCTTCTTCTTCTTCTTCTTCTTCTTCTTCTCTTCTTCTTCTTCTTCTTCAAATTCTTCCTTTTCAGTATTCTTCTTCTTCAGAATTCTTCCTTTTCATATTCTTCTTCTTCAGAATTCTTCCTTGCAATTCTTCTTCTTCCTCAGAATTCCTCTCCTTCACAATTATTCTTCTTTTAAATTCTCCTTCATTTTAAACGAAATGTGTATAAAGCAATACTATCTTATAATATCAGCTCTGAGCCTTGCAATCATGGAGTAGAGAATACTTCGAAGAGAATCAAACTTGCTACTACTATAACTACTTGCTTTCACTACTACTATTATATTACTACTACTACCACTACTACTGCTGCTATTGTTGTTGCTGCCGTTTCTGCCACTGTTACCTATTACACTACATTTCCTGCTGTTGTTGTTTAGTTGCTGCAACTTATTCTTTTTCTACTGCTGGAACTTGCTTCTACTTGCTTGCTTACTCCTCCCTCCCCCCTCCCCCCCCCCCCCCCCCCCTTCTTTCCATCTCCTTACCCAACCACCACCCTTGCTTTCTGAGTGTGAAATGTACATTTTGCCTCATGAAATCTGGTCTCTCCGGACATGATTTCGTATAGAGCAAAAAATCATGTGGAAAACTTGTTATAGATATAATTATAATTCACACTTTTTCATGTGACCTTCTTTCTCGTTGCTAAGCAACCAGAGGTTGGAAAATGGAAGAAGAGAAGAGAGAGAGAGAGAGAGAGAAGAGAGGAGAGAGAGAGAGAGAGAGAGAGAGAGAGAGAGAGAGAGAGAGAGAGGGTTGAGGGGTGAAGGTTGGGCAGAAATTCTAGAAGAGTGTTTATGGAGGGAAAGAATAGTAGTGTAGGAGTGAGAATTGAATGATGGGAGTGGAAGGCTGAAAGGGAGGGGAGGAGGGGGGTGGGGGTAGAGACAAACGGCACTCTTTCGTGCGCTCGTACGTGGTGGGCAGAGTGATAGAGTAGATAGACTCTGAGTGTGGTTTCATTGGATCCCGAGCGTTTTCACACGTCCACGCGATTGTATTCATGCGTGAATGTATACATGCACATAGCTAGTGTAAATGCAGGAACATTTACACATACATGTGAGTGTGTAAGCATGCAGGCCACGCGCGCGCGCACACACACACACACACACACACACCACACACACACATACACACGCACGCACGCCCCGCCACACACAAGTGTAGGCCATTGCATGCCGATGGGAACAGAGGACAAGATTTATAAAACTGCATAAACACGGGGACTGGACGTAAAAAAAGCACATAAGCGGTTTTTTCATTATCCTTGGTGTAAAAGAATAAATAAATAAATAAATGAAATAACACACAACACATACAGACACACACACACACAGACACACACACACACACAGAGACACACACACACACACACACACACAAACACACGTGCCCGATCACTAGTACACACGCACCCATGCATGGATACAGACACACACGCACACTTGTCAGATCACGAGTTCGAAGTATTAACTACTTGGCTATCCCGCCCCCCACATGAAGAAGAAGAAGAAGAAGAATTAAGAAGAAGAAGAAGAAGACGAAGAAGAAGAAGAAGAAGAAGAAGAAGAAGAAGAAGAAGAAGAAGAAGAAGAAGAAGAAGGGGGAGGAGGAGGTGGAGAGGAGGAAGACGAAAAAGAAGAAGGAGGAGGAGGAGGAAGACGAAAAAGAATGAGGAGGGAGAGGAGGAGGGAGAGGAGGAGGGGGAAGAGGAGCAAGAAGAAGAAGAAGAAGACGAAGAAAAAGAACAAGAACAAGAACAAGAAGAACAAGAAGGAGGAGAAGAAGAAGGAGAAGAAGAACAACAACAAGAAGGAGGAGACGAAGGAGAAGAAGGAGACGAAGGAGAAGGAGGAGACGAAGGAGAAGGAGGAGACGAAGGAGAAGGAGGAGACGAAGGAGAAGGAGGAGACGAAGGAGAAGAAGAAGGAGGAGAAGAAGGAGGAGGAGGAGGAGGAAAGAAGAAGAAGAAAAAAAGAAGAAGAGAAGAAGAAGAAGAAGAAGAAGAAGAAGAAGAAGAAGAAGAAGAAGAAGAAAGACACTGTGACCCTGCCTCTGTGACGTACTGACGTGATAATCTTTCTAAGGGCTCACTCAGACAGGGGCGCTAAGAAAGCAGACTGGAGATTAGTTCACAGCACTAATGCTTTTCTCACTCCTCCCCTGGCCAATATTTATCTA
The DNA here is from genome assembly GCA_030674155.1 of Stramonita haemastoma. Lineage (NCBI taxonomy): Eukaryota > Metazoa > Mollusca > Gastropoda > Neogastropoda > Muricidae > Stramonita > Stramonita haemastoma. The sequence continues at coordinate 34,743,833 of CM060322.1, forward strand.
TGTCAGGATTTGAGGAAGGGAGAGGTGAGGTGAGTTAGTCTAGAGGAGAAGAAGATCATTGAAACAATGATCTGAGCGTAACTGAGGGATTCGGGTTCCAGTCTCTCACTGAGGTGTCTGGTTGAGGGAGTTTTCTCCTTGAGGTACCCTCGCTACTGATTTCACACTAATACTAATCTTTTCAATGAAACTGTAAAGCAGGCGACAGATCAGTCTCCTGAACCGTAAGGTCGGGACGGTCAGGCTGAAACAGATCCCAAACTGATCGTCTGTCACTGTAAACGTAGGTTTCCAGCGGCTTGTGTCACAAGGTTCAACCCGGGCATTTGAAACGGGTACTTAGACAGACAGGTCGCATGCGCGCAGCCTCCGGCCAATGAGCGCTCAGCTTAAAGCTTCAGGTCACATCTTGCGCACGAGCGAAAAATTTAAGGCCTTGTGAACGCGATTGAAATCTCAGGCCACACGGCGACCCTTGGACACCCTTCAAACGTGTCCTGCAGCAGTTTGTTCTTTTTTTGGCGGAGACAGGTTGGAACGAACACGTATGGACGGTCCGTCCGAACCGTCAGGTTGAAAAGAAGAATCTGTCGCCTGCTTAAGCTAAAGATCTCGCATGCAAACACACGCGTGACATCTTGCGTGCACGTCAAAAACTTATCCATCTTTCATAAAAGAGTAAGCCTGCTACATGGATAGGGAAGGTGTTGGAGAGGTTCGTTCAGCTTTCTGTGAACAGACTGCAGGGGGAAAATACTTCAGTGCAGTACAGTGCACTGCCCCAGTGACTCCATCTTACAGAAGTGAACAGAGAAGTCGTCATACGTCTTTATATTATATATGGGTGGTCATAAAAATACGTGCGTGCGTGTGTATTTGTATGTGTGTGTATGTGTGTGTGTGTAATACATCCGTTTGTATTTGCCCCACCCTTTTCTTTGTCTGCTTTGATATGGATCGTTCCAGCATGGACGTGCACATCATATTGATTTTTCTATTATTTGAATTTTTTGTAAAAAAAAACAACAAAAATTAAAAAAGAATGAAATCAAGCCACAATGAAGTCAAGTGATCCTTACGTAATTCAACAAACAGAATCCAACACCACTTGGTCGGCACTGAGGATAGACAGACAAACAGACGCACACAGACACACACACACACACACACACACACACACACACACACACACACACACACACAACACACACACACACACACACACACACACACACACACACACTCTCTCTCTCTCTCTCTCACACACACACACACACACACACACACACACACACACACACACACACACACACACACACACACACACACACTCACACACACACACACACACACACACACACAACACACACACACCACACACACACACACACACACACACACACCACACCACACACACACACACACAACACATTTTCAACGTGACAGAACACACTGGCAAAGAGACAGGAAGGAGAGTAAAAGGACCTGGAACAGACACGGAACAAACATTTCAGACTCTCACGCACACAGTTGTTGGGGAACGGGATAGCCTGGTTGGTTAGAGCGTTGCGCATCGCGCTCGTGATCCTTTGACCTGGGTTCGAATCTCTTTGAACGGGATATGTTCCCCTGGAGTTAACATCAGTGCCGACACCACTCCCCCCAAAAGTCCTATGAGTTTGACTGTATACCCAGGTCCAGTATGCGAACGCACGCAGAACATCTTGCACACAGGCTTAAACCTGTTCCGCTTTTTGGAAGAGTAGGCAATTGTGTGCCGTGGGGAACGGATGACAAAATGGACAAAACTGCATACTCACGGGGACTGGATGTTAAAAAACACACATGCACTATTCCATTATCCTTGAAATAAAAGAATAAAGAAAGTAAATGTTTTCTTTTTTTTTCTCGTTCTTGGCAAGACCTTGGAGGTTCACCAATGGTGAGATTTAGCGCAGGCAACCGTTTTTGTCCGCCGTTAGGGTAGCCGCATTCTGACGTCGGGGACAACTGCCATTGGAAAACGAGACAGACAGAAAAAGACATGAATTGACAATGCCATGAAATGGATACCCTCCCTCCCCACTCCTCTTCCTTCGCTGAGAT
>CM060322.1:34753438-34760938 GCA_030674155.1 Stramonita haemastoma
CAGACAGAGGACAGACAGAGGACAGACAGACAGAGGACAGACAGACAGACAGAGGACAGACAGACAGAGGACAGACAGAGGACTGACAGACAGAGGACAGACAGAGGACTGACAGACAGAGGACAGACAGAGGACAGACAGACAGAGGACAGACAGACAGACAGAGGACAGACAGAGGACAGACAGAGGACTGACAGAGGACAGACAGACAGAGGACAGACAGACAGAGGACAGACAGACAGAGGACAGACAGACAGAGGACAGACAGAGGACTGACAGACAGAGGACAGACAGAGGACAGACAGACAGAGGACAGACAGAGGACAGACAGACAGAGACAGACAGACAGACAGAGGACAGAGGACAGACAGACTGAGGACAGAGGACAGACAGACAGACAGAGGACAGACAGACAGATGACAGAGAACAGACAGAGGACAGACAGACAGAGGGCAGATAGAGGACAGACAGACAGAGGACAGACAGACAGACAGACAGAGGACAGACAGAGGACATATAGAGAGAAAAAAAGAATGTGATAGTGGAGGGTAGAGCTAGAAAGAGAGGGGGATGGAGGCAGGCAGACGGAGAGACAGAGGGACCAAATGAAGGGGAGAATGGCAAAAGACGTACATAGGCCTAGAGGATGAGAGAGAGGGGAGAGAAGAGAGAGAGAGAGAGAGAGAGAGAGAGAGAGAGGAGAGAGAGGAGAGAGGAGAGAGAGAGAGAAGAGAGAGAGAGAGAGAGAATGAATGAATGAATGAATGAATGAATGAATGAATAATATTTACTTTTCAAAGGTTACAAATAAGCATGCGCATTCGCATAGATTTTTTTCACCCGGCCCCTGTCCGGGTTAGGGACTATCAGAACAACAAAAGCAAAAAACCCAACCAAAACCCCACAACAAGAGAGATAGAGAGAGAGAGAGAGATACAGAGACAGACATACAGACAACAGACAGACACACAACACACACACAGACAGACACAAAAACGGAAAGATGGGCAGAAAGACATGGAGGATAGAGAGAGAGAGACAGAGACACAGACAGACAGACAGACAGACAGACAGACAAAGTTGTCAGAGAGGGAGAAATTCTTTTTTTTAATGGATGAAACGGAGTGGCTTTTCCTTCATCTAGCCCTCAGCATGGAAGATGTATAGCAAAACATATCAAAACAATATCATATTGATCATATAGCGAAAACAATCGCTTTGAAGGTAACTAACTATCATTCCAGAGAGAGAGACAGACAGACAAGACAGACAGATATGCCGACAGCTAGAAACTCGCAGTCAAGAGGCACACAATCAGATACACAGACACACGACACACAGACACACGGATACACAACACACACACAATTAGACAGGCAGACAGGCAGACAGACAGACAGAGAGACAGACAGACAGGCAGGCAGTCTTTAGCATGGACATTTGTATATCTACTGAACCGTCTATGCCCCGTGTTTTTAGAAGAGATTGCCCCTTCGATTTTTCCCTTCCTTCCTTCCTTCCTTTCTTTCCTCTCCTTTGCTGTAGCAACTCTCTCTCTCTCTCTCTCTCTCTCTCTCTTCTCTCTTCTCTCCTCTCTCTCTCTCCTCTCTCTCTCTCTCTCTCTCTCTCTCTCTCTCTCTCTCTCTCTCTCTCTCTCTCTCTCTCTCTCTCTCTCTCTCCTCTTTTCCGCACTTCACATCTGTTTGAGTTCGTTTGGGCAGGTTTGGGTCCCTTTGGGTCATGATTTGGTCGGTTTTACTTCTCTCTTGTTTCTTCTTGTGTTTTTTCTTGTTTTGTTTTCCCCGTTTCTCGGCTAGAGATGTGAGGGTCACCACTGATGAGACCTTGGCCTATGTGGCCGTTTTTGCCCGCAAAAAGATAACCACATTCTGACTTGAGGATCTGTCTAAAAAAATAAATAAATAAATAAAATCGACACCAAGTGCATGGTGGGGTTTGTTTTTCTTTTTTTTTCTAAAATTTTACCATCCGTTCCTACTGACCTGTAACGGTCTACTCTTCCGAAAGGTGGAATGGGTTTAAACGTGCGTGCAAGATGGTCTGGGTGCATTTTTTTTTTTTTTTTTTACATACACGTGACTCAGTTTACAGTATCACATGAGGGACGGTTTTTGTTTTTTCGGGGGGGGGGGGGGGGGGGGGGGGAGTGTGGAGTCAGTACTGATGTTAACTTCTGGGGGAAAATCCCCTATACTAGGACTGGTGTCTTGGTGGTTAGGCCTACTCAAACCTGGGCCGTCAAATCGCAAGCAGAACGCTTTAAACCGCGACCCCCACCCCACCCCACCCCGCCTTCCTCATTGGTGGGGTTTGGGTTGTTCTGTATTGTAAACTACTTTCAGTCACGGCATATTTCTTTACTGTTCCTCACAGGAAGGACGCGTCGCCACGAGAGCAGTGCCACATATTTTTAAAATTTCGCTTGATCTTGATTGAAATGCTTTGGACTGACTTGGTGCCTGTCTGTCTTTTGCCACTTGCTGTCACTGTGTGTCTGCGTGCCTGTCTGTCTGCGCGCCTGTCTGTCTGTCTGTCTGTCTGTCTGTGTCTGTCTGTCTGTCTGTCTGTCTGTCTGTCTGTCTGTCTGCTTCTCGTCTTCTCTCTCTCTCTCTCTCTCTCTCTCTCTCTCTCTCTCTCTCTCTCTCTTCTCTCTCTCTCTCTCTCCTTTTTCTTGTTGTTGTTGTTGTTGTTGTCTCCTCTTTTCTTCTTCTTCTTCTTCTTCTTCTTCTTCTTTCTTTCTTCTTCTTCTTCTTCTTCTTCTTCTTCTTCTTCTTCTCCTTCTCCTCTCTTTCGAAATTCCTGTTGTTGTTGTTGTTCTTCTTTTCTTCTTCTTCTTTCTTCTTCTTCTTCTTCTTCTTCTTCTTCTTCTTCTTCTTCTTCTTCTTCTTCTCTTCTTCTTCTTCTTCTTCTTCTTCTTCTTCTTCTCCTCCTCCTCCTCCTCCTCCCCCCCATTCTCTCTCTCCGCCTTCACCCCCCCCCTCTCTCTCTAAATGCCTCCCCCTTTCCCCTGTCCCACACCCCCCCTACCTACCTCACCTCCCTATTCTCACTCTTCCCTTCCCTCCCTCCCCCCTCCCCTTCCATTGTCTTCTCTCTATCGAATAAGTGGGGATTGGCACTGACTGACTGGCTAGGCTGGCCAGGCCTGTCCAAACAGCCCAGCCAGGCAGGCAGGAGTGAGGGGGGAGGGGGGAGGGAGGAGGGAGGGGGGGGGGGATCATCACAGAAGCTATCACTACTATCGGTTTCCGCGTTTCTTCAGCTCTGCATAATACACATTCACTCCGCGGTAAGCCTAGCAGAGACCACAGTGAGAGAAGCGAAATATTTGTCAGTGACGACGAGCAGTGATCATAATTGTAAGGATAATATCTTCTCTTTCTGTGTGTGTGTGTGTGTGTGTGTGTGTGTGTGTGGTGTGTGTGTGTGTGTGTGTGTGTGTGTGTGTGTGTGTGTGTGTGTGTGTGTGTAGGAAAATCGATGTGTGTTTGGCTAATATCGGCCTAGTGAGGGTTGAAGATGTTTTGTGTGGTGAGTTTATACACATAAAAACGATGGATTCGTTGCCGAGTGTTTTGTGATTGGATTTGTTCAATTGAGAAATCAAAGACTATTTTTGTGACGAGTTTGGGAAAAAGAAAAAGAAAGGGAAAAAAAGGATTCGTATTTACTGCCAAGTGTTTTGTGAATGGAATCAATCTGTGAAAAAGTAAAAGACTTGGGGGGGGTTTTTTTGGCCAGTGAACTTAGAAAAAAAAACAGGAGAGATAGAAATGCAACTTAAAAATAGAAAATAAAGGTGTGTTTTTTGCTGCTAAAGTTTCTTTGGTGATCGCGGTATCAAAACAAGCAAAAATAACCCTGCCTGTGTGTGGTTGGGAAGAGGTCAATATCTTGTGATTGACAGCCTGTGAAAGAAATAGACATGTGTGACGATGGATGAACAAAATGAGGTCAGTTGCTGTATCAGTTTCACACGGAGTTTTCAGTCTATCTGTGTGGAGGATTTTTAAAAAATCGTGCGTTTTTTTTAAAAAATAATAAAACATTTGTATTCCACGATGAGAAAGAAATGCCCTTATTCACTTAATTTAGTTCCAGATAGATATTTTAAAGAAGGAATCTGAAATAAACAACAACAAAAATACAGAGAAAGTGCTGGTGGTGTTATTGATCATATCAAACGTGTGACTCTGTTACTTTTGTGTTGTTGTTGTTGTGTTTTTTTCTTTACAGTGTGCGTGACTTTTTGAAAGAAAAATCTTGTGTGGGTGTTCAAAGTAAAAATAAAAAAAAAAAAAAAAAGTAACAAATAGCCAAAAATGTGTGACACCGGGATTTTCAGAAAACAAAAACATAACATGTAAGAAAAGACGTTTGGGGTATTCTAACATGTGTTTTGGGAGTATCAACTTGTCACCAGAAGATATATTGCTTTTGTTGTTGCTCCGCTGCTGATTTTCCTGCTTGTGGTGTGGTGGTGGTGGTGGTGGTGGTGGTGGTGGTGATGATGATGATGATGATGATGATGATGATGATGATGATGATGATGATGATGATGATGATGAAGGAGATGAAGAAATGGTGGTAATGAGGAAGAGGATGATGGTGTTAGTAGTTAGTGGTGATGGTGGTAATGATGATTGTGGTAGGGTGATGCTAATGATGATGGTATTGGTGTCGTGAGGTGTTCATGATGACGATGTCGACGACGACTATGATGATATGGTGATGGTATATTCAGTTGATGATGATAACGACAAGACCGACGACGATGTTTAAAAATGTGACGATACTGAAGACGACGACAGTAATGATGATGATGGATGATGATGATGATGATGATGATGATGATGATGACAAAACTTCGATGACCAAAATTATTTCTATGTGCCAGATCAAATGAAGTATTTCGTATGTGTATTCATTAATCAACAAATCGGTCGATCAATCAATCAATCAGTCATCTGTCATACACGTACACAGATAATCCCCAAAAGTGTGTTTGCTTGCAGGCTTAGCGCACGCAAGCATGCACACACGCACATACCCACAGACACACACTTAAACACTTGTGTGTGTGTGTGTGTGTGTGTGTGTGTGTGTGTGTGTACACATATATAATATGCATGTATACAGACATGTACATATGATATGCTGAGGGATCTGTCACCTGAAACAACACTATAGAAATGAGAAGAGAGAGTCAGTGGACTATAGTGACGTATGACATTGTATATGTAACCACCGCAGTGCTACTTTGAAATGTGAGAATGAAAAAAGATATGTTCTTTTTTCCTGCAGAGTAGAGGACTTACACTCGTGCATATATTCAAAAGCACACACACAGACACATACATACGCGCGTGCGCGCGCGCACACGCACACACTTCTCATTCTCTCTCTCTCTCTCTCTCTCTCTCCTCTCTCTCTCTCTCTCTCTCTCTCTCTCTCCTCTCTCTCTCTCTCTCTCTCTCTCTCTCTCACACACACACATGTATACAACTACATAACATACATAACATATTACATTACATAACATACATACATACATACATACACACATACACACAAACACACATACACAACACATACATACATACATACATTACCATGCATACATACATACACACATGCACGCGCGCGCGCGCGCATGCACGCACGCACGCTCGCACGCAGGTATGCGAACACACACACTCTCTCTCACTCTCTGTCATTCTCTCTCTCTCAAAAACAAACAAACACGAACACTCTCTGTCTGTCTGTCTGTCTGTCTATCTGTCTGTCTGTCTTTTCTCTCTCTCTCTCTCTCTCTCTCTCTCTCTCTCTCTCTCTCTCTCTCTCCTCTCTCTCTCTCTCTCTCTCTCTCTACACACACACACACATACTCACACAAACACACACCCACACCCACACACTCACACACACACATATACAAACACACATACACACATACACACATACACTCACTCACACACACACACACACACACACACACTTACAAACACACACATACAAACACCCCCAAACATAAAAAACCCCAAACAAAAAAACACACACACAAAAAAAAACACACACACCACAAAACACACACACACACCACTAAAAACACACCCCAAACATACAAACCCCCCAAAAACCCAAAACATCCCAAAAACACAAAAAACAAAACACATACAAAACACACACAAACCCCCCAAACAACCAACCACAACCCCACACACACACACACCACACAACAAAAAAACACCAACACCCCACACACACACCCCCGGGGGGGAAAAACATTTTAGCCGCAAAAAAAGGGGGGGACAAAAATGATGAAATGTGAATGCAGTGGGAAAGGGAAAATTTTGAAAGAATTTTCTTGGTTGAAATATTGCCATGTAACGTTCCCCAAAAAAACTGTGGGTTGGTGCAGGGGAATGTGAGAGGAAGGGAGGAGAGAGAGAGAGAGAGGAGAGGGAAAAGGAGGGAGAGAGAGAGAGAGAAGAAAAGGGGGGAACAAAAGGAACAGACGACAGACAGACAGACAGACGGGACGACAGACAGACAGAAAGAAAGAGAGAGCCCTAAAACACCACCCCCCCCCCAAAACATCTCCCTCCCCCCCCCCCCCAAAAAAACCCCACCCGCGCGCGCGCGTCCGCGCCCGTACAGAGAAGCGAGTGAGAAGAGAGAGTGGGGAGAAGAAAAAGAAAAAAAACACACACCCCAATAACTCACCCACACACAAAAAACCACACACCAACACACACCACACACACAACACACGTACAGAGAGACAAAAGACAAGAAGAGAGAGGACAGAAGACAGGGGGGAAAAGGACAGAAGACAGACGGGACGACAGAGAGAGGAGAGTAAATACCATCCCCACCCAAACACTACTAGCACCCAGCATGCAACCACCACACACAAAAACCCCACACCCACCACACACACCCCAAACACCCCACACCACAACACACACACACACACACACGTCGGGAAAAGGAAGAGAAAAGAGAGGAGAGACGGGCAAAACAAAACAGAAGAAGGGGGGACAGACAAAAGAGGGATTTTTCGTTTTGCCGACAGCTTTTTGAATTGATTCGAGCAGAAACTTTGAATAAATGTTACACCTACGCCTTGTTCTTGGACTATGCGATGAATTGATATGGAGGGAGGACGACGAGGATAGAAGAGGAAGGAAGTGGGAGATAGAATATTAATGGTGATTATAGGAAAGGGAAAGTAGTCGAGGTTAAGTAGATTAATATATTAACGTGGGAAAATAATTTGGTTTGATATATAGAAAAGCCGGACAGATATATTGAGCTTTGGTTTAGTATTCCCAAGGGGTAGGCTCGGGAGGTCGGGGCGGTTGAGTGGGCTAGGAGCCCGGGGAGCAGGGCCAGAGGCTCGCGCGCGAGCACTCTCGCGCTGCGAGCGCGCTCGGCAGCTCGCGACGCGCGGGCGCGAGCGCGACCGCGCGCGGG
>CM060322.1:34768438-34785938 GCA_030674155.1 Stramonita haemastoma
TTACTCTACTCTCCTCAACTCTACTATACTCTACTCTTCTCTACTCTACTGCACTACTTAATGCAACACGGCACTGCACTACTTTACACTACAATATAATGATAGAAATAACACGTTGTTTTCCGCTTTTGATCAAAATCAACAGCGCTCAACGTGTAGTACATAATTATGGGCCTGATTATAACAAACACTACAACGTGTATAATCGATATCACATTCATCATCTTGCACTGCACTACACTACACTACACTATTCTACACTACACTATTCTACACTACACTATTCTACGCTACACTAATCTACAATATACTACACTACACTACACTACAATACACTACATTACACTACATTACACTACACCTTACCATACCACACCATACCATACCACACCATACCATACCATGCCATGCCATGCCATGCCATGCCATGCCGTGCCATACCATACTATGCCATACCATACCATACCATATTATACCATATCACACCACACCACATCACACCATACCGTATCACACCATACCACATCACTCATACCATACAATATCATACCATACCATATTACACATACCATACCACACCATACCATCCCACACCATACCATACCATATCACACATACAATACAATACCGTACCATACCATACCATACCACACCATAACCACACCATACCCACACCATACTCACTACCTCCCACCGTATACACCATACCATACCACACCGTACCATAACCACACACCATACCATACCACACCACACCATAACACCATAACCTACACACACACATACCATACCACACCCTAACCATACCATACCACACCATAACCGTACCACACCACACCATACCATACCACACCCTAACCATACCATACCACACCCTAACCATACCATACCACACCATAACCGTACCATACCCCACCATAACCACATCAATACATACCATACCACACCATACCATTCCACACCACACCATACCACACCACACCACACCATACCATATCATATCGCACATACAATACAATACCGCACCATACCATACCATACCGCACCATACCACACCATACCATACCATATCACACATACGAATACCATACCATACCATACCACACCACACCATACCATACAACCACACCACACCATACCATACCATATCACAACATACAATACAATACCGTGCCGTACCATACCATACCACACCACACCACACCACACCACACCACACCATACACTACCATATCACAAATACCACACCACAACCATACCACACCACACCATAACCACACCATAACCATACTACAACCATACACACCATACCATACCATACCACACCATAAACTAACCATAAACCATAAACCCTACCTATCACACATACAATACCACTACCATACCATAACATGGCGGTCAAGTCTCTCTCACGGTACATTGGGTGACATAGGCTTCAATTTGTCGGTGACCAGGGGTCAGCCTACTTTCCCGGTGCAATGGGGCGTTACGCTCACTGCCTGTGACGCCACCGTCACTACATACATAGGCTACAGCGCTGCTCCCTGTGCGCTGTGACCCGTAAACATTCACCTTCCCCACTGTCTCTGTGTTATTGTGTATGTGTGGGGGGTAGGGGGTGGGGGGAGAGGAGGAATTGGGCAGGGATGGTGGGGAAGGGAGGGGGTCGGCGGTTGTGGAAGGGGAAGTGGGGTATGGTGTATGGATGTGTGTGTGTATGGTGTGGTGTGTGTGTGTGTGTGTGTGTGTGTGTGTGTGTGTGTGTGTGTGTGTGTGTGCGCGCGCGCCGCGCGTGTGTGTGTGTGTGGTGTGTGTGTGTGAATCAAGTCAAAATTTTATTTCAGATGGTACATTGAGTAAGCAATAAATTTGCTTTTTTTCATCAAGCCATCTTTGTGTGTGTTGTGTGTTGTTGTTGCGTCTGTGTGTGTGTGTGTGTGTGTGTGTGTGTGTGTGTGTGTGTGTGTGTGTGTGTGTGTGTGTGTGTGTACACGTGCGCGCGCACGCGCGACTATGTCTCTTTTTTGTTCTTTTTCTTCTCCTCTTCATCCTATTCTTTTTCTTTTCATTCTTTTTTTTTTCATTTTGACCTTCGGAGTTCTCCTTCAGAGTTCATCTTTAGAATTCTTGCTGAGAAATCTTTATTTTGAATTCTCTTATTCGCTTTCTTTTTCTTTTTCTTTTCGTCTTTTCTTCTTTCTTCTTCTTCTTCTTCTTCTTCTTTCTTCTTCTTCTTCTTTTTTTCCCTCTCTTTTTCCTTCCTTTCTTCTTTTTCGGAACTCTTCTTCTTCGGAACTCTTCTTCTTCGGAATTCTTGTTCTTGTTTCTTCTTCTTCTTCGTTCTTCTTCTTCTTCTTCTTCTTCTTCTTCTTCTTCTTTCTTCTTCGCAATTCTTGTTCTTCTCGCAATTCTTCTTGTTCTTTTCTTCTTCTTCTTCGCAATTCTCTTCTTCTTCTTCGCAATTCTTCTTCTTCGTTCTTCTTTTCTTTTCTTCTTCTTCTTCTTCTTCGCAATTCTTTCTTCTTCTTCTTCGCAATTCTTCTTCTTCTTTCTTCTTCTTCTTCTTCTTTCTTTCTCTTTCGCAATTCTTCTTCTTCTTCTTCGCAATTCTTCTTCTTCGCAATTCTTCTTCGCAATTCTTCTTCGCATTCTTCTTTCGTTTCCCTACTCTTTTCTTTGTTTGCCTTCTCTGCCGTCTCTCTCCCTCCTGTTTATCTTTAATTGTGTCTTGTTGGTTCTCTGCCGTGGTTTGTGTCGTATTGCCTTCCCTGTCTTCTCTGACACCAAAACACATCTGCTGTGAACTTAACAAATGATTTGTAATGGTGGTGCTTTCCTTAGTCTGTAACAGTACTTGATACAATTTCTGTAATATCCTGCACTTTTCAAAAAGATGACATTTTTGGTTCCTTTCACATGACAAGGAAACTCGGGTCTCCTAATACGTAACGTCCATTTTATGCGCGTTAAACAGCTTTCGGCAATAACAGTTTGATCAAATGCAGGAATTGTACGAAAGTGAAAATACAGGCACACAAAAAGTATGTACACCCCCCCTCCCCACTCACAGGCATACATGCACACACACACACACACACACACACACACACACACACACACACACACACACACACACACACACAACAACACACACACACACACAAAACACACACACACACACACACACACAAAGACAACTACTCAACCGAACATAACACAACACACTGTTTTTGTTAAAAATACAAAAAACTTTCAATAAAAGAGAAAGTGACAGGAAGAGAGAAAGAGAGAGAGAGAGAGAGAGAGAGAGAGAGAGAGAGAGAGAGGGGGGGGGGGGACAAATGAACAAGATGGGGGAGAGGGGGGGTTAACAACAGATGTTACGTTCATAACAATCAATATTACCTTCGGCAGTGGTCCAAGCCAATCCTATCCAGTTTTCTGTCTGTCAGTCTGTCTGTCTTTCCGTCTGTCCGTGTGTGCGTACACGTGCAAGAATATGTGTGTGTGTGTGTGTGTGTGTGTGTGTGTGTGTGTGTGTGGTGTGTGTGTGTGTGTGTGTGTGTGTGTGTGCGTGCCTGCGTGTGCGTGCGTGCGTGCCTACGTGTGCGTGTCTGGGTGTGTGCTTGCTTGCCTGCCTGCGTGCATGCATGCTTGCTTGCTTGGGTGCGTGCGTGCGCGCATGCGCGCGCGCGCGCGCGTGTGTGTGTCACTGAGTAGGTGTATGCGTGTGTGTCCTTGTGTGTATGTGTTGTGTTGTGTGCGTGCGTGCGTGCGTGCGTGCGTGCGTGTGTGTTGTGTGTGTGTGTGTGTTGTGTGTGTGTGTGTGTGTGTGTGTGTGTGTAAGTATGTACGCACACACATATGCCTATGTGGGGAGAGAGAGGAAGATTGGGATGAGAATGTTCGTCTCAAAAATAGAGACACAGACGCGGACGAGAATAAACAATACAAAAAAGTACTTTCAATAAAAGAAAAAGCGGGAGGAATAGAAAGAGAGAGAAGGGGGAACAAATGAACAAGAATGAAGGGGGGGGGGGGGGGTTGCTGACAGATGGGCGGAAAAGCGGACGTACAGACGGACATACAGACAGACATACAGACAGAGATACAAGAAAGGGAGAGACATAGACTGTGTAAATCGTCGGTTAAATTGACATTAACCTAATTATTTCACGTACATGGTGACTCATACATTATACAGCAGCCCTGTACTTCTCTCTGTTCCCGTTCGTCAGTTGTCTAAACTCCACCCTTCACTCTTTCTGTCTGTCTCTGTCCCTCTCTGTCTCTGTCCCTCTCTGTCTCTGTCCCTCTCTGTCTCTGTCCCTCTCTGTCTCTGTCCTCTCTGTCTCAGTCCCTCTCCGTCTCTGTCCCTCTCCGTCTCTGTCCCTCTCTGTCTCTGTCCCTCTGTCTCTGTCCCTCTGTCTCTGTCCCTCTGTCTCTGTCCCTCTCCGTCTCTGTCCCTCTGTCTCTGTCCTCTCTGTCTCTGTCCTCTCTTCTCTCTGTCCCTTCTCTGGTCTCTGTCTCTGTTCTGTCTCGTCCTGTCCCTCTCTGTCTCTGTCCCTCTCGTCTCTGTCCCTCTCTGTCTCTGCCCTGTCTGTCTTGTCCCTCTCGTCTCTGTCCCTCTCTGTCTCTGTCTTCACCTTTTTCTCTTTTTGTATGTCTCTGGTCCTGTATCTCTGTTACTGCCTCAGTGTGTCCCATTTGTATGTGCATTTGCCTGCGAGCGTGCATGCATGAGTGAGTTGCGTATATGTATGTATGTATGTATGTATGTATGTATGTATGTATGTATGTATGTATGTATGTATGTATGTATGTATGTATGTATGTATGTGTGTGTGTGTGTGTGTGTGTGTGTGTGTGTGTGTGTGTGTGTGTGTGTGTGTGTGTGTGTGTGTGTAACCTACGTGTAGGAGTGAGTTTTACGTGTATTATTATCATATTATTATCACTATTGTTGATATTATTCTTATTGTCATCATTATAATCATTGTATTATCTTTAGTTCCTTCTGAGTTCATTTTGTTGTTATGAGTTGTAACAATGTTGTAGCTAAGTATTTTTGGGTGGACTTTTCTTGGTTGCTAAGTTGTTTATTTCATTATGTTTTTTCGGTTGCTCTTTATCTATTAACGCTTCTCTTTTTCTTTTATAATCAAAATCATTTTATTGTGGCTTCTGATTTTCGTCTTCTGAAAGTGTGCATTTTTATTATCTTATTATGTATAATGTCCTTATTCTTTTATGTTGTTTGGTACTGCATATAGTTTTACTGTTTAGTATTTTTTTTATCTTGATGTTTTCCCTGAAAAGGGCGGGGACTGGATGTAAAAAAGCACATGAGTGCTTATCTATTATCCTCGAATAAAAGAATTTTGCCTTTGCCTTTGCCTTTGTCTCTCTCTCTCTCTCTCTCTCTCTCTCTCTTCTCTCTCTCTCTCTCTCTCTCTCTCTCTCTCTCTCTCTCTCTCTCTCTCTCTCTCTCTCAAACTACCAGTTACATCGAAGACTTCCAGTGCAGTACCTCCTATAGAACCCCCCTTCTTCTTCTTGGCCAAACGATTTTAAACCTATCGCTCCCACATCCCTTGTAATGAAAATATTAGAAACGACAGTAAAATCCCTCATTCTTTCCGTTACAGAGAAAGATTTTGACCTACTACGGTTTGTGTACAGGATTGGAAGGGGTGTCGAAGATGTCAAACCATTCATTTTGAACAAGTCGTACAGCCACTTAGAAACACCTGACTGCCAGAACTTTGTGTGCTGACTTCGGATCAGCTTTCAATACAATGCAGACTCATATTCTTGTTAGCAAAATACTTTCAAACTTTGACGCAGATAATCAACTTGTTGGTTGGCTGAGTGAAGTTTTAAACCAACAGACCACAGCGTGTTTTGGCCGACAAAATATCTTCATGGGTTAGATTTACCTGCACTGGTTCTCCACAGGGTTACGTTATGTCACTCTTTTTGTACATTCTCTGCACATATGACGGCAGAAGTAGCTATGAAAATTCAAATTCCTTCCTTTTGTGAAATCTGCTCTTTTATCTCTTTTTTTTTCTGGATCAATCCTACACCATGGTCCAGCCCTCACCGAGTTTGTACATTGGTGCGATGAGGCGTGTCTGGGGCTAAACATTTCTAAAAGTAAAAGGCCTTTCTCTTGATTCAGAAGATCTAAGCACACTTCTGGGAATCATTTTCTATCACAAGTTCAGCTACTAAGGCTTTTTTTTCAAAAAGGGACAACAGCGTGTGTATTTTTCTAAAGGGGTTTAGGCCAACTCATTTTTTGTACATGAAAGGTTCCTTCTTTGTTTTAGGCGCTTTATACAGAGAGCGTTTTTAGTTTTGTGCTCATTTTGTCGGTACCATAACGTAACGGTACATGCTAAAAAGAAAAATGGTCTTCAGAGGATTGTGAGAAAGAGCTCAAACCCAGCTGGAGAAGAACAAAGAGATCTCAAGTCGCTCTGTAATCAGCAGCTTGTACGCTAAGCGACCGCTGTTATGGCCGATCCTGTCCATGCTATGTTTTCACAGTTTCAATTGTTGGCTTCAGGACGCCGTTTTCGGTTCCCCAACAGCTAAACACACAGAGGAAGACATTCTTTTGTGCCAGTGTTCACTCCAACTCTGAACTCGCAATGACACCGACCACCCAGTCTCACGTTTCTGTGCCACACCTGCTTGTTTATCCCTGTTTTAAAGGCAGTCAGCATATTCCAGCATGTGTGTGTGTGTTTTGTGTGTGTGTGTGTGTGTGTGTGTGTGTGGTGTGTGTGTGTGTGTGTGTATGTCTGTGTGTATGTCTGTGTGTGTGTGAATGAGTGAGTGTGTGTGTGTGTGATTTTTATTTGAAATTGTCTGGGAATGTTTAAACAAATGTCACCGGTAGCTTTTCTCCTGTTGTTGTTGTTTTTTCTCCCTAGATTATGATCCTACTACATGATGTGCTTGGCAATGTTGTAACTGCTCTGTCTGGGATGATTAAAGAAACTTTGACTTAACTTGACTTCTCTCTCTCTCTCTCTCTCTCTCTCTCTCTCTCTCTCTCTCTCTCTCTCTCTCTCTCTCTCTCTCTCTCTTTATATGTATAGATATATATATATACATATCTGTCTCTCTCTGTCTCTGTCTCTCTCTAATCAGGGCAAGGGCCGGATAAAAAAAAAGTATGTAAATGCTTACTCTGTTACCCTTGAAAAATAAAGATTATTCAATTCAATTCAATTCTCTCACGGCCACCACCACCCTCACACACACACACACACACACACACACCACACACACACACACACACACACACAACACACAAGACAGATGAACTGAGCCAAATACAGAGAAAGAAGAGAGATATAGAGATAGCCACAGACACAGAGACAAGAAGACGGCCGTACGAACTAACTAGAACCTTCGCTATATAGCCTACACTGTCTTGTCAAGTCAGTCAAGTCCAAATCTCAAAATCTCTGTGTTTCTGACCTACAGCGAAACATTAACAACGTCTGCATAAAGAAAGGGAGAAAAAGGGAGGAAAAAAGAAACACACGGGACAAACAGCACAGACTAATAACAACGTGTACAGACGGCAGGTTTCACAGACGTAGAGCAAAGTTGAATTCTCCTCAAAATCTCCCTCTGAGCTTCAATGAATAATAAAAAAAATTATATTAAAAAAAAACAGCACTGAGTGCAGCATATACAACCAAAAAGAAGAAAAGAAACAGAAAGAACACAGACAGACAGACAGACAGACAGACAGGTCAGACAAAGAGTCTTACAGAGAGATAAAAGACCGCACAGACACGCAGTGAAGTCCAAATCTCCTCACAATCTGGCAGTCTCTGAGCTTACAAGCACACGATGGCTGCTTGAAGGGAAGAGTAAGAATAAAAAAGAAAAAGAAAAGAAAAGAAGAAGAAACTTTTTAAAAAAAAAAAAAAAAAAACTTAGAAGGTTGCCTGGCGTGCAAGTTGGTTTTCTCCCTTCGATCGCTTCAGATTTACCCCCCTTCTCTCACTTTTTCTCTCCCACAAAAAAAATAAAAGTACCCCTTGTCCTGTTTCATCCCCTTTCGTCTCTGTCTGTCTGTCTGTCTGTCTGTCTGTCTGTCTGTCTGTCTGTCTGTCTGTCTGTCTGTCTGTCTGTCTGTCTCTCTCTCTCTCTCTCTCTCTCTCTCTCTCTCTCTCTCTCTCTCTCTCTCTCTCTCTCTCTCTCTCTCTCTCTCTCTCTCTTATATATATATATATATATATATATATATATTATATATGTCACCTCTCTCTCTGTCTCTCTGCCTCTGTCTGTCTGTCTCTTTGTCTCTCTCTCTCTGTCTATCTGTCATTTCTCTTTCTCTCTTTAGCTCTGTTTGTCATCCCCCCCCCCCCCTCTCTCTCTCTCTCTCTCTCTCTCTCTCTCTCTCTCTCTCTCTCTCTCTCTCTCTCTCTCTCTCTCTCTCTCTCTCTCTCTCTTCTCTCCTAACCTTCCCCCCCCCTCCCTTTCTTTCGGACTCTATCTCTCTTCCTCTCGCTTGTCTAAAAACTAGGAAACCCTTTGAGATCTGTTTTTACCAAGAGTGGATACATATTGTATCGTTCTTTTTATATAAAAAAAAAAAGAAATGAAGCGATGGAAATGAACATATATGATTATTTTTGTCGTTGTTGTTTTTATTTCTTTTTACTTTTGTTTTAGTTAGGCTTTTTTACTTGTACATTTTGCTTTTTTGTTTTTTTTGTTTTTTGTGTTGAGTTTGTTTCTTTTTATTTTTCTTTGAGTTAGTGGTGGAATGGAGGTGGGGGGGGGATGTCTTTTAACTTGCTGGTGTTCTGTGTTTAGCAACTGATATGCAAGTTCTTTAGGAATATGCAGACATGCAAATGAACACGTATTTTGTTCTGTTTTGTTGAGTGCTGGCTTTTGGTTTCTCCTCTTTGTGGTTGTTTGTTGTTCTTTCTTTGGTTGGTTTTGTTGTTGTTGTTGTTGTTGTTTGCTTTCATTGAAAACGTGTGAATTTTTCGACCACTAAGAAATAGAACAACGTTGAAAGAACTGGTCGTATTAAATGATTATTCCAACAAAAGTTTTTTAAAAATATTTGGGAAAGAAAGAAATAATTAAAAGAGAGAGGCCTAATAAATTAAGATTTAAAAGATAAAGAGCCGAAATCAATTAATCAACCATCAATGAGAGTGATTCTTGCGTTCTGAAACTGAAAACCTCCTAAATTTGTATCACCGAACAATGTTTACTTGCTTGTTTGTTTGCTTAGTGGGTTCGCTGCTTTTGTTACTGATAGAAATCGTTCTGTTCCTATCCTTTTTGAACATTTCCTAATGATTGGGTATCTTCCCAACGTTTTTGCCTCAAATGGATATCTTGGCTACGTATACGTCTTTCGTACACAACATCCACTGCATATTGATTCTGGCCATATCTTCAGCAGTTAGAGAGAGAAGAGGGAGAGGGAGGAGAGGAGAGAGAGGAGAGAGAGAGAGAGAGGGGGGGGGGGGAAGAGACACAGAGAGAGAGAGACAGAGAGAGAGACACACACACACCGAGGGAGAGAGAGAGACAGACAGACAGACAGAGAAAGAGAGACAGAGAGAGACAGAGACAGAGAGAGACAGAGAGAGAGAGAGAGGGAGAGAGAGACACACACACACACGAGACACAGAGAGAGGGAGAGAGAGAGACAGAGACAGAGAGAGACACAGAGAGAGAGAGAGAGGGAGAGAGACAGAGAGACACAGAGAGACACAGAGAGACACAGAGAGAGAGAGAGACAGAGAGAGAGGGAGAGAGAGAGACAGAGACAGAGAGAGAGGAGAGAGAGAGGAGAGAGAGGGGGAGGGGGGGGCAAGGCAAGGCAAGGCAAAGCAAAGCAGGGCAAGGTAATTTGTTTATTTCGATGACGATAGATAACAACAGACAATAACGTCTTGTTTATATCTAGTCCCCGCTCCTAGTAGGGGTTGATCTAAAAGAAAATTTCATGAAAATAAGAGAGACAGAAGCATATTTTAGTTATTTTTATCTTATTCTTTTAATTCCAGGATAAGGGAATAAGTACTCGTGTCTTTTTTTACATCTAGTCCCCGTGTGTATGCAGTTTGTACATTTTGTCATTCATGCCTTCCGGCATACAATGGCCTACTATTCCAAAAAGCGGAACGGATTTTAACGTGTGCGCAAGATGTTCTGCGTGCGTTCGTACACGGGATCTCGGTTTATAGTCTCATCCCAAGGACTTTTGGAGGGAGTGGAGTCGGTACTGGCGTTAACTCCAGAGGAAAAATCCACTTGAACGAAATTCGAACCCTGGTCAGCAGATTACGAGCGCATCACTCTAACCACGAGACTATCCCGTCCCCGCTTAGAGAGAGAGAGAGAGAGAGAGAGAGAGAGAAGAGAGAGAGAGAGAGAGAGAGAGAGAGAGAGAGAGAGAGAGAGAGAGAGAGAGAGAGAGAGAGATGAGTGATTGATTGATTGATTGATTGATTGATTGATTGATTGATTGATTGATTGATTGATTGATTTTCCTTTTCAGAAGGTGAAAGGAGTAAGCATGACAATTGCTTTTTGACATCCAGCCTTCTATAATGATACAAAGTAGTAAAAGCAAACTAATAACAAGAAAATGGGGGGGGGGGGTTAGCATAATTCTGTTTGTAACAACCAATTATGTAACTTAATACTTCATAACTGTGAGGAGAGAAACAAAGAGAGAAAGAGACGAACAGACAGACAGACAATCAGAAAGACAGAGAGAGAGAGAGAGAGAGAGAGAGAGAGAGGAGAGAGAGAGAGAGAGAGAGAGAGAGGAGAGAGAGAGAGAGAAAGGAGGTGCAGGAAGGATGAAATAAGAAAGAGAAAAGAAGCAACGAAAAAAAAAGAAAAGACAGTTCAGTACCTGCAGCAGGAAAAGACCAAAACAGGAAGGCAAAAAAAATGAAAGAAAGAACTATGAGAAAATGGTCATTTTCCACAAGGAAAAACAAAAAACAAAAACAGAAGAAAAGAAAACTAATCATTACCCACAGAAAGAGAGAAAGAAATGGGGGAAAAAAACGAAAGGAAAAAAAAAGACAGACAGAAATACATAAAAAAGAACGTTTAATAACCACGGAAGAAAGAAAAAACAAAACCGCGAGAGAAAGAAACCAGAACAGACATTCACACATCACAAAAGACAGAAAGAGAATGAAAGAAAAGCAAGAAAGAAAAGGAAAGGAAAGGAAGAAGGAGGAAGGAAAGAAAGAAAGAAATAATATTGACAATCCACAAAACGTCCTAGAAATCTAACGTTCAAAGTGCGATACACAAATGTCGGAATTTCTATTCGTTTTTCTTTTTTCTTTTCGTTTTTCTTTTTTTTCGTTTTCAGTAGCATTGTAGCAATTCATAACCAGTTGATTTTTCTTCTTTCGGCTTTCTACTGTCTTTGTTATTCGAATCGAGTAGAGCATCGTATGTGCTTTAATACGCGCATTCAGGGTGTATGTATGCGCAAAATTATGTATGTGTGCGTGCGCGCGCGCGCGTATATATGTGTGTTTGTGTGCGTGTGTGTGTGTGTGTGTGTGTGTTGTGTGTGTGTGTGTGTGTGTGTGTGTGTGTGTGTGTGTGTGTGTTCTTTTTATTTAACAACTTTTCGCTATTAGGGTTATTCAGCGAAAAGGTGTATGCTTCTGTCCACACGTGCTCACGAATGTGTGTGTGTGTGTGTGTGTGTGTGTGTGTGTGTGTGTGTGTGTGTGTGTGTGTTTGTGTGTGCGCGCGGCGTGGGCGTGGGTGCGTGCGTTCGTGCGTGTGTGCGTGCGTGCGTGCGCTGCGCGTGCGTGCGTGCGTGCGTGGTGTGTGTGTTGTGTGTGTGTGTGTGTGTGTGTGTGTGTGTGTGTGTGTGTGTGTGTGTGTGTGTGTGTGTGTTCGTTCTTTTGATTTAACGACTAAGGATATTAGGCGGAAAGTGTGTGTTCGAGGGTGTATTTGTGCGTGCGCGTGCGCTCAAGAATGTGTGTGTATGTGCATGTGTGTGTTTGTTTGTGTGTGTGTGTGTGGCGCGCGTGTGTGTGCGCGCGCGCGCGCGTGTGTGTGTATGTGTTTGCGCGTGTTTGTGATTGTTGAATAGAGTACCGTTCGAAACGCACCAGCGGGGCAGGGTTGACTGCATCATTTATAAGGAAATCAAGTAAAATGCTCTTAACTCTACTAATGTAGATATTGGGCAGCGATAGGATACTGGAAGAGGGGGCAGGGGGAGGGGGGGAGGGTAACCTGCCGGATTTTCTTTTTTCAGTTTTCTACTCTTCCAGCCCTACTGTTACGTCTATAGGTGTGGTGGAGATTTGTCTGCGCTCTATCACCACTTTGTTCAGTTATTCAGTCATTCGGGTTTTGTTTTTAGTTTAAATCTATGCATTCTTTTGTTCATTCGTGCTTTCTTTCATTTATTCATTCATTCTTGTGTTTTCTTCTTTATTCAAGCACGCGTTCACTTATGTGTTTCTTCATTCATTCATTCATTCCTTTATTCATTCATTCATTCATTTATTGTTGTTCTTCAGCGTTCCCTGTTCATTCGTACGTGATCCACTCAGCCGTTCATTTTATTTCGTATTCATTCATTCATTCATTCATTCACTCACTCCTTCCTGCATTAATATATTGATCCATTCATTCATTTATACATTCGTTTGTTTATCCCTCCATTCTTTCGTTCATTCATTCGTTAGTTTGTTTATCCATCCATTCTTTGATTCACTCACTCACTTATTCTTCAATTGATTCATTTATGCAGTCAAAGCCTTTTTCATCTCGGTAGGCAGGCAGGCAGGCAGGCAGAAGACAGACAGGCAGACAGAAGCAGCAGTAGATAGGTAGGAGGTAGTAGGTAGGTAGGTAGGTAGGCTAGGTAGGTAGGTAGGTAGGCAGGTGGAGGTAGGTAGGTAGGTAGGAGGGCAGGTAGGTAGAGAGGTAGGTAGGTAGGTAGGCAGGTAGGTAGGTAGGTAGGTAGCGGAGGAGGTAGGTAGGTAGGTAGGCAGGTAGGTAGGTAGGTAGGTAGGTAGGTAGGTGGTAGGTAGGTAGGTAGGTAGGCAGGCAGGTAGGTAGGTAGGTAGGTAGGTAGGTAGGCAGGTAGGTAGGTAGGAAGGTAGTAGGCAGGTAGGTAGGTAGGTAGGTAGGCAGGTAGGTAGGTAGGTAGGAGGTAGGTAGGTAGGTAGGCAGGTAGGTAGGTAGGAAGGTAAGTAGGCAGGTAGGTAGGTAGTAGGCAGGTAGGTAGGTAGGTAGTAGGCAGGTAGGTAGGTAGGTAGGCAGGTAGGTAGGAAGGTAGGTAGGCAGGTAGGTAGGCAGGGAGGTAGGCAGGCGAGCGGGCGGGCAGGCAAAGAGGCAGTCAGGTAAATAGATTCCGATGTAGTAAGTTAGTTAGTTAAATGGCTAGTTTGTGAACTAATCAACTGTTGTTGTTGGTTGGGGGAGTGGTGGTGGGGGGTGGTGGGTGGTGGGTGTTTGCTTACTCGGTATCCTATCCCGCTGGCCAGCATGTCTGTCAGCTACACTGGGAAAAAGCCACACTGGCACCGGCATACGTGCTCCGGTCCGAACAGACTGGCAATGATATCTCCGGCAATAAATGTGATATTAGTTCCCTAAAGCGGTTTACCGTTTGGAAATACATTACTACCTCTTTTCATTTTCAGCAGATAACAATCGCCACGCTGTTTTTCCAGGCCGGCATTAATAAGTGCTTTGCCGACGTAACGACACGCAGCCACGCACACTTCAGCAGAGCAACATGGCAAGCCGTGCGTTTGGGGCAATGGAGACCTCTCTTTGAATGAAAACGATAGAACATAATGATTCTCAAGGGAATGCGTACGTAAACGTCGCTGGAAGTGTAAGCAGAATTAAAGCGGAAAGTGTGTGTGTGCGTGTGGGCTCTGTGTGACGGTGGTTGTGTTGCTGCTGTTGCTGCTGCTGCTGCTGCTGTTGCTGCTGCTGCGGCAGTTAGGTGGAGGAACGATCGATGGAGCGTTTTCCGAGCGAGGTGAATTGACGTCAGTGAAATAGGCTGGGACATTCTGCTACTCCTAGTTGTAAGGGAACGGGGAGGGAGACAGGAGTGAGTGTGTGTGTGTGTATCATCATCTGCCGCTACGTCTGTAAGTGTGGTGTGTGAGTGTGTGTGTGTGTGTCTGAGAGGGGGGACACGTGCTGGGTATTGAGCACGGAGAAAGTGGGACGGACGCCTTTGCTTCAACCTGTTGCTCCAAAACTCTCTGTGGCGGATTTTGTATTTTATAAAAAAAAGTCTGCAGTGTTGGATATTTTCAGGATGGCTTGATGGATTCTTTTGGAACAAGAACAAAAGGGAGGAAAGGGTTTACTTCTGACTTTGAAAGAGAATCGAACTCAACTTGGGAGGATTTTTGTTGTTCTTGCTAGGTGATTAAAAAACACTATTCTGTGAATAAAAATGATTTCAAGACAATATAAACTGGAAGAAAGTATCCATCAAAAGCCAGAACCATGAAACTACAGCTAGCTGTTTGAAATGTTGACTTAAAAGGAATGGTTCACACCTGTGTGGTCAGCTGAGGAAGTCATGCACTGTGCTTGTTGATGGAAAGCATGGGCTGTGGTGTTAAGAGGGCATGGAGCTCGATCTTACTGCTCAGTGCCTAAAAATCAAACGTTCTCGTCACAAGACATAGACTTTATTCTTCTCAAGATTCCTAGGAATGGTTGCAACTTCACGGTTTTGAAATGAAGGTGGAAACTTTGCAAAAGTACCATAATCTTTGATTTTTTTTTTACCAACATTTATCACAGTTATGTTCCTCTACTTAGGCACTGACCATTCAATGGCTTAAGATCGAAAACTGTTGTGAAAGAAGTTGCGAACATAACTATGATGGGGGAGCACACTTGATGACTTGTACATGTGAAGGATATTGTGACTGTAACACCAGCCTAAGCATTCAAGAACTAAAACCTTCACACACACAACATTTCCGAATGAAAAAAAAAACCGATATTGTAAGAAGTCAGAATTGCAAAGGAAGAAATAGAAGACTGGCTGACTGACCTCTCCCTTAACTCCTTGAGAAGTCAGCAGAACATCCAGTCTGAAATTTTCCGGGCAGTGTGCCATGAACAAAGAACTGAACCTGGCAAAACAGAACAGAACCTAACCTTCTCCAGGATGCGTCAGACTGGTGACTAACCTTTAAAACCGATTTTTACAACTCTGGAGGTGAAAGAACTGACATTTCAAAACGCTGGCAAAAAGTTCTGAAAAAGCCTTTGAAGAAGATTGTTGGTAAGAGAGAGATAGAGAGAAAGAAAGAAAGAAAGAAAGAGAGGAGTGGTGGTGGACTGGAGTGTACAGTGCAGTGAGGCCGGAGGTGGAGAGTAGCTAAAGAGGAGGGGGTAAAGATGGTGTCCCTGGCCGTCCCCACGAACAATTTGTTGGCGCCTGTCGTCAACTTGCCCGGACAGCGTCGACACTCTTGGGTCTGGTGAGTCGAGTCGTGTGTTGTGGCCTTTAGGCTGGTGTGTGTCCAGTTTGAGTGGTGTTTGTGTTGTGTTGTTGTGTTGTGTTGTGTTGTGTTGTGTTGTGTTGACTTGTGTGCCGCATTTGTTGTGGCGGTTTTAGTGGTGATGTTGTTGGGTTCTTTTTGAGCCGAGTCGTGTGTGTTGTAGCTTTTGTGTGTGTGTGTGTGTGTGTGTGTGTGTGTGTGTGTGTGTGTGTGTGTGTGTGTGTGTGTGTGTGTGTGTGTGTGTTGTGTCAGATTGTGTTGTGTCGAGTTTTCTGTGTGTGTATGTGTTTTCGCTCGCGCACGCGCGCGTGCGCACTCATGCGTGTGTGTATGTGTGCGCGCACACACACATGCGTGCGTGTGTGAGTGAGTGTGTGTGTGTGTGTGTGTGTGTGTGTGTGTGTTTGGTGTGTGTGTTGTGTGTGTGTGTTTTGTGTGTGTGTGTGTGTGTGTGTGTGTGTGTGTGTGTGTGTGTGTGTGTGTGTGTGTGTGATCTATCCTGTTGTACTTTAAACAATAGTTACATCATCCTACTCTACTCCGCTGTGTTCTGTAATACGTATCAATATTGCATGCTGGTCCACTCTCTCTCTCTCTCTCTCTCTCTCTCTCTCTCTCCTCCTCTCTCTCTCCTCTCTCTCTCTCTCCTCTCTCTCTCTCTTGTCTAAGCAGTCATTAACTTCAGTGTTCAGTGTTCCTTCTCTCCTCTCTCTTCTCTCTCTTCTTCTCTCTCTCTCTCTCTCTTCTCTCTCTCTCTCTGTCATCTCTCTCTCCTGGCACGGGGTGTGGGTGGGTGAGTGCCGACATACATGAGGATGCGTGTGTGCATCTCTGCATAAGGCAGAGACTGGGGATGAAGCTTGCCTTCTAAACAGATTTGGAATGTTCTCACTATAACTACTAATGGGTTTTCTCCCTCTGTTTCCATCTCTTATCTGTCCCTGCCTTCAACGTCTACCTGCCAAAGTGTATAACCTGTATAAGTGTGTGTGTGTGTGTGTGTGTGTGTGTGTGTGTGTGTGTGTGTGTGTGTGTGTGTGTGTGTGTGTGTGTTGTGTGTGTGTGTACATTCGAATTTGCTAAAACTATAGATTCTTATTGATTGCTTGCGTGTTGTATAGGTCGAATGCAAGCGCTTTGATATGTTTTTACAAGATATAGCGCTATAAATTATAAATTCCATTTATTAATATATACTATTATTATTATTATTATTATTATTATTATTATATTATTATTATTACTTTTTATTATTATTATTATTATTATTATTATTATTATTATTATTATATTATTATCTTATGCCGGGTGAGTCCTTGTTTGTCTGTCCTGACACCATTGTGTGCGTGTTGCTCTCAATTGTCTATGATCTATCTATCTATCTATCTATCTATCTATCTATCTATCTATCTATCTATCTATCTATCTATCTATCTATCTATCTATCTAGTCTTCTGTCTTGTCTTCTGTCTGTCTGTTGTCTATCTATCTGTCTGTCTGTCTGTCTGCTGATGGCTGGCTTGGCTGCTGCTGGCTGGCATGGCTGCTGCTGCTGTTATTGTATATGTCTATACTATTTGCTATATCATCTAAAAGGTGTATGTATTGGATTTTGGTATTTGTAATATATATATATATATTTTATTTCTGTCTCGTCCTTTCTCTGTTTCTTTGTTTGGGGGCGGGATAGCTACAGTGGTCAGAGCGCTCGCTTCCCCTAAGTCCCAAGTGAAGCAGAGTCGAGCGCGGTTACCAGTTGTATGGGTGACCATTAAATTTTGCGCACCTTGGCTTCAGTACAGTCCCCAGTTCACCCAGCTGTAAATGGGTACCTGCCCACTTCAGGGTCAGGGAAGGTAAAGCAGGGAGGAGAGGGAAATAGGCGCCGCCCTCAAAATGCTGGCCCCTAGAGAAGCGGAGGTCTCTGATCCTCGCTCCGCCTACGA
>CM060322.1:34798438-34800545 GCA_030674155.1 Stramonita haemastoma
AACCACAAATATATATTATAAAAAAATTTAAAAGAGGGAGAGAGAGAGGAGAGAGAGGAGAGAGAAGAGAGAGAGAGAAAAAAATTTTTTCCCCTTTTCTTTTTCTCTCTCTCTCTGTATAAAAATTTTTATATATTTTATAAAAATATATTATAAATATAAAAAAATTTAAAAATTTTTTATTGCGTCGTGTGCCCCCCCAAAAAAACCCCCCAACACAAAACACACACCCCAAAACACACACACACAACACAACCACACACACCACACACACACACACCACAAAAAAACCCACCCCCCAAACCACCACAACAGAATAAAAAAAAGGGGGGGACATAACAAAAATTCTGAGAACAAAAAAAAGGATGAAAAAAAAAAAAGGAAGAAAAAAGAAGGGGAAGGAAAAGTCAAAGGGGGGAAAAAAAATACTCCCAAAAAAAAACTTGGCGGGTTGATGGGGGGGAAGCACCAAAAATTCCAAAAAAAGGAAAAAAATTTAAAAATTGAAAAAAGGGAGCGTTTGTTTTTTAAAAACCATAACGCTTGGGTTTTTTGTCTTAACCAAGGGCCCTTTTAAAAGTATTTCCCCCCCCCCCCCCCCTTTTCCCCCCCCCGAAAATTTTTCCCCCTTTCCCCGCCTTCGAAAATTTTTTTTTTTTCCGAAATTTTCTTCTTTAAATTTTTTTTGAAATTTTTTTTTTGAAACCTTTTTTGCAACCCCCCCTTTTCCCTTCTTTTCCCTTTTTTCCTTCTTTTCCTTTTTCTTTTTCCCGCTTTTTTTTTCCCTTTCTTTTTTTTTCCCCCCCAATTCTTCTTCGGGTCTTTTCGCAATTCTTCTTTTTCCCCCTCCCCCCTCCTTTTCCCTTTTTCCTTTCCCTTTTTTTCTTTTTTTTTGCAATTTTGCATTTTTTTTTTTGGTTTTTTAATTTTTTTTTTAATGGGGGGGGGGCAATAGGAAAGCCCATTTTTTTTCGGGAGATTTTTTTTTTGTTGTTCTTTTCTGTTTAGTTGTTTTTTGGGTTTGTTTTTTGCGTTACTTACAAAAAAAAAGTTACCCAAATTTTTGACCGAAGCTCACAAATATTAGATTTTTTTATTTTAAATGAATAATTATTGTGCATTAAACTAAACATTTTTGGGGAATTTTTTAGATCGAAAGTTAAAATGCGGTTTTGGGGGACTTGTTTTAGCTTTTTTTATCGTTGTTCTTGTTTCCCGTTGCTGATATTGTTTTTTTTTGTTGTGTTGTTTTTGCTGAGGGGGTGGGGGTTGGTGGTGGGGGGTGGGGGGTGGTTGGTGGTGGTGGGGGGGTTTTTGCTGGTGTTTTTTTGCTGCGGGGCTGTTTTGCTGCTGCTTGCTGGTGTGCTGCTGCGTTCCCCGCTTTTGTTGAAATGCTATTGTTTTCGTCAAGGGGGGCAAGGGAAACATAGGATTCAATTTTTTGCTTTGTTTTTAAAACAAAAGCGAATGTTTAAAAAGGGTTTCCCCCTTTGTTTTTTGGGGGCTCAAAACGCTTAAAAGGGAGTAGGCGTAGGCTTTTGCTGTAGTGTTGTTGTTGGGGTTTTTGTTTTTCTGTCTAAATTTTTTTTTAAAATTTTTTTTGGGGAACAAAAAAAAAAAACCCTTGACCGGACTAAGTTCACCTTTTCCCCCCCCCCCCCCCAAAAAATTTTTCACAACCCCCCTCCCCCCTTTTTTTTCCCCCCCCCCACCCTTTCTCCTCCTTTCTCCTTCTCCTTTTCCTTTTCCGTCACCCCAAACCCCACGGGACCCAAAAACAAGAGCACACCCGACAAAAAAACCCCCCAAACCCCCCTTTTTCCACCCCAATCCCACCCATACCAACCCCAACCCCCTTAAAAACCCAAAAAATAAACCCCAACATCCAACCCCCAAAACCCAAAAAAATAAACCAAAATCCCCAAACCCCACTAAAAACAAACCAAAACCCATTACCAAAACCCTTAAAAAAAAAAACATTTCCTTTCCTCCCCCCAAACACCCCCCCCCCCCCCCCCCCCTTTACCCCTTTTTCCCCCCCCACCACCCCCCCCCCCCCCCCCCCCCCGCACCCCCCTTTTCTTCTACAATTTTTTTATACCCCCAC
>CM060322.1:34825645-34828145 GCA_030674155.1 Stramonita haemastoma
CACACACACACACACACACACACACACACACCACACACACCTGCAGAAGTGTGTTTTACAATAGTAGACACGCATGTAAGGTTTAATATAGTGCAACCCAAAAATCAAAGTTGTTGATGTAGTGTCCAGCTACATAAGTTGTGTGCTGCTCAGAAAGTATTCAGAAATTAGGGAAAATAGGATGCTGCTCAGGAATTTATCAAACAAAAAATTTATTGCAGCCTTCAAAGCGTACTGCGTCAAAATCAATCAAATGAAGTTCTTACAATCATTTATTTATAAATTCTGCACGCAAAATTTATTCAGGTGGCTCATTTCGCCCCTCACATATTACAAGTACAAGTATTCATAAAAAAAATTAAAACAAATAAAGTGACTATACATTAGCCCCAAAATTCTTACAGAAGAGAATATAAACTCTATGAGAATTTTTTTTTTAACAATATGAGATATATAGTATATGCAATTAAAAAAGGCCCACTATGTAGTGTATAGCCACTAAGACATTTTACAGAAAGAAAAGAGCTTTTGCAAAGTACATGTGCACAATCACATGCATAATCATACATACAACATACATACATGTATAAAAAGTGCCTACACCACCCAGGAGGGGTTCAAAATCATACTAATGTACATTCACCACAGAATTTTCTGTCGTAGTTTAATAAGCAGTGTACAAAAAGCAAAGTGCTTACAAATTTAAACAGTATGAAAAATCCTCTGCAGATATTGAATTTAAACAGTGTACAGTTTGTAATTCTACAAAAGAGAGAGGTGTTTTTTTTTAGTAATGGGTCTTTAGGAAAAATGTATACCGAAACAAAGTGCTCCTTTTTCATCAGGAAACTTGTGTCCCTACAGAAAAGACATTAACCTCACATCCAGAGTGCAGAAGATGTTTAAGACAAAACTCTTGGAAAGCATTGCGTCACTTAAACACACACACACACACACAAAAGCGTTTTGTGTTTCAAGGTAAACGCCAACATCCACGCTTCAACATAGAGAAAGAAAATGCCCATTTCATCGAAACTGAAATGGTGCTCTGAAAGTGAGACACATTAAACAGCTACAGACGTAATGTCTTCGAATTGAAATCTAATCCAAAACAGGATATAAAACATTACTAAAACTATTTATGACAATAGTTAAACAATTTCTGACGATAATGAAACACCTACTGAAGTTCCTGTGATACAGGCTTGATGACCTGTTCTTTCTTCTTCGAAATAAATTGTTGAAACAAACGAAAGAAAGAAAAGACTCGAAGAAAGAGTAGAAACAACATCAGTCAGTCATATACCAACACTAGTCCGTTCTGATCAAAAGTGACAGAACGCTTTCAGAAAATCGACACCCTAAAAACAACAACAGCAATCCCAAACCTTACTACCGAAACATTTGTGGAATATTCCCGGAGTTTCCCCGAACAACAACAACTACTACAACTGATGCTTCTGATGTGGATGTGGTATTGTGTGGTGACATGACGGTGGTGGTGGGAGTGCGAGTTTAGTTGGTGGGGGGTGTGTTCGGAGTATGGTGAAAAAGCAGGGTGGGGGGAAATGGGCCTAGTGGGTCACCACCCCGCCCCTGCCACTGTGGATACCGCGTTCCATCCTCGCCTCCCCCTGCCCAGAACAACCATGGCCTTCGTCTACAAGAAGTTCAAGAAGATCGTCAACCCTCGGCGCCGCAAGAAACCCACAGTCAGGTAACGGACAACACAGACACACAAACACACAGACTGTAAACACACAGGCTGTAAACACACAGGCAAACACAGGCAAGCACACAGACTGTAAACACACATGGCAAACACACAGACTGTAAACACACAGACTGTAAACACACAGACTGTAAACACACAGACTGTAAACACACACAGACTGTAAACACACAGACTGTAAACACACAGACTGTAAAACACACAGACTGTTAAACACACAGACTGTAAACACACAGACACAGTAACACACAGACTGTAAACACACAGACAAAACACACAGACTGTAAACACACAGACTGTAAACACAACAGACTGTAAACACACAGACTGTAAACACACAGACTGTAAACACACACAGACTGTAAAACACACAGACTGTAAAACACACAGACTGTAAACACACAGACTGTAAACAACACACAGACTGTTAAACACACAGACTGTAAACACACAGACTGTAAACACACAGACTGTAAACAACACAGACTGTAAAACACACAGACTGTAAACACACGAGACTGTAAACACACACACGACTTTAAAACACAGACTGTAAACACACAGACTGTAAACACAAACACACAGGCAAACACAGGCAAGCACACGGCAGACTGACAAAGAAAAAAAAATGACATCATTATTTATTTTGTCCAGTATGTGGTTTGACCTGACGTGACTTCTCCCCCTGACTCCTCGAGGAGTGGTTTAGGGACACTGCTTTCAACTCTTCAGGCAGAAGTGTGTCTAAGAAGCAAGTTGAACCTGGCG
>CM060322.1:34838145-34848145 GCA_030674155.1 Stramonita haemastoma
GGGGGGCGAGAGGGGCGGTTGAGGACACAAACAGGAGAGATAGATCATTAACACACACATTCTCTGTCTCTGTCTCTGTCTCTCTCTGTCTCTCTCTGTCTCTCTCTGTCTCTGTCTCTGTCTCTCTCTCTCTCTCTCTCTCTCTCTCTCTCTCTCTCTCCTCTCTCTCTCTCTCTCTCTCTCTCTCCGTGATATACGCGCGCACACACATACACACACACGCGTGCGCGCACACACACACGCACACACACACACAGAGGTTCAAGAAACTGCACATCTGAAATAACCAACCACTCTCCCACTCAACCAACCAAACTGCCAACTAAAACCACCAATCAACCAACTCACCAGTCAGACAGACAGACAGACAAACAGACAGGCAGAGAGACAGACAGGCAGCCAGACAGGACAGTACAGAGATACATACAGAGACAGACAGAGAGACAGACAGTACAGATCTATATACAGGCAGGCAGAAAGACGGACAGTACAGATATACAGACAGGCAGAGAGACAGACAGACAGTACAGATAGACAGGCAGAGAGACAGACAGACAGTACAGATAGACAGACAGCAGAGAGACAGGACAGACAGTACAGATAGACAGGCAGGCAGAGAGACAGACAGTACAATATACAGGCAGGCAGAGAGACAGACAGTACAGAGAGACAGACAGGCAGAGAGACAGACAGACAGTACAGATAGACAGACAGGCAGAGAGACAGACAGTAACAGATAGACAGACAGGCAGAGAGGACAGACAGTACAGAGAGACAGACAGTACAGATATACAGCAGGCAGAGAGACAGACAGTACAGATGAGACAGACAGGCAGAAGACAGAAGACAGTACAGATAACAGGCAGGCAGAAGACAGACAGTACAGATAGACAGACAGGCAAGAGAGACAGACGGACAGACAGTACAAATAGACAGACAGAGCAGTACAGACAGACAGTACAGACAGTACAGATAGACAGTACAGATAGACAGTACAGATAGACAGGACAGTACAGACAGACAGACAGACAGACAGTAGACAGTCAGATAGACAGACAGTACAGATAGACAGACAGACAGTACAGACAGACAGACAGTACAGATAGACAGTACAGATAGACAGACAGTACAGATAGACAGACAGACAGTACAGACAGACAGTACAGATAGACAGACAGTACAGATAGACAGACAGACAGTACAGATAGACAGTATAGACAGTACGATAGACAGACAGACAGTACAGATAGACAGACAGACAGACAGTACAGATAGACAGACAGACAGTACAGATAGATACAGTACAGTAGACAGTACAGATAGACAGACAGCAGTACAGACAGACAGTAAGATAGTACAGACAGACAGACAGACAGAAGACAATACAGATAGACAGACAGACAGTACAGATAGACAGACAGTACAGACAGAGAGACAGTACAGTAGACAGACAGACAGTACAGATAGACAGTACAGACAGATAGACAGACAGTACAGATAGATAGACAGAGAGACAGTACAGATAGACAGACAGTACAGATAGACAGACAATACAGATAGACAGACAGACAGTACAGATAGACAGACAGACAGTACAGATAGACAGTACAGATAGATAGACAGACAGTACAGATAGACAGACAGTACAGATAGACAGACAGACAGTACAGATAGACAGTACAGACGTACAGATAGACAGACAGACAGTACAGAGAGACAGACAGTGCAGAGAGACAGACTGTACAGATAGACAGACAGTACAGATAGACAGACAGTACAGACAGTACAGATAGACAGACAGTGCAAATAGACAGACAGTGCAGATAGACAGACAGTACAGATAGACAGACAGACAGTACAACAGACAGTACAGACAGTACAGATAGACAGACAGTACAGATAGATAGACAGTACAGACAGTACAGATAGACAGGCAGTACAGACAGTACAGATAGACAGTACAGAGAGACAGACAGACAGTGCAGATAGACAGACAGACAGTACAGATAGACAGACAGACAGTACAGATAGACAGTATAGATAGATTGTAAAGACAGTACAGATAGACACAGTACAGACAGTACAGATAGACAGACAGGCAGAGAGACAGACAGACAGTGCAGATAGACAGACAGACAGACAGACAGACAGACAGACAGACAGACAGACAGAGACAGGTAGCAGCCCGTTGGGTGAGGGCCAGGTGTGTGAAGTCACGGTTGAGTGAAGGTGGTGAATCTCCAATCAGGTCTGGAACCATGCCAGCCCCCTGCCACTCTGTTCACACACACACACACACACACACACACACACACACACACACACACACACACACACACACATACACACACACATGCACACACAGGGCAAAACACACTAACTCCATTTCCCCAAACTTCTCACCAATCCCCCCTTTACGTTTTCTTAAAAAAAGATAAATAAATAAATAAATAAATAAATAAAATAATAAATTCCATCATTTAATAAAAATGAATTACTTCAAAGTTTGTTTTAGTTGGAAGGAGGGGGGGGGGGGGGGGGGCTGTTAAGTTCATTTAGCTTACGAAGATATTTTTTTTCCTCAGACAATGTTTGTTACAGGGATTTCACAGAAAAAGAGCAGGGATTTTCACGGAAGTTTGGGGGGGTTGGGGGGGGGGGGGGGGAGGGAGGGATGGAGTGGAGTTATTGTGTTTTGCCACGCGGAAAGGGCTAAAAGTTATGTATACTAAATTCTACCCACTCACTCAAAAACACTGCACTCTTCCATTACGAGTCTTAAATCTGTGGCTTATATTTGAGGAGGGAGGTGGGGGGGGGGGGGGAGGGGAGGGGGAGAGGACAGGATGGGAGGGGGAGGACAGTAAGTGTTGGGAGGGAGGGAGGCGGGCGGAGGAATATTCTGACTTGAATTCTGCCTTAACTCCTTGGGGAGTCTCTGAGGCACTCTGCATTGCACTGAAGTTTTCAGGGAGTGTGTCGTGGGCAGGTTGAACCTAGAGGAAAAAGCACCCCACTTCTGGAATGTGCTGTTAAAAAAAAAAAAAAAAAAAAAAAAGCGTGTGTGCTGACGTCAGAATCTGCTCGGTGACGTCATATTAGGTCTGTTGTCGTCACATGGGCTGGAGGAGGAGGAGGAGTAGTGGGGGAATGGGGGTCGGGGGGGGGGGGGCGGGCTCAGTTCGCTTGCGCGAAATGGCTTGCAGATTGAGGTTTTGTGTGTTGGAGTGCTGTGTTCTATTCTGCTCTGCTGTTCTGTTCTCTTCTGCTCTGCTCTGCTCTGTTCTCTTCTGCTCTGCTCTGTTCTGCTCTGCTCTACTCTGCTCTGTTATACTCTGCTCTGCTCTGCTCTGCTCTGTTATACTCTGCTCTACTCTGCTCTGTTATACTCTGCTCTGCTGTGCTCTGCTCTGTTCTCTTCTGCTCTGCTCTGCTCTGCTCTGCCATGCTTGCTCTGCTCTGCTCTGTTATACTCTGCTCTGCTCTGCTCTGCTCTGTTATACTCTGCTCTGCTCTGCTCTGTTATACTCTGCTCTGCTGTGCTCTGCTTGTTCTCTTCTGCTCTGCTCTGCTCTGCTCTGCCATGCTCTGCTCTGCTCTGCTCTGTTATACTCTGCTCTGCTCTGCTCTGCTCTGTTATACTCTGCTCTACTCTGCTCTGTTATACTCTGCTCTGCTCTGCTCTGTTATACTCTGCTTGCTCTGCTCTGTTATACTTGCTCTGCTCTGCTCTGTTATACTCTGCTCTGCTCTGCTCTGTTATACTCTGCTCTGCTCTGCTCTGTTATACTCTGCTCTGCTCTGTTATACTCTGCTCTGCTCTGCTCTGCTCTGTTATACTCTGCTCTGCTCTGCTCTGTTATACTCTGCTCTGCTCTGCTCTGCTCTGTTATACTCTGCTCTGTTATACTCTGCTCTGCTCTGCTCTGTTATACTCTGCTCTGCTCTGCTCTGTTATACTCTGCTCTGCTCTGCTCTGTTATACTCTGCTCTGCTCTGCTCTGCTCTGTTATACTCTGCTCTGTTATACTCTGCTCTGCTCTGCTCTGCTCTGTTATACTCTGCTCTGCTCTGCTCTGTTATACTCTGCTCTGCTCTGCTCTGTTATACTCTGCTCTGCTCTGCTCTGTTATACTCTGCTCTGCTCTGCTCTGTTATACTCTGCTCTGCTCTGCTCTGTTATACTCTGCTCTGTTATACTCTGCTCTGCTCTGTTATACTCTGCTCTGTTATACTCTGCTCTGCTCTGCTCTGCCATGCTCTGCTGTGCTCTGCTCTGTTCAGTTCTGTTCGTTCTGTTTTATTGAAGTGTAATATTCTACTCTGCACTGCATTTTACTGTGTCGTGTCGTATCATACAGCATCGTATTGTACCATAATTATTCCCTGGTTTTGCTTTGCATTGTACTGGGATTGGTTGTAGTCTTCTTCTTCGTCTTCTTCAGAATTCTTCTTCTTCTTCAGAATTCTTCTTCTTCTTCAGAATTCTTCTTCTTCTTCAGAATTCTTCTTCTTCTTCAGAATTCTTCTTCTTCTTCAGAATTCTTCTTCTTCTTCAGAATTCTTCTTCTTCTTCAGAATTCTTCTTCTTCTTCAGAATTCTTCTTCTTCTTCAGAATTCTTCTTCTTCTTCAGAATTCTTCTTCTTCTTCAGAATTCTTCTTCTTCTTCAGAATTCTTCTTCTTCTTCAGAATTCTTCTTCTTCTTCAGAATTCTTCTTCTTCTTCAGAATTCTTCTTCTTCAGAATTCTTCTTCTTCTTCAGAATTCTTCTTCTTCAGAATTCTTCTTCTTCTTCAGAATTCTTCTTCTTCAGAATTCTTCTTCTTCTTCGAATTCTTCTTCTTCAGAATTCTTCTTCTTCTTCAGAATTCTTCTTCTTTTCTTCAGAATTCATCTTCTTCAGAATTCTTCTTCTTCTTTCAGAATTCTTCTTCTTCAGAATTCTTCTTCTTCAGAATTCTTCTTCTTTTTCAGAATTTTCTTCAGAATTCTTCAGAATTCTTCTTCTTCTTCTCCTTGACAAATCTGTTTCTTCTCACACCAGACTGTTGTGCAAAACACGAAGTTTCTTTTCAAACACTGACCTCTTAGCTTTTCTTTCCGTTCACAGAGAGAGAGAGAGAGAGAGAGAGAGAGAGAGGAGAGAGAGAGAGAGAGAGAGAGAGAGAGAGAGAGAGAGAGAGAGGGAGAGAGACGGAGGAAAGCAAGGCAAGGGCAAGGGCAAGGCAAAGTATTTTATTCGAGGATAATAGATAAGCCTCGTGTGCTTTTTTACATCCAGTCCCCGCCCTTTCAGGGATACATCAAGATGAAAAGATACTAAACAATAAAATTTTACGCAGTACCAAGCAACACACAAGAATAAGGACACTATATATGATAAGGTAATAAAAATGCACTCGATCAGAAGACAAAATCAGAAGTCACAATAAAAAGATTTTGATTATGGAAGAATAGAAAAGTGTTAATAGGTAAAGAGCAAACAAGAGAACAGAGAGAGAGAGAGAGAGAGAGAGAGAGAGAGAGGAGGAGAGAGAGAGAGAGAGAGAGAGAGAGGAGAGAGAGAGAGAGAGAGAGAATGACAGTAGTTTATGGTGATTTAAGCTTTTAAGCCCATTCACAAGGGGACCGTGACAGTGGTAAGGGGACTGGGCACAGTACTACATGTACTGAACAATACAACAAAAGTCTGGCTGCAGCCCAAATGATCTTCATGCATGGAGTCCGCGTCACGGTGCAGAGACAGAGATCCAGAATCAGATAGAAGATCATTGCAGCAAAGTAGTCAATCAGGTTGGTCACTTGCTAGCACTATTTCGTTACACAAAACACATGAGGAAAAACTGAACCGGCGGAGTACACGTAAACGGCTGTACGTCCCATTATGAGAGAGAGAGAGAGAGAGACAGAGAGAGAGAGACAGAGACAGACAGACAGACAGACAGACAGACAGACAGAGACAGACAGACAGACAGACAGACAGACAGACAGACAGACAGACAGACAGAGACAGAGTTACCTGCGAGTGAAGTCAAAAGAAAAAAGTGAACGGGAAAAGAAAAAACGACAACCAAAAAAAAAAACCCGGGAAAGAATAGAAAAGAACAAAATCGAAGCAGAGTCCATTTTGGCGAGCATTTTATTGTGTGGGGTCAGTCATAGGGCTAGCGTAACAGAACTGCAGAGAC
Organism: Stramonita haemastoma; assembly: GCA_030674155.1. Classification (NCBI taxonomy): domain Eukaryota; kingdom Metazoa; phylum Mollusca; class Gastropoda; order Neogastropoda; family Muricidae; genus Stramonita; species Stramonita haemastoma. Next base: position 34,844,337 of record CM060322.1, read on the forward strand.
AGAGACAGAGAGAGAGACAGAGAGACAGAGAGTCCGAGTTAGCCAATGAGACATAGACAGAGAGCGAGAGATCAATAGTGTATGTGGCCTGTGATCGATTACCCATAATACACCGCTCCACCGTTGTCGTCACTGGCTTTTAATGACGCAGCATGCACCCCTAACCCCCCCCCCTCCCCACTTCCCCCCCCCCCCCCCCCACACACACACACATCCCCCCTCCCCCTCCCTTTCACACTTGGTCTGGAACAATGCTTGTCTTTCACCTTTGCCCTAACCGCTTCTCAGTGTGGGTTTTGTCAGGGGGTGGTTTTTTTTTTTTTTTTCCCCTTGTGTGTGTGTGTGTGTGTGTGTGTGTGTGTGTGTGTGTGTGTGTGAGTGTGTGTTACAGGTCTCTGTCTCCGTTTGTCTGTCTGTCTGTCTGTCTGTCTCAGTCTGTCAGTCTCTGTCTCAGTCTGTCAGTCTCTGTCTCAGTCTGTCTCAGTCTGTCTGTCTGTCTGTCTGTCTGTCTGTCTGTCTCTCTGTCTGTCTGTCTGTCTGTCTGTCTGTCTGTCTCTCTCTCTCTCTCTCTCTCTCTCTCTCTCTCTCTCTCTCTCTCTCTCTCTCTCTCTCTCTCCACACACCACACACACACACACACAACACACACACACACACACACACACACACACACAACACACACACATTCACTTTTGCAACCCTTTCCTCACAAACATAGGGACACTTGTATGCAGAGTGTGTCATGAGAGACAGGTGGGAAGAGACAGACAGACAGACAAAACAGACACGATTTAAGAAAGAGACAAGGAGGAGAAGAGACAGAGACAGACAAAACAGACACCATTAAGAAAGAGCTCTAGAGACAGAGAGACAGAAGGAGAGAGAAAGAGAGACAGACAGACAAAACAAGACACGATTTAAGAAAGAGACAGAGAGACAGAAGGAGAGAGAAAGAGAGACAGAGACAGACAGACTCTGACAGACAAACAAACAGATAAAATTATCGAAATAGAGAAACAGAGAGAGAGAGACAGACAGACAGACAGACAGCGACAGAGAAGGCCCTGTGTGCGAACGCACGCAGAACATCTTGCGCACACGTTAAATCCTGCTCCGCTTTTCGTAAGAGTAGGAGGCCATTGTGTCCCGGTGGGAACAGATGACAATATTTACACAACTGCATACATACGGGGACTGGATTATATATATATTTTTTTAAAAAGCACATGAGTGCATATCCCATTATCCTCGATATAAAAGAATAAAATTTTAAAAATAAAAAAGGAGAGAGACAGAGAGAGAGAAAGAGACAGGCAGAGGAGGAGACAGACAGACAGAAACAGAGAGAGACAGAGACAGAGACAGAGACAGAGAGACGACAGAGAGACAGACAGAGACAGACAGAGACAGACAGAGACAGACAGAGAGATAGAGAGAGACAGACAGAGACAGAGAGAGGAGGAAGGGGGTGAAAGTCTTTCAAGTCGAAACCTACTCTACTATACTACTGTAGGCGTAGTACAGTGAGAGAGACTTGTGTGTGGGCCTCTTTCTATACTAGCCTATTGGCGGGCTGTATACAGTGATATATATCCTGAGGCAGCCAGCCCTTAGCTCCCTGACTAAGGGGTGCCTGTACTGTGCTCTCAGGCATGACCGATCCCAGGAATCCGTTAGTCACGTAAGAACCAGAGGTCTGCCACCCCCACCCCACCCCCCTCCTTCTACCCCCTCCCCCCCTCCCCCCTCTCTCCCCTCCGCTGCGCTCCTCTCTCTCTCTCTCTCTCTTCTCTCTCTCTCTCTCTCTCTCTCTCTCTCTCTCTCTCTCTCTCTCTCTCTCTCTCTCTCTCTCTCTCTCTGTGAATAACAATGCTCCAATGCTATATAATTATTGACAATAAACCATGTAAATATTCTCTCTGTCTCTCTCTGTCTCTCTCTCTCTGTCTGTCTCTCTCTCATCTTTCTCTCTGTCTCTGTTTGTCTCTGTCTGTCTGTCTGTCTGTCTGTCTCTGTCTGTCTGTCTGTCTGTCTGTCTGTCTGTCTGTCTCTCTCTCTCTCTCTCTCTCTCTCTCTCTCTCTCTCTTCTCTCTCTCTCTCTCTCTCTCTCTCTCTCTCTCTCTCTCTCTCTCTCTCTCTTATGTTACTAATGATAGTCCTTACTCGGGGCAAGGACAAGATGAATAAAAAAAAAAAAAGTATGTCAATACTTAATCTATAACCCCTGGGAACAGAGATTACCAATCAGTTAATTTATCTTTCTCTATGTCTGTCTGTCTGTCCGCCTCTCTCTCTCTCTCTCTCTCTCTCTCTCTTCTCTCTCTCTCTCTCTCTCTCTCTCTCTCTCTCTCTCTCTCTCTCTCTCTCTCTCTCTCTCTCTCTCTCCTCTCCTGTGGCATATGTATGATAGGCCACAGTGATGTAAGTGTCTAAAATACTTTGTATTGTTTCGCTCATAAAAAAAAAGAAGGAAAAAAAACAAAGGAGACAATTGGCGGCTTTTTTTTTTTATTATTATGATATATTTTTCCTAGTGTATGTTGACCTACCTATGTGTGCGTCGTTCGTTCACTTTGATAAGTGTTGTACTTTGTGTGTGTGTGGGAGAGAGAGAGAGAGAAGAGAGAGAGAGAGAGAGAGAGAGAGAGAGAGAGAGAGAGAGAGAGAGAGAGAGAGAGAGAGAGAGAGAGGAGAGAGAGAGAGAAGAGAGTTGTCGCTTCAGCATTCATCACAGGCGCGTAGGCCTTGTGTTCGGGACTTTACTCTGGTTGAAGTGAGTTGTACTGGAGTTTATGATTGTTGTTGATATTGACATATAAAGCTCGGACTTGTGATTATAACGGCAGTTTAAGAGCCGTACGGGAGTCAGCAGCGTTTTCGTTCTTGTTTGTGGTTGTTTTTTTCCTGTGTTGTGAAAAATCCTTCATTTTCCATGGATTAAAAAAAAAATTAACAAGAAATAATTGCTGACAACAAGTGTTTGTAAGCGTGATTCGCAAATCAAGTGGAATTCGTTGCAAAATACAATAATAATAATAATAACAACAACAACAACAACAGTGGATCAGTGGTCTAGAGATAACACACCTGCAATGCCTAGAAAACTTGTGAAAAGCCTGGGTTGGATCCACGTTTGTGCCCGAAACTAGACTAGATTGCGAGTGGTAGTCTGGGTGCTTGTCTTTTGGATGAGGAGATGATAGAGTTCCCATGTGCCACACGCATTCAGCGCACGTAAACGAACTCAGCAGCAACAAGAGAGTCATCTCGTCAAAATTCTGTAGCAAAAACTACTCTGATAGGGAAAATATACATGTTGACGCTGATAGAAAAAGAAATAATGGGTGGCGCTGCTCTTGTGGCGACGCGCTCTCCCCGGGTAGAACGGCTCGAATTTCACGTAGAGAAATCTGACGTGAGTTAAAAGTGGTATGCGATACAAAATGATGATGGTGCTAATGATGATGATGATGATGATGATAATGATAATAAAGATGACAAACCAGCTGTTGTGTTGTTACTGGGGATGTCTTCGTTTACGGTATGAGTTTATTCTTTTATAACTAAAGATCGATTTGAACCAATAACAACAATGTTACGAGCTACAGAGAGAGAGAGAGAGAGAGAGAGAGAAGGAGAGAGAGATGAGAGCAGGAGAGAAGAGAGAGAGAGAGAGAGAGGGAGGAGAGAGAGAGAGAGAGAGAGTTGAGACTTTAACTGCACATCGGCCTTAGGCCACAATACAATATAAGAATGGTGAGCATGTGACATAAGTCTTATAAACATATAATGTGTGTGTGTGTGTATGT
>CM060322.1:34858145-34860645 GCA_030674155.1 Stramonita haemastoma
ATAATCAGACACCATTTTTCAACCCCAGCAATATTTCTCCACAGGATGAAACCCCCACCACTATCCCCAAAAGGAAATACATCGCCACATGTGCAGCACCACTTTTTCTTTCCGCATACAAGTGTACGCGTTTCTCAATGACAGTGACATTTTGTACAGAGAAAAAAAAAAGTACTGTTAACACATAAAAAGACATCACAGGAACCAAACAAATCCAAAACAAAGAAAGAAGCGCCTCGTGAATGTTGAAAGCGAAGAAAAGAAAGACATGACTTCTCTCCTAACTTCTTGAGGAGTTGTTGGGGCACTGCACTGGACGTTGAATTCTTTGTTGTTTTGCTTTTTTGTTGTTGTTTTTAAAACAGTGTGTTGTGGAAAAAGTCAACCCAGTTATAACCCACTCCCCTTGGGAGTAAGTAGAGACCAGTTCTACAGAAGCAAGGAACAAACAAGAAGAATCAGCGTGCAAATTCAGAATTAAAGGGAAACCAAAGAAGGAAAGAACAGAAAGACAATCATATATATATATATATATATATGTATAAATAATCACCTGTGCTCCGCGCTCTCACCATGTGGCATGACACCACGCGCAGCAAAAGGCCGCGGCTCTCCGTCTTCCTGCCGAGGTTCGACAGCAGTTTGCCCGACAGCGACATTACTCGGACGGGTAAGCAGAGTAGAGTAGAGTGAGTAAGTAGGTAGAGTAGAATAGAGTAGAGTAGTGAGTAGAGGAGAGGAGGTAGGGTAGAGTAGAGTAGGTAGAGTAGAGTAGAGTAGAGTAGGTAGAGTAGTAGAGTAGAGTAGGTAGATAGAGTAGAGTAGAGTAGAGTAGAGAGAGGAGAGGAGGGTAGAGTAGAGTAGAGTAGAGGAGAGTAGAGTAGAGTAGAGTAGAGGAGAGGAGGGTAGAGTAGAGTAGGGTAGAGTAGAGTAGAGTAGGTAGAGAAGTAGAGTAGGGTAGAGTAGAGGAGAGGAGAGGAGAGGAGAAGAGAGTAGAGTAGAGTAGAGGAGAGGAGAGGAGAGGAGAGGTAGAGGAGAGGAGAGGAGGGTAGAGTAGAGTAGGGTAGAGTAAGTAGAGTAGAGTAGAGTAGAGGAGAGGAGAGGAGGGTAGGGTAGAGGAGAGTAGGGTAGAGTAGAGTAGAGTAGGGTACGAGTAGGAGAGGTAGGGTAGGGTAGGGTACAGTAGAGTAGGGTACGGTAGGGTAGGGTAGAGGGTACAGTAGAGTAGGGTACGGTAGGGTAGGGTAGGGTAGAGTAGAGTAGGGTAGGTAGGGTAGTAGGTAGGGTAGCAGTAGAGTAGGTAGGGTAGGGTAGGGTAGAGTAGAGTAGAGAAAGAGGGAGGGAAGGAGAGAGAGGGGGGCACAGAGAGAGAGGGAGAGAGGGGGCACAAAGAGGAGAGAGAGGGGAAGAGGGAGAGAGGGAAAGGGGAAAGAGAGGGAGAGGAGAGAGGGGAGAGAGAGGATGGGACAGATAGAGGGAGAGAGAGGGGGAGAGAGAGAGGATGGGACAGATAGAGGGAGAGAGAGGGGGCACATAGAGAGAGAGAGGTGGACAGGAGAGAGGGAGAGAGAGGGGAGGTGGGTATTGAGGAGGAGAACATGATTGTCCAAGAGAAGCAGTGGGAATTAGAACAGAGAGACACACTTACTACAATGTACGTACATATATTATGTATGAAAACTTTCACGACGAACTCGCATAAAACGCGTACGCATGCACGCGCGCGCACACACATACGCACACCACGCTCTCTCTCTCTCTCTCTCTCTCTCTCTCTCTCTCTCTCTCTCTCTCTCTCTCTCTCTCTCTCTCTCTCCTCTCTCTCTCTCTCTCTCTCTGTCTCTCTACTCCCTCACACTCCTCATGCCACACACACACACACACACACACACACACACACACACACACACACACACACACACACACACACACACACAACGAAAAAGGAAAAAGGCAGCGATTGTGTACATACATACATACATGTATAGCTGTATACATCATGTATGTAAAGCCTCTCCAGAAGCCAGCAAACGTCAGGCCACCAGTCAGCATTAGCCCACGCTTAGGCCAGCTTGCTGTTATATTGGTCTGGTCATTATCACACACACACCACACACACACACACACACACACACAAGGCACGCACGCACGCGCGCACGCACACACACACACATACACACACGTACACACACACACATACACACACACGTACACACACACGTGCGCACACACATACACACACACGTACACACACACACACGTGCGCGCACACACACACACACACACATACACATACGCGCGCGCGCCGTGTACACATACACATATATCTGGATTTTTTTTTCTGAGATGGATGGCTTGATGGGGAGAAAAAGCAATTGCACTGCTTATTCAATGTACCATCTGAAAATAAAAGTTTGACTTTGACTTTCACACACACACACACACACACACACACACACACACACACCACACACACACACACACACACACACACACACAC
>CM060322.1:34870645-34883145 GCA_030674155.1 Stramonita haemastoma
CTCTCTCTCTCTCTCTCTCTCTTACGTACGCACAAACACGCACACACACACACACACACACACACACACACACCTAGCCTCTCCCCTTCTGGTGTCACTTGGTCTTATGCTAACGTGATGTCGCGCTCCGCTGCATTCAGGGGACAGAGGGACTGCGACGGCTGACTGAGTTTCCGTGAAACCAAAAAAAAACATCCCAAAACCAAAAAAAAAAAAAAAAAAAAAGAAGAAGAAGAAAAGAAAATAGCAAGGATGCACGCTTGTTGGACAGGATTATCAATGTGTGCGCCTGCCTGCCTACCTGCCTGCCTGCCTCCCTCCGCCCGCCATCTTGAACAGGGGCTGTCGGTCAACCAGTGAAAGTGCTGTCCCTTGAAAGGTATACCTTTGGACAGGAAGACACAATGTACAGACCGTTCCCTGTTCGTGATATAGGCAGGCTGCTGTACCTAGCTAGGGTAGTTGTGTTTTCCGGCAAGGTGAAGACGGGGAAAGACAGGAGGAGAAAGAGAGAGAGAAAGAGAGAACAAGATCAACAGTAGGAGGAGGGTTGGTCGGTCAGCGAGTTTAGTGTCGTGGCTTGTGCGTTACTGTGTGTGGAGGGGGGTTAGCGACAGTGAATGAGATTGTTATATAGTGCGCAGTGTGTTATACTGTTATGTATATAATTTTAGGGGGATGTGTGTCGGCTTTTTTGTTTGTTTTTAAATGAAGATTCAAGTTGGGTTTTTTCCCCCCGTGATTTGGTGACGTGTGGGTACTTTCGGAGAAAGTCACTAACATTTTTAGCTGTATTCTGGTTGTGTGGTTGGTTCGGATTTTTTTTAAGTGGGAAAATTTGGGGTTTATAGGTTTATGAAAGTGTCAGGATTATTATGGGAACATTTAGGGTTTTGTAGGGGGTTTGTTCTTGAAGTGTCGGCTTTGTGTGGATATAGTTTGTGCTTGTTTTGAATCTACGGGTTTGTTGTGCGCAGTTGTGTTTTCGTTGATTCGAAGTTGGTTCTGTATGTGGTTTGGGTTTGTTGTTTTGTTTTCTTTAGGTTTGTTTCTCTTTTTTGTTTGATTTTTTTTAATATCTAGTCAGTGAAATATCTGTTTATTGATTGATAACTTTATTTCTGTTTATATTTCTTAGTTGTTTCTGTTTTGGGGGGTTTGTGTTTTACTTATTTACTTCTATAAACTGATGGCAAAGATGCTAACAAAATACCCCGAAAGAATTTTTCACAATTTTTTTATTTGAAAGTTAGTTCTCCTTTCTGCGTTGAATGGATTTTAAAGCAAAACTACACTCCCACTTTTTCTCTAAAATACGTATATTATATATACGTATATAAACAGTCCCACTTTAGTCTCTAAAAATACGTACATTATATATATACGTATGTTATATATATATATATTATATATATATATATATATATATATATATATATATATATATATATATATATATATATATATAGCTTTAAAGAAAAAAAAAAGATGTGTACAGGTGTCAAAATGTGCTTGGTCCTATCTTTGTACCCATCCTAAACTTTTATCCGGTTGTCAAAATCTGCTTTCCGAAATATTAGGTGTGTGTGTGTGTGTGTGTGTGTGTGTGTGTGTGTGTGTGTACGTGTGTGTACGTGTGTTGTGGTGGTTTGTGTGTGTGTCCTGGGTTGACGTCACATTTGGCTATGTTTATCTATCGTTAGGTCCTTTTTCTTTCATTCTCTCTTTCTTTCTTTTTTCTTCTTCTTTTAACTAAGTGAACCTGGTGGTTGTCCTGTTTAGGGTTTATGGAGTAGCGTAGGAGTACGGTTTGTTGTGTGTAGTTCCTTGTGAAACACCTAGTGCGTTTTCGCTTTTTTTTGTTGTTGTTGTTTTTTTTTCCTCTCTACTCTCTCTCTCTCCTCTCTCTCTCTCTCTCTCTCTCTCCTCTCTCTCTCTCTCTCTCTCTCTCTCTCTCTCTCTCTCTCCTCTCTCTCTCTCTCTCTCTTATCTTCTAGGCTGCAGCAAAGATAAATCTATACTATGTCATTTCACAAAATTTAAGATAGGTTTTTTCCGGTTCGGCGTGTGTGTGTGTGTTGTGTGTGTGTGTGTGTGTGTGTGTGTGTGTGTGTGTGTGTGTGTGTGTGTGTGTGTGTGTGTGTGATCGGACACACTCGTTCAGTTGTGTAGAACATCAAAAGATAGTTGAACGCTTAAACTTCGGAGAAATTGGGATGTTTTATCCAGGCGTTAAGGTAAAAGTTGTTTTAAAGACCAGAGAGTGTGTTTACTAGTTGTTCTCAGGACTTACCGACGCTACCCAGTTTATCAGTTATCATAGACCATGATGTCAGGAAATAAGATAATCAAGGAAGTTTGTGATCTGGTTCATCAGTTGTTGTCATTTTTGTTTTTATTACCTGGTTCTAAATCTTAGTAGGTGTTTTTGTTTTTCGTGATCGATTGAATCGGGGGGAAAAATTGGCATGGATTATTACCTACGATTTAGATGAGTCTGTTTGTGCTTATCCACAATCAGGGCAAAATCCGTCTGCGTGTATATTTCATATTTACGATCTAAACGACTCTTGAGTTGTATTCTATATATCATATTTTCTGAGTGATCTTCTACCAATTAATGTGTAGTTGTTATCATTATTCTTTACCATGTAAGGGATTATTTTTTAACTTCATGTATGGTCGCCACTTTGATATCTTCTTGACAGTTTTCAGAAGTGACTTTCCCTTAAAACATCGGTGAATCAGAAAGGATGTTCCGGGGCCATTAATTAGTCCTAAACTGTAGTCCTAACTGCCAGCCCCAATCTTTGAAGCTGTCACTCACGCATGTTCGGCAGCATTAGTCAGTCAGCTCTCTAAGCATTGTTTGCGAGTCATTCGTGTAAGTCAGTTTAGGGGTTTGATTGTTTTGTTTTGTTTTTAATAATTTCAGTATGAGAGTGTGATATATGTGTGTGTGTGTGTGTTGTTGTGTGTGTTGTGTGTGTGTGTGTGTGTGTGTGTGTGTGTTGTGTGTGTGTGTGTGCGCGCGCGCGCGTGTGAGTAAATTGATGTAGACTAGTAATGGCCAAAGAATTTAGAGCTGTATATCACATAACACATTCACGAATAACGTATTATATATTATATAATATATATATTATATATGTGTGTGTGTGTGTGTGTGTGTGTGTGTGTGTGTGTGTGTGTGTGTGTGTGTGTGTTGTGTGTGTGGCGCGGTGTGAGTAAATTGATGTAGACTAGTAATGGCCAAAGAATTTAGAGCTGTATATCACATAACACATTCACGAATAACGTATATATATATATATATATATATATGTTGTGTGTGTGTGTGTGTGTGTGTGTGTGTGTGTGTGTGTGTGTGTGTGTGCGCGCGCGTGTGAGTAAATTGATGTAGACTAGTAATGGCCAAAGAATTTAGAGCTGTATATCACATAACACATTCACGAATAACGTATATATCTTCCTGCAGAGAGCATGGCCGTAAGACATAGTTGAAATATAGACAGACCCCTGTAGTGTTAGGAGAAGAATAAGATGGGTATGTAGGGGTTTTGTTGTTTTTTTGGTTGTTTTTCTGGTTGTTTTTTTAGGGTGGTGGTGGTTGTTGTTGGGTTTGGGGGGTTGTTTGTTTGTTGTATTTTTTGTTGTTTGCTTCTTCTTTTTGTTTTGTTTTGTCTCTTTTTTTTTCTTTTTTTTTTTTTTTTTTTTTTTTTTTTTTTGGGGGGGGGGGGGGGGGGTTACAGATCAAACCACATGGAATAAAGGTCTTTTTTCAAACAAGCTCTACGAAGGATTAAACTACTTCCTTTTTTTTTCTTGGGAAGAGGGGGGGGGGGGGAGGAGGATGTAATATCTGCCTGTTATTCTCTTTTTTTAAATTGTTCTATATCGTGTCACCATGATTGTTTATTTGAATGGGGAGAGGGAGGGGGCGGGTTGGTTTATTTATGGTTTGTCTTTAAAAAAAAAAAAAAAAAAAAAAGCTGGCTGAGTGTAGATGCGTATGGTTTCCGCTTTGGGATTTCCGTGTTTCCTGTTGGAGGGTATTGGGGTTTTCTGAAAAGGATAGCTACATTTTCTGATGAGGATAATCTAGTCAAGTTTTCTGATGAAGATGGTCACGTTTTCTGATGAGTCAAGTTTTCTAATGAAGATAGTAACGATTTCTGATGAAGATAGTCACGTTTTCTGATGAAGATAGTCACGTTTTCTGATGAAGATAGTCGCGTTTGCTGATGAAGATAGCTTCGCTTTCTGAAAGGGATAGTTTACGTTTTCTTATTGTGGCAGGGCGGTAATTAGATTACTTCCCTTGCGATCGGAACTGCCAATCGCAGCGACGTGGGTGTAACGTTTGGATCCACACCTGTGAATTGTGCGACGTTCAGTATCGTTGGGGGGTGGTCGAAAGCCGTCCTCTGCATGCACTTTGCCCTTAGCGGTTAAAATGTAGTATTTATGCAGCCTCTTTTTAGAGGTCACATTCCCACTGTCTGACCGTGCTGTCGTTGCCGAGAAGTTATACAGAGTCGCGGCAGATCAAATATCTGCGCTCTGTTACAAAGTGGCGCTGCGAGCAGGATGGAAAGAACTTAGGGCTACTGATTTGAGCGTCAATACGCTGGTCAGTACCCACTGTGCCTCGGGACGCGGCACAAAGTCAGCGGTGGTGGATGTGGTAGGGCGCGTAATTAGATTACTTCCCTTGCGATCGGAACTGCCAATCGCAGCGTCGTGGGTGTAACGTTTGGATCCACACCTGTGAATTGTGCGACGTTCTGTATCGTTGGGGGGTGGTCGAAAACCGTCCTCTGCATGCACTTTGCCCGTAGCGGTAAAATGTAGTATTTATGCAGCCTCTTTTTAGAGGCCACATTCCCACTGTCTGACCGTGCTGTCGTCGCCGAGAAGTTGTACAGAGTCGCAGCAGATTAAATATCTGCGCTCTGTTACATTATGAAGATAGTTACGTTTTCTGAAAAGGATAGTCGCGTTTTCTGATGAGGATAGTCGCGTTTTCTGATGGAGATAGTCGCGTGTTCTGATGAGGATAGTAACTTTTCTGGCGAATGCTACTTATGTGTTCCGGTGAAGAGGGTCGCGTTTTCTTGCGAGGGATATCCATGTGTTCTAATGAGGAATATTCACCTTTTTTTTTAGGAATAGGGCTCTGATCAGCAATGGATACCTTTGTGTTCTGATGAGGAAGATTGACGTGTTCTGATAAGGGATATTGACGTGTTCTGATGAGGGATATTGACGCGTTCTGATGAGGGATATTGACGTGTTCTGATGAGGGATAGTGACACGTTGATGAAGGATATTGACGCGTTCTGATGAGGGATATTGACGTGTTCTGATGGGGATATTAACCTGTTGTTATGAAGGATATCGACGTGTTCTGATGATGGATATTGACGTGTTCTGATGAGTATTCATGTGTTCCGATGAGGGATATTGATGTCTTCAGATGAGATATATTGACATGTTCTGATGAGATATATTGACGTGTTCTGATGATGGACATTCATGTGTTGTGATAAGGGATATTCACCTGTTGTGATAATAGAAAATCACGCGTTCTGATGAGGAATAGTCACGTGTTCTAATGAGGGACATTGACGTATTCTGATGAGGAACAGTCACGAGTTTTCACGAGGGATAGTCCTACGTTTCAACGAGGGATACTGATGTATATTCATGTGGGATATACTGACATGTTCCAATGAGAGACATTGACGTGTTCTGACGAGGGACAGTCGCGTGCTTTCATGCCGGACACTGTATGGTGAGGACGGACACGTGTGGTCAGTGAGGACACCCTTCCTGCCCGGTGAGGCAGACAGACAGACAGACAGACAGAAGACAGACAGACAGAAGACAGACAGACAGCCTTGGTGTTGACGAGCACAACCCCCCCACCTCCATCATGGACCCCATCGCCATGGACAGAGCCGTGCGCCACTTCACCAAAATGCAGCAACAACAACAGCAACAACAACAACAACAACAGGGAGAAGAAAAACAACATCGGAGACATTCCCACGGCGGGAGCGATCGGCGCCACAAGGTGTTGGAGCCGGACCTGTTTTCCGAGAGCTTCAGGCGGAGACTGTCCAACGTGCCCTGCGACTTCAAGCACCCCAGCCTGTCCCCCCGCATCGAAGACACCATTCTGGACCACGAGCCCTCTGCAGACACCGACCCTCACAACCCGGGCCTCCCCCTGCGAAACAAGAAGCAGGACTGCCCGTGGAAGTTCCCCAGCGCTTTCAAGCCTCAGAACGCCCCCGTGGGGAAAGATCACGTCCCGGCAGACCCTGTGAAGAACCAGCTCCCGGCACCGGACAGCGAGGCCTCCCGATCCCCTGACCCTCCTGCACGTCCTGAAGGAGACTCCCCACCCCTGCCCACACCTCGGGAAGACAGACCTGACCCTGAGCCCGCTCAGGCTCTACCAGAACCGCAGGCATCCTCTCCGGCAAGTGCGGATCGTCCGCAAGGTGTGGTAGTAGTAGAAGATCGTGGAGAAGTCCCCACCGCGGTCGAGACCTTGCCGATCCTTTCTCAACCGGCCGTGATAGTGTACGACGAAGAGGAGTCATTGCCGGGGTGCTCCACCCTGCCCGCTGGGGGTCCCCGTGACTTTCCGGAGCTGGGCTACCCGCCCGAGTTCTGCGGCAACAGCCTCCACGCCATCACCCTGACCCGAAACCGCTCCATGTCCAATTCCATCGTGGAGGTTCAGAGCCGCCAGACGCCTTCCGTGGTGGTGGATGGGGCTGGTTTGGCTGGGCAGGGAGAAGGAGGAGGAGGAGGAGGTGGTGGAGGAGGAGGTGGGGGTGTGGGTGGTGGAAGTGGTGTGGGGGTGAGGAAGGGGAGGAGGCCTTCTTTTCTGAAGGGCTTGACGCGGTGTCGCTCTTTTAAGACGGATCGGGAACTGGCACGGTATGCATGATTTCGATTTTGTTGTATTCATTCATTTGTGTATTTATTTATTCATTTCTTTCTTTATCTACTTATTCATTTATCTGTTTATTTGTTTATTTATTTGTTTATTTGTTGTTTGATGGGGAATTTCGAGGGTGGAGGTATCTTCCTTTTTGTCTTTCTGTCTTTCTTTGTCTTTTGTTTCCTTTGTTTCTTCCTGTGTGTTTTGGCTTTCTTTCTGCATTTCTTTTTTTCCGTCTTATGTGTTTTCTTTGGGGGTGGGGGGTGGGGGTGCTTTTTTCCATGTTTATGTCTTTCGTTCTTTAGCTTCGATCTTTTTCTTGCGTTTTTTGTTCTTCTTTGTGGGTTTTTTTTTTTGTTCTGCCTTTCTTTTTCCCCCCCCTTTTTCTGTCATTTGGTCCTGTCTGTCTTTCCATCGTACTTTTAATGCTTTCCCTTTTTCTAGCTCTTTTTTTACGTGTTCTTCATCATACTCTTTTCCGTTTCTTCTCTTTCATTCCCTCTTTGTCTATCTGTCTCTTACATACTAACGCGCGCTCGCACACACGTACACACACACCACACACACACACACACACACACATAATACACACACGCACGCACGCACTCACATAAACACACATACACACATACAGTCACACACTACACACACACGCTCGCACATTCTCTCTCTCTCTCTCTCTCTCTCTCTCTCTCTCTCTCTCTCTCTCCTCTCTCTCTCTCTCTCTCTCTCCCTCGCGAAACTTTCTTAAAATATTCGAGTTTCGAGTCTCTCTCTCTCTCTCCTCTCTCTCTCTCTCTCTCTCTCTCTCTCTCTCTCTCTCTCTCTCTCTCTCTCTCTCTCTCCTCCTCCATCCATCCTCCTCTCTCTCACTCTCTCCCTCCCTACCTCCTCCCTACCTCTCCCTCACCCCCCCCCCCCTACCTCTCTCTCCTCTCTTCTCTCCTTCACCTCTCCTTCCTTCTTCTCTCCTCTTCCTCTCAGTCTTTTGTCTAAAATGTGCTCTCGTCGTCTCTTTACTGCACATGCATCATCGTCAATCTGTCTTGAGACTGTTTGTCACTGTCACCTGTTCTGCTGTCAGGATCTGGGTCGCTTCACGGAGAGACTCAGACAAGACAGACAGACAGACAGACGAGACAGAGACACAGCAGACACAGAGACAGAGCAGAGATGAGAGAGCGTAGAGAGAGATGAGAAGAGAAGAGAGACAGACAGACAGACACAACACAGAGACAGAGAGGAGAGGGAGAGGGGTTAGGAATGTGATATGATAACTGAAAGAGACTGTCACCTGACAACACACACACATGCTAATGTGGCCCTGCGGCATGAACTATGTGCACACACACATACATATACGTCGCGCGACGCCGCACAACACACACATACATAATGGCGCGCGCAGCACAATCACATAAGTGCACACTACACACACATTGCATCGACATGCTATAGGGACATATAATTATGTGTGTTAAGGACTTGAAGTGTGTATTGTGTGTGGTGTGTGTGTGTGTGTGTGTGTGTGTGTGTGTGTGGTGTGTGTGTGTGTGTGTGTGTGTGTGTGTTTTCTATATCCCATTTTATGCATCGTTCTTCCACAATACGGAGCCTGCCCTGGGCTGACCCTTATGGTTGACTATGGCGTTGATATAAGGAAGGACAGTGGAGTTGGTTTTATACCCCGTTTATACATACATACATAGATACATACATACATACACACACACAACACACACACACACACACACACACACACACACACACACACACACACACACACACACACACAGTCGCACAGTTTTAGTCTGGGATTTTAAAAGTTAAGGAGGTGACAGCCACGTTAGGGTCTCTTGGTCAGCGGAGACATAAACAATAGGGTTTGTTTGGACTGGTATTTTATTTTGTCCCCAAAATATGAAATCGCAAAGCGTAAACAGACTATAAACGCAACAACATCAAAAAAAAACAACAAGCAACAACCACAAAACAATAGCAGCCGCAGCAGCAAGAACAAAAACAGCAGTAGCAACAACAATAACAGCAGCTGCAGCAACAGCAACAATAGCAGCAGCAACAACAATACCAGCAATAGTGGTGATGTTCTCTTTTTTTTCGGAAATAAATATGTGTTTGAACCACCACCATTGCCATCACCACCACCACCACCACCTCCCTCTCTCCCCTCCTCTCTCTCTCTCTCTCTCTCTCGTCTCTCTGTCTCTCTGTCTCTTCTCTGTCTCTCTGCTCTCTGTCTCTCTCTCTCTCTCTCTCTCTCTCTCTCTCTCTCTTCTCTCTCTCTCTCTCTCTCTCTCTCCCAGCGGTGTATTTCACACCGATAAGGCAGTGACAGAAAAAGGGGGCTGATTGTTTGCCCTGTGATGTTCCTTCAATGGTGAACTGAGGAGTCTCTTTGTTCCTGTTTTCTTTCTTTCTTTCTTTCTTTGTCAGCTTTCCGACCTTCTGTCTGTCTGGCTTGTTGGTCGGGTGGTTTTCCGTGATTGTGTCTTTAGTGTGTGTGTGTGTGTGTGTGTGTGTGTGTGTGTGTGTGTGTGTGTGTGTGTGTGTGTGTGTGTGTGTGTGTGTGTGTGAGAGATCTGTTTTACTATTTTTGTTCTCTCTCTCTCTCTCTCTCTCTCTCTCTCTCTCTCTCTCTCTCTCTCTCTCTCTCTCTCTCTCTCTCTCTCTCTCTCTCTCTCTCTGGGGGACGGGATAGCTTAGTGGTCAGAACATTGCGCTCGCAATCCGACGACCCGGGTTCGATGGGACTTTCCCCCTGGAGTTAAGACCAGTGCTGACTCCACTGTCCCCAAAAGCCCTTCGGATGAGACTTTAAACAGAGGCATCGTGTGCGAATGCACGCAGCACATCTTGCGCACACGTTAATCCTGTTCCGCTTTTCGTAAGAGCAGGCCATTGTTTGCCGGTGGGAACAGATGACAAAATGTAAAAAATTGCAGACACACGGGGACTAGATGTCAAATAAAGCGCGTGAGCGATTATTTCATCATCTTCGAAATAAAAGAATAAAATAATAATAATAAAAGAGAATATCTCTCATACACACACACACAAGCTATCTGTCTGTCTGTCTGTCTGTCTGTCTGTCTGTCTGTCTGTCTGTCTGTCTCTCTCTCTCTCTCTCTCTCTCTCTCTCTCTCTCTCATCTCTCTCTCTCTCTCTCTCTCTCTCTCTCTCTCTCTCTCTCTCAACAACCTTCAAAAGTCACCTTCTAATCTACTTGATGAATCAAAAATAACAAACCACACTTCTTCCCTCTCCAACTATCTGCCCTCTCCCTCCTCTCTGATTATGATGATCTTATGACTATAATCATAAGACTAAGTGAGGTGTGTGTGTGTGTGTGTGTGTGTGTGTGTGTGTGTGTGTGTGTGTGTGTGTGTGTGTGTGTGTGTGTGTGTGTGTGAGTGAGTGTGAGTTGGGTTTTTTTTGTTCAAAAACTTGTGCTTTATGGGACTTATTTTGATAATAGATGGTGGGATTGATGTTTTCAGTCATTTAACCTCATCATATTCTCATGTTTGCTCTTTAATTATTGCGCCCTTTTTTAAAATCTTTTTTGTTGTTGTTGTTGTTGCTTTGATTGGTTTTTGTTTGGTTTTTTGTACTCAAATCAAATTCTTCATTGATTCTCACTTCATATTTTCGTTTCTGAATGAGTGCCTTTTTATAACATTACCTTAATATTGTATCTCTTCTTATTTCTTACCTGTTGTTGTTGTTCTTTCTCACCCTTTATCAAAATCTTATGTTTTATGGGACATATTTTGATGATAGATGGTGGTGGATTGATGTTTTCAGTCATCTAACCTCATCATATTCTCATGTTTGATCTATAATCATTGCGCCTTTTTTTGTTTGTTTGTTTGTTTGTTTGTTTGTTTATTTTTTATTTTTGGTTTGTTTTTTTATTATTTTTTTTTTATATCTTTTTTGTTGTTGTTGGTTTCTTTGTTTGTTTGTTTGCTTGTTTATTATTCAAATCAAAATCATCACTGATTCTTACTTCTTATTTTCGTTTCTGAATGAGTGCCTTTTTTTTTTATAACATTACCTTAATATTGTATCTCTGTCTTATTTCTTACCTGTTGTTTGATACTTGGTATGGTTTGCTCTTGGTAATTGGATCATTATAATTGTTCTTGTTTTAGTTGAGACTGTCTTTTTATCTTGATGTTATCCCTGAAAGGGGCGGGGACTGGATGTAAAAAAGCACATGTGTGCTTATCTATTATCCTCGAATAAAAGAATTTTGCCTTGCCTTGCCTTGCCTTGCCTTGCCTTGCCTTGCCTTGTCTCGTCTCTCTCTCTCTCTCTCTCTCTCTCTCTCTCTCTCTCTCTCTCTCTCTCTCTCTCTCTCTCTCTCTCTCTCTCTCTCTCTCTCTCTCTCTGTGTGTCTCCATATCTGTCAGTCTGTGTGTGTGTGTGTGTGTGTGTGTGTGTGTGTGTGTGTGTGTGTGTGTGTGTGTGTGTTCTCTCTCTCTCTCTCTCTCTCTCTCTCTCTCTCTCTCTCTCTCTCTCTCTCTCTCTCTCTCTCTCTCTATATATATATATATATATATATATATATATATAATGTCAGCAGATCAACAAATGTCAATCCATCTGTCCATTTATCCATCCATCCATCCATTTATCCATCCATTAGTCCTTCTTCTCGCTAACCATCCATCATCCATCCATCCATCCAAATCAATCCACCAATCCACCCATCCATCCAACCAATCCACCCACCCACCAACACATCCACCCACCCACCCATCCAAACACACACACACACACCCCCTTCGGATGACACTATAAACCGAGGCCCCGTGTGTGAACGCACGCACAACATCTTGCGCACACGTTAAATCCTTGTCCGCTTTTCGTAAGAGTAGGCCATCATGTGCCGGTGGGAACAGATGACAAAGTTTACAAAACTGCATACACACGGGGACTGGATGTAAAAAAGCACAAGAGTGCTTGTCCCATTATCATCCCATTATCCTCGATGTAAAAGAATAAAATAAAATAAAATAAAACCCATCTCACTGTCTCAGCCTTATCTCTCTCTCTGTCTGTCTGCAGCTTCGATGTGGAGAATGGGGCGGGGCCGGGCCGGTCTCCGCTGGAAGGGGCAGCCCGTCGGCCGGGCTGGTGCTGCAGAACCTGCCCCAGAGGAGGGAGTCCTTCCTCTACCGCTCCGACAGCGACTACGACCTCTCCCCCAAAGTGGGGGTCTCCCGACACTCCTCCTTCCAGGCAGACCGGGGATCCGAACCTCAGTAAGTACATACAGTGCGGTGTGTGCAGTGTTCTTGAGATGGTGGTGGAGTGGTGTGGGTGTGTGTGTGTGTTGGGGGGAGGGTGTGGGTGGGAGTGGAGTGGGGTAGGGGTGTGTGTTGGGGAGGGGGGTTCAGTGTGTGTGTGTGTGTGTGTGTGTGGGGGGGGTGTTTGTGTTTGAGTGTGTGTGTGTGTGTGTGTGTGTGTGTGTGTGTGTGTGGAGGGGGTTGTTGGGTGTGTGTGTGTGTGT
>CM060322.1:34895645-34898145 GCA_030674155.1 Stramonita haemastoma
ACTCACACGGCATAAGGTTCGGTGTAGTTTATTTGTAATGTTTTGTGTTGGGTTTTTTTGTGCATGAATTGCGTCATCAGTGTTGCCTATGGGGTGAAATACGTCATAAAGCTGACGTTTCTAGAACATAAAGTTGACGTACATTGTGAATAGGCTCTGACCTTCTTGACTTGTGTGTGTATGTGTTTATTTTCGATGTAGGCAGTGTTCATGATTTTACTAAATAGTTTTGTCCTAGTTTTGATCGTGGGTTACTTTTTAAAATATATAAATATATATGTATAGGGGGTAAGGAAGGAAATTGTACGACATGTATTCCTGTTTCGATCCACGTGATACTGAGGTACTGACTTTCGATTTTCGAGGAAGATGATTTTCGATTAATCCCTTTTGACAGTTTTCTTCCTACCGATTGCCATTAAGTTTCAAGTTCTTCCTACCTATTGCCATTAAGTATTCACATAGATCTATCTTCTTCCGAAAAAGAAATGGTACTGCACCTTTTTGCTGGTGATCTGAAATCATCCTGCTCGTAAAACTTCGGATCTTGGTGAAATAAATGAAGTAGATTTTTCAGATGCAAAAGTTGTACTATAAAATTTGGATGTAGTGGACACTCGAGGATGTCTGGTTTTCTGACAGTGGTCAACGAGTGGACGTAGGCCAAGTCAGAAAGGAGAGGATGAACGCAAGCGGTAGTTCCCACGAGACTGGACAGTAATGTGTTGGCGCGACACCCCAAATCATGTTGGTGACCGGCGTCACCTTGTAGAATGTTGATGTTGAGGGTAGATAAGGAAGAGAACAATGCGTTAGTACAGGAAGATAACAGTACATTGGGAGAAGAGGAAAATAGCATGTGTGAGGAAGACCAGAATACATTAGGGAAGAAGACGAGGGGTGAGGAAGAAAATGATACATTAGGAGGAAGAATAAAATACTCCGGGTGAGGAAGACAGGACTACATAAGGAGAGAAAAAGGAATACACTACAGGTGAGGAGGACACTAAAGAAGACAATAATACGTCAGGTGAGAAAGAAGAAAATACTACGTGATAAATGTGTGCGGAACAGTTCTTGATGGAAGAGAGTCACTGAGCTTTTGACATTGGGTTCTCCACAAGCGAAAGTCCAGTTCTAAAATCTTGATGTACAGACATCGCTCCCCACAGAAAGGCCCGACACTGCAGTGACCACGAGACCAACCCACAACAGTCACAGGGTGGTCCACACACACACACACACACACACACACAGACAGACAGACAGAGAAGGGGCGTGCTGCCCGCTGCTAGATGAGCGGCATGTCTGGCTGGCTGTGCCCACTCTCAGACAGGCTGGCCACACAGTGAGGCTGTGGCTTCAGCACGGGTTTATAAACCCCAAAGAATCAGCCAACACGTGCAGAAGCAACGGGCTGCAGGGTGACCTTTGAACATTGCTAGCATGCTGAGGAATGGCACCACTGGGATTCTGGTAGTGTCTGTTGCGGGGGTTGTGACACAGACCTCTGGCGCTGATGTGGGAGTTCACGGTGATGTGACGCCGTCTCCTGGCATGGCTTTGGTGTAGGAAGAGAGTTCCACCCTTTGGCATTGTCCTCGAACGTCTGCAACTGTTGGAGATCGTGTGTCTGCTAGCGTTTGTACGTGTTACTTATTAACACCACTGTGCGATTTTTTCCCCCATCGAAAACCAGCAACGAACGCTTTATGGGGAGATTTCGCAGCAAAATATCGAATCAACTTGTTGGGGGGGTCCAAAGACCCTGACCATGTGAACCCCAAGGGTTGACGTACTCCAGAAAGGTGAGGGAATGAGTCATAGGCACGGCAGAGGCAGGCCAACCTTCACCAACCTCAACACTTCTCACCATCTATCAGCCACAAGGAGGGAGAAGAAGAAGACAGAAAACGCACGGCCAGACAAGGTTAAAGGAAGGAAGGAGAGGAGAGAGGAGAAGAAGGAGGAAGAAGAGAAAGAAGAAAGAAAGAAAAAGGGGAGGAGAGGGGCGAGCCCCACACTAGTCGGACACCATGGCTGAGGAAATGGACCCGGGCAGACGACGCTCCATCCTGAAGACGCCCAACAAACGCTCCGGCAGCACAGAGGGCTCGGAGCCCAGCCCCCGCCACCGACCGTCCATCCCTACCCCGGAAACCTCCCAGGCCGCCCCCACCTCCCCCACCTCCTCCCCCACCCCCCTAAGTCCTCACCCTCCAGATGGCCTCCCCTCCAACTTCCAGGGCTCCAAGTCCCGCGCCAACTCCACGCCTCACGTGTCCTTGATGGACTCGGACAGCGAGACGGACCGCCACTGGGTGATGGACAGTCTAGTGGACGGGGGCCGGCAGGTGACCTTCAGCCACTCCATCCACAAGGGAGACACGCGCTCCTCCAGCCTCCCCAGCAGCGGCCGCACCACTCGCCGCCAGTCCTTCTGCAAGAGGTAGAGGGGGGGGAGAGGAGGCTGGAAGGGGGAGGAGGGCCTTAGTGGTGT
>CM060322.1:34923145-34928145 GCA_030674155.1 Stramonita haemastoma
ATGTATCTATGTACCAGTATCAGAGCTACTCAAAACATCAAATAGAGAGCACAGTCACTATCTATCAAGACACACATTCCATTCCATGAATGGAAGGAAGAAAATGATGTGTCAAAATGTCTTAATCTATATGTGTGTTAAATAAGGTATAACTTTACAAATATTTTCTATCAACTTGAATTAAAATGTTACATATTGACATAACTATTTTGAGGTATTCTATTAACAATAGCATGGACATTTGCAGACCAAACCGATTACCAATAACGCCAAAGGATCAGCACTGATATCAGGGTCAATGACCAGAAGCTGGAAACGGTTCAAAGCTTCAAGTACTAGGGAACATTGTATCAGACAAGGGGTACAAGCCAGAGTTAGTATGCAGGATTGCAGTCAATAGCAGCACTGTCAAAACTGAACGCCATTTGGAAAGATCAAAAATATCTCACTCAACTCCAAGATCAGACTAATGCGCTCCCTTGTCATATCCATATTCCTGTATGCAGTGAATCGTGGACACCGATTGCAGATTTGGAGAGAAGAATACAGGCAGCAAGATTATATTTCTTCTGGAGACTCCTTGGCATCCTCTACATAGACCACATAAACAACGAAGACGTGCATAACTGAATACAGCAAACCATTGGTCCCTACGAAAACCATCTATCAATCGTAAAGAAGCGTACATTTAAATGGTACAGGCATGTCACAAGATCAAAAGGACTTGCAAAAACAATACTACAAGGCACTGTCCAGGAAGAAGAAAAAGAGGCCGACCAATGAAGAGATGGTAGACAACATCAGCGAATGAACAGGCCTAGAACTCAACCAAATTTTGAGAAAGGCAGAACAAAAGAGGAATGGAGAAAACTGGTTGTCAAGTCTTCGGGGGTGCCCACCGTCGCCAGACTAAGGGATGGGTAGATAGATAGATAGATAGATAGATAGATAGATAGATAGTAGATGTAGATAGATAGATTGATAGATAGATAGATATGATTGATTGATTGATTGATTGATTGATTGATTGATTTATTGATTAACAATATCCATGCAGTTTCATGTTAATGTTTATCAAGTTCAGAGTCCAAGACAATAACTTTTGGTCATGATTCACAAAAATCGGTTGTTGGTGTGTGTGGTTGAGTTGTTTTTTATTCATGTTCCACAATATTTTACATATGATACCCCTATGTGGATTTTTCTCCTTCCCCCAAACTCCATGTATTGTGGCCTAATGCCAGTGTACGTACTGAACACGTTCAGAGTTCAGGGTTCTCTCTCTCTCTCTCTCTCCCCCCCCCCCCTCTCTCTCTCTCTCTCTCTCTCTCTGTGTCTTGTCTGTCTTACTTATTGAGCACCACCAAAAACAACATTATAATCACCCATACATCGATTTTACCGTCGCATCTGATGTTGTTTTTTGTTGTTGTTTTTTTTTGGGGGGGTAATATTGATTTTATTTAGTGTTTTTCGGGGTGTGTTGCAGAAGAGTCCTACGTCAAGCTGGCGGTGGACACTCTGGAGGAGCTGGACTGGTGCATGGAGCAGCTGGAGACTATCCAGACACACCGCTCCGTGTCCGACATGGCTTCCTGCAAGGTGCCGCTTTAGTGCTCTGCATGTTCACATGTTTAGTAGTAGCAGTTCTGTTGAGTAGTTGTAGTAGTAGTAGTAGTATGTAGTAGTAGTTAGTAGTAGTAGTGAGTAGTTGAAGTAGTAGTAGTAGTATAGTAGTAATAGAGTTCTGTTTTGTTGTTGTTGTGTAGTATGGTGTTAATGGTGATAATAATCCTGTCATCATTCACGTACACACATTGTGACGAATGGCTTTACATTGCAACAGATGATGACTTATTTGTATAATGCCGTTAACAGTTGCATATGCTTCAGAAATGAGCAAATTGTCTTGAAAACAACGCTTCAATCAGGACATGCAACATACTACCAAGTCAACTGTTTAACTGCTGTTCAAAAGGATATATATAACAGTAAAAGATTGCAAAATTATGCATATGAAAAGTGATGATTCAGTGTAACAGTAATAATGATAATACTAATAATGATAAACATATGATAATAAGATAACTAATGATTATTATTATAATAATTGTAACAAAAAGAAGCTGATTGAGTGAAAGTGGTATAGTTGGTCTCTAAGGACAAGGTTGTTTTAAGGAATCTGGTTTTGGTTTTATCTCATTTTATGTGTGATCGATGTGGGTTTTCCCACGACGCGATGGCCGTCCCGGCTGACCTAATGGTTGACCCGGCGAATCAAAGGACAGTAAAGCTGGTTTTTTGACCCCGTTTTAATCTGTAAATAGTTGCACAGTTTTAATCTGAATTTTAAATGTGACGATGGTGACAGCCCCAATATGGCCTGTGTGGTCGGCGAGGCTATAAACAACATGATTGGATTGGATCGGACTGAAGACAGACTCAGCATAGCGATTGATAACATAACATAACATAACATAACATAACAACATGTTAATTAATGTAGACTTGACGGTTTGCTTACATCAATAACTGACAAAGCTTTTGCGCGCTACTGTTCGGATACTGTGTTGTGGTACTTTTCATCTGGGATAAATCATTGACTGTTTTTACCTACGGCTTGTAACCCACGTGAATCTCTCTGTCTGTAAGATAATAAAGTACCTGAATTGAAGAGGACCAGACTGCAGAAGAGGAGTCTGATCGTTTATGCGGCTTCTATGTTTCTCTGTCTGCAGTTCAAGCGGATGCTGAACAGAGAGCTCAGTCATTTTGCAGAGTCCAGTAAATCAGGCAACCAGATAGCAGAGTACATCTGCAGCACCTATCTTGGTCAGTGCCAGACTGTGTGTCTGTCTGTGTTAGTGTGTGTGTGTGTGTGGTGTGTGTGTGTGTGTGGTGGTGCGTGTGGTGTTTTGTGTGTGTGTGTGTTGTTGGTGTGTGTATGTCTTTGTTTGTGTTTGTGGAGGTGGTAGGTTGTGGTGTGTGTGTGTGTGTGTGTGTGTGTGTGTGTGTGTGTGTGTGTGTGTGTGTGTGTGTGTGTGTGTGTGTGTGTAATCAAGTCTTTACCTGTTTCGGTTGTTTGGTTGTTTTGGTTTTTTCTGTTTTTAATTCTCGCTGTAAAGTCTGTTTTCTTTTTACTGCGTCAGTTTTTTGTCTAGATGTATATGTGCAATTACTGTCTTCTTCTTCTTTTTCTTCTTCTTTCTTTCTCTTCTTCTCTCTCTTCTCTTCTTCTTCTTCTCTCTTCTTCTTCTTAGCATCATCATCATCTCATCATACTAAAATCATTCTTTTCCTCTTTCCAGTCGTTTTTTCTTTTCTTGTCTTCTTTTCAGATCTTCTTCTTATCTTTACATTCTCTAGTCATCTTCTCCTCTCATCATTCTTCAATTCTTGCTTCAGTGGTTTTTTTTTGTTGTAGGGAATTCTTTATTTACAATTCCAGGACTTTTCATTTTAATTCGTTTCACACTGGGTGTCATTTTCAATTGTTTGTTGTTGTTGTTTGTTTGTTGTTGTTGTTGTTGTGTGTTAGGCCAGTTATGAAGCAAGGACACAAGTTGTGTAAGAGTGTGTGTGAGACAGAGAGAGAAGGGGGTAAGAGAAGAAAAGCAAAACAAAAACAAAAAAAAAGAAGAAGGGGGGAGGGGGAGAAAAAGCAAAGGAAAATAGAGGGAAGGAAATATGAAAGAATTGGAGAGACACGAAATCAAGCTATTAGGTCGACAATAAAACTTACCAAACCAGCACGCAAACAAACAAAACATAAATCAAAGAAAAAAAAACAAAAAACAAAACAGACAAACAAAAAAAACCCAAAGGAGGTAGCCAAAAGCACACACACACACACGCACACACACACCACGCACCACACACGCACGCACGACACACACACACAACACACCAAGCACTGCACACAGCACGAAACAGACACGCACACACACACACACACATTCAATCAATCAATCAATCAATCAATCAATCAATGACACACATACGCAACACACAACAACAACAACACACAACACAACAACACACAACACACACACACAACAACCAGTACCACACAACACAACACTACACTACACGAAACACTCATGTACCCACACAACACAACACAACACAACCACCACACACACACACACACACACACACACACAACACACACACACACACACACGCACGCACGCACACACACCACACCACGCACGCACGACACACACACACACACACACACACACACACACACACACACACGTAGCCAGCTAAGTCACCAAAAACATCGTGTGCCGGTGGGAACAGATGACATTTTACAAACTGCATACACACGGGGACTGGATGTAAAAAAGCACATGAGTGCTGATTTTCCATTATCCTCGATACCAAAGAATAGATAAATAGATAGATACAAAAGAAAACAAACCAGCCAGACCTTAAAAGCAGACTGACTCCCTTCTTGTGGCACTGGGCAGACAAGAGCACTTTTGAAGACGAGGACGACTACACGAAGGTGGATGACAAGTCTGGAGCTTACTCTCCCTGCCCCCACCATGGTACCACTCACTCCTGCATGGGGGCAGGGCAGGGCAGGGCAGGGGAGGGGAGGGAGGAAGGGAGGGGAGGGAGGGAGGATGGGACGAGGTTCGGTTCTGAGTTCCATGTTGATTGGCCCCGAGGCGGTGTTGAGTATTATTGAAGGTCTTCTGGTAAAAAGGCTCTGGTTGTGGTTGATGATGTGCATGTGTGCATGTTTTTTGTAGGTTTGGGGGCGGGGGTAATGGGGATGGGGGGTTAATGGGGGGAGAGGGGTGGTAGAGATTTGTAGTTTGCGTTCTTCGTTTATTTCTTTTGGTTGGTTTATTTCCCAAGTTTCAGTTGTTGGGGTTGGGGTTTTTAGATTATTATTTGTTCGCGGTTTTGTTTTGGATTTTTTTGGCTGTTTTGTTTGTTGGTTGGTTGGTTTTTGCTCCTCAAGTTGGTTTTGATATTTTTACTGG
>CM060322.1:34930645-34945645 GCA_030674155.1 Stramonita haemastoma
TGACCTTGAAACATGTGTACTTCCTTAAGTGTTTTTAATCCCCCAGATTAAGCAAGAGAAATAGAAAGTATTAGGGGGGATAGGGGAGGAAGGTCAGGTGATGTATCGCTATGCTTTAGCATGCACCTGTCCCACCAATTCGAAGGAGACAGCGAAGGAGATCGTCTGCTGTTTTCTAGTCTGAGGCATTAGCCCTGTCATCATTCTCTTCCTGTGCGTGCAGTTCCAATATGCACTTATCCCCAGTCTTTGGTGGGGCTTGGGGGCCGGGGGTGGGGGGAGGGAGGAGGAGGGGATGTTGTTTGAATCAGGAAGGTGTTGGTCTTTTATCTGAAGAAACTCTGAAAATGGGATCGCCACGACCCGCCTGAAAAAGCTGGTAAATGATTTATCTGTCTTCTCTCTGAGAATAAGGGGTTTTCCTTTTGTGTGTGTGTATAAGGCTGTAAGTGGATGATGGATGAACAAGCTCTTTAGAGTCTGAATGAGATAATTCACATACACACGCATGCATGCACATTAGCATGGGTACGGGTACACACGTACGCAATTTTTTTTTTTTAATATTAAAAAACCTATTCTTGCAAGCGCACTGGCCGGCACACTCGCACGCACGCACCAGCACATACATGCACGAAATGCACGCTCACACACACACCACACACACACACACACACACACACACACACACACACACACACACACAAGCACACACACACTGTCCGACATTGATTGGTGACATGGTCAACTGATAAGAGCAGAGAGGGAGGTGGAACGTGCTTATGGCGCAGTGTGTTGTTTGTTTGTGTCTTTGTTTGGAATGACCTGGTCGTGGCGTGTTTACTTTTGCTTTGTTTTGTTTTTTTTTCTTTTGCTTTGTCAACACTCTGACTTCATGCGGACATTCTTAACCCACCATCCATTCAAACGCGGGGAAAGGGCAAGGTCATTTACTAGCGATTGGTTAGCCTGGGAGTCACGAGGCTGCTCTCAGCGTGACTTCATTGGAATAGATAAACTTCTTGTGCATCTCCCTGCTCCCACCCCCATTTATTTCCTTTTTGGCGGTGGCGGCGATTTTTTTGTTTGTTTCTTTTTCTTGTTTTGTTTTTAGAATAGTTTTAGAAGATCATGATGAGAACAACAATTTTATTCACACACAACAGTAGCAAAAAGAACAACAATAACAACAATAGTGATGACAGCGACAGTAACGATTATCATCGTCATCATCAGCGTCATCTGAAGACAATGGTGTTGAACGTTTCTTGCCTGTCGGTTTACTGTAAAGCACCATGATGATAACAAAGGTGACATTGAATGAAGCTCTGGGGTTTGCTGGAAAGCATGATGATGATAACAAAGGTGACATTGAATGAAGCTCTGTGGTTTGCTGTAAAGCATGATGATGATAACAAAGGTGACATTGAATGAAGCTCTGTGGTTTGCTGTAAAGCCTGATAAACAAAGGTGACATTGAATGAAGCTCTGGGGTTTGCTGTAAAGCATGATGATGATAACAAAGGTGACATTGAATGAAGCTCTGGGGTTTGCTGTAAAGCAAAGCAATGATCATCTCAGTGATGACGATGATGATGGCAATGGAGCAAGAAGAAGAAGAATGATGTTGATGATTATTATAAATACAGTTATAATAATGAACAAACATGGCATTTGAGGAAGATCTTTGGCCAGTTGAAGAGCACAACAACAACAGTAATAATAAAGAATAGATGCTGATAAAACTAATTATAACCAATAAAAAAAATAAAAAGATGATATGATAGAATAATGAAATGATGATGATGATGATGATGATGATGATGAATGATAATGATAATAATAATAATAATAATAATAATAATAATAATAATAATAATAATAATAATAAAATAATGATAATGATTAAAGAAAACAGAATGGCATCCAATTAAGTTGTTTAGATCGCTGTAAAACAAAAATATAGATGATTGGCCTTTTTACCCTTTTAATTTGACCAACTCGAAGAAAAGCATCAATTTGCCTTTTGAAGATAAAAAAGAAACTTGTTTTTTAGTCAGTTATCTTTTAGTTCATTATAGTTTCTCGGTCACAACAATTTTTTATATACTGCTGTTGTTGATGTTGTTGCCACTGTTTTGTTGTTTTTGTTTTGTGTTTTTTGATAGATCTAATCTTTGCTTTCTGGAAGAAAAGGATTTTCTAGATTAGTTTTCGTGGGGTTTCGCAACACACTTGATTCCTGACTGCCATTTTCTGAATGAAGATAATCCATCAGGCTAAAGTGTGCCTCACGTATTCAGCTAGGTTCAGCTCCAAAGTGATATTGCCGCTCTGTGTGTGTGTGCGTGTGTGTGTGTGTGTGTGTGTGTGTGTGTGTGGTGTGTGTGTGTGTGTGTGTGTGTGTGTGTGTGTGTGTGTGTGTGTGTGTTTTGCTGCGAAGGGGGGAGGGGATGTTGTCTGCAGTAATCACTATGGGATGTTTTTGTCGTTTCAAGGTCGGAAAACAAAAGAGAAATCATAGCCAACTCTTGTCTTTGCTTCCAAGATTAACTCTTTTTTTTTAAATTAAGATTTTGATTTCATGTATATTATTATCATCTTCAGTAGCCTACTTGCACTGCTGTTCCAACGCTGCTCATGTCCATGTCACCACACCCCAACTCAGTCCAGGTTTACCATGTCGTATCCGGAGGGCCGGAAGCCATCAAGGAGCTTATTCATTTGACGACCTGAGTTCGATTCCCGTTGGAGGGGATTTTTCCCCTGGAGTTAACATCAGTGCTGACTCCACTCTCCCCAAAAGTCTTTCGGATGAGACTGTATGTAAACCGAGGCCCCGTGTGCGAACGCACGCAGAACATCTTGCGCACACGTTAAATCCTGTTCCGCTTTTCGTAAGAGTAGGCCATTGTGTGCCGGTGGGAACAGATGACAATATTTACACAACTGCATACACACGGGGACTAGATGAAAAAAAGCACGTGAGTGCTTATCCCATTATCCTCGATAGTAAAGAATAAAATGAAATGAAATAGGCCGCAGGAAGGCCACCAACGAGAATGGCCCTGCACTGCTGCTGGGTCGCTGGGGTAGTGTTCAGTGATGCTTGTTTTGAGCCAACCTACGTAGGACACCACCTACCTGCTGACGACAGTGTTGGCATAGCGACGGAGATAGACTGAGACTGGCATTGTAGAGAATGAAGTCACTTTCTTCCGCTAGTTCTTCGCTTCTTCTAGCTCCTGTTTCATCTGATTTTTTTTTTTAAAGTTTTGTCTTAGTTTAATTCACAGTGGGTTTGTTTGTTTTTGTTGTGTTTTGTTGTTGTTTTTTACACCATCACATCTTTCCTGCCCCTTCCTTTTCTGGTTTTTAATGAGGAGATTTAATGTTTTAAAAAGATGACGATAATGATAAGCTTAATATCCAGCATCGTTTATGCGAGTGAACGGCCGTGGTGAGATGAAGACGTCAGACGGAAAACTCCTGATAGACCTTGAAGAAAATTAGTTGCCGACCTAGGCTACTACTCACTATTTCTACGCCTTAACCCGATAGAAAATAAAACGAGCGACCTTGGATTAATGATGAGGGGGAGGTAGGAGAGGAAGGAGAGGAGGAGAGGGAGAGGAGAGAGAGAGAGAGAGAGAGAGAGAGAGAGTCTTAGAATATTCCAGAATGTGAAAGCCATACATGTGTGCCGATTTCACGTTGCTGGCAGTCGAACGTGGCAGGCGAGCGAGCGAGAGAGAGAGAGAGAGGGGGAGGGAGAGAGAGGGGGAGAGGGAGCGAGGGAGGGAGAGAGATGGCACCAGAAAGTCGGTTTTTGTCATCCATTAAAGGAGACGCCAAGTTGAAACATCAATGTGGGATTGATGGAATACTGCCAAGTAATGGGTCAGTGTAGACAGTGTGTGTGTGTGTGTGTGTGTGTGTGTGTGTGTGTGTGTGTGTGTGTTGTGGTGTGTGTGTGTGTGTGGAGGGGAGCCAGGTGTCAGTATGCACGTCAAGTTGGTACTGAAATGACGGACGCTATAGCCGAGTGGTGAAGACCGTTTGACTTCAGTCCCCTGGGTCCATGAAGTCGTGGGTTCAAACCTCGGTGCCAGCGTCTGGTGAATGAAGGGTGGGGATTTTTTACGATCATCCAGATCATCTTCAAGTGCGGACTTGCCAGTGCCTTCATTGCCTTCGCTTATCTATATACATACATGCAGAAGGTCACATATGCGCGTTAAAGATCCCGTCATTCTTGTCAATGTTCGTTGAGGTGACGGAAACACTAACATACTCAACATACATGCCCGAAATAGGAATGCGGCCACCTTCATGGGGGGGGGGGGGGGTTAAAAAACGGTCGCATACGCAAAATGGGACCATGCATTGGCAAACCGTTGAGCTGTACTGTAGCCGAGGACTGAAACAGAAAAAAAAACACTGAAATGATCGAAGTTTAAGATAATCAGGACAGCTCCATAGTTTGAATATTCTTGCTGAGTGCTGTTCGAGGAAAGAGGATAGCTATTCCGACTCGTGACATCAGCAAACTGCCTGTCACAACAAACTCCTCCTCCTTCATCACACGCGCAGACACCAACTATTGCCTGTCATAGGAGCGAAAATGTCTTGCACTGCCGTTAAGGTGTGACAAGTCAAGCCTAGTACATCCGACCTCGCATGGGAGAGAGTTCTCTTTGAAGTCTTTCTTGGGGAAAAAAAAAGGCAGAAGAACTGGACAAAGAATGCAGAAAATGGAATAAAGAAGGTGACGGGAAGAAAAGGAACAAAGCAGAAAAGAATAGAAAAGAGGGAATTTCCAGCAAAGAATTTCCAAAGAAGGAACGAAAATAAAACAAGGAGTACGATAAAAGAGGAAAATAGAAGTACAATTAGAGGGGGGGAAATGGAAGAAGATTATCAAAAAAAAAAAAGAAGAAGAAGAAGAAGAAGACAGTCGAAAAGAAAGAGATGAATTTTTAATTTTAAAAAAATATTTAAAAAAAAAGAAAGAAAGAAAGAAAGAAAGAAAGAAACCCCTCAACACAAAGAAAGAAGAACAGAAAACAAAAACTTTTTTTTAAAAGCAGAAGTGTAGAATCTCATATCCATGTTCATTTAGTGTCTCCTTTAAATCAGATGTGACCAAGGAAGGTAAATGGCAGCGAAGTTGGGAGACGGGGAAGGGGAGGGGGGGGATTAAAAGACACGGAGGTCAGTGTCCTTCTCTCTGTCGCCTTTGACTATTGTTGTTGTTGTTGTTGTGTTGTTGTTGTTCATTTTTGGATTGCCTCAGATTTGTTGGAGGTTGGATTGTTTTTTTTAATTAATCGGTCTGAAGATGAATGACAGCCATGTGACGCTGAGGGCACGTGTGTGTGTGTTTGTGTGTGTGTTGCGTGTGTGTGTGTTTGTGGCGCGCGCGCGCGCCCGCGTATGTGTATGTGTGTTGATTTAATTTATTTTTATCACACGGGGCCTCGGTTTAAAGTCTCATCCGAAGGACTTTTTGGGGAGAGGCCCCGTGTGCGAACGCACGCAGAACATCTTGCGCACACGTTAAATCCTGTTCCGCTTTTCGTAAGAGAAGGCCATCGTGTGCTGGTGGGAACAGATGACATTTACAAAACTGCATACCACGGGGACTGGATGAAAAAAAGCACAAGAGTGCTTATCCCATTATCCTCGATATAAAAAAGAATAAATCAAATCGGTTTAAAGTCTCATCCGAAGGACTTTTGGGGAGAGTGGAGTCAGCACTGATGTTAACTCCAGGACTCGAACCGTGTGTGTGTGTGTGTGTGTGTGTGTGTGTGTGTGTGTGTGTGTGTGTGTGTGTGTGTGTGTGTCGTGTGTGTGTGTGTGTGTGTCTGTGTGTGTCTGTGCGTGTGCGTGTGTGTGTTGTGGTGTGGTGTGTCTGTGTGTCTGTGTGTCTGTGTGTGTGTGTGTGTGTGTGTTGTGTCTGTGTGTGTGTGTGTGTGTGTGTGTGTGTGTGCAAGGCAAGGCAAGGCAAGGCAAGGCAAATTCTTTTATTTCGAGGATAATGAATAAGCACTCGTGTGCTTTTTTACATTCAGTCCCCGCGTGTGTGATACAAGAGAGAGAGAGAGAGAGAGTGGTGTGTGTGTGTGTGTGTGTGTTGCGTGTGGTGTGGTGTGTGTGTGTAGAAGGGGTGGGATTGGCGATCATCAAAACGTGATTGTGTATATAGTGGTAGTAGAACTTGGAAACATGAACTTGAGAGAGGCAGAGAGACAGACAGTAAGTTTTAAATATATATATATATATTAGTAGTAGTAGTAGTAGGCACTCATCAGTCTCGGAAGACTATGGAGTTGCGCTCTAGTCTGTAGAACGCAAAGCCTGACAAGTATGTATGGAGGGCAAGCTGTTACCCATACAGCAGACCCCCCCTCTCCACGGCACTGGAATGATCCATTGGAAGGGCTTTGACCGATACGAATGGTTCCAGTACCGTCGCAGGAGCCACCGGAACGTTGCCATATACCTAGAGCCTCGAGCCGCTCTGGGACTCCAACTCCCCGATTTTTCCTCAGGGATGGTGTCTAAACACGACACCTGTGTGCATGCTGGTTTGTTATAATTTTGTCATCCGCTCCTACCGGCACACGATGGCCTACTCTTCCGAAAGGTGGAACGGGGTTTTAACGTGTGCGCAAGATGTTCTGCGTGCATTCGCACACGGGGCCTCGGTTTCGAGTCTCATCCGAATGACTTTGACATTCAGTTCGATTTTTTCGTCAAACTGGGAAGAAAGGGTGAGGCTGGGTACGAACCCAGAAACTCACGATTTACATATTGGCAGGCGAACGTCTTAACCATCCTGCCACCGTCCTTCCATATATATATATATATATATATATATATATATATATATATATATATATATAAAATTTATATATATAATATATATAACAGAGAGAGATAGACTAACGGAATGATGATCATACAATGCACACACACGAGTGCGTATGCACTCACATACATACACACACACACGCACGCACCACGCACTCACTCACTCACTCACACACACACACACACTCACACACACACACACACACACACACACACACACACACACACACACACACACACACACACACACACACACACACACACAGAGGCAGAGAGAAAGAGGGTGGGGTAGTCTAGGCTACTATGTACACGGAGTTAAGTTTAGACAACAAACACAAGAAGTTCAGTATTGTTCCTCAAAGACTCTGAAGACATATTAAAGCAAATAATTGGGGATTAACATGACTAAATAACCAGACACAATGGCAGTACACAGCACCAAGTAATTATTTCGAAACGTCTCGCCGAATCTTCAGACAAGAATAATGAACTGGATCTGGATTAACCTGAAGCCGACATCTTTTTCATGTTAACAATCGATTGTGTCGACAGACTTTGTTTGGAGGTAAAGTTTGGTGAAACGAGCGGCTGGTGGGTTATTAGTTGGTTATTTGAAGATTGTGAGGAGCTTTATTTAACTGCACAAAAGACCATAACAGCTTCATTTTGGGACGTTCATCTCCACTGCATGAAAAGTAAGGGGGCTGTTCATGACGATGCCTTAGATAACCAGCCACCCCTCAGACTGTGTGACAGGGCTTGTGCACTCGGCAGGTTCCCCTCTATGTTTCACCCCAGCATCAACCAGACCCGAGAGATAACAGTCACCTGCAGCGTTGATCACATCGTTTTCAGAAGTTAGGCTAAAACTAAGGGGAACGATTTCAGTTGTGTGGTCTCCCCGTCTTTCCAACCAGGCCATGGTATTTTAACTCCAGATTGGAGCCCGTGGGAGCCTGAACAACCGTGCAAGCTAGTGTAAACCCTCACCTCTTGTGGTTGCTTTCGTGGATGGGTGAGCGTTCGTGAGTCTTTGCTTCGATACAAAAATTTTCACCAGTTCACACAGCTGTCATTGGGTACCTGCCCTCTTTAGGGTCGGGGCGGGTAAAGCAGCGAGGGAGAGGAGATGGGCGCCGCTCTCAATGTGCTGGCCCCTGGAGACGCTGAGGTCTCTGATACCACGCTCCCCAACGACTGCATAGAAACACCTTTACCTACTATGTAAGAGATTTTGAACCCTCCGCCTGACGGCTTGCGGTTTGCAGTTGTATCCACTTCGTCAAAGTCGTAGCGCTTTTTTCAGGTTTTGTGATGGCAGCTAAATAACGGTTGCAGTGATAGCGTCAATTTTAAGAAAGCTGTTTTGCAAACGCACCCATGTGCACTTGAATGCACACAGTACACTTGCGTGCAAACACGCTCTTGCATACAAAAGCGTATGCGTGAAAGTGGAGTTGTGTGCGCTATACTTTTTTTTCAACGCGCAACTTTGTTAGTAAAGAAAAAGAATAAATTTTTAAAAAAGAATAAAGAAACCTTGGAAAATAATGTTTCATAACTCCTCTTATACCACCACCCTCCTCTCTCTCTGTCTCTCTCTCATATATATATATATATATATATATATATATATATATATATATTTTGTGTTGTGTGTTAGTATGGTGTGTGTGTGTGTGTGTGAGTGTGTGTGTGTGTGTGTGTGTGTGTGTGTGTGTGTGTGTGTGTGTGTGTGTGTGCAGTTAGCCACGACGTTTGTGCGTGGCATTTGTCATAAAAATATCAAGAATTCGCCAGCAACCCTCAACCTCCCCCCCCCCCTCAACCCCTTCACCCTATAAAAAAGAAACTAAGCGTGAATTTAAAAAAAAAAAGGCTGTATTGTGTGTGGTATGATGATTATAAAAAAAAACAACAGAAGAAGAGAGAGACAGGGGGGGGGGGAGAGAGACAGAGAGCGAGAGACAGAGACAGACAGAGGCCAACAGGAAGTTGTCAAGGTCTTGAGGAGACACGAAGACATAAGTGAACAAAGGAATGGTGGTCTTTCCCCCCTCCCCCCCCCCCCCCCCCCATCCCCTTCTTTTGCATCCCATTAATTTGCCTTTGTCTCCCTGCTTTCATTCTTCTGTCTTGTCTGGTTGGTTGGCTAGCGGTCACTCTTTTCTGTTGCTCTGTCTGTCTGTCTGTCTGTCTGTCTGTCTGCCTGCCTGCCTGCCTGCCTGCCTGCCTGCCTGTCTGTCTGCCTGCCTGCCTGCCTGTCTGTCTGTCTGTCTGTCTGTCTCTCTCTCTCTGAGAGAAAGAGAAAGAAAAGAAGGTTTATTACAGTTTATTCTTTTATTCCGAGGATAAGAGAATAACATAATATTTACTTTTTTCATCCAACCCCTATGTGTGTTTGTGCATTAAACACAAAAAAGGGAAGGAGAGACAGACAGACAGACAGACAGACAGACAGACAGACAGAGACAGACAGACAGAGAGAGAGGAACGACGTGTTTTTTTTTCAAAATCGAAAGACTTAGATGATAATTATACAGTTCGCAATAAAGGTTGCTATAGAGAAAAATGAAAAGTGTTTGGGATAGTTAGAGGAGTGTTTGTGTATGCTTGCGTGCAGTCACATGTGCGCGCGCTCAGGCACAGACATAACATGCACACACTAGCACACGTGCGCGCGCATACACAACACTCAAACACGTACACAACACACACACGCGCGCGCGCGCGCGCGCCATACACCACAACACACACACACACACACACACACACACACACACACACACACACTGATATCATCTTAAGCCCGTCCTACACGAATCGTGGAAATGACATAATAGATTATTTTAGAAGGAGTGGGCTGGTTAAGATATATTCTGCGATGCACCGCATCTCACTCAGCGCGCGCGCGTGTTTATGTGTATGTGCATGCACGCGGGCATGGTGTGTGCGTGTGCACGCGTGTGTGTGTGTGTGTGTTTGTTGCGTTGGTAACTTTTGCCGAAGTGTTCTCGTGTACTGGTTTTACAGGGTGTAGCAGTGCAGGGCTGGAGGAGGGGGCCGGGACAGGGGCAGAATGGTTCTGTGGTTAGATGCCTTACTCGTAGCTCTTCTGTAACTGAGGGCTCGGATTCCAGTCTCCGCTGAGGTGATTTAGGGATATTTTTCTCCTGGAGTTAACATAGGCGCTGACTCCACTCCGCTGAAAGTCCTTCAGATTCAGACTGTAGTAAACCTTGTGCGAACCCACGCCGAAAATGTTCTGTACACAATTTCAAATCACATTCCGTCCGCTTTTTCCTACACGGGTAGATCTCGTGTCATGATGACATGAACATACCCAGCATGCACCCTGCTACTTGAAGAGGGATGGGTTCCGCCAGGTTCAGTTTACCCCCACGACACTGCTGCCTGAAAAGATTCAGTGCATTGGCACAGCGAGTCTTTGGGAAGTAAGTCACGAGGTGTGCAAATATCTTCATAATTATTTTGCGTATCATTTATCAGGTTTTACTCTGTTCTAGTGGGGGAGGAGGGGGAGGGGGAGGAGATGGGCTGTTTTGCGTCACGGGATTGTAGTGTTGTGGGTATCTGTGTGTAGTTTTTGATTCGGAGAACTGTTTCAAAGCTGATTATGCGTAATGTTGCGAATCGAGTTTGTCTGCTGTCTGTCTGTCTGTCTGTCTGTCTGTCTCTGTCTCTGTCTCTCTCTCTCTCTCTCTCTCTCTCTCTCTCTCTCTCTCTCTCTCTCTCTCTCTCTCTCTCTCTCTCTCTGTGCGCGCTTTAGTTTAGGTTGAGGGGAGTGGAGGTTAGTGAACAAAAGCGCGAGCGCGTGTGTTTATACACACACACGACTGGATGATTGCATGCATGTAGCGAGCGAGTGGTGTGGTTTCTTTTTCTGCTCCCTCCAACATGGCGACATATACTGTGGAGTGGAGGAGTGAGTGAGAATGGCAGTCTGTTCAGAGCACAGTTAGGAACCCATGCCAAGAAACTGGGAAAAGGTAGAGTTTGGGTGGGGGGAGGGGGAAGGATGCTAGTTCAGACGGGGGAGGGGGGGGGGTAGGAAGGGGGCGCAAGACGTGGTGTATTACAGGTTGGTAGTTAATTAAAGTAGGCTATCTTCTGTAGACCTGTGCTTAGAGCTTTCTCGTCTTCTTCGTCGCCATTCTTCTTCAGTTCTTTAGAAGCCTTCCATTTCAGGATTCTTCTTCCTCCTCCTCCACCTCCCCTCGTCTTCTTCTTCGGAATTCTTCTTTTTCTTTTTTCTTTTCTCCTTCTTCTTCTCCTTCTTCTTCTTCCTCGTCTGCTTTTTTACTTCTTCTACTTTTTCTTCTTCTTCTCTTTTCTCTTCACTCTCTTCTCCACTCTTCTCCTTTCCTCTCTTCTCTTACCTTTTCTTCTTCTTCTTCTTCTTCCTTCTCCTTCTCCTCCTCCTCCTTCTTCTTTCTCAGAATTCTCCTTCATAAGAAGTTTTCTTCTTTTTTTCTCCTGCATAAGAAGTTTTCTCTCTTCGTCCTCCGTGTTTTCTTTTTTTTTTCATTGTCTTCTCTTTTCTTTTTTCCCTGGTTCCTTTCCTTCATCTCAACAATAAGATATATGACCCTTTCCCCTTCTTTGCGGTGATGGAGGGAGGGTTTTTTCTGTTTGTTTGGTGGGGGTTGTTTTTGTCGCCCGAGGAATAAGAAGAAATGCCTGCAAATTGAAGACAGCGACAGTCTGGGACTGTGCTGAGGGAGAAGAAAGGGAAAGGAGGGGGGGGGGGGGGAAGGGAGGGGGGAGGGTTTCAGCCCAAACCCAAACCCCCCAGAAGCTGGCATCATTCGGAGTGCAGTGTGCACAGTGTGTCCATCCCTCTTTCCAGTCCTCCCCCTGTCGCCACACATCACACATCGCACCGCTCTGCGGGGATTGCCGCCACCACTTCTACTGTAGTGTGGGCGTTACGTCACTAACGTGCGCATGCATGCATCCATACACATGCACGCATGTGCGCAAAAACGCAAGTATGCAGACATGCATACAGGTAGACACCAGACATACACGCTCGGGTGCTCGCATTCGCGCTCGTACAACTGCCGCGCTCAGAGACACGCAGACAGACAGACAGACAGACGACAGACAGACACGCACGCACGCACGCACGCACCACCACACAACGCACGCCACCACGCACGCAACACACAACACACACCACACACACACACACACACACACACACAACACACCACACACACACGAAGCCTAACTTTGGCGCATGGCGTAGGTTGCCGAAGAGGAATTTCCAGAAATTGTCTGGAACCAAAAGTCTGTGTGCACCGAACGCCCTCTCTTCTGCCTTTGCACCCAGCATCCGTGTTATCTGTCGTTTTTATTTCCTCCTGTATCGTCTGCTGTGTGTGTATATCACTATGTCAGTGGGGGGAAGAATAGAGAATAATGCGAACCCTTATTTTGTTGCGTTGTCTCGTTCACAAAATGGAAACTTTGGCAACAGGTAGGGTCGGTGTTTGGCAGTACCGTTCCCCGTCTCAGAGACTTACAGGTCGTGGGTTCGAGTCCCAGTGTCTAAAACCCCCGTTTAAACCCAAACTTGTCCCCCTCATCCACTAGACCTGGAGTGGGGGTCTGGGGGTTTTGATGAGAGGATAAACCGAGGTCTCGTGTGTGACATATTTAGTATACGTAAAAGAACTTTCGGCAGCCAGAGGTATTTCCCTGGCAAAATTCTGTACAAAGAAACCTCTCCCATAGGGAAACAAAGAAACATACCGGCACGAAAATGGGTGGTGCTCTTGTGGCGACGCACTCTCCCGGGAAGAAGAGTCCGAATTTCATGCAGAGAAATCTACCATGATTGAAAGTGGTATATAATACATAATACAATCAGTACAATACAGCACCATACATTAGGCCTACATCATAGTACAACACAATACATGCATTTCAATTTCACCTTCGCCTATCTCGTAGTCTGGTAGACCGTTGGGGCACCACTGAAGATTTTGCAACCAGCTTCCTGCACTTCTCGTGGTTCTTACTTTTCCGTAGCAAGTCGTTCCACCCAATACAAGGCCGGTCCACTCTCTGATGTTGTTTTATCATCGTTTCCTCTGTCTGCCTCTCCTTCGTCTCTCTCCTGTTACTGTTCCCTGTAAGTCGTCTTGGCCAATTCAGATTTTGGTGTGACGTGCCCGTACCACTTTAGTTTCTCACTGAAGCCAGGAGATCTTCATATCACGTGAAAGAATCCAAGACAGCAAGAGGGTATGTCGTGTCCATCTCATCTTTAGAGTGTAGTCATCAGGACCCAAGGTTTTCGAGTGGCGTCGTGTTGTTTTGTAAAGCCAACGCAGTAGTTATATAATATACGTATTTGCTGTTATTGGAAACTGCTTCTCTGTGTGGTGTTTTTTTTTGTTTTTTTTTTTTTTTTATATCGAGGATAATGGATGTGTGTGTGTGTGTGTGTGTGTGTGTGTTGTTGTGTGTGTGTGTGTGTGTGTTGTGTGTGTGTGTGTGTGTAATCAAGAGCAGATGAATGCTGGAAGGAGTGTAAGCACTTTAGATAAATAACATCGTGGGCTGTTTCTGTGTGTGTCGCTATTACTTAAATTCTCTCTGTTCCTCTCTTCTTGTTCCAAGTAATGTCGTTTTGTCTTGGAGTCTCTCTCTCTCTCTCTCTCTCTCTCTCTCTCTCTCTCTCTCTCTCTCTCTCTCTCTCTCTCTCTCCTCTCTCTCTCTCTCTCTCTCTCTCTCTCCACACACACACACACACACACACACACACACACACCTACTCATCACCTACTGTCGATTCTCTTTCTCCTACGTCTCTCTTCTCTGTCTCTCTCGTCGTCTCTTCGTCTCTCTGTCTTCTCTCCTCTGTCTCTGTCTGCTCTCTCTTCTCTCTCTTCTCTCTCTCTCTCTCTCTCTCTTTCGTCTCTTCTCTCTCTCTCTCTCTCTTCTCTCTCTCTCTCTCTCTCTCTCTCTCTCTCTCTCTCTCTCTCTCTCTCTCTCTCTCTCTCTCTCTCTCTCTAAACGCTGGCAGACAGAACATTAGGGCAAAGAGTGGGAGTGTTGCCACATGTGAGGTGGCATGGCAGTGAATGACCTGCTTTTCTCTTTCTTCGGCTGCTTTGCCTGCCTGCCTGCCTGCCTGCCCTGCCCCCTTATATCACTCTCTCTTTCCTTATCTCTCTCTGTCGTTAGTCTGTCTGTCTCTATGTCTGTCTCTCTCTAACGCACACACACTTACTACATACATACAACATCAGACATCATACACAACAACATACATACATACTTCTAAAAAAAAAACCCCGCCCCACCATCGCACACATATTATTTATTTCAGTTTATTCTTTCATTTTGAGGATAAGGAAATGACTTATCGTGTACTTTTTTCCAACCAGTCCCCATGTGTAAGCAGTTTTATAAATTTAGTCATCCTTTTTCCAGAGAGAGACAAAGAAAGACACTGAGAGATATATACAGAGACATAGAGAGAGCGAGACAGAGACGGAGATTACACATACAGTACTTTCAGTGACTCTCCAAGAGAACGATGCCTGTGGTCTAAAGATCACGTGTTTGTCCCATGTAGGCGCAGTCATCGGTAAATCATATTTCCATAACCATCCCCACCCCCACCCCTAAACCCCACTTCCTACCTATCTTCAAAATCCCGAAGTAGATTGAACCTTCACCCGGGGTATTTAACAAACATGATCAAAAATATGTGGAAATAGAACCCCAAACCGCCCCAGAATCCAAGACTAAAAATCGGCACAGAATTTAATAGATTAGGACCAGACCTGTTACGGAAGCCAGCAGCTGCCGGTGAAAGCTGGAGACTTGATGAAACATGCTCATCTCGCCGATTGTGGGGACCCCCGGGGCAACGGAAAGAGACGAGGAGATAGGACACGTGACTCCCTCAAGCAGTTACCTCCCTTGGTCACGTGTTTCTGATGTTTCCTTTTCGGGTGGGGGCGGTCCGAGTGCTATGTTCTTAATTGCTTGTTGTCCTTGAGGTCATTGATCAGAGACGCTGTTTAAAGGGTGAATAGCCAGTGGTCAGGGTGTCATGCTCCTGATCTGACGGTAACTAAG
>CM060322.1:34950645-34955645 GCA_030674155.1 Stramonita haemastoma
GAGGTCGATGACAGCAGGGCAGTTTATGATAACACTACAGGCTAAAGTGACGGCACGTGGGCTTGTGTGTCGTCAAGACTGCCTCGGTATGAAGCTAGCCGTCCTACGTTTTCCGAGTGGACCGTTTTCACTAAGTAATGATCAGCTATGCTGTTGTAATGGGTGACCAGGAGAGTTTCATTGTTTGGATTGTTTTTGTTTTTGTTTGTTGGGGGGGTATCTTTTTTTTTTTGGGGGGGGATGTTGGACGGGGGAGTGGGGTAACCTTTTTCTTCTACAGTCTGCCTGTTTCTGTCTGTCTGTCTGTCTGTCTGTCTGTCTCTGTCTCTCTCTCTCTCTCTCTCTCTCTCTCTCTACACACACACACACACACACCACACACACACGTGCGCGCGCGCACCGCACGCACGCACGCACACGCACGCACGCACACACACACACACACACACACACACACACAACGCACACACACACACACAGATGTTCCTGTCCAGTAGAAATCTTTCTCTTTTTCGGTGGAGGTCAAGCAAGGAAGCATTGAGACGGGGAAAAGTTGTCAGTAATAAATGACATCGACAACAACACAACAACAACAACAACAACAGCTATGAGCCAGGGGCGGGTGACAGAGGGGTCACTATGGGGTCAACAGGGACAGGCCGCACAGTAGGTCACTTGCTTTGGTGCTTGGCGCGGAGGGCTTTGATTTTTTCTTCATTTTTCTGTTCTGTTTTCTTTACTCAGAAGGCCTTACTTTCTGTCTCTAGGACATGTATCTCTATCATGGCATCTTGCACACATAACAAAAACACCCTCTCCTCCCACCCCCAAAAGAGTAGGCCAGGTAACGGCCAAAGGGATGGATGACACACACACACACACACACGTACATACCCAGCATGCACCCTAAAGAAGGACAAGCTGTGCTAGATTTGATTTGGGGGAGGGGGGGGTATCTTTTTTTTTCCTGTGAAGGTTTCCTACAGAAAAGTTTTTGTGAAGCCATGGATCTAGTGACTTGGCCACCTAACAAACCAGAATAATACTTTACACAAAGAGTGTGTTCTTTGGCAAATTATGATTCATGGAGATGCTTTTTCTTTTCGCTTTCTTGTCTGCTATGTGACAATAGGCACAGGGTGGTGCAGACCTGAAGA
Source organism: Stramonita haemastoma (assembly GCA_030674155.1). Classification (NCBI taxonomy): domain Eukaryota; kingdom Metazoa; phylum Mollusca; class Gastropoda; order Neogastropoda; family Muricidae; genus Stramonita; species Stramonita haemastoma. The sequence continues at coordinate 34,951,803 of CM060322.1, forward strand.
CGGACAGTTGGTAGAAAGGGATCTTAAGTGAAATTAGTTTGTACTCCTTTCCTCTTGTCCACGTCTTGCCCAGGTTGTGCAGAACTTCACTGGACGCCACTGTTTAGTCGGATGGTTAAGAATGCACGTCCGTTTTTCTTCTGTGAAAACGTAAGTGCATGCGTTCTTGAATTTGTGTGTACACACTCACATGCGTGTGCAAGCATCAAGTGTGCGCTTGCGTGCGCGCTTACATTCACATGCGCACAGGCGCGTTTGTTGTTTTTGCTGGAGTTGTTTTTTTGTGTGGTGGGGGGGGGGGGGGGTACTCACTAAAAGTAAACACTAGCCAGCCAGCTACCCCCTTCATGTATGGGCTAGTGGCCTTTTTGTGAAATAGTTTGAGCTCTCTCTCTCTCTCTCTCTCTCTCTCTCTCTCTCTCTCTCCCCTCTCTCTCTTCCCTCCAGTTTCATGTGGGTCGTACAATGAGAACAACTGTACATACTAACCCCGAAGTCTGACCGAAGCTGCCCAACACCACAGAGAGAGAGAGAGAGAGAGAGAGAGAGAGAGAGAGAGAGAGAGAGACAGGAGAGAGAGAGAGAGAGAGAGAGAGAGAGATAACGCCATCTTACCGTTGTATCAGCGTGGTAAAAGTACATCAGTCTTGAGGCGAGGTGTTATCAGCCAGAGGTTTGTCGTCTTCGTAAGCAAACTTCAGTACTATACTTAGTCTTTGATCTGCGCTCTCTTTTCCCCAGGCTGTGCTTCTCCCTCACGCCTCCGCCGTGGGGTTTGAACCCTTGACTCAAGACGTTCTGAAAGACCTCGGTCGAGCTTGTGGGTTCGCACTATTACCGTCTACCACCTCAGGTCTAAATCGGGGTGTTGTGTATCGCGGGGTGTGAGGGGGGGGGGGGGGGGTCTCTCTGAGGTTCCGTTCAGCTCGCACATTTCGTTCGTTGTTTTTGGGTTTTTTCTATAATGGAGTTCTGTTACATGAACAAGAAAGAGGTGGGCTCTGCCGGATTCGTTTTATTCGCTGTACGCAGTCTTCTTGTCGAACGCTCAGACAGCAAGTATTGTTGTCTGTCCTATGAGCGGAAAGTCGGTGTATATAATGTAATACACTACAGTACAATATCACCCACAGACCGTATCCTGTTGCTCGGTGGTTCCTATGTAAACACTTCCTGTCTCAGCAAGGGAGAGGTTTGTCGTTCGAATCTTTGTGCGAAATCAGAAATTTCCTTGCCACTCCCTTAGACTTTGAGTAATGCCCTGGGTAATAGTCTTTCGTAAGCAACTACAACCAAAGCTCTCTGTGTGCAACATGCATTTAGTCGTGCACACACAAAAATTACATGAAAACAAGAGAGTTGTCCCGGTGGGTTTTTTTTAATGTAAAATCCTTACTGTAATGCGCGCACACACACACATACAATAACACACACGCACAAACAATAACACACACACGCGCACGCACACACACAAAACACACACACACACACACACACACACACACACACACACACACACACACACACACACACACACAGCAGGGTGAGAATCTTCTCCGCTATGGATAGAAATCAGAATACATTTATTGAAATATGATACTGCCATGTATACAGTATTATATACTAACATAGCCACCAATACAAAAATACAACTTATGAGGAAAACAAAGCAATATTTTACATTAACGATATATATATAAATAAATATATATATATATAATATATATATACATATATATAATATTATATATTATATAATATATATATACATGCATACATATGTATAACATATAACACACACACACACACACCACACACACACACACACACCACACACACACACACACAAACATACAAGATTCCTTAGAATGATAATGTCATAGAAAAAAATACTATTTTGGAAGAGAAACAAAAAAGCAATCATTTATTTCTTCTTCCTCCTCTGTCTCGAACTCTTTGAGGCAGCAACTCTCATTGTCTGTCATATGAGCAAAACTGCTTCACGCTGCTGTGAAAGGCCTGATGTCAGGCCCAGCGCTTTGGACTTCGGCATGGAGGATATTGTTGTATTGAAACTCTTTGTGCAAAAAAAGGCAGGAGAATGGACAAGGATTTGACAGAAAAGGAACAAGGCAGGAACAGAGAGGGATAGAAAAGAGGGAATTTCTAGCACAGAATTTCTAGAAGGTGGGATGTTATTTATTCTGACTGGCCCCCTTGGCATCCCCACGGGGGATATGATTTGACTAACGGCAGCAGTGGAAACGACTGGTCGCGACCAACACATTTGAACATTTCATTAAAGCTGAACGCGTCTTATGGAAGACGAAGCGTTGAGGCTTTGTGCCGCGACAGACAGACAGACAGACCTACAGGTCTGTAGGCCTAGCATCCCCCAACAAGCCTTCGCATGTCGGCGCTCGCTTTCCGCGGCGGGGCGTGACGTCACGTACGCACGCGCGCGAGAGAGCCCGGTATCTTCATTGATAAACTCTGGCTGTGGCCGTGTCTCCCCATTCTCTGTCTTCTCTCCAGCCTGCTCCTGCTGCCATTCCCACAGGCACACCAGGCCTCCCTCACTACCCCTTCTGACGACGTCACCACCACCGTTCTGCATGCAGCATTGTCGGTCGGCATCTTCGCAAAACATAGGTGTGTCGGTGACTCCGGTCTTTGTTTTTGTTTATACACAGTATTGTTGTTTTGGTTCGTTTCCCTGTGCGTAAAAGGGATTTTGTGGACTAGGATTTTCTATACCAGTCGGGTTTGGTTGACTTGTTTTCCCCAAAAGGAGGGGCAGAAAAAAAACTGGATGCTTATGTTTGCCAAGTGTTGTGATATGACTCAAGACGTTGCGGTTGTGTGGAGTGTTCTTGGAACAAAATCAGTCGTGGACAAGCAGATGTTGTGCAGTGACCTGTAATGCTTTCTGATGTCCACACTTGACGGCATCGGTGGTCAGCGCTTTGAGACTGGACAGTACGTTCTGTTGGCTGACTTGTGGGACAACAGCCTGTTATTGGCTGATTGAATTGACCTCAGGCCTGTTATTGGCTGATTGAATTGGACACCAGCCTGTTATTGTTGATTGATTGACCTAGGCCGTTATTGCTGATTGAATTGACCTCAGGCCTGTTATTGGCTGATTGAATTGGGACACCAGCCTGTTATTGGCTGATTGAATTGGGACACCAGCCTGTTATTGGCTTAGTGTGTGGGACACGCGCCAAACGGTGGGCCAGAAGCGGCGACACACGAAACCCATCAGCTTCTAGCTGTCGGAACAGTGGCCACTCCTCGTTATTCCCAAGCCTGGTTCCTCCACCCCTTCCTGAGCGGTGCTTCTGCCCCGAACCCTGTGTGTGTGCATGCTGGGCCGGCAGAGCTAGAAGCAGGCGTCCTGAGCAGAGAGAGCGCTAATTTAGCTCCGTCCATCCATCCCTGCTCAGCACTGAGCAGCAAGGAGCGACCGTCCTGAGGATGCCTGCTCTCTGCACCCTCCTCCCTCCTCCGCCTCCTCCTCCTCCTCTCTCTCCTTCCCTGTCGCTCAGAGGCCACCAGATGCAGGAGTCCCGCATGGAGACAAGCCTGACCAGGATGCTGTCGGCGCTGAAGACAGAGACCTTTCTGTTGACCGTCACCACCTCCTCCGCCCCCACAGAGCTCCGCTACCGCTCTGCCTGTGAGTGTTGAGGCTGCCAGTCATAGTCCTGTAATATGTTGGTTAGGAAAAGGGGGGAGGTGGGGGGGTAGCCAGGTGGTTAGAGCGTTCAGCTCGCGATCTGACGGCCCGGGTTCCAGCCACTACAGAGATTTTTCTCTTTTTTTTACCCTTTGGAATAA
>CM060322.1:34960645-34998145 GCA_030674155.1 Stramonita haemastoma
TATGCATACGTGTTGCATTGTTTTTTTAGTTGCTTGAACATTTTATGTGCTTGTGTATATTATTGTTATATGTCTTTTTTTTGTAAACCTCTTCAAATGGGGCCATGGCCTTTCTGAATAAATATCATTATCGTTATTGTTCTCTCTCTCTCTCTCTCTCCTTCCTCTCTCTCTCTCTCTCTCTCTCTCTCTCTCTCTCTCTCTGCATCCTTTCTCCCCATCTTCACCCACCCACCCCCCTTTTCCCCCCAATAACCTCTGATGTACGTTGATGAAGACCTCACTGTTGTCTGCTGTCTTGTGTGATGCTGTTGTGAAGGGGAAGGATTTATGACCACGTGTGTGGAGGATTTTTGTGTGGGTTTTTTTCTTTACTAATAAATCGCTTCTGACGCCATAGCCCCGCGCCGCGCGCGCGTGTGTGTGTGTGTGTGTGTGTGTGTGTGTGTGTGAGACAAATGATCTTCTCGCCCATATTAACTACACACACACCTGTTTTTTTAATATTCTTTTCTCGGTTTTTGGTGATGGGGGGGTGTTTCCTTATTGTTTTTTGTTGTTGTTGTATATATTTTGGGGTGGTGGTGGTGACGCCCTTGTTTTTATGTTTTCTACCCGGATCTACTGTCAAAAGTCGCTAAACTCCACCTAACCACTGCCAGTCTACAGTACAGTCCCGCATTCTCCACCCCTCAACCCTACCCCCACCCCACCCTCCATTCCTGATTTGTAGAAAGCGATGTCTTTACCGTTAGTGTGTGAGAATAGCAGTCACTGCGTTGTGGAAAAAATCCCCCTGTAACATTCCCTGTAGTGTATTAATAGTAGTCAGTGCGTTTTGAAAGAGAGAGTGTTGTGTGTGGTGTGTGTGTGTGTGTGTGTGTGTGTGTGTGTGTGTGTGTGTGTGTGTGTGTGTTTATATATTAGCAGTAACTACGTGTTGGCCAAATTCCCAGAGTGTACAAGTAAAGTTGGGTGGAGTACTGTTAGGAACTGCCCCGTTTTGATTAAAGGCTTGTCAAGTTTAGACTGCCATAATTATTCTCTCTCTCTCCTCTCTCTCTCTCTCCCTCTCTCTCTCTCTCTCTCTCTCTCTCTCTCTGGGTGTTCCAGTTAAAGCTCCAAATAAGATGATCTATGGTGACTTGGGGAGATATCCTCTGTATGTAAATTCTTGTGTTTCTGCCATGCAATGCTGGTTTATGCTGTGACAAAATGGAAACTAAAAGACTGCCCTACAAGGCTTATCAGATGCTGCATAATTTAGATGGAACAGGGAAGAATTGCTACGTAAAAAAGTAAGGGAAATTTTATGCAAGACAGGATTTCAATTTGTTTGGGAGCAGTAAGGTGGGGGGGATATTAAAGCTTTTTTACATCTATTTAAGCAGAGACTCGTTGATACCTCTATACAAGAGTTGTTTTCCACGATTGAAGATCGAAATAGATATGAAGATTATAGATCATTTAAAACAATTTTTGAAAGAGGAAAAATAGATTAATGATATCTACTGCTTTAGGGAATGCAAATGTGCATCAATACAGTGATGTCCTTTTTGTATGTCAGTAACCGAAGATTAACATTTTCTTTTTGACTGTCCCATGTATTCGGATCTTAGAAATAAATTCCTGGGGAATATAATCACAGTTCCCATTCACGTGTTGCTGAAACTGTTAAAACAAATACTCATCAGATGCACAGTGTCTCCCGATATGTCTTCCACTCAGTTAGCAGAAGAAAGAGATGTATTGTCTGATTTCAATATCTGTTGTTGAGGTATAATGTGTTAGCTTGGCTGGTTGGTTGCATTTTTTTCCTTTCGATAGTGCACTCCAGATGTCTTAAATGTACAGCAAGGGTCAAGCGTATGTCTGTTGCAAGATGGTGGCTTCTTTTCAGTGTGTTTGATCTTTATATTAATTTTGGTTTCAACGGTTCATGTCAATTTTTCTATCCCCGAGTTGTGATTTTGGTATGTTTTTAAATTTATCAGCATGTTCCTGCATTACTATACCCGTTCCCCCAATTGGTTGTATTGTGGCCTAAGGCCAAAGCACCATTGTCTTTGTCTCTGTCTGTCTGTCTGTCTGTCTGTCTGTCTCTCTTATTGTTGCTCCTGTTGCTATCACTGTTATTACCTATGTTTTATCCTCACCTCTCCCTGCCTGTCTCTGTGCTCTATCCCAGTGCCCAACCTCTCGTGCTCACTGTCTGTCTGTGTGTCTGTGCGCCCTACCCTAGTGCCTCATCTATCTGTGTGTATGCTGTGTCAGGAGCGGGAGCTGGTGAAGACCTTCAAGATCCCCCCCACCACGCTGGTGACCTACCTGATGCACCTGGAGGACCACTACCACCGCGACACCCCCTACCACAACTCCATCCACGCCGCCGACGTCGTCCAGTCCACCCACGTCCTCCTCTCCGCCACTGCCCTCGAGGTCAGTGTGCTAGTCTTGCGCGCGCACATACACACACACATACATACACACACATACATACATACACACACACGTCTTAGCTAAGCTTTAGTTAGTCTGTCTATCCGTCTAAAGCCAATGAAGGTCAATGCCCTCCTCGAAGGGGTGGAGACAGGTATGGTTTACATGATACATAAAGTACAGATCAGCCACTCATTCACAATTTGTACAAAACTACCCGAATCGTGAATATATATATATATATATATATATATATATATATATATATATATATATATATATATATATATATATATATATTGTGCAGCTGTCTGGCCCAAATATTACGAATAATAACTGAACTTAAAGATCGAGCTACCTCCTTCCTTTGGGATACTTTGTAAAAATTTATACAGCAAGTTTTCTAACGATGTCTTAATTCTTTGACATCATAGAGAGAGAAGGGGGGGAGGGGGCAGGGCGTACAGAGAGAGAAAGGGGGGGGGGGGTGTAGGAGGTGAGAAAGCGCACAGAGAAGAGAGGGGGGGGGAGGGGACAGTTGCTAACAGGACATTTTCTCAAAGGTGTTTACCAACAAAATTCCTGCCCTGCAACAAAGATCCCAAAACAGGCAGATACTACAGAAGGATAGGGGGGAGTAGGGGGGGTGGCGGGGGGGGGGGGGGGGGGGGGGGGGCAGCAGCAGCAGACAGACCCACAAGACACAATCGCTGTCTACCCTGACATCTTCCCTAAGGTCTCGCCTTCTGACGTCATATTCTCGCGGCGGACGTGACGAAAGTCAGCGAGAAATGGGGAGACAACGGCCCCGGAATAACACGGCGCGTTATCTCCCCTCCCAAGCTGGGCCGTGCCAGTTAACCTGCCTGCCCATTTCGCACTTATTATCACTTTGCTAGTGAGGTCTGTGTGTGTGTGTGTGTTGGGGGGAGGGGATATTTATTGCTGATATATATGCATTTCTGCTCCTCCTCCCCCCCTCCCCCCCCGGCCCTTCCTGAAACTTTGTCTTGTCCAAGACAAGAATTTATCCTGAAAAATCTTGCAAAATACTAATATAAAACAAGATATATCACATTCAGTCGACACCCTTTCACAAAGAGTTGACATAATAAAACATATCGTTAAAAAATATGATGATTAACCTGAAACTATCTGCAATAATATGTATACATCAAAGTTCGTGCTCATTGAAAAAAAAAAAAGAGTATACTTAGCTTTTTGGGGACAGTTACAGTTTGGGACATACCTTTATTCTCCTCTCACCTCTGAATGTGATAGCTAAAAATAGTTGAAGACAGAGAACTCCTGCATCTTCTTCCAGTTTGGGTATGGAGTTTGCTAAAGGCAGGTTTGAGGGGGGGGGGGGGGGGGGGGCATAGACAGAAGTAGCAGAGGTTAGGCTATCAAATCAAATCAAATTGTTTTATTTCGAGGATAATGAATAAGCACTTATGGGTTTTTGTACATCCAATCCCCGCCCTTATCAGGTATAACATGATAAAAAAAAACCTCTTACTAAATATAAGAAACAAACAAAACCAAACAAACAACAACTTGAAGACAATATGAAGAGGAAAAAGGTTATAGATAGAGGGGGGAGAGTGTGCATGCGTGCGTGCGTGCGTACAGGTGTTGAGCAATGTCAGTCAGGAAGAGGATAGAGAGAAGCGAGAGCCACGCAGTGTCCCTCCTGAGACATGATGATACTAAAGAGGGTAGGGGAGGGAGTTTCGTGTCTGCCATCATGTTTTATGATCACAGCAGACCAGGAGGTTATCTGCCCCTTCCTGGAGACCTACGTGCAGTTCCTCTGTCAGCAGCCCCCCCCCCCCCCCCCCCCCCCCCCCCCCCCTTGTGAACACTGCCCCTGCCTACTGCTGTATCTGTCCATTCCCCCATCCCACCCTCTGATTTCTCCCTTATTATAATAATGGAATGTTGTCTCTGCCACACATTGCAGAACTGGAGTTCTCCAGTTCTGCAATCAGCTGTGCTGAAGTCATCCTTCTCAAAACTGGGAAGCCTAAGCAAGAGGTGAAGTGTGGAGATTGATTTTTTTGTTTTTTGGGGGGAGAGATTGATTTGGGAAGACAGGGGGGGGGGGGGGAGAAGAGAAGAAAGAAGTAGAAGGGGGTATTAGTAACTCAGGGTGAATGTTTCCGTAAGACAGATCAAGAACAACTAGAAGAAAAGGAGAAAAAGAGAGAGAGTGGGTCACTAACACTCGTCAAAGTACCGTTAGAACAGCCAGCTGGACGGACGTGCCTCATCAAAGGGTCAGTCCCCTTTGGGGCGTGGTGCTGGGCTTGGGTTAGGGGGCACACATCTTGACTGCATTTCTCCAGTGTTGCATGCAGGCAGGGCTGATTGGGGGGGGGGGGGGAGCTACTGTCCCGCACAGCAGAAAATGACACCTTATGAGTTGTGACTATGCGGGTGAATAGCGTGTTTCCAGACACAACTTAGCCTGTACACAACAACCAACCATTCCAACAACAAACTGACAAAGAAAGTAAGAATCAGACTGAAAGAAATATCGGGGTTGGGTGGTTGTTTGTTTTTTGTCCCCTCGCTTCCACACATCTTGGTGAGAGACAGCATTGGATAAACGATGCGATTCGTGGCTGTAAAGATTAGTTTCCAAACAAGTCGCTTCTTTTTTTCGCCTTGTAACAAGGTTGGGGGGGGGGGGGAGAAAAAAAACGTAAAAAGCAAAACTTGACGATCCAAGCGGTTTGCAAAGCAAGTGTTGGGTTTATTCCAAACCTTTTCTGACCTGCTTGTGGCCAGATGCATTAAAGGTTATGCTGTGAAAACGAAACTTCAGACTTCTGACATTTTTAGCAGCATCCCGTTCTCGATGTCTTTGCTTCCACCCACCCCCCTCTTCCTCTTGCCCTCTCCTCTACGGCAGCTAACAACGCAATCTTCTCTGGACTGGGGTGTGGTGACCTTAGGCTTGGCTTTAGAAGGCAACAGACAAGCTCACCCTGACCTTTTTTTTTTTTTTTTTTTTTTTGAAATGACCTTCCCTTCTTAACGATCATTCCGTGACGACATTTGGAGCTGCTGTCAACAGCATGTCTGACGTCGATACGCGCTGACGTCACAGCAGCCCGGATCGCTGAAGAAAACGACGTAAGATGGGAACAGCACCCTTCGATTTATGTCAAGATATTCAGCTGTCTCGCTGTCCCTATCCCATTTTAAGAAAAACATAATAAGAAAAAGAATCTGCCGGCAAGCTTAATTTAGACCTATGTAAGGGTTTTTTTCTTCTAGCGCTCAAAAAGAAATTGCCTACGGTGGCATTTTTGGCCAGGTCGAGGAAAACTTGAGGGGGGTGTGGGAAAAGAAGACAATTAAAAAAAAAATTATATATTATATAATATAATAAAGCAATCAACATAAATTGACATACACGTCATAACTGAACAGACAATGCATCATCAGCATCAAACACTCCCTCTTGCTTCTCTCCAGCCCACTTTTCTCATCTTCCTCCCTCCCTCCCTCCCTCCCTCTCTTTCTTCCCTCCAGCCAGTGTTCAGAAGTCTGTAGAGTTCAAAATGTATGAACTGCGTGGTTTCAAGGATTTCTGAAACGCGTGGTGTGCTAGCTTCTGATGTCGGATGCGGCTCCCATAATGACATCATATTTTCTCCACTTTGGGGTTGTTGGGGTTTTTTCGGGGGGGGGGGGGGGGGGGGTTGCTATGCTTTTGTGGTTGTTTTGGGTGTTGGTTTTTTTTTAGTCCTCTCCCTCTTTGTTCAAGAGAATGTAAAGTGAATTTTGCACAGTTGGTTATTGGAAGTTTCAAGGTGGATAACTGCACGTCAAAGAGAAAGCATGATTCCCCTTTCCCTTCAAAAATGTCTGCAATTGCTATCAGATTCTAGTCTACACTTCAAAGAGGAGGAATAAATTTCTAGAAATCACACTGTTGATAACCACACTTCAAAGAGAGGGTTGTTTTTTTTTCATATAGATAAATTATATTTAAATGACACGATAAACCACACACACACACACACACACACACACACACACACACACACACACACACACACACACACACACACACAGTCTCTTCAAAGGTAAAGTTAAACCAGCCCAGTCTTCAGACACTGTCCCACGAGGACCCCATGAAAAAAGACCCAACTAAGAACGATGGAGTTTTTCTTCTTTTTCCTCCTTCATCATGCTTATCTATTTGATTGAACTGACGCCAAGCTGGGAAGGAGTGAAGGAAGGGAGGGAGGGAGGGAGTCAGGAAGGAATTCATCCTGGCCCTAATGATGAATGAACACCGCGGAATGAAGAAGAAGGAGCCACCACCTTCAGTGCTGACTTAGATAACCCGCAAATGCAGGCCTCTTCTCCCATCGTATGCAAAGAACTTTCGGGTGCTCCAGAGAAGAGAGAGAGAGAGAGAGGGGGGGGGGGGGAGCGAGGATCAAACGCATTGGTCTTCTTGGTCATATTCCGGGGGGGGGGGGGGGGGGGGGGGGGTTAAGGGATAAAGGAATCTAAAATATTCATTCCACTGGAAACACGAAGCCTTCAACCCTTCCCATCATTCCGTCTGCTCTCGCGTCATTTCCGGCGCGTGTCTCATCAACGTTATCAGTCAATTCTCCTCCCTCCCCTCTCTTTTTCCTCCCCCACTCCTCCTTTACCCCCAAACCCTACCTGCTGTCTCTCGTATCATTCCTTGATTTTCTTTTTTCTTTCTTTTTTTTTTTGGTGCAGACAAGGCTTTGACATTCCGGAACTTATTACATTGGGTGGAGAGAGAGGGTGGGGGAAGGAGAGAGAGAGAGAGAGAGAGAGAGAGAGAGGGGGGGGAATGAACAACATAGGGAAGGAATATTACGGTTCTGTGTTGTCTGGGCTTGTTTTTTTTTTTCGCTTTCTAATAGTTTCCATGAAGATATCCTTGTTGCTCTTGTACACACTGTGGTCAGAGGATGAATTAAATATGGTCGATCTCTGTAACCAACTGTCACAGGAAGAAGAGGAAAGAACGGAGGAAAGGGAAAGGGAAGATGATCAGTGTGCTGCTTTAAACAGGGTTTTACAACAATTCATGAAGCAGGGAACACGTATAACACAAAAAGTATGACCAGCATAGCAACAACAAGCTAGTACTATATATTGTGCTGCTCAAGTACAACATCAAGTACAACATCAGCATTCACATGGCGGCTAATAATCCTTAATATGACCACAGAAGAAAATGAGAAAACATTACAAAATAGAATGGTAACAGCATTAACATACACAGATATGGGTGATTTTTTCCCCAGAAAGACATGGCTATTGAATGAACAGACATGGAGGGTGAGGGCTGTTATCCTTCGCTTTTCTACCCATCCCTAGAACGGTGTGGTTTTATGTAACAGACCATGAGACTAGGATTTTAACATTTTGTGTGTTCGAAAAAACACACACAAAACATACAAAGTGAATGGAATTGAAAGTGTCATTCAAAATAGGAGTGAAGTTACATGGTTTGTTCGTTTTACAGTAACACAGTTAGATGTTTATTGCGTACCGTGCACCATCCTCCCCACATTCTTACAATTGTACTTGCATATTAGTTCTGAAAGGACCCTCTCTCTCTCTCTCTCTCTCTCTCTCTCTCTCTCTCCTCTCTCTCTCTCTCTCTCTCCTCTCTCTCTCTCTCTCTCCTCTCCTCTCCTCTCCTCTCCTCTGCCTGTGCAGTCACTACATTATCAGAGTATGGGCGAAAAGTGATGGGAAAGCTTTATCGGGGCTCATTCATTGCAGTGTGGTGGAAAGGACTGGCTCCTTGGCATCTTAATCACCCGCTTCTTGCGATAAAGCCTCCCCATTCCTCCCCCCTTCTCTCCCTCCCCCCCTTCCGCTATTCCTGCATTCCTTCTGTGATGCTGGTAGCGATGATGACAGGTCTAATACGATCCGACCAATCCTTCGGTAGCGTCATCGCTTTTCCGGTTGTTTTTTTTTTGTTACGGTCAACATCATTCATTCTATACACAATGTGAGGGTATAGAAAGAAAGTTAAGTATAGCGTATAGAATATTGCGTCTGTGCATATAGTGAGTGCATAGCTGTTGCAGACAGTGCTGATAACGGCAGGGCTGATTGTTGTGTGTGTGTGTGGACAGAACGTCTTCACCAGTCTGGAAACGCTGGCCGCCATCTTTGCCTGTGCATGCATGACGTGGATCACCCTGGCGTCACAACCGTACCTCATCAACACCAGTCAGTACACCCCCCCCCCCATCTCTCTCTCTCTCTCTCTCTCTCTCTCTCTCTCTCTCTCTCTCTCTCTCTCTCTCTCTCAGTCTCTGTCTCGTTCTCTCTCTCTTCTGTCTCGTTCTCTCTCTCTCTCTCTCTCTCTCTCTCTCTCTCTCTCTCTCTCTCTCTCTTCATTCTCTCTCTCTCTCTCTTCTCTCTCTCTCTCTCTCTCTCTCTCTCTGTACTGTCTCTCTCTCTCTCTCATTCTCTCTGTCCTCTCTCTGTCTCTGTCTGTCTGTCTGTCTGTCTGTCTGTCTGTCTGTCTGTCTGTCTCTCTCTCTCTCTCTCTCTCTCTCTCTCTCTCTCTTGTATATTTTTAATACAAACCCTCCTGAATGTAGGGATAGGATGTGAAGAAAGCACACTGATGCGTATCTTATTTTCCTTAAAATTCAGATTCTTTGTGCCATCCTGTGTGTGTGTGCTGTGTGTGTGTGTGTGTGTGTGTGTGCGTGTGTGTGTGTGTGTGTGTGCGTGTGTTGTGTGTGTGTGAGCGTGTGTGTGTGACAGACAGACAAACAGAGAATGTGTGTTCAAGGCGTTCTTGCGGTATAGCGACTCCATGTTTTCCAAGCTTGATGTTATCAGTGGCCCGATATTGAAGGCAATAGCGACCCAGTGCCTCCCCCTTTCCCAGGAGAGGAGGCCATTGTCTCTAAGGCCAGCAGACTTCCCACCACTTTGCACAAGGCTTGTTGACTTGGGTTGCAAATCCTCCAAGAGAAAACAAAGTGTGTGTGCTGACTGTTCTCCCCATCCTAGCAGCCTTCTCCCTTTGAACAACCTCATCCTAAAAGGAACAGGACTTGTTTTCACATCTGAGAACACTACCGACAGTAGAAAGGGGTAGAATGATGTAGTTTCTGACCCCCTACAACACTCCTCTAACACTAACATGTCTCCCCCCCCCCCCCCCCTCCTGGCTTGCAGGCTCGGAGCTGGCGGTGATGTACAATGACGAGAGCGTGCTGGAGAACCATCACCTGGCGGTGGCCTTCAAGCTGCTGCAGGAGGAGAACTGCGACATCTTCCTCAACCTGACCAAGAAGCAGCGCCAGTCGCTGCGCAAGATGGTCATCGACATGGTGTTGGCCACAGACATGTCCAAGCACATGAGTCTGCTGGCGACCTCAAGACCATGGTGGAGACCAAGAAGGTGGCCGGCTCCGGGGTCCTGCTGCTCGACAACTACACGGACCGCATCCAGGTAAGCCCGCCAGTCGGGTCTGGGTCTTGGTCTTGGACAGGGCTCGAACCCACAATCGTGTGTGGTCAGTTCTCTCTCTCGAAATCCAGGTAGGGTTGGTCCAGATTCAAAACCCCAACCATTGTGTACTCACTTGAAAAAGTGTCGGTCGGATCAGGTGGACTGGAAACTCAGAACCATGTGTAGTAGTAACTTGCATTCAAATTTCAGGTCACTTCAAGCCCAGAACTATGTGTGTAACTTTTTTTTCAAATCCAGGTAGGATTGGTCAGGATTTAAACCCAGAACTTCTGCGTGTAACTCGCGTAGAAATTGAGGTACTAGGATCGTAGGATCGAACCCAAAACCATGAGTACATGCACAAAAACAGATGTTCAGCTTGTAAAGCCTTTTCCGAACCCTTGCTTTGCTGTATTCCTAGGTCCTGATTCATTTGCTGCAGTGTATCCCTAGAAGGAAACATAATTATTTAAACTACATCTTTACCAGAGTGATATAATAATCTGGCAATCATCATATAGACACCCACTATTCAAGATATTTTTCCTAGAGTGATATGAATATCTGGCAATCATCATAAAAACGTCCGCTATGCAAGATATTTTTCCTAGTGATATAACAATCTGACAATCATCGTAAAAACATCCGCTATGCAATAATTATATCTTTCCTAAAATGGATGTAGCAATCTGACAATCATCACAAAGACATCCACTACGCAAGATATATTTCCTAGAGTGATATGAAAACCTGAAAATCATCAAAAAACACATCGGGCATGGTAGAATCTTGTCTTCATTTCTGTTCATCTCACCTGATCAACATGTTTGGCCCTGTAGAAGCCTGTGTGCTGACAGTGTGAGTGAACCCTTGCTGTGTCACCTCCACCTCTTTTGATCAGATGACCCCCTTTCTTGTTGATCCCCCAAACAGTAGCCCCCGCAGTGTGTGACAGTGTGTGTGTGGTGTGGCCAGGTGTTGCAGAACATGTCCCCACAGTGTGACAGGGGGATAGGATAGCCTAGTGGTCAGAACATTGCACTGGCAATTTGACGACCCGGGTTCGATTCCCGGTCAAGGGGATCTTTCCTCTGGAGTTAACATCAGTGCTGACTCCACTCCCCCCCAAAAGTCTTTCGGATGAGACTATAAACCGAGGCCCCATGTGCGAACGCACGCAGAACATCTTGCGCACACGTTAAATCCTGTTCCACTTTTCGTAAGAGTAGGCCATCGTGTGCCGGTGGGAACAGATGACACGATTTACAAAAACTGCATACACACGGGGACTGGATGTAAAAAAAAAAAGCACATGAATGCTCATTCCATTATCCTCGGTATAAAAGAATTAAAAAATAAAACAGTGTGTGTGGTGTGTGGCAGGTGCTGCAGAACATGGTGCACTGCTCGGACCTCAGCAACCCCACCAAGCCGCTGGAGATGTACCGCAAGTGGGTGACCCGCGTGATGGACGAGTTCTTCCAGCAGGGCGACAAGGAGCGACAGCAGGGGCTGGACATCTCCCCATGTGTGACCGACACACCGCCACCGTGGAAAAGTCACAGGTCAGTCAGTCACTGCTGCTCACGTCTGCCCCGGCTGGGGCTGGTGGGGTGTCCGGGGCAGAGGGGGGGGGGGAGGGGGAGGGGGCGCTGTCACTATTGTGCTTCTTGACACAGTGGACACTAGTTAGATTTCAATATTTCGTCATCCATAGTCATAACCCAATTTTGGGGGGGGGGGGGGGGGGGGTTATTTTGGGTTTGTTTTTTTGGGTTTTTTTTACTATCCCTGTAATCAACCAGGCCCAAGAAATACCGACACCTGCAGAGTTGGTCATAGAAAGAGAGGAGCTGGCTTTGGTGAAGGAATTAATACTGGGTGTGTGATCCCAGCCGTCCTGTTGAGTACATGGCGTCCTCAGATATGGGTATCGGAAATCCAAAAGCGAAAAAAAATTGTATGAAATAAACTAGACATGAGTGGAATGAACCCTCAACCGTATTCGATGATTTGCTATTCAAGATGGGTTGTGGTCAGGGCTGTTTTCTTTTCAAATTCATCAAAAAAAAGATCAGGTTGTGCGTTTAATAGGAAATGGATAAAAAGATGCTGTGTAAGAAATGATGCATTGTTGCTCGTTGGTGTTCTATTTGCATTGAATAAATGATGTTTAAAACCAAATGTAACTCCTGTCTTATAGAGTCTTTCTTTTCTCATAGAATGAAAAGAAAGGTCAATTTACATTTGAAATGTTCTGCTTATTATAAGTAATTCTATAAATCATAAGAAAGAAATATGTGAATTTTGATTAGCTGTTTTCCTGCCAGTTAGTTTTCCAACTTGCCCATGACCTATTATCTCCTAAAATAAAAAGCAAGAAGCAACGCAGTGCCCCTACCGACTCCTCGAGGAGTTACTTAAGTTAGAAGTCAAGTCTTGGCCTGGAGTCAGTAAGAGCGCAGGACTTCCCAAGAAAACGTGTCCTGACCCAATCCTCCAGGTATGAAAGTCGTGGCCTGAAGCCTACACCTGATGACTGAAGAAATCGTAGGTACAAATCCAAATTCAAAATACTTTATTATCTCTAAAACAGAGAAATTCCAGCGGGTTACAAGCCACATATAAAGAACGAAAACCACGTCAAAAATCATATCAATATAGCACAACACAGGTTTCTAACATCAGTGCTAAAACAACTGCTGTCTGTGTGGGCAGGTGGGCTTCATCGACTACATCGTGCACCCCTTGTGGGAGACCTGGGCCGACCTGGTGTTCCCGGACGCGGCCGACATCCTGGACACGTTGGAGGACAACCGGGACTGGTTCCACTCCATGATCCCCATCTCCCCCTCCGCCTCCTTCTGCACCAACCGCTCTGCCCAGGAATCCCAGACCGAGTCGGCCCCCGACCCAGCCCCGGGCACCGCCCCGGCCCCCAACCGCTTCCAGTTCGACATCGAGGAGGAGGAGGAGGGGGAGGGGGTGACGAGCGACGCCAAGAGCACCAGCAGCAGCGAGCATCCCACGGCCAGCTCCGCCCCCTCCCCGGAACGCCAAAGCTCCGCGGGCAAGAAATGAGAGCGGCACGAGGGCAGCGGAGGGTGACCCCTCACACCTGTAGACAGACAGGCAGGCAGACGAGGCTGCGTGCTCCACAGTGACGTCACAGGGGGATCTTATCCTCCCCTTTGTCCTCCTCCTCCCTGGGGATAGGGAGGGTCAAGCTGTGGGGGGTGTGCTTGTGTGTGCCCATCTACACACTAACTGGGCAGGCGTGGAGCTGGGGAGGGGGGAGAAGGAGGAGGAGGGGGGGGTAGCTGAGGAGCAGGGAGACAGGCTTTCCTACCTGTAGGTGGGAGAAGGGGGAGGGAGGGGGACCGTGCCGGTGCTACTTGCTGCTGCTCGACTTCACCATGGCCCTGACTGTCCACCTCCTCCCTCCCTTCCTTCCTCCCTCCCTGGTGGCATTCCTCTCTCATTGGCTGTGTGTGGGATGGAGGGGGGACACCTTTTTCTGCATCACGCCATCTTCCTGCTGCTGCAACAACTTCCATCGCCATCAACTGGCAACACCCTGCCCGCTGGTGTCGTCCTCTGGAAACCTGTGTCGCCTGACTGATGAAGTGATGGACCGATGGGATTGACTGACTGATAAACTGACTGACTGATGAACTGAGTGATGGACTGACTGACTGATGAACTGAGTGATGGACTGACTGACTGATGAACTGAGTGATGAACTGACTGACTGATGAACTGACTGATGGACTGACTGACTGATGGACTGAGTGATGGACTGACTGACTGATGAACTGACTGATGGACTGATGGACTGACTGATGGACTGAGTGACTGATGAACTGAGTGACTGATGAACTGACTGAGTGACTGATGGACTGAGTGATTGATGGACTGACTGACTGACTGATGAACTGACTGATGAACTGAGTGATGGACTGACTGACGAACTAACTGACGGATTGATGAACTGACTGATTGATGAACTGACTGACTGATGGACTGACTGATGATGAACTGACCGACTGATGAACTGACTGACTGATGAACTGACTGACTGACGGACTGACTGATGAATGGACTGACTGACGGACTGATGAATGGACTGACTGACGGACTGACTGACCACTATTCTCAGGGAAGATGATGACATGACAGTACAGAACAGAAAAAAAGCTCAACGAAGAAGAATCTGACCACTCGCGGCTCCGCCTGTCCGGGTACACCCCCCACGCTCCACCCCCATCCCCACCCCCGAAAAACACCCCCCCACTCACCCACCCATCCACCTGGAAAACACTGCTGTCCGGGAAGCATGGTGTGCCCCAAGAAGTGTTGTGACTTCCGTGACGTGATACCCAAGAACCCGAGCAGTCATACAGACAGACAGCCAGACAGGCAGACAGCCTGCAACAAGGGCAGGCAGTGGTTCAGGCAGGCGGATGCCTGTGTGACACTTTGCTGTCAGCCTCCTGAAGAGGGTAAAGAGAGAGAGAGAGAGAGAGAGAGACATGAGACAGCCTGAGCATCTTCAGCCATGTACTCTGATCCTTGTGGTAGATTTTATTGCAATTCGTGTTGTGACTTTATTTTTAATTTTACACTTTGGATTTGAGATGGGGTGAAGAAGCGGTTTGAGGGGGGAGGGGGCGCTGAGTGTGGGGGCCAACTCTTAGACACTGGAAAAATCTCGATGAACAGACAGACGAACTGTCCAAACATGGAGACTGTACTACAGCCTGCACAGTTTAGCTAGCCGCCGCCCCGCACTCCCCAATGGACAGCAGTGGAGTGTTTGTGCCGCCACCAGGCCCCCAGCAACCCCACCCCTGCCCTGACTATGGACAAAGTGGAATTGCTGTAGTCCTCACTCCCAGCAATATCAGGTTCCAGGGTTTTACGCAAGCATCTTCTGTGCTTGATGTGCTGTTCCGCCATTTTGTTCTCTGACAGTTATTGCCCCTGACCCCTCTTTTTTTTTCTCCTGTTTGCAAAAAGAAAAAAAAAAACAGAACTAAAAGCGAGGACTTGATGTGTTGAGTGACTGCTCGCTTTTTTTTTGTTTTTGGAACTTTATTTTTCAGCTGTGATAATTTGGTTGTAACCCTGAAACCCCCACCCCATTAACCCACTTTTTGTTCTTATTATTGGATTGCCTCATCTGTACCCCCCCCCCCCCACCCGCCTGGTTTTGCATCTTTTCACTGAAGATGTCTTTAACTTCCTAAGTTGGCCAAAAACTATGTTTACTCAAAGCATGGGAGTGTTTTAATTCCTTTACCTTTTTTTTTGTCTTTGGCAAAAATACAGGATATTTCATTAAAGGCAGAATTATCAAAGTCAGTCTCCTGTCTTAATCTAATCATTAAAAAAATTGAGAAAATTTACTCAGAATTTTTTTTTGGAAATGTAAAAAGACTCACACCCCTTTGGACATCACATTTTTTTTTCATTCCTCAGTTCTGTGTGTGTGTGTGTGTTTTGATTCATTCTTGTTCACAGGTAATTATTTCGTTAAAAATAAGAAAATGTATCACCATCACTTAGTATCACAGTGGCATCGCCCTATTATTTTCATGAATTCCTTACCGCGGATTGTTGGATCTGCTTCTCGCTCAATTTTTGGCGTGGGGCCCTACAGGGGTTCGTTGTGTAGAGGTGCGTAGTGCTGAAGGATGCACAAGGCAATAATCTTCTCATCCATATAATTCTAGACACAGAGAGAGAGAGCCAATGTCTTGTCACAGTCCCACCTCATGCTTCTATTTTTACGCAAAAGTGAATCTGTTGTTCTATCTCCCTTCTACTTGACAGAGCTAGACACACGAAGTCCCCACATGTACGGTGAAGAAATAATCTTGTCAAGCGTGCGAACACTGTTTGAAACAACCTATGCATAAATGTTGTCATCTGTATTTTAGACAAAGAAAAAAATCAACTGAAAAGGAAAAGATTCCCCAAGCACAGTAGATAGAGGCTCTGTGATGATCACATGCAGTCCCGACCAGTGTGTTTGTTTGTTTCTTTGTTTTGGTAGGATGCAAATAAGTCCAAACAGCCTTTTTGTGAGATGGGGTAATAATTGATGTCATACCTATTCAGTGTGAACTGGAATGTGCACGGAGAGAAACAAAGACATTGAAAATCCTGAAAGGGGGTGGGGGGAGGGGGGTGTGAAAAAGCCAAATCCTGTTTTTAGTGTAGGCTGAAAATTGCCCCCTCTGCCATCTGACAGCATCGTGCTTCTTCCGCCAAGTTAAGGGGGGAGGAGGAGGAGGGGGGATTCAGTTGTTTTGTTGTTGTTGTTGTTGTTTTAATGATGTACTTCCGTTCTCACAGCTCACGTTTACCACAGATCTCACTTCTGTCCATTTTTTTTCAGGTTTTTTTTTTCTTTCTATCACCGACATGCATTTTCTGTGAAACACTCCCCCCCCTCCCCACCACTACTCACTCCTTCCCTGTGGTCAGCCTACCGTGGCACAGAGCTCGCCTCCTTCATGTTGAGGACATCTGGTCCATGCTGGCCACATCAGCTGGCCTTTCTATTCCTGGGGGGGGAGGGGGGTGGCGATTATTCTGGGCATGCAGACGTATCCTCCAGTAAGATTGTACATCAGCCAAAAACAAAAACAACACCAAAAAAAAAAAGAATCCAAGGATGAGAGAAACCTGACCTTGGTCGCTGAAACGGCTAAATGACTGGGTTACACGTGATCTTGATCGTGACAGAGCTAAAAGAGGGTTTAAATATATATGCTGCTGAAAAACTACAGGATTCGGATCGAACGTGATCCTAGCCACCGTGAAATGCTAAAGGATTGGAATTGAAGAGGATCCTGTTGTTGACACACCTCTAGGATCAGGATTGGGTTGAATCCTGGTCGATGAAACGGGTGAAAGGCTGATGTTTTGAAATAATCAGCTGAAAGACTGCGATTGAAAATGGCGCCAGTGACAAACAGGTAGAGGGAGAGATAACCTACGTGATTGTTGTCACTGAAACAGCTAAAAGGATAGGCTTGTACGTGATTGAAACTTGTGAAATAGCTAAAGGGATAGATTTGTACGTCACTGAAACAGCTAAAGGGGTAAGTATGTGCTTTCTGAAACAGCTAAAGGGATAGGTTTGTACGTCAATAAAATAGCTAAAGGGATAGATTTGTATGTCACTGGAACAGCTAAAGGAATAGGTTTGTACGTCACTGAAAAGCTAAAGGGATAGCAGCTAAAGGGAAAGCAGCTAAAGGGATAGGTTTGTACGTCACTGAAACAGCTAAAGGGATAGCTTTCTACGTCACTGAAACAGCTAAAGGGATAGCATTATAACATATGTGACTGTAACCATTGAAGCAGCTAAAAGAGTAACTTTTTTTTCGTGCTTTTCGTTTCTGAAACAGTTAAAAGGGATGGGCATCCTAGTTTCTGAAACAGTTAAAGAGTTAGGCATCCTAGTTTCTGAAACAGTGAAGGTATCATAGTTTCCGAAACAGCTGGAGAAAAAGGTGTGTCCGTGACTGCCATCACTGAAACACTCCATAAAAGAAAAAACGGGGACTTGAAACAGCGATAATGAAGGTTGAACGTGACCTTAGTCACAACAAAAACAAAAAAAAGACATTTTAAAGGTCCAAAGTGATTTTAGTTGCTTTAAAACGAAAACAATGGGGGGGGGGGGGGATTTTTTATGCTAGTTGCTGAAACATGTAACAAATAAACCCGTTTTGTGAGTAGGAGGTGGGGGCTGGTAGACTTAATCATAGTCACTAAAAGCAGGTTTTCTTTTCTTTTTTTTTTTAGAATTGGATAGAACTCCACCGTAATGGCTTGGGGGGGGGGGGAGAAAAAAAAAACCCGATGAAATCAAATGCAATGCAATGGTCACTACTAGTAACTGTATTTAGTTAGGCTGTCATCGATTCATGCCTCCGTGCATCCTCTTTCCATTAGCTCCGACTGCCTCATGTGATAACACGCTGTGTGGACTTTTCCTTATCGTTAACTGGCATTCACTTCAAGCTGAGAATAAAAGAAAAACTGTCAGAAATGTCGGATTGTGTGTGTGTGTGTGTGTGTGTGTGTGTGTGTGTGTGTGTGTGTGTGTGTGTGTGTGTGTATGTGTGTGTTGTGTGTGTGTGTGTGTGTGTTGTGTGTGTGTGTGTGTGTGTGTGTGTGTGTGTGTGGGCGACCCAGCGGGTGTATGATCGATCTGTGTGTGTGTGTGTGTGTCTGTCTGTCTGTCTGCCTGTCTGTCTGTGTCTGTCTGTCTGTCTGTCTGTCTGTCTGTCTGTCTGTCTTCTCTCTCTCTCTCTCTCTCTCTCTCTTCTCTTCTTCTCTCTCTCTCTCTCTCTCTCTTCTCTCTCTCTCTCTCTCTCTCTCTCTCTCTCTCTCCTCTCTTTGTGTGCCGTTAGGCATGGATGACAAAATTTACAACACCGCAAGCACACGGGGACTGGATGTAAAATACCACAGGAGTGCCTATTTCATGATCCTCGAAATAAAATATTCTTTTAATCAACTCTCTCTCTCTCTCTCTCTCTCTCTCTCTCTCTCTCTCTCTCTCTCTCTCTCTCTCTCTCTTCTCTCTCTCCTGCCCCTCTCTCGCTCTTGAAAACATTTTAAACTACACACAAACTCTAACCCCGGCACACAAACTGTGGCCACATGTTACAGACATTCCTCACCTCAGCAGTTTCCTACCCCATCTCACGGTCTGTGCTTCAGCCTTAGCATTCCACAGCATGCACAGAAAATCTAACAACACATGCACGCAGGGAAACGAAAGGAAAAGGGGTGGCGCTGCACTTGTGGCAATAAACTGTCCCCGGGGGACAGCAACCCGAATCTCACGCAGAGAAATTCTGCTGTGACAGAAAGTTGTATGCATGGTAAAGATCCCGTCATTCATGTCGTCCTCCGGTGGGTGACGGAAAACACGAACATCCTCGAAGTTACATCAGTGCTGACTCCACTCTCCCCGAAAGTCCTTCGGGTGAGACTATAAACCGAGGCCCCGTGTGTGAACGCACGCAGAACATCTTGCGCACACGTTAAATCCTGTTCCACTTTTCGTAAGAGTAGGCCATCGTGTGCTGGTGGGAACAGATAAAATTTACAAAAGTGCATACACACGGGGACTGGATGTAAAAAAAAAAAAGCTCATGAGTGCTTATTCCAATATCCTCGATATAAAAGAATAAATAAAAAATAAATAAAAGTCGGAATGCGGCTACCTACATGAGGATGTGTGTGTGTGTGTTGGGGGGGGGGGGAGGATCGCATTCGCAAAATCACACTGCTGTGGTGAACATCAGAACTCCAGCCTAAGAACGATAAAACTAAGGATAATAAGGGGCAGGTACTTGAAAACCGCCATACAAGCACACTTCCCACCCAGTGTCCACTGACGACCTCACACCGATTCCCAGGAGAGATAAAAGAGAGACAGTGCAGGGAACGCCCAACAACAAAGTGGGTCATGGCAACGATCGTGGACAAAAATCACTTCGAACACCTTTATCTTTTATTTTACTGCCCAGAATAACGATCACTCCACAAAAATATGAAGATATAAATAGAGAGAGAGAGAAAGAGGAGAGAGAGAGAGAGAGAGAGAGAGGAGAGAGAGAGAGAAGAGAGAGAGAGAGAGGAATTTCCCCATTTAGAACAAATCAACTTCTTCAGGTAGCCATAGCGTTAAATCCGAAAAGCCGACGCACATTTTCTTTACCTGACGAGCGCAAAAACAAACAAACAACAACAACTACAAAACAGCAGAAAATCTTTGCCTCGCTAAATCTGTACAATCTGCTTTGTTTGCACCACAGCCACACAGCGCTGACACAGCCTCGCTTCGTGCCTGCCCTTTGCTTCACCTCGAAGACGTGGCTGTGATCTTCAAATATCACTGCCATGCTGCCACATTTCAAGGCCTGACCTGGCAGCTCTCCCCAAAGGTGACCCCCCCCCCCCCCAATCCGTCCCTGCTCACCGCTAGGGGGCAGGGTAACCTAGTGGCTAGAACGTCGTGCTCCTCATCTGACGGTCAGAGAGCGCTAGGGTTCGAATCCCCACTGAGATGTCTGTTTGAGGGGATTTTTCCGGAACCGTGGAGTTAACATTGGTAATGACTTCACTCCCTTGAAAGTTCTTCGGGTAAGACGCTAAACTAAGATCCTGTGTGCGAACACGTGCAGAACATATTGTACACACGTTAAAACCCCATCCACCTTTGTAGAAGAGAAGTTCAGCTCTGGTCGGTGGGATGGGTGACACCAACATACCCAGCATGCACTGTGCTACCTGGAGAGGGGATCGGCTCTGCGAACTTACCCATGACACAGTGTCTGAAAACTTCAATGCAATGCAGTGCCCCAGTGACTCCTCAAGGAGTTAAGGGAGAAGTCAGTCCACCACGTGCATGTGATGATTTCCTGTTTGTGTTTCCGGTTGTTCTTTTTTTTTTTTTTTTTTTTTTTTTTTTACTGAAGCTACTGGCCAATGTTACTAAAAAAATATTCATTTCTCTCTCTCTCTCTCTCTCTCTCTCTCTCTCTCTCTCTCTCTCTCTCTCTCTCTCTCTCTGGACCAAATAATGCATGGAGAGGGAAAGATAGAGATATAGTGTGCGCGCGCGTGTATGTGTGAGTTGTGTGTGTGTGTGTGTGATGTGCGCGCGCGTGCATACACGGTGTGTGTGTGTGTGTGTGTGTGTGTGTGTGTGTGTGTGTGTGTGTGTGTGAGGAGAGAGAGAGAGAGAGAGAGAGAGAGAGAGAGAGAGAGAGAGAGAGAGAGAGAGAGAGAGAGAGAGAGGAGAGAGAGAGAGAGAGAGAGAGAGAGAGAGAGAGAATACGAATACGAATACGAATACGAAATGTTTATTCAGATTAGGCCATAGCCCCCAACTGAAGGGGTGATCATTTACAAACCAATGTAAATCATTTCATTTTCAATCAGAAAATATAACACCAAATCATATCATATCATGTAATACCTTACGACACAGCAGCATCCAGTCGTTTTAAGGCTTTATAAATGTACAATGCCAAGTTATTCAACACATTTTCATTTTTTGATGCCATAAGTACATTGAACCGGAAACGACACGGATCTTTATAATATTTTGATTGGATAAGTTTGATCCTCAGGTCATAAAGAACAGGACAACATAACACAAAGTGTATTTCATTTTCTTCTGAGTTATGGCATAGACGGCATATTGTTTTATCCGTTAACCTGTTGTATCTAAACCGATGACTTGCAATAGCTGATACACCAAATCTAAATTTTGTCAGAGCACTTTTAACATATCTGTTCATTTCAATTTCGGTATATGGTTCAACACTATTTGTAACTTTAAACATACTATATTCCCTAAATCTACTACTATTTTCTACATGGTCATGCCAGTCCTGCCACCTGCAGTCAATGATTCTTTGTTTGAAACATTTGATAAAGCTCCCAACATCCTCAACACCCTGATTATCCCAAACATATGCAAATCCATAAGTACTTAGACACATCCGCACATTTGTGGCCCAAGTCTTCTTACCGTTAATATCCAGATTATATAGCATCTTATAAGCTCTGCTTGGCAGTCTATGGTTTTCCAGCCTCATTATCCTAAGCCAGTACGTAATACATTTCACATAAGAATTCAGATATATTGGGTATCTTCCAACTTCTCCATAAATAAGATCATTAGGAGTTCGATTGTCAACATTCATGAAACGTTTCATGGCAAACAAATGAAGTCTTTCAATCTGATTTCCGTTTTCAAAAGCCCATATTTCGGCACCATACTGTAAAATAGACTGAACCTGAGAATCAAACAATTTTACAAATACTTTCAATGAACTGCAATCAAGTCTATAAATAACTTTGAGAATAACAAGTACTGCTCTTTTTGCTCTGTTCATTAAATCCTGGCATGCAAAAGTAAAACTTAGTCTAGTTGAAAAAAATATTCCAAGATATTTATAAGCATTTACTACTTTAACAATTTCAGTATTGTATTTCCAATGCTCATGACTAGCTAGATATCCCCCCTTACGAAAGACAATAATATTTGTTTTCTCCATATTTACCTTTAACTCCAATCTCGTTGCTGCATGATACAAACTGTTCATCTGTCTTTGTAAGCCTACGACCGTTGTTGATATCAAAATAATATCATCAGCAAAAAGTAACACAAATAATTCTATCACATCAAAAGAAACTCCATGCTTTCCATTTTCAATAATTTCTAAGGCAAGATCATTGACAAATAATGAAAACAATATCGGACTACACACATCCCCTTGCTTTACACCCTTTGTACAATTCACAAAGTCAGATAATGTTGCTCCATTTCTCACTCTAGCCTTTACTTCTCTGTACATACTTTGTATACATCTGTGTAGTTTTCCTCTAACTCCATTTTTTAATAAAATAGGCCATAACAAATTTCTAGAAACAGAATCAAAAGCTTTTTGAAAATCTACAAAAGCAACATATAATTTATGGTTATGTGCAAATTGCTTTTGAACAGCAGCTAACAAAGTAAACATATGATCTACTGTGCTATAATCCTTCTTGAATCCAGCTTGGTATTCGCCTGTAATATTATGTGTCATTACCCATTCTTGTAGTCTATTATTAACAACTGAACTATATATCTTACTCGCTATATTACACAGAGATATTCCTCGATAATTGTTTGTATCGTTTACATTTCCTTTCTTAAACAGAGGCAGAATGATGGATTCCACCCAACACTCTGGATAGATGCCGTTATCAAACAAATGGTTAAATAACTTCACTAAAAAATGTAACACATATTCACCTGAATATTTGAAAAACTCACCTATCAAGCCATCAGGACCTGCTGATTTACCGTGTTTTAATTTTCCAACTGCTACCATTATTTCCTGTGCTGTTATAGGACTATCTAATAATGCATCTCCCTCCCCTATGTCTTCAGTATCAACTGACTCAGTCACTTCCTTTTCCAATACATCTTTGAAATGATCGAACCACTGACTTGTAGATATTGTATTTTTTGGCTGAGATCTTTTACGTGATATTTTTCTTATAGTTTCCCAAAAGTTTGTCGGACTCTTTATGGCTGTCAGTAGTTCTTTTAAATGTAAGTCATTGAATTCCTTTTTCTTTCTTATAAGCATATTTTTATATTCTCTTCGTGAGAGAGAGAGAGAGAGAGAGAGAGAGAGAGAGAGAGAGAGAGAGAGAGAGAGGAGAGAGAGAGAGAGAGAGAGAGAGAGAGAGGAGAGAGAGAGAGAGAGAGAGATACTATTAAGAACTAAGAACTCTTATTAATATACGTAAACAGGGTATGTTGATAAATCACCAGTGATTCAGTCGCTGAAAGAAAGCTGTACAATACAGTTCCTCACAGTTAACAGAAACCTCATTTTTCTCAAATCACCCCCTCCAGTTACCCCAGAAACCATCATTTTTTTTCTCAATCCACCCCCCTCCTACCCCCACCTCTTTTTTTCCCCCGCCCTCTCTATCCCCCCCTTCCCCCCCTTCTCTATTCCAAAATTTCATACCGCTGTTAATGATGGTTAATCCTTCCAGCTCATACAAGGTTTGTGAAACAAGTAAACTGTCTCCTATGATCGCGCCTAACAAGCAACAATTCATCACATGATGGTGAGGGATGGAATAGTGAGAGATCGGAGAGAAGGAAGAGAGAGGAGAGAGGAGAGAGAGGAGAGAGAGAGGTAGAGGGAGAGCAGGCAGGAAGACAGAAAGACAGGACGAGGGGACGAGATAACCCAGTGGTCAGAACATTGCACTGGCAATTTGACGACCCGAGTTCGATTCCCGGTCGAGGGGATTTTTCCCCTGGAGTTAACATCCGTGCTGACTCCACTCTCCCCAAAAGTCTTTCGGATGAGACTGTAAACCGAGGCCCCGTGCGCGAACACACGCAGAACATATAGCGCACACGTTAAATCATGTTCCGCTTTTCGTAAGGGTAGGCCATTGTGTACCGGTGGGAACAGATGACAAAATTTACACAACTGCATACACACGGGGACTGGATGAAAAAAGGCAAATGAGTGCTTATCCCATTATCCTCGATATAAAAGAATTAAAAACAAAAACAAAAAAAAAACAGACTTCACAACTTAACTGTGCTCCTGCCCCTGTGTGTGTGTGTGTGTTTGTGTGTATGTATGTGTGTGTGTGTGTGTGTGTGTGTGTGTGTGTGTGTGTGTGTGTGTGTGTGTGTGTGTGTGTGTGTGTGTGTGTGGATGGCTAATGAAGAAAAATATGAGGGCAGCCTCCCTGCCTCACTGTGGTTTGCGGTGGTAATAACACTGCCTTTGGTGTTTGGTTTTCTTTTTTCAACATTTTATGTGTCACTTCCAACTCGATATGCAAGGACTCTCTCTCTCTCTCTCTCTCTCTCTCTCTCTCTCTCTCTCTCTCTCTCTCTCTCTCTCTCTGGGGACAGGATAGCCTAGTGGTCAGAACATTGCGCTCGCAATTTGACGACCCGGGTTCGATTCTCGTTCGAGGGGATTTTTCCCCTGGAGTTAACATCAGTGCTGACTCCACTCTCCCCAAAAGTCCTTCGGATAAGACTTAAACCGAGGCCCTTGGCGAACGCACGCAGAACATCTTGCGCACACGTTAAATCCTGTTCTGCTTTTCGTAAGAGTAGGCTATTGTGTGCCGGTGGGAACAGATGACAAAATTTACAAAACTGCATACGCACTGAGACTGGATATAAAAAGGCACACGAGCGCTTCTTTTATTATCCTCGCAATCCTTATACCCTTGCAATGTAGCTTTTTAAAATGTATGTTCATACAATGACTTCTTTCCCCAAAAAAATCTCTTTCATGTTTTTACTGCTGTTAAAACACTTTTGGCGTTACGCCCGACATATATTTAACATTTTATTCTTCTCTGTCCTGTATCACCAAAACGCCAGGTCAAAATTCGTTTGCTGGAGGTAACTTGAACAGTGTTAAAAGATAAGAAAGAAGAAAAGGAAAGAGAAAGAGAAAGAAAGAAAGAAAGAAAGAAAGAAAGAAGAAGAAAGAAAAAAGAAAGAAAGAAAGAAAGAAAGAAAGAAAGAAAGAAAGAAAGAAAGAAAAGAAAAGAAAGAAAGAAAAGAAAACAGTACAACAGATTTTAATCAAAGCTTCAGGTTTTCCCAGAATCTGAATATAAGATAAAACCCGGAGTGGCCCTTTTAATTGCTATTTTTTAACTTTACAATTTCCACAGAACACACACTCAAATAATTATATATAAAAATAAGTTTATACTGGTAAATGTGTTATGTCAAGAAATAATTATTCTAAATATGTAACTCCAGCGTCAAAGATAAAAAGCACAGACTTGGAAAATTAAATGTCATCGTGAGAAGGAAGGCGGCAAGACGGCTTAGACCTTCAACTGCTGAACAGGTAAACCTTCGGGGTTCGATTCCCAGCCTTGCCCTTTCTTCCCTGTTTGACAGAAAAATCGGACTGAACGTCTAGTCTTCGGGAAGAAACTCTAAACCAGTGGGACCCGTGTGCTTACGAAGTTGTGCACGTAAAAAAACCACCCCCAAAAAACAACCCACGACAGTTAAAAACAGAAAGAGCAGGTACCTCAAGACTGTCTAGCAAAATCAGTGGGTTCCATTCCCATCTGCATCCTCGAAGTCGGAATGTGGCTACCTTAATGATGGGGGAGGGGGAGACGATTACGTGCGCAAAAATTTCACCAAACCTTCGAGTTCTAGCCGAGTAACTCAAGGAAAAAAGTTCTTTTTTGTCATTACGAACTGGACCGACCATTATCATTAAAGCAATACTCTCCATGGGAGGTAATTTGCCCACCCTAGCAGGTGTTATGTCCCATCATCAAGGTGATTGCTTTTGGAGCTGTTCGCAGATGTATTTGGTTTTAGAAATGAGGGACACATGGTTCCTGTCAGGCAGTACTGTGCTTCTGGTGATGATGCCACAAGAGCAGCAGCAGCAATGGCCTCGCTTTTACTGCTAAATTGACTGTCAGCAGAGACAGATTAGTTTTCAAAACACTGAAGCCTTGAAGTTTACTGTGAGACACATGTTCCTGATGGGTCATGCTGGGGTGCACGTGTGAGCGCACGCATGCACGCACGCACGTAAATTCACACACACGGTCGTAATCTCTCTCTCTCTCTCTCTCTCTCTCTCTCTCTCTCTCTCTCTCTCTCTCTCTCTCTTCTCTCTCTCTCTCTCTCACACACACACACACACACACACACACACACACACACACACACACACACCACACACACACACACACACCACACACACATACGCGTACGCGCGCGCGAGAGTGTAGGAGCACAATGTATTACTGCTCCCTTAGAATTAATAAAAGTGACAAAACAGTTGCATTCCATAAGAAATAACAAAGAGGGCTGAAATCACCTCTGTTGCTAACTTTTAAAAGACTGGCTGACTGATTGACTGACTGACTGATAGATGGATTATTTATTCATTCTTTTATATCGAGGATAATGGAATAAGCACTCATGTGCTTTTTTACATCCAGTCCCCGTGTGTATGCACTTTTGTAAGTCTTGTCATCTTTTCCACCGGCACACGATGGCCTACTTTTACAAAAAGCAGAACAGGATTTAACTTGTGCACAAGATGTTCCGCGTGTGTTCGCACACGGGGCCTCGGATTACAGTCTCATCCAAAAGACTTTTGGGGAGAGTGGAGTCAGCACTGATGTAAACTCCAGGTGAAAAATCCCCTCCAACGGGAGTCGAACCCAGGTCGTCAAATTGCGAGCGCAATGTTCTGACCATTAGGCTATCCCGTCGCCCATTGATTGATTGATTGATTGATTGAGTGAGTGAGTGAGTGAGTGAGTGAGTGAGTGAGTGAGTGAGTGAGTGAGTGAGTGAATGTCCAATCCAGTCATGTTGTTTACAGCCCTGCCGACCTTTAAACATGGTTGGATTGGACTCACTCACTCACTCACTCACTCACTCACTCACTCACTCACTCAATCAATTAATCAATCTCTCCATTCATCAGTCAGTCAGTCAGTCATTTAAAAGCTAGCAACATAGGTTATTTCACATGTTCCTGATTGGTCGTGCCGAGTGAGTGAGTGAGTGAGTGAGTGAGTGAGTACTTTTTTCTGTTCCTCGGCTAGTGCTCCGAGGATTCACCAAAGGTGAGATTTTTGCTTATGCGACCAGTTTTGTCCACCAAAAATGTAGCCGCATTCCGACCTAATGGAAAATTGAT
Source organism: Stramonita haemastoma (assembly GCA_030674155.1). Classification (NCBI taxonomy): domain Eukaryota; kingdom Metazoa; phylum Mollusca; class Gastropoda; order Neogastropoda; family Muricidae; genus Stramonita; species Stramonita haemastoma. Next base: position 34,987,871 of record CM060322.1, read on the forward strand.
TGATTGATCAGAAATTTTAGATGCCCTATTGACATTCGTGCGAACAAAAAACTATGTTAGGATGACCATCAGAGCGCTCGCTTTCCCCCAGCCAATGTTAAGCAGCGTTGAGCGTGGTTGCCAATTGGATGGGTGACCGTTTGCGCGCCTTGGCTGCAGTACAGTCCCCCAGTTCACCCTGCTGTAAATGGGTACCTGCCCTCTTTAAGGTCAGGGAAGGTAAATAAGTGAGGGAGAGGAGATGGGCGCCGCCCTCAACATGCTGGCCCCTTGAGAAGCTGAGGTCTCTGACGCCTCACTCCCCTACAACCTCATAGGTCATGGGACACTTTTACCTTTGGATGACCATGAAACAAGACCCAATGGCCTCTTTGGAGCTCTGCTCCAGAGATGGGAGGACAACAGCAGCGAAAGGACAGGCCTAGAACTCAATAAAATCCTGAGAAAGACAGAACACTGAGAGGAATGGAGAAAATTGGTTGTCAAATCTTCAGGGGTGCCCCCACGGTCGCCAGACTAAGGGATAGATAGATAGATAGATAGATAGATAGATAGATAGATAGATAGATAGATAGATAGATAGATAGATAGATAGATAGATAGATAGATAGATAGATAGATAGATAGATAGATAGATAGATAGGTAGGTAGATTCCACAGTCATTCAAACCTTTCGGATGAGATTGTAAGGCTGGCATTTTCAGGACTGCACAGACAGTGTTCCTGCCCAAGACACACTGCATTGTGCAACACGCATTCAGTGAACTTTAAAGAACTCACGGCAATAAGGTATTAAAAGTTTGTCCTTGGAAATATTACGTAGAAAAAGTCACTCTGATACGGAAATAGGAAACTAAAAGAACAAATAATGGATGACGCTTCTGTATTGGCGACGAGCTCTCCCAGGAGAAAGCGACCCGAATTTCACACGGAAAAATCTGCCGTGACAAAGTGGTATTTGGTTCAATTCAATTCGATTCGATTCATTCATTACTAACAATTTTTCATCACATGAACCTATGTCGCTCTTAACCCTACCCCCACCCCCTGCACAAAAAAAATGTTAATAAAATCCTCCATGGGTCATATGCAAATCAAATCTTCAAATCTTTAGTAATGCAAATGTACAAAAGTATGCAAATACGCGCTCTCGCAAGGAGTGAAAGAATGCCAGCATGTGGGCGTGAACGGCCGTGTAGACATACGTTCGCTAATGGAGTATCTGTGTGTTCGCTGTTTGTCGTGTCCTTATGTGGTGTCTTTGTCCTTAACTAGATTAAGACGCTCAACTCCAGTCCAGACGTAACTAGAAAATATTTCTAAACTGCTTAACACATCGTTTTCTATCAAAACACATGAAAACACAACCGAAAATAATGGCATTAGAAATATATATTAAACAAAGAAAGGGAACTGAATAGTGCAGTGGTCACAAGCACTTGCTTTCCCCCCAGCCAATTTAAGCATCATCGAGCGTGGTTTCCAATTGGATGGGTGACTGTTTGCACGCCTTGGCTTCATTACAGTCCCCCAGTTCACCCAGCTGGAAATGGGTACCTGCCTCTTTCATGTCAGGGAAGGTAAAGCAGCGAGTGTGAGGAGACGGGCGCCGCCCTCAACATGCTGGCCCCTAGCTGAGGCTATGCTGGCTGAGGTCTCTGATGCCTCGCTCCCCTACGACCACATAGATCATGGGACACCTTTACCTGTACTTTTTCAAAGAAAAACTCACTCGTCGATACTGCGAATGGAAAACGACTATTCCCTAACTTTTTTCCCCCGAAAAATCTGTTGATAAACCGATTTGCATGCTCACAGAGAAAATAGGCATGATCAGAATTAGAATTGCCTGTCTTCGATTTGCAGTGTGTACACTGGCAGACCACCTGGTGAAGGACTGCAGAAAGCTAGTTTCTACAGGTAGTTTCCACGCCAGGAGAGGAATTATCTCCTATCTCCCTTAAGCCTCTCCCGTGTGCCAGTGAGAACAGATGACATTTCCAAAACTGCATACACACGGGGACTGGATGTAAAAGTAAAAAAAGCATTTGAGTGCTTATTCCATTATCCTCGATATAAAAAAAAAAAAAAAAACATAAAAATAAAAAAGCATGTTCACTTTACGACACCAACCACTTCAAGACAACGACAGACGCACAAGACAGTAGGCTTACATAAGATAATGTATGTCAGTGTGCGTGTGGGGGAAAGGGGCGGGTGTGGTAGAAGTGGTGAAGAGAGAGAGAGAGAGAGAGAGAGAGAGAGAGAGAGAGAGAGAGAGGAGAGAGAGAGAGAGAGAGAGAGAGAGAGAGAGAGAGAGAGAGGAGAGAGAGAGAGAGAAATGGGGGGTGTATGTGCATGTGCGTGCGTGTGTGCATGCGTGTGTGCGCGCGCGCGTGTTTGTATGTGTGTGTGTGTTTGTGCGTTTGTGTGATTGTTTGTTTGTTAGTGAGAGAGAGAGAGAGAAAGAGAGAGAGAAAGAGAGAGAGAAAGACAGAGAGAGAGAGAGAGAAAGACAGAGAGAGAGAGAGAGAGAGAGAGAGAGAGAGAGAGAGAGAGAGAGAGAGAGAGAGGAGAGAGAGAGAGAGAGAGGAGAGAGAGAGAGAGAGAGAGAGAAGGAAAAGAGAAGAGAGAAAGAGGGAAGGAGACAGAAAAGGGGGGAAGGAGAGAGAGAAGTGAGGGGGTGGACATTAACTTGTCACATGTCACACTCCATCCACTTCACTGCCTGACGGATTTCAGGCTGCGGTTAAAACACACACACACACACACACACACACACACACACACACACACACACACACACACCACACACACACACACACACACACACACACTGAGACGGGATAGCCTAGTGGTCAGAACATTGCGCTCGCAATTTGACGACCCGAGTTCGATTCCCGTTCGAGGGGATTTTTTCCCTGGAGTTAACATCAGCGCTAACAGTACTCCCAGGAAGGAAGGTGACGTTCGCCTGCCAACAAGTGAAACCTTAGGGTTCTGGGTTCGATTCCCAGCCTCGCCCTTTCTTCCAAGTTTGACCAAAAAAATCGAACTGAATGTCATGAGACTATAAACCGACGCCCTGTGTGCTAACACACGCAGAACATCTTGCGCACACGTTAAAACCCCGTTCCGCCTTTCAGAAGAGCAGGCCAGTGTGTGCCGGTAGGAACGGATGACAAATTTATATATGTATATTGTGTGTGTGTGTGTGTGTGTGTGTGTGTGTGTGTGTGTGTGTGTGTGTGTGTGTGTGTGTGTGTGTGTTTTATATATACATATATATATATATATATATATATATATATATATATATATATATATATATATAAACAGCATGCACACAAGTGTCGTGTTTAGACACCATCCCTGAGGAAAATCGGGGAGTTGGGAGTCCCCAGTGTGTTTCGGGGCTGTATATATATAATAAAAATAAAAATAATGAGTAGGCGCTGCACTTGTGACGACGCCCTCTCCCCGGGGACAGCAGCCCGAATTTCACGCAGAGACATCTGCTGTGATATAAAGTGGTATGAAATAAAAAATAAAATAAAATAAACTCCACTCTCCCCAAAAGTCTGGATGAGACTGTAAACTGAGGCCCCGTGTGCGAACGCACGCAGAACATCTTGCCACACGTTAAATCCTGTTCCACTTTTTGTAAGAGTAGGCTATTGTGTGCCGGTGGGAACATATAACAATATTTACGAAACTGCATACACACGGGGACTGGATGAAAAAAGCATATGAGTCCTTATTTTATTATCCTCGATATAAAATAATGAAATGAAAATAAAATAAATAAACACACATACGCGCGCGCGCACGCCACACACACACACACACACACACACACACACACACACACACACACACACAGACAGAGACACAGAGAGAGAGAGAGAGGAGAGAGAGAGAGAGAGAGAGAGAGAGAGAGAGAGAGAGAGAGAGAGAGAGAGGAGAGAGAGAGAGAGAGAGACAGAGAGAGAGAGAGAGAGAGAGAGAGAGAGAGAGAGAGAGAGAGAAGAGAGAGCGTAATGACATTTCGACACGAAGACAGAGAAATAAATCAAGAAAAAAAGAAAAAAATGACAGAACAATTATTAATGCACAGCCTGTTTTAGAGTCTCTCTCTCTCGCTCTCTCTCTCTCTCTCTCTCTCTCTCTCTCTCTCTCTCTCTCTCTCTCTCTCTTCTCTCTCTCTCTCTCTCTCTCTCTTCTCTCTCTCTTCTTCTTTCTCTCTCAGGAAACTACAATTTTATAAGTGTAGCGAAAAAAACAGCAGAACGGAAAGGAGAAAGTGGGGGGGGGGGACTGGGGGGACTGGGTTAGAAATTGAGCGGGATAGCCTAGTGGTCAGAGTCATATTCCTGCTGTAACGGTAACTGAAGTGTCTGTTTAAGGGATTTTTCCCCCTGGAGTTAACATCGGTACTGACTCCACTCCCCTGAAAGCCCTTCAGATGAGACTGTAGACTGATGTCCTGTTTGCCAACACATGCAGACCATCTTGCACACACGTTAAAACCCCATCCACCTTTCGTAGAAGAGTAGGCCAGCTATGGCCAGCGGGATGGATGACACCAACATACCCAGCATGCACAGTGCTATATAGAGAGGGATGGGCTCCGCCAGGTTCAAATTGCCCATGACATACTGAAAAATGTTGTGCATTCCAGTGCCCCAGTGACTCCTCAAGGAGTTAAGGGAGAAGTCAGCCAAGTCACGTAGACTTTTTGTTTAGTTCCTTCCTCGGCTAAGCGCTCACTAATTCCCCAATGGTGAGATGTTGCGTATCATGGATGGAGGTAGCCGCATTCTGACTTCGGGGAGAGATTGGATATAACACAGGACTGAGGAGACAGGAGAGTGTGGAGGGGGGATGGGGAGTGGAATAGGGGAGGGGAGGGGTGAGCGGAGAACACCAAGAAGCGAAGAGAACCGTGTTCTTCCTCATTATTTCCATTTTCAGTCATCCATCATAGAGGCGAGGTCTTGACTTTCTCTCTCTGTCTCTCTCTGTCTCTCTGTCTCTGTCTCTGTCTCTGTCTCTCTCTCGCGTGTGTGTGTGTGGGGGGGGGGGGGGGCGCCTGCGTGCGTGGTGTGGTGTGTGTGTGTGTGTGTGTGTGTGTGTGTGTGTGTGTGTGTGTGTGTGTGTGTGTGTGCGCGCGTGTGTGCATGTGTAGGGCTTGCTTATTTTCTTATTGCCTGTCAGTGTAGATGCTTTTGTTTGTTCGGTCGGTTGGTTGGTCGGTTGGTTGGTCGGTTGGTTGGTCGGTTGGTTGGTCGGTTGAACGGTTGTTGGTTACTTGCTTGCTTGTATATTTGGTTGCTTACTTGGAGAGAGGGAGGTATGCTGTTGTCCTCCGCCTTTCATTCCCATCCTACCACCCCCAAGTCGAACCCCAAGAACCCACACTCCCTACGTAGCTGCCTGTGTCAAGCCGACACGAGGCCATCATCCAGAACGGCCCTGCACTGCTACTGGGTCACTTCAAAGCTGCTCAGTCGTGCCTGTTGTGAGCCAACATAAACACCATACCACCCCCACCCCGACCCCCACCCCTGAGCCCCCTACTGACGACAATAAGAAGAAGATGAACAGATGACACTCACAAAACTGCAAACACACGGGGACTAGATGTAAAAAATTTAAAAAAGCACATAAGTGCTTATTCCATTATCCTCGGTATAAAGAATAAATAAATAAATAAAATAAAATAAAATAAAATAAATAAATAAAATAATAACTCAGCCACGGAGGCACATCACGGCAGATGTGCTTGTGAAATGGTGATCGTCACCACATCTCTCCCTCAGGCGGGAGGGAGGGAGGGGAAGGGGGTGGATGAGTAGGCCTAATACCGATAATTATGGTTAAAATTCGAACTCGTGATGTACCGGGGTAGAGGGGGTGGGGGGTACAAGTTATCGATAAGCTATTCACGGGATTTAATTTGTACATCAAAGCTATTTCAAGGGATTTGATTTATTTGTACATCACTGGTGTGGCCCAAAGGTCATTCTCTACGAGTGCCTGGGAGAGAAGCGGGGAGAGACAGAGTGAGTGAGAAAGAGGGAGACAGAGAGGGAGACAGAGATAGAAGGGGGAGAGAAAGAGACACAGAGAGAGAAGGGAGGGGAGAGAGAGAGATTTATATTTATTTATTCATTTATATTTATTTATATTCTTTAATATCGAGGATAATGGAATAAGCATTCATTATCATGTGCTTTTTTACAACCAGTCCCCGTGTGTATGCAGTTTTGTAAATGTCATCTGTTCCCACCGGCACACGATGGCCTACTCTTTACGAAAAGCGGAACAGGATTTAACGTGTGCGCAAGATGTTCTGCGTGCGTTCGCACACGGGGCCTCGGTTTAAAGTCTCAAAAGAGAGAAAGAGGGAGTCAGAGATAGAAGGTGGAGATAAAAGAGACACAGAGAGAAGGGAGAGAGAGAGAGAGACAATGACAATGACAATGACAATATTTTATTGTGTCAAGCTTTTTAAGCCCATACACAAGGGGACAGCGGGAAGGGGACTGGGCAGAAAACTTCAAATTCACATCATACATTGACATAACTGGATCTGTGACAAGGATTCCATGTCACGCAATGTCTTTTTTCAGGTAGTCTCACTGGCTGGCTCTGTTTCGTTGTACAAACACGTGGATTGGGGTGCACACGTAGCTGTCCGGGCGGTTATGCTTGCCTGCTCTCTCTCTATATCTATCTCTATGATCAACCATCACCATCACCATCACCATCGACCATCTCTCTCTCTCTCTCTCTCTCTCTCTCTCTCTCTCTCTCTCTCTCTCTCTCTCTCTCTCTCTCTCTCACACACACACACACCACACACACACACACACACACACACACACACATATATATATATATATATATATACACATACACACACATGCACTCACACAACTGCACGCATTCACACACCTTGCATGCGCACGCGCACACACACGGACATACACACACATACACGCACGCACGCACGCACGCACACACACACACACCTAAACAAAGGCATTCAAAAGCAGGCAATCACAATCACGATCAGTTATCCAAGGAAAAATCTGACAGCGTCCATGATCACTTTTAGCACAACTAGTCCAGCATCAATCCTGTCTTTGAATCTCTCGCGATCAGCAGGTGTCCACAGCTGCAGCCTGGAGCAGATGGTCCGTTCCTCCTCAGACATGTGCTTGGTGTCTCTTTTCACGAACCAGAAGACTTGTTCCTGGGAATCCTTAAATTCAAACACCACGTCATCACTTTCACAAATAAGAACATCAGGTTTGTCCTCAGAGACAAGCACGTGGCCAAAGTCCCGATTCCTGGAGATGTTTCGGAGTCTTCTCTGCAGGAACCTGTCTGTTAATTCCGCCACATAGTCTCTGATCAGCTCCACACTGTAGCCCATCTCCTCAGCTTTCCGTAGAGGGCTGTCATCGTCGTTGTCACCGGTAGTATCCGATGAAGCAGACACATCGTCAGCCAGGCCGATGTCACACAGCTGGTCAGGAACTGGGTCTGCTTCTAGCACGGTGACATCACGTGGTGTAGGGTGGAATTCACGTGCAGAAGACAGCACGTGCAGAGGTGTGTTGTTTGGAGACAGGGGCGTGTTCGTGTGTGACACAGCGCTGCATGTCGGTGGTGAAGGCATAAATAAACTGTGTGAATTTTGAGGCGAAAAATTCACTTGCTTGATTTTCTTTCTGCCTTCTTGCTGTCTGTCTCTTCTCCTCTTCCTTTCTATTTTCCTCCACCTGTCTCCTCTCTTCTGCCTGTCTTCTCTCCTCTATCCGTCTTTTGTCTCTGTTAAGCTGACTAGGGGGCTTTCTGCGGAAACGCTGGCTGGTTGAAGACATTTGCTGGTTAGCCATACTTGTGTGTTCAGAGCTGGTCTTCAGCCTAAGTACAACCGTTGTGTTGTCGCCTTCTGCGCATATTTTCCACGATGTTAGGTGATGGTCTTGGAGCAGGGCACCTATGGTGACTTCCAGAGCTGTTGGTAGTCCATCAACCGGCATGGTGCTGAATAAATTACTTTTTTGATTGGAAAATTGCCAGAGCAAAAAATTCTCCTGCCTCTATCCAAGGGAGCTCACCCACCGACCGCGAGAGAGAGAGAGAGAGAGAGAGAGAGAGAGAGAGAGAGAGAGAGAGAGAGAGAGAGAGAGAGAGAGAGAGAGAGAGAGAGAGAGAGAGAGAGAGAGAGATACAGGGGCAAGAACTTTGCATGCAGCTAAACAGCTGAGTTTTGGTTGTATTCTCTCCCTTTAGTCGACTCCAACGCTTGCAAGCGTGTGCTTCGCGTGCGTGCGTGCGGGCATGCGTGCGTGTGTGCATGCGTGCGTGTGTTAATGTATAGTGCTTGCGTTCGTGTGTGTATGTTTGTGTGCGCGCGCGAGTGTCTGTACGCACGTGCATATGCGCAGATTTGTGTGTGCGTGCGTGCGTGCGTGCGTGCTTGTGTGTGTTTGTCTGTCTGTCAGTGTGCGCGCGCTCATGCGCAGGTGGGCGTGTGTATGCATGCTAGTGAAGGTGGCTACAGCCAGCAGGCCCAGCATTCCACTGCACTGTGTGCTATAGAGTTAACGTACACCTGTCTACACTTCCACGAGTCTCTGTCCACCTATATCACATAACACACGAGAGGGGTTTTTTTTTTTTTAACTTGACTAACACCCTTTAGAAGAAAGAATTAAGTCACCGACTGCAGCAAGGATAGTATAGCCTCCCTCCCTCTCTCCCTACAGTAACATACGCACACACTCTCACCCACCCTCCTTCCCTCCCTCCCTCCTCTGTCTGTCTGTCTGTCTGTCTGTCTGTCTCTCTCTCTCTCTCTCTCTCTGAAGTCCTTCGGATGAGACTTTCCGTGTGCGAACGCACGCAGAACATCTTGTGCAAACGTTAAATCCTGTTCCGCTTTTTGTAAGAGTAGGTCATCGTGTGCCGGTGGGAACATATGACATTTACAAAACCGCATACACACGGGAACTGGATGTAAAAAAGCACAAGAGTGCTTATTCCGTTACCCTCGATATAAAAGAATAAAAAGAATTAATAAATCTCTCTCTCTCTCTCTCTCTCTCTCTCTCTCTCTCTCTCTCTCTCTCTCTCTCTCTCTCTCTCTCTCTCTTCGATTCCGGTCGAGGATATTTTTCTTCTGGAGTTAACATCAGTGCTGACTCCACTCTCCCCAAAAGTCTTTCGGATGAAACTGTAAACCGAGGCCCCGTGTGCAAACGCACGCAGAACATCTTGTTCACACGTTAAATCCTGTTCCGCTTTTCGTAAAGAGTAGGCCATCGTGTGCCGGTGGGAACAGACGACATTTACAAAACTGCATAGGCCTACACACGGGGACTTGATGTAAAAAAGCACAAGAGTGCTTATTCCATTATCCTCGATTCTTCTTCTTCTTTTCTCATGACCGGGATGGTCGTGGAGGAGACATGAGAGACGATTCTGCAGCCAGCCGTCGCCATCCAGCCCTGTCCTCCGCCTTCCGAATGAGTGTTGGACTGTCCAGGTGGGTCCACTCCTTGATGTTATCCATCCAGCTTTTGGTTTGTCTGCCTCGGCGTCTGCCACCTTCTAGCGTTCCTTGTAGGACTGTCTTGGGGAGGGTGTTGTGGCGTGTGACATGGCCGAACCATGCCAGCTTCCACAGTCGGCGTCCGTCAGGGCTGCTTGCTCTCTCCAACTCTCTTTAATCTATTCCTGGAGAACATCATGAGGGAAACACTTTACGACTTCCACTCTACCATCTCAATAGGAGGGCGACCCATTAACAACCTGCGGTTCGCTGACAATATTGATCTCATGGGAGGCAGCAACAAGGAACTCCAAGACCTTACCAACAGACTGGTAGACAGAACAGGCGCATATGGGATGGAAGTCAGCACAGAAAAGAGTAAAGTATTGGTCAAAAGTGCAAGCGGCACCACAGCACAGATCTACATGAATGGCCAGCAGCTGGAAGAAGTAGACGCTTTCAAATATATTGGTGCTACCCTCACGAAAGATGGACGCTCCACCACAGAGATCAAGACCAGGCTAGCCATGGCAGCATCAGCTATGGCAAAACTGAACAAGATATGGAGAAGCGACAACATCAGCTTCAAAACAAAAGTCAAATTGTTCAGATCCCTGGTCATCTCCATCTTGCTCTACGGCTGCGAAAGTTGGACAATGACCGCTGAAACCACCAAGCGGATCCAGACGTTCGAGACAAAAGGC
>CM060322.1:35000645-35005645 GCA_030674155.1 Stramonita haemastoma
ACAAACATGTACAAATTTTTCTCGGGTCTCGGGGTGATGTCCCTTGGATGTAGACAGGCACACCAAGAGCTGCGGTAAATTTTGGTTAAAAAACCGATTTTATCCAGCATTATGCCCGTTGCTGGTTTACCCACGACGCTGGAGGTGACCCTAGGTGCCCTGCTACAGAAAAGCCACCTGACCTCGTGGAAAATCTGTGGAGAAGGAGACAGCACCACTGTTGTTATCAGGCTGAAGACCGGTTCTGACACTGCCAACATGGCGGGACAACAAACATCAGTCCCGCAGTGTTACCGAAAAAAGCCTCCCAGTCAGCGTGGCAGGGACAGAAGAAGGACGGAGGAGAGAAGACAGGCTGAGCAGAGAAGACAGGCAGAAGAGGAGGAGAGGAGACAGGCAGAGGAGAGGAGACAGGAAGCAAGGCAAGAAGATAAGACCAGCGAAAATGAAAATTTTGATTGTGAAAATTCACTGGGTCTGTTTATGTGTACGCCTCCACCAAACCGCAGTGTTCCGCACAGCGACACGCCCCTGTCTCCAGACCACACTTCGCCGCATGGCCTGCGCTCTGCACGTGAATTTCACCCCATGGCCTCTGATGTCATCCTGGCTGAAACCGACACAGGCGCTGATCATCAAAACAAAACTGACCTTGTGTGTGTGCCTGCAATGGATACAGCGGGGGACAGTGCCTGTGACGATGCACTACAGAAGGCTGAAGACTTTGGCTACAGTGTGGACATCATCAGAGACTATGTCGGTGAACTGACTGATAGATCTCTACAAAGAAAACTGCGGAATACTTCAAGGAATCGGGACTTTCGCCGTGTGTTGGTTTCTGAAGATAGGCCCTCTACAGTGATCTGTGAAAGTGATGACGTGATATTCCAGTTTGACTGGACAGCTGAAAGTGGCGTGCCTACCAATATCTTTTGGTTTGCCAAAAGGGACACTAAACACATGAACCAGAGAGAACGGGAAATCTACGCCAGACTGAAGCTGTGGACACCTGCTGACCGCAAGAAGATCAAAGACGGGATCAGTGCGGGACTGCACGACTTACACATGGTTATGGATGTAATCAGATTCATTCTGGGATAAGCAGGACTGGTTACTTTTTGACTAAGTGTGGAGTGTATAAGTCTGCATCCTCTGAAGATCTTTCGGACACATCCAGTGACCAGCCAGCAGTACAACCACGACAGTTCTTCGGTTCCTGCTTCGACATCCGTTAGCCGGTTATTACCAGTGACATTCTCACACATGTGTAACCATATATAAACAATACCGCGTTTGGTTACCACTCGCGAAGAATCATTGATATTGTACAGTGTTCGATTTTGTTGTACTTTTCGATTTCGGTCCCTTTCCCCAACTTCCCGTTTGTGAATGGGTTGAAAAACCTAACACAATAAAATCTTTGTCATTGTCATTGTCATTGTCATTGTCTGTGTCTCTCTCTTTCTCTGTCTCTTTCTCTGTCTCTCTGTGTCTCTCTGTGTCTCTCTGTGTCTCTCTCTCTCTCTCTCTCTCTCTCTCTCTCTCTCTCTCTCTCTCTCTCTCTCTCTCTCTCTCTCTCTCTCTCTTTCTTTCTTCTTCTTCGTCTTCTTCTTCTTCAATAATCAAAATCATTTTATTGTGACTTCTGATTTTTGTCTTCTGAATGAGTGCACTTTTATTACCTTATTATATATAGTGTCCTTATTCCTTTATGTTGTTTGGTACTGCGTATAGTTTTACTGTTTAGTATCTTTTTATCTTGATGTTATCCCTGAAAAGGGCGGGGACTGGATGTAAAAAAGCACATGAGTGCTTATCTATTATCCTCGAATAAAAGATTTTGCCTTGCCTTGCCTTGCCTTGCCCTCTCCCCTCTCTCCCTCTATCTCTCTCTCTATAAAGGTACAATGCTGTTATGTGTAAGAGATACATCAAACAAGATATACATGATACGCAGTCGTTATTTTCTTCTTCGACTGCTATTTCTTCATGGTCAGGACTGTGGTGATCAACGAGGAAAGGGAACAGTAGAGCGAAGCGTGTCAGCGCACTGGAACGGTGCTGTAGAACAACTACACACACTGAACAACGTCACAGACCGGACCGGCCTTGACATGGCGCTATGGCTGCCAAGGACTGAAGACAGACAGACAGACCAGCCTGGAGTAGATTGTCCACCAACCCGTCCCTCATGTCCCTCACTAATAGCCTACAGCAGGCGGAAGACTTTCAACAGATAACGTTGGGCATTCCCCAGCCTAACGCCCCGAATACCCATGCACCCTGCCTCACTCCTCCCACCTGGGAATGACTGAGAGACCGTCAGTACATACTGGAGGAGAAGTCTGACTTGAGTATGGCTCATTTCAATACCTCATCCCATAATTTTATTTATTTATTTATTTATTCTTTTATATCGAGGATAATGGGATAAGCACTCACATGCTTTTTTTCATCCAGTCCCCGTGTGTATGCAGTTTGGTAAATATTGTCATCTGTTCCCACCGGCACACAATGGCCTACTCTTACGAAAAGCGGAACAGGTTTTAACGTGTGCGCAAGATGTTCTGCCGGCCATAAGTAGCTATAATCCAGCTTCTGAGGATATTTTTCTTTCTGTGAAAGTGCAGCTTGTCATGGTAAGAGCTTGTCATGGTAAGAGCTTGTCATGGCTGAAGACAACCCCATCACAACATTTTATAACATAACACATTTCAATGTAGGCTAAGCTAGGCATTGGCACTTCAATCACTGGCAAAATATTTTTTCCCCGTGGACCAGGTAATTCATTCTGATGGCGCAATACTCGCCCCTCTGCCCGGGCCATTACCACTAACCATCCCCACCCCCACCCCCGTTTTCCTGTTGAGGTAGAGGGAGGCGGTAGGGGGGGGGGGGGGGGGGCTCAAGGGTTTAATTCCCAGCCTTCTATCTGGTCTGGCAAAGCTTGATGTCAGCAGAGTACATGGTGAGTCACACACACACACACACACACACACACACACACACACACACACACACACACACACACACTCACACACACACTCACACACACATCACACACACACACTCACACAAAACACACACACGCACACACGCACGCACGCACGCACGCACGCACGGAGAGGGGAAGGGGGAAAGCGTTTGCTGTGAGACACTGTCAACACAGGGACCAACAGAAAGAAAGGTCAGTGTGTGGGGTTGTGTGTGTGTGTGTGTGTGTGTGTGTGGTGTGTGTGTGTGTGTGTGTGTGTGTGTGGTGTAAAAGAGAGAGAGCGCGTGAGAGGGGGAGAAAAAAAGTAGAGACGAAGAGAACGAGAAAGTGAGTGTGTGCGCGTTTGCGTGTTTGCGATGTGTGTGTGTGTGTGTGTGTGTGTGTGTGTGTGTGTGTGTGTGTGTGTGTGTGGTGTGTGTGTGTGTGTGTGTGTGTGTGTGTGAAGGAGAAAGAGAGGGAGGGAGAGACGGAGAGAGCAAAAACGAGAGAAACTCGAATTAAAAAAAACCTCAAATTTAAGAGAGATAGTATATAATTATATGTGTGTGTATGTGTATGTGTATGTGTGTGTGTGTGTGTGTGTGTTCTGTCTGTCTGTCTGTCTGTATGTGTCTATCTGTCTGCCTGTCTGTCTGTCTGTCTGTCTGTGTCTGCAATTCTCCCGGACTCATGTGAAGGTGCACAGCATGCACACACTGCACGCACACGTTTTCTTGCCAGCATCCGACAAGTGTGTATAGAGTGTGCAAGTGGGGGGGAGTGGGGGTGAAGAACAGGAAGGTGTGTGTGTGTGTGTGTGTGCGTGCGTGAGTGCGTGTGCGTGCGTGCGTGCGTGCGTGCATGCATGTGTGCGTGTGTGTGTGTGTGTGTGTGTGTGTGTGTGTGTGTGTGTGTGTGTGTGTGTTAGAAGCAGGGGGTAAGGGTCTATGTTGCAACATCCTATTCCTTCCCCAAAAATTACATCAACATGGAGTAACATACCTAGACATTCACACACCTGTGTGCATGAGACCTGCAAGCAGAACACAGATTTGTGGGGTTTGTGTTTGTACATCACTTTAAAGATGGGGGCTGATGAAGGTGCCGGGACATGACGAATCAAAAAGCAGAGCCCTGTACGACTAACGTGTGATCAGATACCACACTTACATATCGAGAACTTTTTAAAAATTTTCATCGAATTACCTTCTTAAAACCGAAAGTCAAAAAAGTGAAAGCTACACTCTCTGCAGGCACACAATATACTGAGCAGAATCAAAGCATGGTAACCAGTAAAGTTTCTTTTTAACCAAAAAAGTTCTTTTAGAAAAAATAAGAATGATATCATTGACAAAGGTAAGTTGAGGATAACAAGCGCGGGTAACCCATTTCATTTCTCTCATCGTTGCAAGAATAATTTCTTTTGTATGCAAACAGCGAGCTATTGATAGAAAACTTGGGACATCATTTCAAACTGTTTGCGCCACATACAGACCATTCATTAGGTTTGACCGACCTGACTCATGACTTTTGACCCGACTCCTGGATGAGCCATGCTCAGAGGTCTGGTGGTGATGATAATTGTCATTAGTTCTGACCATCCCTGGTATCGTGAGGAGAAACATCTCTTAACGATGGAAGTGCTGCTGCTTTGACAGGAATAAAATCACAACTCTGTGGTCTGCTAATCCTGCCATCACAGCCGGAAATTAGAACAAGAAAAAGAAAATAGATTTTGAAAAAGGCTTTATATCTTAGCTTTGTTGAGACTGATGATGAAACTTGTTGCGGGGAAGGGGGGATAGCCTAGTGGTTAGAGCGATCTTACAGCCCGGATTCGAACCTCCAATGTTGACTCCAGGGGGAAAATCCCTCACACAGACACCTCAGCGGAGACTGAAACCCGTGCCCTCAGATACCGTCAGATCAGGAGCACAACGCTCTGACCACTTTGCTATTCCGCCTCCTCATCCACGGAAAGAATTGAAGAATTGTGATCATGACGTTCCTATGGTGTGCTGTGTCT
>CM060322.1:35018145-35035645 GCA_030674155.1 Stramonita haemastoma
AAGTTTGACGCAATGATGAACGTAGTCTTATTAGATTCCAGGGAAGTAATACTACTAGGTGATTTTAATATCGATCTAACAAAAGTAAATAATGCATGAACGCAAATTACTAATTCACTCAACCTTCACCAACTAGTTAGTTTACCCACGAGAGTCACACAAAACTCGAGCACAATAATTGATCACATCTACGTAACAAATCCTAAAAACATCATAGAAACATGTGTCCTGTCTATAACTGCAGCGATCACTACCCAGTATGTACTACATGGTCAAAAAAAGGAACAAAAATTCCCAAACCTGGACATAAAAACATAACATATCGTTCTTTTGCAAAATTTAATGAAAAGCTTTTCCTTCTGGAACTAAGTAACTCGATGCTCTCAGAAACATTCAACATTACTGATCCAGACTCGGCCATCGAGTTTTGGATAAAAACTTTCACTGAAATTTACAATAAACATGCTCCACTTAAAACCATAAGGGTCAAACATGTCCCCAAACCGCCTTGGCTCACAAAAGAACTAGAAGAAGCATGCTATCTTAGAGATTCCTTAAAAAAACATAAATATCATGAAGAGTCAAAAAGATTACGAAACGCCATAAACTCACAGAAACGTCGAGAAAAAAAGAAATATTTCCAAGATTTACTATCCTCCAAACAAAACTCAAAAATCATTTGGAGGGCCATTAATCAAATAACAAACAAACAATCATCTTCCAAATCAAATGTAATCAAAGATGTTACTGCTGAACAACTCAACAATCACTTCATAAACGTTTCTACTAATGTTGTTAGCAATGACAATTCGAAATCCAATAACCTAAACACATTAAAACAATACTGCCAAGAAAAGCATACTCCCTCAAAACTCCACATACCATTTATTTCTGTTTTTGAGGTCCATAATTACATGATTCACCTCAAACAGTCAAGGACACGAGGTCTTGATGAAATAGACAGCAGAATTCTAAAACTTTCAGCGCCAGTTATCACAGACACTCTCACATATATATATAACCAATGTCTTGAAAAGAACTATTTTCCCAATGCCTTCAAAACTGCTAATGTGATACCCATCTACAAATCTGGTGACACTTCAGATCCCTCAAATTATAGGCCAATCTCTATTATATCCCTTCTTTCAAAACCCCTGGAAAAACATATAAATAAACACTTAGTCAGTCATATAGAAACTAACAACCTACTCCACCCTAATCAGTCAGGATTCAGACAAAATCACTCGTGTCATACTGCACTGACTAGTCTCATAGACAATTGGCTAACAAACATTAATGAAAATAAATTTTGTGGAGTATTATTTGTAGATTTCAAAAAAGCATTTGATACAATTGACCACACACTTCTCGCCAGAAAGCTAGACCTGTACAATATATCATCAAATAGTCTAGAACTACTCGCTTCTTATCTCAAGAACAGACAACAGTGTGTTTCAACAACTACATCCACATCCAATCTAAAACCCATTCATTATGGAGTACCACAGGGATCTATACTAGGACCAATTCTCTTTTCATTATACATAAATGACCTTCCTCTACATATTGCATCCAAATGTGAACTATTTGCTGATGACACAACCATACATACAAGCCATAATGACATTGACTCTCTTGCAACCATATTACAACAAAGCTGTAATGATCTTGTCAAATGGACAGATCTGAACCACATGTCTATTCACCCCCAAAAAACAAAATGCATGCTTATCACCACCAGACAAAAGCGACAAAATTTACCCCATAATCATTTCCAATACATATAAAAAAGGACAAACAAACCGAACAAACCTCTCATCACAAAGTTCTAGGAGTGACAATTGATGAAAATCTCAGCTGGTTCTACCACAGATCTCATCTATGCAAATACTTGTCCCAAAGAGTATACCAGTTGACTAAAATTAAACACTTCCTTGACTGCCATTCAAGGAAATTATTCTTTCAAGCTTATATACAATCCTCAATAGACTATGCCTCAACCCTATGGGATTCTGCCAGTGCAAATACTATGAAACCCTTATCAAGTTTGTATAAACGTGCTCTCAAACTTATCCTCCTGAAGAAAACATTACTTGAAGTGGATTTCACTCAGTTAAGTATTCTCCCCCTACAACAAAGACTAAAATATAACAAGGGCATCCTGATGTTTAAGATAATGGCAGGAGCTGTCCCTACATCCTTAAGAGATAAGTTCCCAATGAATCATTCCAGAAATACTGAAAAGCCAAGTGTCCCAATCCCAAGAATAGACTTGTTCAAGTCCAGTTTACTATACTCAGGCCCTGTACTGTGGAACTCCCTTCCCGATTCAATTAAACAGCACCAATCATTGTCGACCTTCAAAAATCACCTAATGCACTTGATGCATCAAAACTAATGAACCAGTACTCATCCTGTTGGATATATATAATACTCCCCCCTTCTCTCTCTTCCTCTGTGTGTGTGTGTGTGTGTGTGTGTGTGTGTGTGTGTGTGTGTGTGTGTGTGTGTGTGTGTGTGTGTGTGTGTGTGTGCAAATGTTTTTATATGTATCTTATCATTGTGCACTTGTAACTGATTTCAAAGAGTAAATTTTTAATATTTTATTTTCACGTCACATTTATCATATGGTATATTCTCTATATATGCATAAGTAAAAGATAGGGAGTGTTAAGTGATGATATTATTGGTCAGTTGAAAATTGTGCGCAACACTACCTGGCTAAAAATGTATTGTGTACTCTCTCTCTCTCTCTCTCTCTCTCTCTCTCTCTCTCTCTCTCTTGTGGTCCTGATGATTTGCTATTTTTTCATCTTC
This sequence comes from Stramonita haemastoma, assembly GCA_030674155.1. Taxonomy (NCBI): domain Eukaryota; kingdom Metazoa; phylum Mollusca; class Gastropoda; order Neogastropoda; family Muricidae; genus Stramonita; species Stramonita haemastoma. The sequence goes on from CM060322.1 coordinate 35,020,963, forward strand.
ATTAGTATACATATTATTTTTAATGTTTAGAGTTTGATTTAAAACTGGTTTGTATTTATAACCTTAAATGTTGTTTCGCTCCTATTTGATTTAAAAAAAATAATTTTCTATACAATCTTGCTCTTTTGTTTGTTGTTTGCCTTTTGGGATTTTTTTTTCTTGTAAGAATTGGTTACATTATGAGCTTATAGATATTTGATGATTTTTTTTTTTTTTTTTTTTTTTTTCAGAAGTGAGAGTGTTTTGAAATATTGACTAAATTGTTTTGATGTAATTTGAAGATACTCTCTCTCTCTCTCTCTCTCTCTCTCTCTCTCTCTCTCTCTCTCTCTCTCTCTCTCTCTCTCTCTCCTCTCTGGGTTTTCTTTTCCTTGTTAGGTTTGGTCAAATTGGGAGTTTTTAGGTTTCATTGATGATAGTTATTTTTTATGGAAGTGTGAGTTTTTTTGAAATATTTTTGCTGACTGGTTTGTTTTGATGACGATGTAATTTGGCGATGCTCTCTCTCTCTCTCTCTCTCTCTCTCTCTCTCTCTCTCTCTCTCTCTCTCTCTCTCTCTCTCTCTCTTACTTCCTTTCCCTTTCCTTTCCCCTCCAACTTCCACCTTCAGATATTATCCTAGACTTATTATGGAGAGGAGTATTTTGGTTGTTATGTTGGATTCAAACTGTATTCTTACCATTTGAATATTGAAATGTGTTTTCATATAGTTTTTTGTGTTTAAAGGATTTTATGTTGTTGTTGTTGTTTTAATCTGTTTTTTCCCCCCTTTTATGTCTACTTTGCTTGTTTTCCCGCTTACACACACACACACACACACACACACACACACACACACACACACACACACACACACACACACACACACACCACACACACCACACACACACACACACACACACCAAAACACACACACACACTCATGCATTATAGATTTGTAATGCCTTCTGTTTCATGGTCCTGAATATTTGCTATTTTTAATATTTTTGCTATGTTATTTTTTGTTTAAATAATTATCAGTGTATACAGTTAGGATGACGCGTTTTGTTTAATGTATTATGTTGTTTTTTTTAATATTGGTTGAACTGCTGCTGGTGGTGATGCTGGTATGTAGGGGTAGGGAGGGGGTTTCTTAGCATTATTCCCTGATCAGGGCAAGGGCCGGATGAAAAAAAGTATGTAATGATTACTTACTCTGTTACCCTTGAAAAATAAAGATTATTCATTCATTCATTCATTCTCTCTCTCTCTCTCTCTCTCTCCTCTCTCTCTCTCTCGTTGCCTAAACATGTTACCATCCATATTGAGAAATACCTTATTCACTATTTGTACTATTTAATAATCATGTGTTGAATGCAGTTAATTTTGTATAACCTTTTAATCTTCAAGTAAGCTGAATAACTATGTCCATCATGATTACAAAATGGTTATGAACGTGATTTTTATGACCATAAATGCATAATCATAAGATTCAGGTACTAGAATATGTATGTCCTAATATATATGCCTTATAGCGGATGGATTCCTTTTGTGTTCCGTTACATGACTTTATTAAAATTAGGCATATACTTCCTTTAAAATGAAGTTTATTGATGACATGAGCGCGAACTCTTGTGTGTGTTGTGTGTGTGTGTGTGTGTGTGTGTGGTGGGTGTGTTTGTGTGTGTGTGTGGGAGGTGTGGGTGTGTGAGTGTGTGGATAATTGTTTTTATTTGTCATCTCCCCTTGTACTAAAATATTATGATTTGCATGACTTTTTTGTCGTTGTTGATAGGTTGTACCTCAAGTTTTTGATGTTTTGTTCCTGTTTTTTGTTTTTGTTTTAACTTTGCTGTTTGCTTTTGTTTCTTCTTTTTTATATGAAGTATGAATGTAAAAGAAAGGATAATTGTCACCTGATATGATTGTTTGACTTTTATCATTCTTCTTTTTTTATGACTAAATTTTTTTTTAAACAAAAAACAAAACAACCTACCACCTCAAGTACATGTGTGCCTGCGGATATGTGCTTATAAATATAAGTGTGAGTAAGTGTGTGTGTGTGTGTGTGTGTGCATTTGTGTGTGTGTGTGTGCATTTGTGTGTGTGTGTGTGTGTGTGTGTGTGTGTGTGTGTGTGTGTGTGTGTGTGTGTGTGTGTGTGTGTGTGTGTGTGTGTGTGTGATATTTGTATGTGCATTTGCGTGCGAGCGTGCATGCGTGAGTGAGTTGCGTATATGTATGTATGTATGTATGTATGTATGTATGTATGTATGTATGTATGTATGTATGTATGTATGTGTGTGTGTGTGTGTGTGTGTGTGTGTGTGTGTGTGTGTATGTGTGTGTGTGTGTGTGTGTGTGTGTGTGTGTGTGTGTGTGTGTGTGTGTGTGTGTGTGTGTGTGTGTGTAACCTACGTGTAGGAGTGAGTTTTATGTGTATTATTATCATACTATTATTACTATTGTTGATATTATTCTTATTGTTATCATTATAATCATTGTAATATCTTTAGTTCCTTTTGAGTTCATTTTGTTGTTATGAGTTGTAACAATGTTGTAGCTAAATATTTTTGGGTGGACTTTTCTTGGTTGCTAAGCTGTTTATTTCATTATGTTCCTTTGTTTGCTCTTTATCTATTAACGCTTCTCTTTTCATCTATAATCAAAATCATTTTATTGTGACTTCTGATTTTCGTCTTCTGAATGAGTGCATTTTTATTACCTTATTATATATAATGTTCTTATTCCTTTATGTTGTTTGGTACTGCATATAGTTTTACTGTTTAGTATCTTTTTATCTTGATGTTATCCCTGAAAAGGGCGGAGACTGGATGTAAAAAAGCACATGAGTGCTTATCTATTATCCTCGATTAAAAGAATTTGTCTTGTCTTGTCTTGTCTTGTCTTGTCTTGTCTTGTCTTGTCTTCTCTCTCTCTCTCTCTCTCTCTCTCTCTCTCTCTCTCTCTCTCTCTCTCTCTCTCTCTCTCTCTCTCTCTCTCTCTTCTATCATAAGACAGAGATAGAGACAGAGAGGGAGAAATTGAGAGAGACACAGAGCTACAGAGAGAGACGGAGATAAACACACACAGAGACAGAGAGGCAGACAGACAGATAGAGAATTTTGAGATACTAAAAAAAAATGCACACACCAGATTAAGAGATGGGAGGGTGAGTACTTTCTGTGACACTAAACATAGGAGGGGGGTAAAAGGGATTTTCAATAGACTTTCTTTTTTATTGTCACCTCAACAGACACACATCCTTCTTGACAGTCATGCAACTGCTGACAAAAATAAACCAGGACACAAATGACTGCAGCGCTGCTCATGAAACATCTGTGTAAAACACTTATCATGGAAAGAAAATGACCGGGAGAGAATTTTACAGCAGGCACGATCTCACTGTGTACTTAGCTTCGATTCTTCAATGAATTAAACCCATCACACCTCTGCAAGGTCTTACATCTCACTGCTTCCACCTTTTTGCTTTTTTTTCTTCTTTGGTTGGGACTATTTTCTTTCTTTCTTTTCTTTTCTTAAAAGCAGTGGTCGCCATGCTCAGACTGGCAGTCGGTGGAGTTAGCTCTTTGCGCCCTCGTGATGCGGTGAGCGACATGACCGCCATGTGAAAGAAGTCTCCCAAAGAGTTCTCCTGTTTGTTCACCCACGTTACCTCCCTTTGTTTGTTGTCTTAAACCCTAGGTCTACACCACAGGGCCACAAACTGCAGCGCCACCTGTTTGCATCTTTCCTGGGCTGTGATCACTGTCTGTCTGTCTCTCTGTCCGTCTATCTGTATCTATCTGTATGTATGTCTCTTCTCTCTCTCTCTCTCTCTCTCTCTCTCTCTCTCTCTCTCTCTCTCTCTCTCTCTCTCTCTCTCTCTCTCACACACTCTCTCTCTCTCTTTGATGTTATCCCTGAAAAGGGCGGGGACTGGATGTAAAAAAGCACACGAGTGCTCATCTATTATCCTCGAATAAAAGAATTTGCCTCGCCTTGCCTTGCCTTGCCTTGCCTTGCCTTGCCTCTCTCTCTCTCTCTCTCTCTCTCTCTCTCTCTCTCTCTCTCTCTCTCTCTCTCTCTCTCTCTCTCTCTCTCTCTGAACATCTTGCGCACACGTTTCCGCTTTTCGTAAGAGTAGGCCATCGTGTGCCGGTGGGAACAGATGACATTTACAAAACTGCATACACATGGGGACTGGACGTAAAAAAGCACGAGAGTGCTTATTCCATTATCCTCGATATATAAAAACAATCAATCAATCAATCAATCTCTCTCTCTCTCTCTCTCTCTCTCTCTCTCTCTCTCTCTCTCTCTCCTCTCTCTCTCTCTCTCTCAAATAATAAATAAATGAATAAAATATCTCTTGTGTGCGCGTGAACTGATAAAACTGTTATATGATTTTTTAAATTGTGTATGTGTGTTGTTGTTGTTGTTGTTGTTGTTCTTGCTGTAGTGTCGATGTTTTCGAGAAGACTAACATTGCTGTGTATTCTAGTTGTGTTCTTTTCTTGTTCATTTTGTGTCTCTATTAGTACTCTCTGTGCGTTTTCTAAGAGGACTTTTTTTCTTTTCTTTTTTTTCTTTTTACGCGTTTTATCGATTGTTTTCATACATAAGGGTTTCTAAGGACAGATTAGAAGACTAGGCTTGGCCTAAAATCTTGATCCTTAGGTATGGAAGTTCATTCGTTCGTTCATTTACTCACGCCCAGACCATCATTGTGATAATATACAACCCTCAGACCAAGCCATCGCCCAGACGCCCTTTCGAGGGGATTTTCCCCGTGGAGTTAACGTCAGTGCCGACTCCGCTCCCCCGAAACTTGGATGAGACTACAAACCGAGATCCCAATCCCGTATGCGAACGCACAAAGAATATCTTGTGCACATGTTAAAACCTGTCCCACCTGTCGGGAGAGTTGACACGAATTTCTTGCCGATAGGAATGGGTCATCCCTTAGGAAAAAGAAAACCCGCACGCATGCTGGTGTCGTGTTTAGACGTCATCCCTGAAGTCGGAATACTCCTACCTTTATGGTGGTCAAAAACGGTGAACTTCAGAGCTCTAGCCGATGAACGAAAAAAAAAAAAAATTTAAACCCCTACAGCCATCAACGTAGAAACATCCCATTCCCCTATCGCCGCTGTGGCCATGATTACCCTGTCAAAGTAGCCCCCCGCCCCCCTTCCTCCCCTCACCCCCTGTCCTTACAGTGGCTATGTTTGTTCGCTGACATTTTCTCAGGGCATTTTTCTGCCCCTGTCCACACAACACGGGTGAGGTAAAGAAGGCAGGGGGCCACTGCAAGCTGATCTCACCTTTTCTATCTCCTCGCTTTGGCCACTCTGTTTCAAAACCATTGCATGACACGGTGCTTCACACAGGAATAGTCACCACGTCATTTTGTACCCTGGTCAGTTTGGTTTGATATCATTTTGATTCTGGAAGGTCTGGTAGAGGGGGTGTCATGATGAAAACATGAAAGATTTTACGAAAAATATAAACAATATTATACAGCTTTGTATATACACTATACTTTCAATAATCAAGGTGTCTAAAAGGTGAATTCTTTAACTAACCCCATGGTGATTCCAGGTGCCTGTCATTAGAAATACCATAACTACCTTCTGGAAATTCTGTACTAGGATTTTCCTCTTTTCTATTCCTCTCTTTGTTTCTACTCTGTTCCTTTTCTTCCTGTCACTTACTTTTTGTCTATTTTCTGACTTCTTGGTCCATTCTCCTGCCTATTTTCCAGAAAGACTTAAAAGATAAAAAAATCTATTCCACGCCGAAGTTGGATGCGCTGGGCCTGACCTGTCAGGTACTTAAAGCAGCACAACACATTTTCGCTCATATGACAGATAACAATAGTTACTGTCTGAGTGATCGACGACGACGACGACGGACAGAAGAAGACGAAGAAGAAGAAGAAGAAGAGAAGAAGAAGAAGAAAGAACAACAACAACAACAACAACAACAACAAACAACTGTTTGATTCTGAAGGGAAAAAAAAAAAGTTAGATTTGAACAACTATGCAGTAGCGCGCGGTGATCTCTTCACGTCAGTGGCCTCATGGCATCCTAATCCTGATAGGTTTTATTTATTTTTTTATTCTTTTATATCGAGGATAATGGAATAAGCACTCATGAGCTTTTTTACATCCAGTCCCCGTGTGTAGCAGTTTTTGTAAATCGTGTCATCTGTTCCCACCGGCACACGATGGCCTACTCTTACGAAAAGCGGAACAGGATTTAACGTGTGCGCAAGATGTTCTGCGTGCGTTCGCACACGGGGCCTCGGTTTACAGTCTCATCCGAAGGACTTTTGGGGAGTGGAGTCAGCACTGATTTTAACTCCAGAGGAAAAGTCCCCTCGACCGGGAACCGAACCCGGGTCGTCAAATTGCGAGCGCAATGTTCTGACCACTAGGCTATCCCGTCCCCCGGTATCCTCATAGGTCTCTGTGGTGTCTACTTCTGAGGACAGGGAAGGGAGAGAGGTAGGACAGATGGAGCCTAGCCTGTGTGTCAACATTAGCATTTCGAAGTGCGCGACGTGGGAATTGATCGTCTGCCATGCCCCATCACGGCACATTTCTCTGCGTCACACTTGGGTTGCTCTTCCCGGGAAGAGTAAGTCGCCATAAGAGCAGTGCCACCCATTTATTTTATTTTTTATTTATTTAAATGTATGTGTATCAGCATCAACATCAGAGAATGGACAGGCCTAAAACTCAAACCAAATTTTGAAAAAGATAGAACAGAGAGAGGAATGGAGGCAACTGGTTGTTAAGTCTTTAGGGGTGCCCCCACGGTCACCAGACTAAGGGATAGATAGATAGATGTGTATTTGCTTCCCTGACAACAAAATTTTGCCAGGGACATTTTTCTTGTCGCAGCAGGTTCCTTTCACTCACTCACACTCACTCACTCAGTCCCATGTCCCAAAGGACGTAGGGGGACATGAGAGACATGAGGTTCCTTTACATGCGTTAAATCTATGTTGCTGACGGTACCTCAAATAATCGTTTCATCAGAAAGATTAGCAGAGAAACCACCTCTCAATATCTAGTGGATTGGTGGCGGGGGGGGGGGGGGGTCAAACATGAATCAAACCCGCGACTTGGCTCTCTAGAAGATTGCGTTACTTGTAGACAGTCTCTTTTCTGTCCATGTAGTATAGAGCCCTACTGACCACGAAAGCACCGATCCACCCTGGGCAATGGCAACACTGCATCATTACCGAAGAGGAAACACAAGGAGGGGCAGGAGGCGGACAACCATGCAGGCAGACAACAGAAAAACACAGAAAACAGTGCATGATGGAATGAAGGAAGAAAGAAAGAAAGAGAGAGGTGGGGGGGGGGGGGAGAGAGAGAGAGAGAGAGAGAGAGAGAGAGAGAGAGAGAGAGAGAGAGATAGAGAGAGAGAGAGAGAGACAGACAGACAGACAGACAGACAGACAGACAGACAGACAGACAGACAGACAGACAGACAGACAGACAGACAGAGAAAGAGACAGACAGACAGACAGACAGACAGACAGAGAAAGAGACAGACAGACAGACAGACAGACAGACAGACACATAGTCATTCAGAACAAACTCAATCTATCAGATTGACTGCCAGACAACAGACAGTAACCAGAGACGGGAGAAGCCCGCAAAATGATAAAGGAGTGAAGGAAGGGGGGGTAGGCGTAACCTTGCCCTGAGTTGCAGCAAAGTGACAAGACATTCTGTGCCCCTACTTGGACAACAATTCGTCAACTGACGACATTCCTGCCTGCAGGAAACGTCCTAGACATGTCATGTCCCATCCCAATGACAGACCTGTCAGAAAAACAATCAATAATAAATAAAAAATACAGTCTTCAGGTGCCAAGAGAAGTAATATACTGGGAATCTGGAATCAGACAGTTTTATAACCATCTGAAAGCCTTCGGCCTACTTGCACTTATATATCACTTATCATATTATCCAAACAGTTTCAAATAAAAACAACTTTTTATCTACACAATCACACGCGCGCGCATGCATGCACACGCACACGCGCGCGCACACCACACACACACACACACACACACACACACACACACACACAACAACACACACGTTTAAGAAAAAACTTTTTCTGGTGACTGATATCTTTAGAAGTGACCTATGAGGCGAATTCAAAGCGACTAAACTAGGGGTAAATATATCTTATTGCTCTGAAAAACTGAGAAAAAATACTGATTTTGTTTCCCTGTACCTCGGTAACAGCTCCAAGCTTAATGGTGAAATTTTGCGTATGCGATCGTTTTCGCTCAACATGGAGGTAACAACTTCGGAGAAAACACTGTGATTGGATGTAGTTGTGTGCCAGTTTCAGTTCTTCAAGTATGATACTTTTATTGTTACGTTGTTTACCCTCCATGTCCCTAAGGAGCGTCAGGAATTAATATTGGTTCAGGTGTCGTTGCACTTTTAAACTCACAACTTTAGGAAAGAGACCACCAAGATCATGTTTTTTTCTCTTTAAAAAAAACACAACTATTTTCAGCCCTCAAGTCACGAAAGTATAAGATGTTAAACCAACACAGCCCTTCTCTTGTCTCCATTTCTTTCTCCCCATCCCTTTAGACACAGTGAGATGGGAAGGGAGAGACAGAGAAGGGGAGAGAGAGGGGGGTATGTTTGTTTAGTTAGTTAGTTAGCTAGTTAGCTAGTCAAGTCAAGTCAAGTCAAGTCAAAATGATCTTTATTGAGGGTAAAAGATTAAGTTTACACAACTTTTTTTCATCCTGCCCTCACAAAAAAAATCAAGAAAATTGACTTCTAAAACAATCAAAGACAAATATCAACCTTGGTTGAAAACTAAAATAAAATGATGATTTTCATCCAAACAGAATCTCACAACAACTCAAAACAGTAATATACTCAAGTCATACATACAAAATAATAGAAATACAAAAATAACATGGGTATGAATAACAACAAAGCAGCCAAATATGTCAAGCAATAAGGGTGGGTTTATAATTTGTCCATCAGATGTTTCTTCAAAAGTTTCTTAAACATTTGTTTTGAAGGAACTGATTTTAGAAAGGAAGGCAGTTTATTCCACAATGTTCTTCCTGAATAAGGAAGGCTGGATTTATAGAGATTGTTATGGGGCCTGGGCAAAAACAGTCTATGGGTAGGCCTGTTTTTATTGACAGCAAATTTTTTCCAAGATTTTCTTTGGGGCTTTCCCGTTTAATATATTGTACATACATAGATACTTGTTGAACTGCAGTCTTTCTTTGAGTGGAAGAATATCTAGTTCTTTGTAGTTGGTGGTGGTCAGTGTATTAGGATTCAAACGGATTAGTTTCACAGCTCTTTTGTGCAGGCGGTTTATATGCTTTAAGTTTGGTTCGCTTGCACTATCCCATATGGTAGAGACATAATTTATAAGAGATAGAATATGGGCGTGAAAGAATAGTTTTCGTGACTGTAGATTTAGAAAATTCTTGATTTTTCTAAGTTGATATAATCTTACTCAGATTCGTTTTCCTAACGTGGCTATGTGATCTGACCAAGACAAGTCGTTGTCAATCACTGCACCTAGTACTTTGTGTGAGACAACTTCTTCAATTTGTTGTCCATGGACATATATTGGCCCGAATGGAGAACGCAATTTCTGTCTTTTTTGCCGAGTGGTTATAAACATACATTTTGTTTTATTTGAATTAAGAGACATATGATTGAGTTCTGTCCATTCGATAAGTTTATTGATATCTGCCTGCATATCATTCACAAGCTGGTTTGGATCATCATTGTTACACTGAATTGATGTATCATCAGCAAACATTTGACATGAACAATGGTATGCAGAGGTAGGTCGTTAATATAAATAGAGAAAAGAAGCGGTCCTAGTATTGATCCCTGTGGTATTCCATATTTTACGGGTAGTAAGGTTGACCTCCTAGGCCCGATTTCAACAAGTTGATGGCGATTTGTGAGAAATGAGTCTAAAAATGACAATGCTTGGTTGGAGATTTTATAGCATTTTAATTTTTTGATGAGAGAGTGGCTAATAACGTCAAAGGCTTTCGCAAAGTCTAGAAAAAGAACTCCTGTAATTTCATTATTGTTGATATTCAAAAGACAATGCTCAATAAGTTGTATTAAGGCTGTATGGCAAGAGTGGTTTTCACGAAAGCCTGACTGGTTTTCATTAATTAGATCATATATTTTAAAATGAGAATGTAAGTGAAAATGTATATGTTTTTCTAATGGTTTAGATAGGACTGACAGTATGGATATTGGTCTATAATTCGACGGATTGGTAGGGTCTCCTGATTTGTGTAAGGGTATTACTTTTGCTCGTTTAAATTTCAATGGGAAATAATGTTTGTCAATACACAAGTTAAATATGTACGTTAGGGTATCGCTTATAGCATATGCACTGATTTTCAATATTTTACTATCGATTTTGTCAAGGTCTTTTGATCCTGACTGTTTCAATTTGAGTAAGCTATTTAGCACTTTCTTTTATGGTAAAATCAGATGAGATGCTCTTTGATGAACAGTATTGTTTTAATTCTTTCAGCTCGTTTGTTTTTGTTTTATCATTAGGTATTATAGAGTCAGCAATGTTTGCAAAGTGAGAATTCAGGTTTTCTGCTGATATTTCTTTTATGACTTTTTGGGTGCTATGTCTTGATTTATTAGTTAAGGTATTAATGGCTTTCCAAATCGCTTTTGGATTCTGGGCTGAAGACAGCAAGTCTTGAAAGTATTTTGTTTTGGCTTTGCGCTTCATTGAATTGACTTTGTTCCTTTGCTTTTTATATTCATCTTTTTGCTTTGATTTTAACAAATAGTCTCTTAGAATCATTTCGTTTTCGATTTCTTTTGTTAACCATGGAGGCTTCATGAAATGTTTTATTCTTTTCTTAATAAATGGAGCGTGTTTATCATAAGTAGCTATACACGTCTCTATCCAGTAGTTAATAGCATCATCTGGGTTTAAAAGCTGATAAACATAGTCTAAGTTTGAATTAAGAATATCATTAATGAAGGCATCTTTATCAAAAAGTCTAAAAGAGCGGTAGGATATCTCCTTGTGTCCTGATTTGGGTATCTTTATTCCTTTTTTCCGCCATGTAAAACAAATGGAAGAGTGATCACTACAGCCTGTCTGCACTGAGCATGTTTCTGCTATGTTGGTCTTTGAAGTAGTGTAAATAATGTGATCAATGAGGGTGCTAGTGTTATTAGTGATGCGAGTTGGACGATCAATTATTTGCTCCAAACCATACATGGCATAATTAATATTCCACTTTGTTCCAGGGACTGTCAGACCTATGTTGAAATCTCCCATAAGAAAGATTTCTTTGGACTCTAGAATTGCGGCATCCATCATTGAGTTGAATTTATAATACCAGTCAATTGTTTCAGCTGGGTTCCTATAGATGAAGCCAAGTATAATTGACTTACAGCGTCTAAACGTGATTTCTACCCATATAGATTCTACATGAAACTGTTCAAGATGTGTTAGTCTTTTCCACGACAGAGAGGATGCACAGTATAAAAGCAAACCAGTAGATCTGACAGTCACAGGATCGAGTCGTACAGTGTCATAGCCTGGGATATACATATCTGAATCAGAAATTAAATTGTTGAGTCTCGATTCAGCTACACAAAATACATGAAAGCTAGTACCTTTATTGTCTATAATTGATGATATTTCCTCTGTCTTGTTTCTAGCACTATTGATATTTAGGTATCCTACACGAAGTCCTTCCTGAGAAGGCCATGTGTCTATAGCAGAAGACATCGTTATTGGATAAATTTATATGAGGCTTGAATAACAAATTTTAGATTGGTGATGTAGGCACACACCAAGACTGATGTGGGATAAGGAGTCACAGTATACCTATATATTATGTAAGCTATGTATTGGAAATGCTTTTATACCTTGATGAATATAAACAATTACTAACATAAGCTGACAGCCTTCACATCCACTAAAAGGTGATTAGATTTATCAAACAGAAAAAGCAGAAAGCGTGGTACAATGTGTATAAACCAATCAGTGAAGCACAATCATCAGTCAAATCAACATTTAAAAAAAAAAAAATACACAAAGTAGATAAATCAAAAGGTAAAACAACAATCAAGTAGTACAATGATTAAAAGTAGATCAAAAAAAGAGAAAAATTTGGGATAGTGACGTAACCACCAGTCACTAACCACAATCATCAGTCAAATCAACAATCAAAAGCAGGACAAAAAAGGAAGGAAAAGCTTGGTACAGTGATGTAACTAACCACCAATCAGTAAAGCACTATCACCAGTCAACCAACAATCAAAATTTGGAACAAACAAACAAAAAAACAACAACAAAACCCAAACAAACAAACAAAAAAAAAACAAAAAACAAAACAAAAAAAACAAACAAAAAAAACTTTGTAGGTATGTAACTAACCACAAGTCAGTAAGTCACAATCATCAGTCAAACAATGATCAAATCTAAGACAAAAAAGGAAAACTTTGTACAGTAATGCAGCTAACCACCAGTCAATAAGGTACAATTATCAATCAAATCAACAATCAAAATGCAGAGCAAGAAAAGAAGAAAAAACTTGGTAGGTAATATAACTACCACCAGTCAATAAGCACAATCATCAATCAACTCAACAATCAAAATGAACAATAAGAAAGAGGAAAATTTGGTAAAGTAATATCAAAATACCAGAACAACTGAAATTGTTTAGTATGCTTTGAAAAGCATGGAACGCAACTTCTTCAACTTGCACTTACAACTGACTAACCAAGACAATATCAGTGATGGGAAATGGTAACCTGCATCCACTGTCAGCATGCCGCAACACATACAATCACATACTTACAATTTTCGCTGGCGCGCTTGCTCGCTCTCTCTCTCTCTCTCTCTCTCTCTCTCTCTCTCTCTCTCTCTCTCTCTCTCTCTCTCTCTCTCTCTCTCCTCACACTCACTCACCACACACACACACACACACACACACACAATACACACACACGCTAGTTAGTTAGTTAGTTAGTTAGTTAGTTAGTTAGTTAGTTAGTTTGTAGTTAGTTAGTTAGTATTAGTTAGTTATTGTTAGTTAGTTACTTAATTGGTTAGTTACTTAATTATTATTTAATTTCGAGGATAGTGGAAAAAGCACTCATGCTCTTTTTTACACCCAGTCCCCGTGTGTATGCAGTTTTTTTAGTAAATTTTGTTTTCCATTCCCACCGGCACACAATGGCCTACTCTTCCGAAAAGCGGAACGGGTTTTTAAGTGAGCGCAAGACGTTTTGTGTGTAAAGAGAGAGAGAGAGAGAGAGAGAGAGAGAGAGAGAGAGAGAGAGAGAGAGAGAGAGAGAGAGAGAGAGAGAGAAAGAGAGAGAGAGAGGAGCAGAGACAGACACACAGACAGGCAGACAGACACACAGAGGGAGCAGGCAGCAGGCAGACAGACAGACAGATAGGCAGACAGACAGACAGGCACAGAGACAGGCAGACAGGCTAACGGACAGAGACACAGACAGACAGACAGACAGACAAGACAAACAACAAACAAACAATGAGAAACAGGCGAGACAAACAAAAAAGTCGAAACAGAATCAGATTTCTGTCATATCAAATCACAAAAAATAAAACCGAAACATCCCACACTCTAATCCCCCCCCCCCCCCCCCACCCCCACCTCAATAGCCCCCACCGTCATCCTCTTCTCCCCCCCCCCCCCTAAAAAAAAAACAAAAAAAAAACAGGGATTGGGGGGGGGGGGGGGGCAATACGTTAGTGGGAGAGAACAGGATCTTGTCACCCACTTGTCTGTCTTCAAACCCATGGGTCCTGTCCTTTCGCTCGCCGTCCTCGGCTTTTTTTCTTCTTCTTTCTTTCTTCATGATCAATTTTTTTCTGGTCTTTATTCTTTCTTGCTTTCTTTCTCTTCTTTTTTGTTTTTTGCTTTGCTTCTCTCTTCTTTCTTTCCTTTCTTTCTGGTCTTGTTTTCTTTATTTGTTACCGTCTTCTTTCCTTTCCCTTTTTTTTGTTTTTTTCTTTCCTTCCTTTATTTTCTTTCTGCCTTTCTTTCCATTCTTTCTTCCCTTCTTTCTCATCTTTCTTTCCTTTCTTTCAATTCTGTCTCAATTCTTTCCTGCCTTTGTCTTTCTTCCTTTCTTTCCTTTTCTTTCTCTCTCTCCTTTTTTCCTTTTTTTTCTCCTTTCTTTCTTCCTGTTTTCTACCCACACTTTTCTCTTTCCCTCCTGCCCTGCCTTTGTTTTTCCTTTCTTCTTTCTTCTTTCTTTCTTTTTTCCTTTCTTTTTCATCTCCTTTCTTTTCTTTTTTCCTTCTTTTCATCTCCTTTCTGTCCTTTTTCTACACCACTTTTCCTCTTCCCTAGCCTTTTTTTACTCCTTTCTTTTTCCCTCTCTCTCCATTTTGTCCGATCATGATGGGATGGGGAGGACAGATGGGAAGGAAGTGGAGATGTTGAGGAGGGAAGGAAGGAGGAGGGAGGAAGGAGAAGAGAGAGAGAGAGAGGAAGAGAGAGAGAGAGAGAGAGAGAGAGAGAGAGAGAGAGAGAGAGAGAGGGAGAGAGAGAGAGAGAGAGGAGGAGAGGAGAGAAGAGAGGAGAGAGGGGGGAAGAGAAAGAGAGAGCAAAGAGAATAACGAAGAACTGTTTAAAAAAA
>CM060322.1:35040645-35058145 GCA_030674155.1 Stramonita haemastoma
ATAAGAAGAAAAATAATTATGATCGAAGAAGGAGAATGACGACGCTGGCAACTAATTGATTGATTGATTGGACAAAATGATTGATGAGATAATTAGCTGATTAGCTCTTTGCTGAGTGAGTGAATGAATGAGTGAGTGAGTGAGTGAGTGAGTGAGTGAGTGAGTGAGTGAGTGAGTGAGTGAGTTCAATTCAAGTCAAAATGATCTTTATTGAGGGTAAAAAGATTAAGTTTACACAACTTTTTTTCATCCTGCCCTCACAAAAAAATCAAGAAAGTTGACTTCTAAAACAATCAAAGACAAATATCAACCTTGGTTGAAAACTAAAATAAATGAGGATGTTCATCCAAACAGAATCTTACAAGATAACAAACTCAAGACAATAACATAAACTCAAGTCATACAGACAAAATAATAGAAATACAAAAATAACATGGGTATGAATAACAACAAAACAGCCAAATGTGTCGAACATAAGGGTGGACTTATAATTTGTCCATCAGATGTTTCTTCAAAAGTTTCTTAAACATTTGTTTTTGAAGGAACTGATTTTAGAAAGGGAGGCAATTTATTCCACAATGTTCTTCCTGAATAAGCAAGGCTTGATTTATATAGATTATTATGGGGCCTGGGCAGAAACAGTCTATGGGTAGGCCTGTTTTTATTGACAGCAAATTGTTCCACAATTTTCTTTGGGGCTTTCCCGAGTGAGTTGAGTGAGTGAGTGAGTGAGTGAGTGAGTGAGTGAGGTGAGTGAGTGAGTGAGTGAGTGAGTGATGAGTGAGTGAGTGACCGACCGACCGACCAACCGACCAACCGACCAATGGCCAAACCGACCGACTGATAACAAATTAGCTTCATCTCACTTTTCTTCTTCCATCTTTTGTTTTGATTTGTTGTTGTTGTTGCTGTTGTTGTCTTTGTTTTGAGGTGGGAGGTTATTTTTGTTTCCAAGGCTCAAAAGTTTGTCGCTTGTCCGCTCTAGTACCTCACCATAATACTGCAGGCAATAATCATACTGGCAGGAATTTATGCAAGAAAAACAAAAAAGATCTGGAAAAAAAAAAAAACACACACCAATGCGTTTCTTCACAGGGCTGCCTTCCTGATCACCAGACAACACTGATCAGCAGAAATCAGAGTCCGAGTTCCGGGATTGTGTGTTGTGTTGTGTTGTGGTTTGTCCTGTATTGTGTTGTGTTGTGCTGTGTTGTGGTGTATTGTGTTGTGTGTGTGCTGTAGTTGTGCTGTTTGTGTGTGCTGTGCTGTATTTTGTTGTCCTGTGTTTCCTGTGTTGTGTCTGTGTTGTGTGCTGTGTGCTGTGTTGTCCTGTGTTGTTTGCTGTGCTGTGTTGAGTTGTGCTGTTGTCCTGTGTGTGTGTTGCTGTGTTTTTTGTGCTGTGTTGTGTGCTGTGTTGTGTCTGTGTTTGTGCTGTGTTGTGTCGTGTTTTGCTGTGTTGTGCGTTTGTGCGTGTTGTGTGCGTGTGTTGTGCTGTGTTGTGGACTGCAATGTTGGCCAGAATCCCCCCTCCTCACAAAAGGCTCAGCAGGGTGATGTGCTCTGTCCTCCTTCTCTCCCTGCTCCTCACAGGTAAGGCTGTTCGTCATTGTGTGGCTGGTTATTGTGCAAAAACAGAGAGAAAGGGGGGGAGTGAGAGACAGTGGGGGGGGGGGGGAAGGGAGAGACATAGTATAGAGAGAGAGACAGAGAGACAGACAGACAGACAGACAGACAGAGAGACAGAGAGACAGAGAGACAGAGAGACAGAGAGACAGGACAGAGAGAGAGCAGAGAGAGAGAGAAGAGAGAGAGAGAGAGAGAGAGAGAGAGAGAGAGAGAGAGAGAGAGAAGAGAGAGAGAGAGAGAGATTTGATTGATTTGATTTATTCTTTTATATCGAGGATAATGGAATAAGCACTCTTGTGCTTTTTTTACATCCAGTCCCCGTGTGTATGCAGTTTTGTAAATGTCATCTGTTCCCACCGGCACACGATGGCCTACTCTTACGAAAAGCGGAACAGGATTTATCGTGTGCGCAAGATGTTCTGCGTGCGTTCGCACACGGGGCCTCGGTTTAAAGTCTCATCCGAAGGACTTTTGGGGAGAGTGGAGTCAGCACTGATGTTAACTCCAGGAGAAAAATTTCCTCGACCGGACTCGAACCCGGATCTTCAAATTGCCAGTGCAATGTTCTGACCACTAGGCTGAGAGAGAGAGAGAGAGGAGTGAAAGAGAAAGGGAGTGAGAGAGAAACAGACACAGAGAGACTCGAGAAACAAAGAAACAGAGAGAGAGGGGGGTGGGGAGGGAGAGGGAGGGATGGGAGAACGGGAGATGAAGTTGGGGGGGGGGGTTAGAGAGAGAGTGGGGACTGAGAGGGGGGAAGGTAGAGGAGGGAAAGGGAATAGAGTGGCAGAGACAGAGAGGAAAGAAAGAGAGAAAAGGGGAGAAGGACGGAAAATGGAAGAGACAGGAAATAAAAAGATCAATAAAGTAGTATGTGAAAGACTTGAACAAAATTCCTTTTTAAGATAGATTTTAATTATTATCACCATTAGCTCCTCTTTCTGAGAAATGAAGACAAATGTCGATTTATGTACAAGTGGCCAAAAAAACACAACAAAATTACAAAACAAAAACAGTCAGTTATCACTATATTTCTGCACCTAATGGCTATAATATTATACAAACAAACAAAAAGAAAATGTCATTTCTTATTCAATTTACATTTGAACACAATGCTGCCTTCAGCTCCAGAAATAAAAGAGTGTTAAAAATATTTTAGCCGAGGAAACATTTCTGTCACAAATTTTCAGGTTTTCAAAAATGCTCATCTTTGAACTGTTTACAATCATACAAACAAGTTCATAGTCTTTTACTTTTGTTTTCTCCATCAATGTGTATTTCTATGAGGGGTACTTCACCCTAAGCCTTATTACTGCTGTTATTTCACACGCTCCTGCAAATTGAAAAGATGTATTTAAGCATTATTTTGACTGATTGGTCCTTTCCTGTATTGTGAACGCTCTTTCTTTTTTGATGCACATGATTTGTGCGATTCACTGCGTAATGACTTGTGTTGGGAGTATTTTCACACGCCCACAACTGTAAGTTGTGGTTATCCTAAACTTTTATGTCCCCCAGAGTTTTTTTCTTAAAATACATCTGGAAATAAAGCATAGTTTGACGTCGTAGAGGACACAAAAGTGTTTACTCTCATAAACCAAAATTCCGATGCTAAATTTTCACACGGTCATTTCTTCTCATTCTGTCAATGTTAAATTTCCAAAGAATACCTCCAAGAAGGTGGCGGGGGGGGGGGGGGGGGGAGGAGGTCCTTGAAATACATATATTTTTTTGTAATTGGAAATTTTTATGTGAATCAAAGACTATTTTCAAACCCCATGAATTTAGTAAATTTGCAAATTTTGAAAGGTTTAAACAAAATTCTACTGGTTCAGAACAATGTATCCCCAATACATGAAGTAAGTATATGCAGTTTGTGGTTATGGTATCTTTACAAATGGTGAAACTAAACGTTTGCTTTTTTATGCTGTATGATCATAAATAAATCGGTATAATAATAGATAGATAGATAGATAGATAGATAGATAGATAGATAGATAGATAGATAGATAGATAGATAGATAGATAGATAGAAGATAGATAGATAGATAAAATATATATAATATATATATATAGATGTATACATTACAATCTATATCTATATCTATATAGATATATATATATATGTTATATTTATGTAATTATATTTTTAAAAAATTCGTTCTTCGGCTAAAGCTTTTGCTTATGCCACCATTTTCACCTACCATTAAGATAACCTACAACCCCGCCACTCCCTACCTCAGGAGATAAAAAAAAAAAAATGTTGTCAGTATTTCCACCACCAAACGTTCTTGATTGCAATCTCTCAGCCGCGGCGGGTCAACCCTCCCCAGCAGAAGAAAGGCCCAGTCCGCCCCGGACCCCCGCCCCCCACCCCCCCGCCACGCCCCACGCCAACAACAAGCGCTCCCTCTCCAACGTGGTGCTAGGGCGCCAGGCCCAGGCCCCCAATGACGTGGGCCCCCAGCCCCCGGGCTATGACGTCACCACCTTGCTGACGCCACAGTGTGACGTCAAGAACCACAGTGGCTGCAAAGTGGAGCGGTTTGAGCGCTGCATTCAGCCCCGCTCCTGCAGCTGTCTGCACGGCTACCTCAGGAGGGGCACCGGAGAGTGCGTGGGTGAGCGTACGCATGCATGCACACATACACACACACAGACACGCATGCACACACACATACATACACACACGCATACACACACACTCACTCACAGACACACTCACAGACACATACACACACGCATACACATACACACACACATACACATACACACACACACACACATACACACACACAAGAGTGCTTATCCCATTATCCTCGATATAAAAGAATAAATAATAGATAAATAAATAAATAAAAACACACAGACATACACACACACGCATGCACGCACGCACGCACACGTGCACACACACACACGCACACACACACGCACGCACGCATACACACATAACGCACGCCCCGCTCGCTCGCATAAAATAAGAGAAAGGGAAAGGAGGGAGTGAGCTAGAGAACAGGAAGATCCAAAGGAAGGAAAAGGATGGGGATGGGAATGGAAGTAGCAGGAAAGACAACCAGAGAAGAGACCCATGTACAAAGAAGACAAGGCAAAGGGAAGGGAGGGAGAGAGAGAGAGAGAGAGAGAGAGAGAAGAGAGAGAGAGAGAGAGGGAGAGAGAGAGAGAGAGAAGGGGGAGGGGGGGGGGGGGGGAGAGAGGAGGGAGGAGAAGTGAGAGAGAGAGAAGAGAGAGAAAGATGCAGAGAGAGAGAGAAAAGAAAGACAAGACAAAGATCAAGCAAGCAAGAAAGACGAGAAAGATAAGCACGACAGAAGATAGGGACATGAGAGGAAGCAGACAGGAGCAGAGAAGAGACAGACAGACGAGAGAGAGAAGAGAGGGGGGATGGGGTCAGGAAATTGAGAAACGAACAGAACTGTGGAAAGAAAGATGACATCATCATCAGATTCAATCAATAATCATCACCTCTTTATCTCACATCCCTCTAGCATCATCGCCAACATCACCATCTTCATCATCAACCATGACAGACAGACATAAAAAACGAACTGGAAAAGGCGATTGGACAACGAACCAACCTTTGGAAGACGGCTGCATCTCTTGTCTTTTGTTGTTTTTTCGTGTGTCTTCTGTGTCTGTTTGTTGTCGTTTTCTTGTGTCTTTGTGTCATGTAGTTATCTAGTCCTAGTCTGTGTCTGTGACGTGTGTGTTGTGTTGTTGTGTTGTGTGTTGTGTGTGTGTGTGTGTGTGTGTGTGTGTGTGTGTGTGTTGTGTGTGTGTGTGTGTGTGTGTGTGTGTGTGTGTTCTGTGTGTCTGTGTGTGTGTGTCTGTGTGTGTGTCTGTGTGTGTGTGTTGTGTGTGCTGTGTGTGTGTGTTGTGTGTGTGTGGTGTGTGTGTGTGTGTGTGTGTGTGTGTGTGTGTGTGTGGTGTGTGTGTGTGTGTGTGTCAGGGGCCCAGTTCTTCCAGGGCAGACTGAACGTGGTGGACACCTTTCCGAAGCAGACCCTGGCCAAGGGAAGTAAGGGCTACAACACCTTCGTCTCCGAACTCACTTCACTGGTCAGTGGGTGGGCTTTCTACACGCGCACGTATGCACGCGCGTACGCACACTCATGCATGCATACTCATATGCATACACGCATGCACCACACACACCGCGCGCGCACGCCTGCATATGCTACGAGCATGCATGTGATGGGAATACACGCACGCGCATGCACACGCATATTTTTTTCTCAAAACTAACAACTTTTCAAATTCAAATTCTTTAATTGTGTCCTCCCTTTAGGGATATGGATGAAATCAAAACATCAAAAATCTTTTTCTTTTTTTATCGTAACTGAACAGCAGAATTACCATGCCACCTTCGATATCAATATGTAAATTATCACACAGCATAAATGGTAGCTTAATTCGTGGCATATGAAAATAAAACATGACCGAATGGCACAACATATTTTGTAAAATCTCGCAGTACTTTGTCATACAGTGTTGAATTCCCCTAGATCTGAAACCATGATCAATACCCGCTTTTCATTTTGCGTTTCTGTATTGTCTTCAATGTTTGATGAATGTCTGAGCAGTGCTATAATTATGTTGCAGAGAATCAGCATCTGCCATAAAGTTTTGGGCAGTGTTTGTTCTGAATATTTTAGTGCCTTATCTTCAGTAGTGCTGCACCTGCCACAGTTTCTCTTTATCAGATGCTAAAGCTATCTTGAATCTTGAGTTAGCGGGAACATCACCCTTTTCACAAAGGACGAAGTATAAGATTGATTCCCTTCGCCACAAGTGTCTCCACAAAGCTGCACTCCTCTCCCTCCGTGCTGCTACATATACCTTATACTTCCAAATACCCATATACAAACAATCCACTGTCGGCCACAGCTCTTTCCCTGTTTCTGGTCCATTCGTTTGGAATTACCTCTGTTTCTCACTTTGCCAAACGCCTACATTTGATACTTTCAAATCCACCCTCGAGACAAACTTATTTCCGACCTGGCATCTTCCCCCATAGCTACACCTCTTATCTGTTCCTTCTCTCAAGATACATCCCTACCTAACAGCGGTTGTGTGTGTGTGTGTGTGTGTGTGTTGTGTGTTGTGTGTGTGCAAATTCACAATCCCTAATCTTTTGCAAAGGGTCGCATGTGTGTCAATGATTCCAATGCAAGCGTTTTGATTTGTTTGCTGACCAAGATTCAGGGCTTTCAAAATCCAATATGTTATGATCATTATCATCTTTATTGTTGTTATTACGCCATCTTTCTCTCTCCTGCAGGTTCTGCGGGCTCTGAGCATTGACAGAACCGTCAGAGGGGTGCTGAGAGTGCGCATGACGTCACTGTCACGTGCCAAGGGGCGCGTGCTGATTGGCTGGGAGGTGGCCATGGCAACGTCTTCCAGCTGGAACGCGGAGAAACTGACGCGTGTGTTCAACAAGGGCCTGGTCACCCTGGCCTATCTGGACGACAGTGACTCCCTCATCAAAATCAACGACACCCACTTTGTCCTGGGGGCCAACGGCACCAACTCCAACTTCCTTCAGCCCATATCAGGTAGGGGGTTCACATCTCTCCTCTCTGTGTGCCTGTGCTACCAACTGTGCTGTGCGTGGGTGTGTGTGTGGGGGGTGTGGGGTGGGAGGGGACGGTGTGTGTGTGTGTGTGTGTGTTGTGTGTGTGTGTGTTGTGTGTGTGTGTGTGTGTGTGTGTGTGTGTGTGATCATCAGTATGCCTACTTGCGAATGACAGAGCGTGCGTGAGCCCTAGCGTCCATGTGTGTGTGTGTGTGTGTTGTGTGTGTGTGTGTGTGTGTGTGTGTGGTGGTGTGTGTGTGTGTGTGTGTTACTGTGCGTCCACACGTGCTTGTGTGTACCTATTCCACTTCCGATATTCTCCCCTTCCCCCTTTGACTGTTTTGCTTCCTGTGTCAGAGTTCAGCCACTGCGTCGACAAAGACTACAACTACTGTGACGTCAGCGCCACCTGTGTGCACAACCTGGGCTTTTTCACCTGCACGTGTCGTCAGGGCTTTGATGACGTCTCACCTGACGTCAAGAACTCTCCTGGGGAGCGCTGTGTCGGTAAGGATTGGGGAGTGACTCCCCCCCCCCCTTCCTTTTTTTTTTAAATCCATGCTGTTTGTTTCTTAATCTCTTTATTTTTGTTGGCCCTGTATTCTGGTCTCATGGTGACTTCAGATTTTGGCTTTGTCCTCTATTCTCTGTGTGGTCAAATTTTTGTCTGAACTTTTTTTTTTTTAAAAGGTAAAGGGTAATGGTAAATGTGTGCCATAACCCATGTGGAGCAAGGCATTAGAGGCCACAGTTTCTCTAGGGGTCAGCATGTTGATGACAGAGCCCATCTCTCCCTCGCTGCTTTACTTTCCCTGGCCCTAGAGAGGGCAGGTATTCATTTACAGCTGGGTAAACTGGGGAACTGTACTGAAGCTAAGACGCACAAACGGTTACCCATTTACTTGGTAACCATGCTCGATGCTGCTTAACACTGGCCTGGGGAAAGCGAGTGCTCTGACCACTGGGCTATTCCGTCTCCATGTCTGAACTTTAATAGTCTGGAAATTCTTCCCCCCTAATGCTACCAGTCCAGGAGAAACACTTTCAGAGAAAAAGTCATACTCAAAATATGCAACCAAACAGCAATTTTCTGAGATCTTGAGGGAATTTCCCCCCTAAACAATACCGTAAGTCAGGATGTGGATGTGCCCCCCCCCCCCCCCCACAGCGTCAGAAGTCAGGATATGGATGTGGCCTCCCCCTACAGTGTCAGAAGTCAGGATGTGGATGTGGCCTCCCCCTACAGTGTCAGAAGTCAGGATGTGGATGTGGCCTCCCCCCTACAGTGTCAGAAGTCAGGATGTGGCCTCCCCCTACAGTGTCAGAAGTCAGGATGTGGATGTGCCCCCTACAGTGTCATAAGTCAGGATGTGGATGTGGCCTCTCCACCTACAGTGTCAGAAGTCAGGATGTGGATGTGGCCTCTCCACCTACAGTGTCAGAAGTCAGGATGTGGATGTGGCCTCTCCACCTACAGTATCAGAAGTCAGGATGTGTGGATGTGGCTCCACCCTACAGTGTCAGAAGTCAGGATGTGTGGATGTGGCCTCCCCCTTACAGTGTCAGAAGTCAGGATGTGGATGTGGCCTCCCCCTACAGTGTCAGAAGTCAGGATGTGGATGTGGCCTCCCCCTACAGTGTCAGAAGTCAGGATTGTGGCCTCCCCCTACAGTGTCAGAAGTCAGGATGTGGATGTGGCCTCCCCACCCCTACAGTGTCAGAAGTGAGAAGTCAGGATGTGGCCTCCCCCCTACAGTGTCAGAAGTCAGGATGTGGCCTCCCCCCTAAAGTGTCAGAAGTCAGGATGTGGATGTGGCTCCCCCCTACAGTGTCAGAAGTCAGGATGTGGATGTGCCCCCTACAGTGTCAGAAGTCAGGGTGTGGATGTGGCCTCCACCCTACAGTGTCAGAAGTGAGAAGTCAGGATGTGGATGTGGCCTCCCCCTACAGTGTCAGAAGTCAGGATGTGGATGTGGCCTCCCCCTACATGTCAGAAGTCAGGATGTGGCCTCCCTCTACAGTGTCAGAAGTCAGGATGTGGATGTGGCCTCCCCCCTACAGTGTCAGAAGTCAGGATGTGGATGTGGCCTCCCCCTACAGTCAGAAGGTGCAGGCTGAAGCACTGGCTAGAAGGGGGCTTCCTTCTTCTTTCTACACTTTCTGCTGTCAGGACACTTCTCCCTGCACCTTCTGTCCCCTGTTCTTTCTTACGTCTTCTTGGGAAACGGTCAGAGGCAGAAATATCCAACAATCGCTAGAAACAAGAGCCCCGCGTATTTGTGAGCAAGAGGAGGAGCACACGTTGCTGTTTTCGCCGACACTTTTCTTCAAGCAAAAACTTCAAGTCTATGCTTTTGTGTTATGATGAATAGTGTCCGAAGAGTTGAACTTATTTCTTTTCTTCTTTTGCTTTCTTTTTCTTTCTATAAAAAAAAAATCTGCCCCAAAGCACAGTGATGCTCTTCTCTCTCTCCTCTCTCTCTCTCTCTCTCTCCTCTCTCTCTCTCTCTCTCTCTCTTCCCCACTCTCTCTCTCCTCCCTCCCTCCACTCTCTCTCTCTCTCTCTCTCTCTTCCCCTCTCTCTCCTTCCTCCCCCTCTCTCTCCCCTCTCCCTCCCCCTCTCTCTCTCCCCTCCTCCTCCCTCTCTCTCCCCTCCTCTCTCTCTCTCTCTCTCTCTCTCTCTCCTCTCTCTCTCTCTCTCCCTCTCTCTCTCTCTCTCCTCTCTCTCTCTCCCTCTCTCTCTCTCTCTCTCTCTCTCTCTCTCCATGCATCCATCTCGCCTACACTGCACCAAAGGAGGGAAGAGAAAAGAAAATATGACTACAATGGTCAACAGTCTTTATTTTCAACAGAGAGTAGTTTACAGAACGTGCCTTATGGGCCTCCAAGCCAGTCATAGTCACGAATTTTCAGTTGGTGGGTTTCTTTTCCCTTCTTGTTTTCGTATTTCTTTTCTCTCGTTTTCACAAGAATGGGTAACGCTTTGGAAAAAGCAAGTCAATTCTTCGGATAGACTAGTCCAGAAAGTCTAATGGGGGAAAAGCCGGATTGAAGGATTGATAGGTGAACTATGACTGACTGACTGACTGACTGATTGCTTGCTTGCGTGCTTGCTTGCTTTTGTGAGTGAGTGAGTGAGTGAGTGAGTGAGTGAGTGAGTGAGGAGTGATGTGAGTGAGTGAGTGATTGTTCATTGTTGATTGATGATTGTTGATGATTGATTGATTGATTTGATTGATTGATTGATTGATTGATTGATTGATTGATGATTGATATGTGTCAGAATCGTGCCCTTGCCAAAACAACGGAGTGTGTGAACGAGACTCGTCGGGTGATCTTCAATGCCAGTGAGAAATTTGGAAAAGGGTTGGACTCTCTCTCTCTCTCTCTCTCTCTCTCTCTCTCTCTCTCTCTCTCTCTCTCTCTCTCTCTCTCTCTCTCTTGGTTTGCTTCAGTTTGCATTTCACTGTGTCTGTCTCTGCCTTTCTAGTTAATTTTCTCTTTGTTTATTTTCTAAAAATAAAAGAATCTCTCTCTCTCTCTCTCTCTCTCTCTCTCTCTCTCTCCTCTCTCTCTCTCTCTCTCTCTTCTCTTCTGTCTGTCTGTCTGTCTGTCTGTCTGTCTCTCTGTCTCTTTCTCATTCCCCCTTTCTCCCCTCCCCATCCCGCCCCCTCCCGCCTCTCTTCTCTCTGTCTGTCTGTCTGTCTGTCTGTATGTCTGTCTGTTACCTCGTCTGTCTGTCCGTCTGTCTGTATGTATGTATGTCTGTTTATCTCTCTGTCTGTCTGTCCGTTTATGTTCTGTATGTGTATGTGATTATGTTGTCTGTTTATCTCTCTGTCTGTCTGTCCGTCTGTCTGTATGTATGTATGTCTGTTTATCTCTCTGCCTGTCTCTATGCCCGTGTCTGAGTTTGAGAAGTACGTATGTAGTGTAAGCATGACTTGTTTACGTGTGTAGACATAAGGGGAGGGAGGTGTACACGTGTATGCATGTCTCTCTCCAAACGAGTAACCTTATGGCGCAAACGCATACTGAGAGCTTGTGTGTGTGTGTGTGTGTGTGTGTGTGTGTGTGTGTGTGTGGTGTGTGTGTGCGCGTGTGCGTGTGTGGTGTGTGTGCGTCGTGTGCGTGGGTGTGTGGTGTGTGTGGTGGTGTGTGTGTGTGTGTGTGTGTGTGTGTGTGTGCGTGAGTGTGCATGCGCGCAAGGCAGCGTGGATGGGGGTGGGGGTGTGGGTGTAGGGTGTGGGTGTAGGGTGTGTGTGTGTGTGCGTGTGCGTGCGTGCGTGTCGTGTGTGTGTGTGTGGTGTGTGAGTGTGTACGTATGTGCATGCCTGTTGGTCAGCGCACGCGTGGGGTGTGTGTATGTGATGCACGTGAAGTGTTGACCATGGGATACTCGCCCATCCGGGAATGCCGAGAGTGTCGTGTCACGGGTTCGAGTCCCGGTGCTAATCTTGTGCATCAGACGACAAACCAGGGGCCCCGGTACACCTTGCATTCAACGGACGAAAAGAAAATCCACGACGTAATTGTACCTGGCAAACGTCTGGCTAACTACCCCCATCCCCACCCCCCACCCCTTCTTCAACAGGCAAACAGTTACACTCAAACAAAAAAGAAAGAAAGAAAGAAAAAGAATAGCAGACGCTGTGTGTAAAGGAAGGAGGGGGGACGGGGTGGGAAAGAGGGTAGTCTGTTACCATGGCGACACGTCTCCACCTTTTGCTGCACACTACACTTCAATACTATACTCCACACAACACACCAAGACAACACTTCTTTCCTAACGACACACACCATAAAATATCATCACTTCACTGTAACGACACCACACCATAAAGTATCATCACTTCACTTCACTGTAACGACACCACACCATAAAGTATCATCACTTCACTCCTAATGACACACACCATAAAGTATCATCACTTCTAACCACACCACACCATAAAGTATCATCACTTCCTACTCACTAACGACACCACACCATAAAGAATCATCACTTCACTACTACTCCTAATGACACCACACCATAAAGTATCATCACTCCTCTCCTAACGACACCACATCATAAAGAATCATCACTACTCTCCTAACGACACCACACCATACAGTATTACACTCCTCTCCTAACGACACCACACCATAAAGTATCATCATCTACTCAAACAAACACCACACCATAAAGTATCATCGCTTCTCTCCTAACGACACCACACCATAAAGTATCATCACTACTCTCCTAACGACACCACACCATAAAGTATCACCACTTCACTCCTAACGACACCACACCATAAAGTATCACTTCACTACATCTCCTAACGACACACACCATAAAAGTATCATCACTTCACTCCTAAAGGACACCACACCATAAAGTATCATCACTACTCTTCCTAACGACACACACCATAAAGTATCATCACTTCCTCTCCTAACGACACCACACCATAAAGTATCATCACTTCTAACACCACCTTTCTCACTAACACACACCACACCATAAAGTATCATCACTTCACTACCTGTACTCCATAACGACACCACACCATAAAGTATCATCACTTCACTACTCTCCTAACGACACCACACCATAAAGTATCATCACTTCACTCCTAAGACACCACACCATAAAGTATCATCACTTCACTCCTAAGACACACCACACCATAAAGTATCATCACTTACATCTCTAACGACACCACACCATAAAGTATCATCACTTCACTACTCTCTGAAAGACACCACACCATAAAGTATCATCACTTCACTATCTCCTAACAACACCACACCATAAAGTATCATCACTTCACTACTCTCCTAACACACCACACCATATAAGTATCATCACTTCACTCATCTAACGACACCACACCATAAAGTATCATCACTTCACTCTCTCCTAACAACACCACACCATAAAGTATCCATCACTTACTCTAACAACACCACACCATAAAGTATTCATCTACTACACTCTTAACAACACCACACCATAAAGTTCATCACTTCTCCCTAACGACACCACACATAAAGTATCATCACTTCACTACTCCTAACGACACCACACCATAAAGTATCATCACTTCACTACCCTAACAACACCACACCATAAAGTATCATCACTTCACTCCTAACAACACCACACCATAAAGTATCATCACTTCTCTCCTAACGACACCACACCATAAAGTACATCACTTCTCTCCTAACGACACCACACCATAAAGTATCAATCACTCTCTCTAACGACACCACACCATAAAGTATCATCACTTCACTACTCTCTAACGACACCACACCATAAAGTATCATCACTTCACTACTCTCCTAACGACACCACACCATAAAGTATCATCACCACTACTCTAACAACACCACACCATAAAGTATCATCACTTCTCTCCTAACGACACCACACCATAAAGTATCATCACTTCCTCCCCCTAACAGACACCACACCATAAAGTATCATCACTTCCTACTCCTAACGACACCACACCATAAAGTATCATCACTTCACTTCTGTACTCCTAACAACACCACACCATAAAGTATCATCACTACACTACTAACGACACCACACCATAAAGTATCATCACTTCACTACTCTCCTAACGACACCACACCATAAAGTATCATCACTTCACTACTCTCCTAACAACACCACACCATAAAGTATCATCACTTCACTACCTCCTAACAACACCACACCATAAAGTATCATCACTCACTTCTACTCCTAACAACACCACACCATAAAGTATCATCACTTCACTTCTGTACTCCTAAAACACCACACCATAAAGTTCATCATCACTATAACACCACATAAGTATTCATTCACTCTAACACACCACACCTAAGTATCACCTCACCTACAACCACACCATAAAGTATATCATACCTCCTACAAACCCAAAGTATCATCACTCTCTCCAACGACACACACCATAAGTGTGATCATCATTACTTCGTATCCTACAACTACACCATAGTTCATCACTTGCGTCTTGTGCTCTAAGCACACCACCCAGTTACACTTCTAGATAGATCTGTACCGAGTGCTCTGAACACATTTACACCACACAACTAACAACGTGTGTGTGTTTTATGTTGTGTGTGTGGTGCGTGCGTGCGTGCGTGCGCGTGCGCGAGCGCGCGTGTGTGTGTTTGGGCGTGTGTGGTGTGTGTGATGTGTGTGTGTGTGTGTGGTGTGTGTGTGTGCGCGCGGACTGGTGTGTGTGTGTGTGTGTGTGTGTGTGTGTGTGTGTGTGTCGGTGGTGCGTGTGTGTGTTGTGTGTGTTGTGTGTGTGTGTGTGTGTGTGTGTGTGTGGGTGTGTTGTCTGTCTGTCTGTCTGTCTGTCTGTGTGTTTGTCTGTCTGTCTGTCTGTCTTTGTGTTTCTTTTCCGTAGGTCCAAAACTGCTTCACAAGTCAGTACATGATTCACTGACTGTATCTATAAAGTAAAAAAGAACAACCCTGCAGACCTTCCATTTTCTTTTTCCTTTTTTTTTTTTATTCCCCCAGGTGTCCAGATTGGTACATGGGCAACACTTGTGGAGTCAACGGAAAAGGTGAGACATTGATACATGCACGTGCACCCGTGAGTTCACATACACCAACACACATAAACTCATAATTTTATATACACACGTACACACGTACATCTACATGTACACGGACACACACACAACACACAACACACACACACACACACCTCCATACTCATCTACACACACTACCTCACACTCACCTCTCTCTCTCTCTCTCTCTCTCTCTCTCTCTCTCCTCTCTCTCTCTCTCTCTCTCTCTCTCACTAACACACACATACACACATACATACACACATATATACGCGCGCGCGTGCGTGCGCACGATCAGATGACACTTTTCCTCATCATGCTCAATGCACACACACACACACACACACACACACACATACACACACAACACATACACACACACACACCCTACACACACACACACACACACACACACACACAACACACACACACACACATTTTCCACAAAAACCCGGCCACACGATCTGAACTTATCTAATAATGATAACCCCACCCCACCCTCCCCCTGGGAATGCAGGGGCCTGTCAGGTATAGAATAGAATCCCCACCTTCTGAAAGCTCTCTGCTAGGAATTCCCTCTTTTCCATCCCTCTCTTTCTTCTTGCCCTGTTCCTTTTCTTCCTGTCACTTCCTTCTCGTCTATTTTCTGCCATCTTGGTTCATTTTCCTGCCTCCCCCCCCCCCCCCCACGAAAGACTTAAAAGATAACGATTCTCTCCCACAGCGAAGTCGGATGCGCTGGGCCTAGGCTGTCAGGCGCTTAAGGGCAGTGCAGCGCATTTTCGCTCATATGACAAACAACAATAGTAGCTGTATGAGCGCTCGCTGAGGAAAAAAGAATACCCCCCCCCTCTCTACACCTGGCCACCCCCCCCCCCAAAGAAAGAGACAAAGCCAGGGGACCCAAAAGATGTGCTTTTTGCAGGGTTAGCCAGGAGGGTGAGAAAAGGAGACTGGGGTTGCTATTTCCTTGTACCGCTAGGTTAAGGGGCTGGCCCACGGCTCTGGTCTGATTGAAGTCCTTCAAGAACGTGACTTCACACACAGCTTTCGACTCCTTTTCTTCTTAAACGCTACAGATGAACACACACGCATGCTTAAACGCGCGTACACGAGTGTGCTTGTATGCATGCATGCAGGATGAGGGCACGTATGCGCACATGCACATGCAAGCATACGCGCATACACACTCACGCACGCACGCGCGCGCGCGCGCGCGCGCGCCGCCGCCACAAGCACCAACCACACACACACACACACACACACACACACACACACACACACACACACACACACACACACACGGGACGGGATAGCATAATGGCCAGAACACTGCGCTCGCAATTTGACGACCCGAGTTCGACTCCCGTTCCCAGGGTATTTTTCCCCTGGAGTTAACATCAGTGCTGACTCCACTCTCCCAAAAAGTCACGGTGTGATGTGATGTGATGTCAGTGATTGATGTGATGTGTGTATGTGATGTGATGATGTTGTGTGAAAGTTTTGTTGAATTCATATATGTGATGTGTAATTTTGATGTGACCTGTTGACTGTTGTTTGACCTAGTTGATTGCTTTTGTTGTTTCAGAAATCTCATCACCTGTAGGCCTTAATCCCTGTGTCATCCTCTGCTGTACTGTGTTCAATCCTCATCATCACCTGTAGGGGCCTTAATTCCTCCTGGTTGTCATCCTCTGCTTGTACTGTTGTTTCAGAAATCCTCATCATCACCTGTATTGGTGGGCCTTAATCCTCCTGGTTGTCATCCTCTGCTTGTACTGTTGTTTCAGAAATCCTCATCATCACCTGTAGGGCCTTAATTCTCCTGGTTGTCATCCTCTGCTTGTACTGTTGTTTCAGAAATCCTCATCATCACCTGTAGTGTGGTAGGGGTCTTAATCTCCTGGTTGTCATCCTCTGCTTGTACTGTTGTTTCAGAAATCCTCATCATCACCTGTAGTGTGGTAGGGGTCTTAATTCTCCTGGTGGTCATCCTCTGCTTGCTGCGATACTGCTTCTTCAAGAAATCAAGGTACACCCTCCCTCCTTCCTTCCTCTCTTCTTTTTGTTAATTCTTTCTTTCTTTACTTCCTTCTTTTCTCGATCTTTCTTTCCTTCTTCCTTTCTTACTCTTTTCCTTCTTTTTTTTCCTTTCCTCGTTCCCTCTCTTCCTTCTTTGGTTTAACCAGTTTTATTAGTTCCTTCTTTTTCTTCCTTCCTTCCTTTCTTCCTTTCATCTCTCTCTCCCTTTATCTCTCTTTCCTTCCTTTCTTCCTTCCTTTCTCCTCTACACCCCCCCTCTTCCTTCATTTTGCATTCATGTCTTTCTTCTTTCTTTCCTTCCTATTTCTTTCCTTTTTTAATTTATTTATTAACTTCTCTTAAGTTACGTTTGTTTCTTTCTACCTATCAATCTATCTAGTTTATCTAGTTATCTATATCTTTCTATCTACCTGTCTATCTACCTATATCTATGCATCTATCTTTTGATATATATGTCTATATATCTATATATCTAATATAAGATAGATAGATAGATAGATAGATAGATAGTTTAAAGATAGATAGATAGATAGATAGATATAGATATAGTATATATATATAATATATATATATATATATATATATATATTATATATATATATAAAAATGTTCGAGTTCGATTTCCATTTGTCTATGTGT
>CM060322.1:35063145-35095645 GCA_030674155.1 Stramonita haemastoma
GAGACAATTAACCAAGGTCTCTGTATAAACAATTTAACGACGTGAAAGAACCCACAACAACAAAGGTGTTTTTCAGGCATAATTGTGAGAAAAAAGCCACTCTAATGTGGAAGAAAAACAATGGTGAGAAGGTTGGGAAAATGGAAGGATGGAAATCCAACTGGGTAAATAAAAATGAAATAAATATACTAATAAACACCGTGTTTCTTGTGATCACTTCTAGTGCATAGTCTCCTCTGTTGAGTGCCCTGACGGCAGTAATATCAACCCCACCATGTGAAGTACTACCCGTTAAGTCACCAGGGCAGAACTGAAATGTGCATGTAAGCCATACATTTGTAGGAGAAAGTCTTCAGGAACAAACAGCAAGGAAGGTGTATTCCCTGAGATGCGACAGACGGACAGACAGGCAGACCACAGACAGACTGACAAACGGGCAGAATCTCTCTCTCTCTCTCTCTCTCTCTCTCTCTCTCTCTCTCTCTCTCTCTCTCTCTCTCTCACACACACACACACACACACACACACACACACACACACACACACACGCACACGCACACACGCACACGCACACACACACACACACATCCTCTAAAATTGTATCTTGTCTGACTTCCTCCTTAACTCCTTGAGGAGTCATTGGGGAACTGCACTGGAGTTTTCAGGCAGTGTCTTCAGTAGGAGCTGATCCCTCTCCAGGTAGCAGGGTGCATGCTGGGTATGTTTGTGTCATCCATCCCACCGGCCATGGCTGGCCTACTCTTCTACGAAAGGTGGATGGGGTTTTGACGTGTGTGCAAAATGTTCTGCATGCAATCGCACACAGGACCTCGGTTTATGGTCTCATCCAAAGGACTTTCAGGGGAGTGGAGTCAGTACCAGTGTTAACTGGGAAAAAATCCCTTTGAACAGACACTTCAGCGGAGACTGGAACCCGTGCCCTCAGCGCAGCCAGATCACATGGGCAACACTCTAACCACTCAGCTGCCACCCTCCCCTGCTTCAGCGCTCAATCTTATCCACACCATTTTCCCCTGGAGTTAACATCAGTGCCGACTCCACTTCCCCAAAAGTCCTTCGGGTGAGACTATAAACCGAGGTCCCATGTGCAAATGCACACAGAGCATCTTCCGCACACGTTAAATTCCGTTCCGTCTTTGAGGGAGTATAGTCAGTACTGATGTCAACTCCAGGGGCAAAATCTCTTTGAACGGGAGCACCACGGTGGCGGCTCAAACCACCACTATAGGCTAACCCCACCCCCCCCCCCCCCCCCACCTCCCAAAGCAAAAGTTAGTACGACACATATTATACAACACAAAACAATAAAGACAACACAATAGAATACAACACAAATACAACACAATGTAGCACAATACAACACTATACAATGCAGTGCAAGACAAAACAAAACAAAGCAATAAAAACAACATCAACCGATATCAATGACGTATTTATCGCTATATTTCACTTACCTCTCTCTAAAGGTGCTAGCTGCCTCAAAACAAACGGAATCCTTGCTAGTGTGCTACCTCAAGCAGATCAAGATTTTGTTTTTAATCACGATGAATTTCATCAATGTTACGTCCACCAAGATTTGACTTGGGGAGAGGGGGGGGGGGGGGGGGTATTCGTTGCATCCATGAAAACATCAATGGAATATTACTCCAGTTCATCCCAGTTTTCCGGAAGAATCGCCGTTTTCTTACATTGCGTCCACTGTTTCTTCAGCCAAGTGTGGTTGCAAACACTCTGCATTGAGAGAAACATCAGCTACTCCATTAAAAATTTTATGACGGTAGCGTGCCAATTCTAGGGACTCAGCAAAGCTTTCGGGTTATCCATTCAGCAACTCTATCCATCCATATCTTTCTCTGTCTGCCTCGACAAGACGCCTTCCAGTATTTTTCCTGGCAAGATGATCTTGGAAAAGCTGCCTGATGTTATCACCAGTACACAAAGAAGGGATATTCCTGAATATATCCAATGAGTGAATTCGTCTGTTTTAAAAATGGCACAGTTTGATGTAGAGAATATAATCCAGTTTCGGTCCATATGCTAGATGTAGGTTTACCACCATGACGAAAAGATACGACTTCCATGTTCACGTGATCATGTTGAAAACAACAACCTCACACAGGCTGCACATTCCAAAGTGTTGACATTCCTTGCGTGCTCCGTTCTTGATGTACACACACTTTTTTGGAGGGGTAAGAGGGGGGGGGGGGGGTCATCCTTTTCTTTCCTGACTCGATAACAATTTTTAGATCTAGCTGTAAAGTCGAAGAGAGTGGTTTGTAAGGTGACTGGTGCGCACGCGCATCACGTGTTCTGTCCACAGAACACTACTCACTTGGTGACTGTGATAATATGGACCGGCGTTTGGGCGGACGCTATAGCGAATAAGAACGTCTGGCTTTAATCCTGGGGGTCCATGAAGTCGTGGGTTCGAATCCCGGTAGCGGCGTCTGGTGAATTAAAGGGTGGGGGGTCTTTCTTTTTAACGATGTCCCGAGTCAGCTTAACTGTGCAGACCTGCCAGTGTTTAATTTCCTTTCCTTTTCACACACATGCAAAAGATTAATGTGCTTGCTGATCTATCCACCTGGAAAATCTGTGCTAGCAGTTCCCTCTTTTCTATCCGTCTCTTTCTTTCTGCCTTGATCCAGTTTGTTTTTGTTTTTGTTTTGTTTACATGTCATCAGCTTCTTGTGTACTTTCTGCCTTCTTGGTCCACTATTCTACCCTTTTTTCCAGAAAGTCCTTTTTAAAAAAAAAATGTCTCCCATGCGCTGGGCCTGACTTGTCGGGCGCTTAATTAACGGAAGGCTGCGCAACACATTTTCGCTAATAATTATGACAGTGTGGGGTAACTGTCTGAGCGTTTGAAGAGGAAGATTTATGTGTGTCTTATGACGCTGAGTCTCTTGTTTTGTTCACCTTCACCTATCCTAGTCTAGTCGTACCTTTGGGGCACCACTGAAGATTTTGCAACCAGCTTTCTGCACTCTTCGTTGTTTTCAGCTTGCATTGTGTCAACATCCTCTAAATGGTGTGTGTGTTGTTGTTGTAGTTTAATTTAAAGTCTGTTCACACTTGGTAATATTAGACATAACAAACAAACAAACAAACAAAAAACTACCATAAAATATTTACAGAAGACATGGAAATAATCCTAGCAACATCAGAAGTCAACGGTTTTCGCGAAACTATATTTAATGGTTCCCTTTGAATTGAAATGCCATTTCCTTTATAAACTGAATTTAGAACTGAACATTGAAAAAGAATATGTTCACAAGATAATGGTTCAGAACAGGAGCAAGTTACATTTCGAGAATATTAATTTTGGTTCCAGGAATTTAATCGCAACTTATAAATGATGTTAGTAATATGTCTTGGATAGCCTAGTATTTCAAATTTCCCATGAAAGTTATTCTTATGTACATGATTTTTCCAATAATGAATTGATTTCACGACAATGGTGTTTGTGTGTGTGTGTGTGTGTGTGTGTGTGTGTGTGTGTGTGTGTGTGTTTGTGTGCACACGCGCGTGCGTGTGTGTGTGTGTGTATACAGATGCTGGATGATTATGCCCACGTGGGCTCTCTGCCCTTGCCCCGGTCTCAGGACGCCAGGAAAAAGTACTACGCTGCCTACTCCTCCAGTGGCAATGTGGTAGGAGGCATCACTGTTTGCGCCCTTTGCTTTGGTTTTCTCTCTCTCTTTTTTGTGTGTGGTGGTGGTGAGGGTAAGGGTGTCGTTTGTTTGTTTGTTGATTGCTTTTCTTTTGGTTTGGGGGCGAGGAGAGGGTAGTGGTTGTTGGGGTAATTAAGGTTTTTTGTTTTGTTTTGGTTTGGGTTTTTTTTCTTTGTTTGGGGTTTGTTGTTTTGTTGCTTTTTGTTGTTGTTGGGGTTTTTTGTTTGTTGTTGTTGTTGTTGTTTTTGGGGGGGGGTGACTGGATTTCAAGATTCGAATGGCTTCAAGTTTTCATCTCTAGGATGTCCCTCAAACTTGTTGACGACAGTTCTCCAAGATAAGGTTGAGGGCAGAAGGAAAAGAGGCAAACCACCCACATCCTACTACATTGCCAACATCATTGAGATTAGTGGTTTGAGAGAGCTGCAGGAGATCGTAGAACTAATTCAGCAGAGACAGAGGAAGATGACGTACCCTGGCGGCATGGCATGGGGCCCTACCCACGACAGCGGCTGTCGAGACAGTTGAGCCGAGCTATCTCCGAAGTCGAAATGCGGCTACCTTCATTCTGGACAAAAGCGGTGCATGTGTACGTGTGGCATATGCAAAGTCTCGCCATTGGTGAAAGCTGTAGCCGAAGAAGAACAACAACAAAAAAGAAAATCTTGTTTGATTCTTTTGACTGCATGTGTTAGTATGTGGGAAGGGACGGAAGGGGGGGGGGGGGGGGGGGGGGTGTGGGTGTGCGTTGTGGTTGTGTGTGTGTGTGTGTGTGTGTTGTGTGTGTGTGTGTGTGTGTGTGTGTGTTGTGTGTGTGTGTTGTGAATCAGTGTCTGTCTCCTCGCTTGTCTCTAATCCCTATTTATATCTAACCATCTCTCTTCTTACCCGCTCCCTGCCCCCCCCCCCTCTCTCTGTTTGTTTGGGGGGGGGGGGGGGGGGGTTGTTGTTGGTTTTTTTTTGTGGGGGGTCTTTTTTTTTGGGGGGGTGTCTCATTTTCTCCATCCCCATTCCTGACATAACTGTTTTTCTGTTGATTCCCCCAGAATCATGCCTACAGTACTTCCACCCTGCCCGCTCGCTCATTTCCCCGGTACTAGGCAGACTGGCACACTCTGCCCCCAGACCAACCCAAGAGATGCAGACCACTGGGCCACCGAGTCACATCACGTCTGCTCCAGTTATATCCACTGACAGAGAACCTGGTCTGGGAAACGGAATGTCGCTGGTTTTTCAAGTCCGGAAGATAAAATTTGATTTTTTTTTTTTTTTTTTTTTTTGGGGGGGGGGTCATTTTTACTTATAATTATCTATTTTGTTTGTTTTTTCAGTTGAGTCCGGAAGATAAAATTTGATTTTTTTTTTTTTTTTTTTTTTGGGGGGGGGTTCATTTTTACTTATAATTATCTATTTTGTTTGTTTTTTCAGTTGAGTCAGGAAGATAAAATTTGATTTTTTTGTTTTCATTTTCACTTATCTTTTTTTTTTTTCAGTTGAGACTGGGAGATATTTTGAAATTTAAAATTTGTTTTGTGCTTATTTATTTTGGATTTTTTTCAGGTTTTTTTTTTTTTTTTTGCTCGTTTCCTTATTTTTCTTTTCTTTTTTTCAATTTGGGACTGGTATGTGATGAGTTGTGGATGAGCCTGTAATGATGTCTATTTTATTACTAAGCTTTATTTATTTATTGGTTGATTTATTAATTCATTCTCATTCATTTATTTCCGATTTCCCATTCTTTCCATTTTCCTATTTTTATTTCTTATTTTCTTCTTGAATAGTTTTGAACTGGAATGTGATGATGTGTCAACATGTCTTCATACTGTTTAAGGCATCACTGCAAAATTAGTATATGAAGAAATGTGCGTGTGTGCGTGCATGCGTGCGCGCACGAACACACACACACACACACACACGTGTACGCACTCAAAAAAATAACAAAAACAAAAAACCCACTATCTATACATACAATACGAACATTCTGTTGTACATTTTCCTGGATATACCCTTTGAACAAAAAATTTGCTTTTTCTTTCTTGTACATGTATGTATGCTGCTGCCTATTGTCACTATTACTTGTCAATTCTGGTAGGTTTCATGAATACATGAGGTTTTTTTTTCCTTTTCTCTTTTGCTCTGGAGAGTCCAAGTTGTGGGAGGGGGGGGGGGGGGGGGGTATTTTTGTGTTGGTTGGGTTGTTTTGGTTTGCTTTGGGATTTGGTTTGTTTGGTTTTTGTAGTTGTTGAGTTTTTTTTTGGGGGGAGGCAATCTTTTAGGGTTGGGTTTTGGGGTTTCTTTGTTTGTTTGTTTGTTGTTGTTTTTTTTTTGGGGGGGGGGATTTCTGTTTGGATTTGGGGATGGGAGTATTGTAATATTTATTGGTTTGGGTTTGGGTTTTTTTTTCAAGGGGGTGGGGGGGTGGGGGGTGGACAGGAGTGGGCTCCGCCTTGTTTGAGATGGCCACCGTGACACTGCCTTAAAAAAAAAAAAAAAAAAAAACCTTCGGTGCAGTGCCAATAAAACTTCCCAGGGAGTTCAGGGAGAAGTCAAGTGAAGTCAAAACCTGATTGCAAATGAGTGCCTTAATATACGTGTTGTCCTGAAAAGGTGGGTGGGGGGTTTTGTTTTGTTTTGGTGTTGCTTTTCTTTTTGGGGGTGGGGGGGGGGGGGTATTTTGTTTCTTTGCGTGTTTTCTTGGAGGCGTGGGGAAGGGGGATGGATGGAGCTCTGAGGTTCACCAATGGCGAGATTTTTGTGTACGCGACCGTTTTTGTCCACCATGAAGGCAGCCGCATTCCGACTTCGGGGACGACGTCTAAACACGACACCAGAACGCAAGGATTTTATCTGTATATTGGTTGATCATCAATTCTTACCAGCACAACTGGCCTACTCTTCCCAAAGGCGGAACACGTTGTGTGATCGAGATGTTCTGCGTGCATTCGCACATGGGTCTAGATTTTAAAGTCTCATCTAAAGAACTTTTTGGGGTGTGGAGTCATTACTGATGTTAACTCCAGGGGGAAAATCCCTCAGATGGGCAGGCAGGCGCCTTTGAGGTGGCTTCAACCCAGGCTTGATCCCAGGTCAGCCATCAAATCGCCAGGTAAAGGTTAAAGGTAAAGGTTTCCCATAACCTGTGTGGTCGTAGGGGAGTGATAAGTCACAGACCTCAGCTTCACTAGGGGCTAGCATGTTGAGGGCGGCGCCCATCTCCTCTCCCTCGCTGCTTTACCTTCCCTGACCCTGAAGAGGGCAGGTACCCATTTACAGCTGGGTGAATGGGGAGACTGTACTGAAGCCCTGGCGCGCAAACGGTCACCCATCCAACTGGTAACAACGCTCGACGCTGCTTAACTTGACTGGGGGGAAGCGAGCGCTCTGACCACTGAGCTATCCTGTCCCCCAAATCGCCAGATCGATTTTGAATGTCAGAAAACAGTTTCCAGCTGATTTTCTCTCCTTCTTTGTGTTGAAATGATTGTACATACTTATTATTAGCCCATTCCAGCACAACCATTACTTTTTGTGATTATATATACATACATGTATATAAACACCGACCAACATGATGTATATTTGCTAGCATGAGCTCTCTCTCTCTCTCTCTCTCTCTCTCTCTCTCTCTCTCTCTCTCTCTCTCTCTCTCTCTCTCTCTCTCTGTCCACACAAAGCCCCTAACACCGATAAAAGTGGGGAAAAAAATAATGAAAAAATCTAAATTTGCTGTTGTTGTTTTTTAAGTACAAATACATTATCAATACTAAAAAAAAAAATCCTGGATATTACACCCTCCTCCCCCATCAAATGTTTCTTAAAGTTCAGATTGATAAAACTGATATACATTTTATCCATTTTCCAATAAGCTGAATTAAGAATTTTGACCTATTCACAGAAAGTAAATTGTCTTCCAGAATAATGAGATTGCATGATGCAGGCTTTTCAGAAGAGTAGGCCATTGTGTGCTGGTTGGAATAGATGACGAAATTTACAAAACTGTATACACATGGCAACTGGATGTAAACAAGCACATGAGTGCTTATTCCATTATTCTCAACACAAAAAACCCAAAACAAAACCCAAAAAAACATGTCGAGGGATTCACAAAAAGTGGGACTTGACTGTCAAATAATTTCACACACACACTCTCACAGAACAGAATGGATACAGGAAGGCCAAGATGACATGTGCTGCAATGCAGTGATGTGCTTACTCCAAAAAGTAGAATGTCTGCACAGTTTGCATGAAAATAATCAGCATTTCATTACAAGACAAACCAATACAATAAATTATATGAAACAATACAGTTTGATACAACACAATGCAAATGATATACATAACAGAATACACTCCAATACAACACAATACAATACATTCATTTGTGTACACAGGAATAATGAGTGTATCATTGTCATTGATTTGTCACAAGACAAATCCGCATAACACAAATAAATCGTACAACCCAATTCAACATCCCACAAAACAACAGAATGCAATACAACACAATTTCCAGGTTGACATACAAGATAACACAAAACGCATAATACATGTACGGAACACAACACAACACAACTCAACAGGCTGCAGATTATTCTGTTTCACAAGTGAAAGATGCAATACGTTTAGAATTTAGCTTGATATTTTATCAGAATACAAACAAAAATAACACATGATTATAGTTACATATAGTTTGCTGGGGCTTTATTTGTGAGGATTTTTTTTTGTTTGGTTGGTTTTTAGGGAGTGTTTTTGGTTTTGAGGGGGTTTTGTGAGTTTTTTTGTTTAGTTTTGTTTTGTTTTGGGGTGGTGCATTTTTACTCAGTCAGCATAGCAGGTCTAAAATTTTGTGTTAGTGTTTATGTGGTTTTCTTTTCATTGGAATGCTTTTAGAGTCAAAATCCTGTTTGTTGCAATAGGTCCAAAATTGTTCCTTTTTCAAGTAAATAAAACATTGAAACTCAGTGGCTGTGTGTGCACGAGTACATTTCTTCAAATGGTTTGTGTGAATTAGGACATGCCACAACACAACCACCTCTCCTCCGTATCTTTACACACACACACACACACACACACACACACACACACACACACACACACACACACACACACACACACACTCTCTCTCTCTCTCTCTGTTGCTCACATAGAACTCTGAAGTTCATCAATGGTGAGAGTTTGCGTCTGCGACTGTTTTCCCATCATTAAGGTAGCCACATTCCAATCTTGGGAAAGATGTCTAGATCTGTGTGCAGGCATTTTTTAATACAAAATTTTTCATCCCCATTCCTACAAGCACACAATAGCCTACTTTTCCAAAAGGTAGAACAGCTTTTATCATGTGCACAAGATGTTCTGTGTGCATTCACACTAAGGAACTTGGTTCATAGTCTCAGGTAAAAGACTTTAGGGGGAGTGGAGTCGGTACTGATGACTCCAGAGGAAGCAATCCCTCAAACGGGTGTCTCTGTGATGGCTTGAACCTGTGCTGTCAGAATGCAGGCTGAACGCTCTAACCACTGGGCTTTCCTGCCATCCTCCCATGTCAGTTATCTCATTTCCATATTTCAGTATCAAATAATGACATTTGGCTTCTTTCATCTAAAGCTATTGACAGTGTCCGTGTCTTGCCACTTAGAGAGAATGAAATGTCTTACGAGTTACGCCAGACTCTTGAGTCGAGTGGTTCAGACCGCTTGACTTCAATCGTAGAGAAACTTAAGCGCTTTGATTCGTTTTTGCAAGATATAGCGCTATATAAATTCCATGTATTATTATTATTATTCTCTTAAGTCCATGAAGTCATGGACTCAAATCTCGGCAGAGGCATCGGGGGGGGGGTTTACAATATCCCACGTCAATGTCAAGTGCAAACCTGCCCATGTTAATTCCCTTTGTATGAGTACATATGCAATGCACAAGATCAAATACTCCGCACATTACAAATCCCGTAATTCATATCACCATTTGGTGGGTTATGGGCACACAAACATACCAAGCATGCAACCTGTACAATAAAATGAGCTACTCTGAAGTTGGAATGTGTCGGCTGAGGCCAGCAGGCAGACCTGCTGCAAAATGACAAGCACAGGAGACCAGCCACAAACTGTTACGGTTTACAGCTCAGAACAGTTGTCTTTCTTATTTATACACTTATTGGTCAAATACAACTTGCTTTAATTTGTTTTGAATTCTATGGTTAAGAGAAAGTGGGAAAGAAATATATCGAAATATATCTCACATAATCTGTCAAGTGGACAGATGATTTGAAGCAAAACAAAACAGGATGGAAATATGGACGGGGAAGGAGGTAGGGGTTGCAGTAGTTGTGATACACATTCCCTGGGGAAAACTGCTTGAAGTTTGCACAGAGAATTTTGCCATTGCTGAAATTGACATACATTATATGACAAGATACAATAGTGAATATATAATAAAAACAAAACCAAACCAACACACACAGACACACACACATACACGCATGCGTCACTACAAAAGGTCCTTCAGATAATCATAAGACTATAAACCGAGGTCCTGTGTGCCAACTTCTGCAGAGCATCTTGCACACGTTAAAACCTGTTCCCCCTTTCGGAAGAGTAAGCTATTTGTGCTGGTGGGAACAGATGCTGCACATAGGGACAAGGTGTAAAATGCTCTTGAACGCTTATTCCATCATGCTGAAAATAAAAGAATGAAAAAAATAAATGACATAAATAAACACACACACACACCACACTCACAGACACACACACACATACACATACACATACACATACAGACAGACAGACAGACAGACAGACAGACAGACAGACAGACAGACAGACAGACAGACAGACACACACACACACACACACACACACACACACACACACACACACACACACACACACACACACTGAATGTAGACAAGAAGCAGACTAAAATCATAAGGTCACTTTAGTTAAATCTCAATTTTGCACAGAAAATTTTACAATAGCCAATCAACTGATCAAAATAATAAAAACAAAAATGGAATACATGTACTTAATATATATCACAAAAATAGTCAATGATATGTATTACAGTCTGTAAAATCTTTCTCCATGATATGCATTAATAACAATATTCATGTCACAACACACACACACACACACACCACACCACACACACACACACACACACACACACACACACACTCACAAACACACATACACACACACACACACAGAGTACACACACACAGAGTACACACACACAGAGTACACACACACAGAGTACACACACACAGAGTACACACACACACACACACACACACACACACACACACACACACACACACAGTACATTCACAACTCCAACAATCCCTTCCCCCTCTCTCTCCTCCCCCACCCCCCCACTTTCTCTCCTCCCCTCCAACAACACCCCCCTCCCCCCCAACCCCCACACACACTCCTTCACCAAAAAACACACACACACAGTGACAGTCACACCGCTAGCTAGTTAAACCCAGGTTTATGAATCTTGTTCCAGGTGTTCCTACAGACGTAGCCCAGACAGAGAAAGCGGGTGTCATGGCCGTACAGACCCAGCTGCCCTTCATGACACATGTACGTCTTGACCATCACCTGCTTCTGCTTCCTGAGGGGCGTGGAGTACATCAGGTAGATCACCTGCTCGTCGCCCCCCGACAGGTCCTTTTTGAGAAGACGCTCCACCGTCTCCCTGTACAGCGAGGTGAAGTTCATCAGCGCCTCCCCCACCCCCAACACCATCTCCCCGGACACCCACACCAGGTTGTGCGCGATGACCTCTTTGGCCGGGATGTTGGGGTCGTGCGGGTAGGCCTGCGACATGGACACCATTTCCACGTTGAAGGTCGTGGGCGGCACCAGCTTGAACACCTTGAACGGGGTCTGGTCCAGGTTCCTGAAGAAGCCGGCGTCCAGCCAGGCGAAGAAGGGCGTTTTGAAGTAGTTCCTCTTCACCGCTCGCTGCAGGAGCTCGTACTTGGCGTGGGAGGCGCAGGTGTGGTCGGGGTAGGCTGTGTTGGGGTGGTGGCGGGGGTACCCTGGCTTGCCGTAAATTCGTTCAAACTGCGGTCTGAGCCTGAAGCTCCACAATTCCGCTCGCGTCACTTTGATGATGGTGGTTTTGGTGGCCGGCAAGCAGGATCGGATTTCTCGGAAGTAGTCAGCGGTGTCGTCGTCTTCGATGTAGGCCACGACAGGGTTGGCCACCCGCCCCAGAGGCCGCATCCACTGCTTGTGCTGGTAGGGGTTGCTGTAGTCCCAGGCGTTGGGGCCGTTGCGGTAAGAGCCCAGGCTGAAGAAGGCGGTGACCAGCGTGATTTCTTCAGGGTCGGCCTTGGTGAAGTACACAGGGAGGTCTTCACGGTCACA
This sequence comes from Stramonita haemastoma, assembly GCA_030674155.1. Taxonomy (NCBI): domain Eukaryota; kingdom Metazoa; phylum Mollusca; class Gastropoda; order Neogastropoda; family Muricidae; genus Stramonita; species Stramonita haemastoma. The sequence continues at coordinate 35,075,216 of CM060322.1, forward strand.
CCAGCGATCCTGAAAAATGACACCAGGTGAATCAGTCCTTTGATGGGAGAGGGAAGGTGGAGGAAAGTTTAGAGGTTCTGTCCACCTTCCTAACAAGTAAACCACGAGGTTCTGGGGTCAGTTCCCAGCCTTTTCCCTTTCTTCCCAGTTTGATGGAAAAAATCAAACTGAATGTCTGGCCTTTCCAAAGAGACTCTAAACCAGTCTGGCCTGTGTGCTTACAGGCTTGTGCACGTCAAAAGAACCAATGACAGTTGGAAATCAGAAACAGCAGGGAGGTACATACTTCCTGACTGTCCTGGCAAAACTGGTAGGTTCTACGACCTCCTGTAACCCTCCCAGACCCTGATCTCAGCGATGTTGGCAATGTAGGATGTTAATGCTCTGCCTCTTTTTCCTTCTGCCCTCAACCTTGCCTTGGAGAACTGTCGTTATCAGATCTGTTTGAGTGTTTCAGAATGTACAGGCTCGTCAATGCTGACAAAATAAACCTGTTACAATCAATCTTTTGAAAGGGACAGGCCCAAAAAGTCTTCCCATTCTTTTACTTTCCTGTCTGTTCTCTGCAACTCTCTGGTAATTACAAAGAGTCCAATCCATCCAAATTTATTGATGATTTTTTTCCCCTTGTTCTTCTGCTGCCCCTGATGTATGGCACATACCCCCCACCCCCAATCATTCTGTCACACCTACACTGCTCACCCAGAGGTCAGGCAGTAACACATTTGTCCAGAAAGCAGTGGGTCAGGAGTCAAGCTGAACCTAGAGGAGACGGACCACTGTAGCCAAGTGGTTAAGACAGCGTGACTTAAACCCTGTGGGTCCACAAAGCCCTGCTTTGAATTCCAGCAGCAGGTCTGGGAATTAGGGGTGGGGATTTTTACAATCTCCCAGGTCAACTTCAAGTACAGACCTGCCAGCGCCTTACTTCTCTCCATGTATGTATACACATGCAGAAGATCAGAAGCGCATGTCAAAGATCCTGTAGTTCAAGTCAGCATTTTGGTGGGTTACAGAAATACAACATACCCAGCATGCATCCGGTGCAAAAAAATGCTGCTCTGAAGTCAGACTGTGTTAGCTAAGGCCATCATGCAGACATCCTGTAGAGTCACAAGTACAGGGGAAGACCAGGCACAGAGCATCCCACCCAGTGAGGGAGGGCAGAGAAGGAGAAAAGAAAACCTACTGGAGTTCATCCTTCTCCGTGCAGCAGGAAGCATGCTTGGCACGTCCATGTCATCCATGCCACAAGGTCCTACCCCTCTACTCATTCAATGACAAGACAGAAGACTTGCTATCAAAAATCAATTCAATATGTTGTACACGCTTTTGCATTTAGGAAGTAGGTTTACAGTCTCATGTGAAGGACTTTCTGGGGAGCAGAATCAGTACCCATGTTCACTCCAGGGGAAAAATCCCTTAAAACAAGCATTTCAGTGGAGTTTGGAACCCAGAACCTCAATCTAATCAAATCACAGGTATGACACTTTAACAACTAGGCCATTCCACCCCAAAAACCGTAAGACAAAATCTAAAAAAATATTTTCAAAAAACACACACAAGGGAGAGGGAGGGGGGGCTGCATAGTGGTTAGAATGTTGCACTCATGATTTGACGGTCCAAGATCAAGCCACTTCCAAGACGCCTGTTCCAGGGGATTTCTCCCATGGAGTTAACTTCAGTACTGACTCCACTCCTTCTAATGTCCTTTCGATGAGATTATAAACCAAGGTCCCAAGTGTGGACACAAGCAGAATACCTTGTAAACACCTCAAACCCATTCTGCCTTTTGGATGAGTAGGCCATTTGTGCTTGTAAGAATGGATGACCAAAACTGTTTAAAAAACGGATGCAGATTGGTGTCATGTTTAGACACAATGCCGAATTAGGAATGTTGCTACCTAAACGGTGGTGACAAACAGTCGCATACACAAAATCATACCATTGATGAACCTTGGGATCTGGCCAAGAAACGAAAAAAACAAACAGAAACAACAACACAAGATTGTTAAAGCTTAACGCCAATGAAATCCACACTCACCACAGTGGGTTCCTCGCATGTATCCTCTGTGTGATATGGCACGCTCTGGGGGAAAAACAGAGGACAGAAAACTGTGACAACTTCTCCACTACAGACAATAGGGGACGGATAGCCTAGTGGTCAGAACATTGCGCTGGCAATTTGACGACCCAGGTTCGAGTCCGGTCGAGGAGATTTTTCCTGGAGTTAACATCATGCTGACTCTACTCCCCCAAAAGTCCTTCAGATGAGACTTTAAAACCGAGGCCCGTGTGCGAACGCACACAGAACATCTTGCGCACACGTTTAAATCCTGTTCCGCTTTTCGTAAAGGTAGGCCATCGTGGTCCCGGTGGGAACAGATGACAATATTTACAACACTGCATACACATGGGGACGGATGAAAAAAAAGCACATGATTGCTTATTCTGTTATCCTCGATATGAAAGAATAAAATAAAATAAAAAACAAAATTAAAACAACACTTTATAACAGGCAGCATTCTCTTTAACACCATGCACACAGTCATGGTCACAACCTGGTTTGATATGTTACTTCTATACGTAGCTAAATGTATACTTGTGTCTGTATGAGCATATACATATAGTTTTTAAATATACATGTGTCTGTGTGTTTTATGATGTACATTCTTTTTATGCGTCATTTTTTACACCATGATTTGTGATGGGTAAAACAATATTTATTAAAACTGTTCAAATTAGATGAAGATGATGAAGATGATGATGATGATGATGATGATGATGATGATGATGATGGTGGTGGTGTGGTGTTGGTGGTGGTGGTGTGTGTGTGGTGGTGATTATAATGATGCTAATGATGATGACAACGATGATGACATTGCATCAACAACAACAATGGTGGTGGTGGTGGTGGTGGTGGTGGTGGGTGGTGGTGGTGGTAATGGCGATGATGGTGGTGGTGGAGGTGATGATAACTATAAATTGAGGCTGGCTCTATGTGCAAATGCATTATATGTATACACAATATGTCTGCACAGATTACAATCCCACCTATCTGTAGCAGAAGTGTAGGTCAGCTACCACCAATGCCATGAATAACATGAACATATCCAGCATGCAATTTGCCATTTCACTCTAAGACTGTGAATTAAAATGCAGCTACCTTTCTTCACTTTAACCTTCACCAGTCCCAGTGTCCCGTGGGGGCACCACTGAAGATTTTGCAACCAGCTTCCTCCACTCCCCACGGTCCTTTGCCCTCTGTAGCAGTTCGCTCCACCCAAGGCCTGTCCACTCTCTTAAGTTGTCTTCCAATCCCTTTCTCTGTCTGCCTCTTCATCTCCCACCCATTACTGTTCCATGTAAGACTGTCTTGGCCAGTTCAGATGTTTGTGAGGGAGAGCACGTCACCACAAGTGCAGTGCCTGCCCATTATTTTTTCTTTTTCCTGTCTGACAATGACAGGGGACAAAACAGTGCAGCGGTTAGAACCTCATGCATCCCCGATGTCAGAATGGGGTTACCTTAATGGTGAGGAAAAATGATCGCATGCATAAAATATCACCATTGGAGAATGTTGGGGCTGTAGCCGAGAAACAGGTAAAAAACAAAAAAATAAAAAAGCTCATGCTCGTCATCTGACGGTAACTCAGGACACAGGTTCCAGTCTCCGCTGAGGTGTCTATGTCAAGGATTTTCTCCTTGGAGTTAACATTGATGCTAAGTCCAATCCCCTGAAGGTTCTCGTATGCAAATCTTGTGAATTTATCTTGCACACATGTTAAAACCCCATCACCTTTCGTAGAAGAGTAGGCCAGCTATGGCTGGTGGGATGGGTGACACCAACATACCCAGCATGCACCCTGATGCTACTTAGAAAGGGACAGACTCCACCAGGTGCAATTTGTTCAAGACACCTGAAAAATTCAGAGCAGTGCTCCAACGACTTGAGGTAGAAGTGAAGTCACGTTGAATGACACAGACACAGACACAGACACAGTCCAACATGACGCTAGTTCCCCCTGTCAGTCAGAACAAAGTTAATAATTAAGTACCTAAGAACTAAGCTAAATACCTATTCTGAAGAGAGTCCACAGCACTGCCACTGCAGCCACAAGGGCGACCAGACGGCGGTGGCTGTACTGCCGATACTGCAGCAGCAGACGGATGTCGTTCACCCAGTGGACGAAAAACAACTTCACCTCATTCTGGATCTTTGTTGCCTCCCTCATCAAGCAGTTCTATATGTCTGTAACAGTGCCATGTCATTAAGAAGCAATTTGCAGTGTTACATATATTTTCATTGATTATCATTGTTATCACTATGAAGCAAAAAAATGAAATGTTACATTTATTACAGAATATTGTTTCCAAAGCGCTCACAATGTTACAGTTTCAAAGAATATCTTCCTTTTTTTTTTTAAAAAGCATTTGCAATATCACATTTTAAACTATGAAATATAACTTTTCAAGAATGTGCAATGTTACATTTCACAGAATAAGATAAGAATCTCAATTTAAAACTGTTACAACATTACATTTTTCAAGTTTGATATTTCATTCTGTAACAATGGAGAATACTTCTTATTTTCTCTACATTTTTAAAGCAGTTACATTATTATATTTACCAAATCAACATTTCATTTGGTGATGAGTGAATATCATTTTAGATGAATAACAGTTCTACTATTTACTGTTACATTTTTCACTTTCAGTATCTTTAAAACTGTATGCATACAAACAGGGTACAGAAAATGAGGCAATCAGTCACTGTTGTGTAGCCAATGCATGAATTATATAGAAAATGTAAAAATGCCAATCTAAGTATCTTTAAACTTAGAATATTATATCCCCAAATGATGTGTGTGTTTGTTGTGTGTGTGGTGTGTGTGTTTTGTGTGTGTGTGTGTGTGTGTTATGTGTGTGTGTGTGTTGTGTGTTGTGTGTTGTGTGTGTGTTGTGTGGGTGTGTGGTGTGTGAGAGAGAGAGAGAGAGAGAGAGAGAGAGAAGAGAGAGAGAGAGAGAAAGTGGTTGTGTGTGTGTGTGTGTGTGTGTGTGTGTTGTGTGGTGTGTGTGTGTGTGTAGTGTGTGTATGCATGTGGTAGTGTTGTGTGTGTGTGTGTGGTGTGTGTGTTGTGTGTGTGTGTGTGTGTGTGTGTGTGTGTGTGTGTGTGTGTTGGTGTTGTGTGTGTCACTGTGTCATGTGTGTGTGTCACTGTGTGTGTGTGTTGTGTGTGTGTGTGTGTGTGTGTGTGTGTGTGTGTTGTGTGTGTGTGTGTGTGTGACTGTGTGCAAAATTGCTCCATATGACATTTCGATGCATGTGCATTAAATATGCAATTTTTGCCACTTCTTCTACAAAACTTAACTAGTAACACTACTTACAACAGCTGATGCCAGTATAAAAATTTGAAAAGGAAAAGCATGGCATCACCTGGCTAAAAAAATATTCCATCGAAACAGAAAATAGGCTTCGCGAGATTATATGATGCGACTGCTGGGGGGTATTTTCGGGTTTTTTTCTCCTTTTCTGTGTGATTATTTTCACATTTTCATCAAGCAATGGACCAGAAACGTATTGGATAATAAATGAACATGTATACAAGGTATTCATATCTAGACTAACTTAGTAAAGTGTTTTCTTTAGACTAGCCTTCCGTGTTCAAACTGGAGATCTCCGTACAAAACTTAATTACAAAGAAATTGGTGATCTCATGAAGTGAAATGAAGGTAATGTACACAATAAAACTGTGAATAAATCACAATTCTTAACATTGCATGACAATCAACTCAAATGTACAAAACAAATTCTGAAGTAATGAGATTGCAATACACACGTTTTCGTAAGCTGTCGAGTCCATGAATCCATGGGAGAGCACACAGCCATGGTTTTTAATTATATAAGGAAGTGCTCTCCCCTTACTGCCCTTGACAATAAACACAAGGTGTGCATCAAAACCGCATTGCATGCACGTAACAGGCACGCCACCGATGAAGTGACGAACATCAAACTTCAGATCTGACATAAAGGTAGGCCAAAACCACGACAGTCGTAAAGAATTGTGTGATCACAACAATTGCATTCTTGTCTCTCGTCTGTGTGGAGATTATTTTGATTTTGTGCTTTGCATGCAGAAGTATTTTATGAATGTGTATGGCTATTTCATCGCGTTAAAATGTTACTTTTTAACTTAGATCAGAAGGTTACTTTTATATAAGGCCTATATTTCCAGTGACAGTCAGATACTCAGTGAGTGAGAGACTGAACTATGTATAGATCTCCTTTTCTGGTCTGTTGCTTTTTACTAGTTACTAAGTACTTCTGCTACTACCACTACTATTAGTATTACTACCAGTACTGCCACTACTAGTTACCCCCCCCCCTCCCCCCCCAAAAAAAGTCTCTTTATTATAGTTTTTTTTTTTAATGATGAATGATGGTTGAGCTTGGCGTATTCTCCCTGATTTTTTGTTTTGGTTTATTTGTTTACAGTATGTTTTGGTTTAAACAAAGTTTTATTCTAAAAGTAAAACTCAGAAAATCATGCACACTTACAAAAAAAATAAACAAGATGAAACCTTACAATGTGCTCAACAGCCATATAAAAAAATAATTAAATCAGTGGTTGCATTTGGCAGCTGGTTGACATTAGTTTGTTCAAACTGTAAAAGTGGATCTTTTTTTGTTTTGTTTTTGAAACATCTGTAACAACATAAATACTACTAATAGTTTAAATCATCCCTTCTAAAGTCACTGCACAAACATTTTGTAATGGAAAAGTAAAAACAAAGTATGGTAGAAAAATATTATATATAATAGAAAGACATGAAAAAGAAAAATAGGCAATATGAAAAAACTAGAGTGCAACACAAGGGAATAGAGGACAACCAAAAATAAAAAAACACCCCCAAAAAACTGAGAGTAGACCAAGGGAGAAAGAAAACACCATCTACATTAGATCTCTGTTTTAAAGCACCAAGAAGGTTACAAGTAGTAGACACCAGACAACAATTCACACATTAAATTGATAAATCAGTCAATTCATATTTGCACTGTCTTGTTTTCTTTTGTTGTTTTATGTGGTTTATTTGGTTGGCAATGGGTTTTATTTCTTAAATCATGATGCAAACCCTGATATTGACAGGGACTGAATATACATTTAAACACACTTACATGCACGCACGCATGCATGCATACTCGCGCGCACTCGCGCTCACGCGCACACCACACACCCCACACACACACACACAAAACACAAACACACACACAAAACCACAACTGAATGCCTATGATCCATTATCCTTGAAAAAAAAAAAAAAATGGCCTTCCCATGTTATTGGTCATCAGTTTGGTTTTCTCTGCACTGATTTATGATAACACCAAGGTCATCGCACTGATATCAAGGTCAATGACCCGAAGCTGGAAATGGTTCAAAGTTTCAAGTACTTGGGAGCTGTTGTATCAGACAAGGGGTCCAAGCCAGAGGTAGTATGCAGGATTGCACAGACAATAACAGCACTGTCAAAACTGAACACCATCTGGAAAGATAAAAATATTTCACTCAACTCCAAGATCAGACTAGTGTGCTCCCTTGTCATATCCATATTCCTGTATGCCTGTGAATCGTGGACCCTGACTGCAGATTTGGAGAGAAGAGTAAAGGCGGTAGAGATGAGATGCTTCAGGAGACTCCTTGGCATCTCCTACAGAGACCACATAAGCAATGAAGAAGTGCATAACGGAATCCAGCAAACCATTGGTCCCTACGAAAATCTTCTATCAATCGTAAAGAAGCATAAACTTAAATGGTATGGGCATGTCACAAGATCAAAAGGACTTGCAAATACAATTCTGCAAGGCACTGTCCAAGGAGGAGGAAAAAGAAGCAGGCCAAGGAAGAGATGGGAGGACAACATCAGCAATTGGACAGGCCTAGAACTCAACAAAACTTTGAGAAAGGCAGAACAGAGAGAGGAATGGAGGGAACTGGTTGTCAAGTCTTCAGGGGTGCCCCCACGGTCGCCAGACTAAGTGATAGAAATAGAGAGAGAGAGATAGCCTTCCCATGTTTTTTTAACCCATAAACACATATATTTATGTGTGTGTGTGTGTGTGTGTGTGTGTGGTGTGTGTGTGTGTGTGTGTGTGTGTGTGTGTGTGTGTGTGTGTGTGTGTTTTCACCCATAAACACTTTTTTTTTTTTCAAACAAAATTTAAAGCCTCGATGACCCATGAACCCACTGACTTAATCACTGAAGAGTTTAAAAATTAATTGAAACAGGAATAATTTTACAGATCTATATTATGTAAAATTATATAAAAGAAGAAAAAAAATGGCAATGTCAACTTTCTTACTTTATTCAAAAAACAGAAAAAAGCTTTTATACATGTATGCATTTGACTTTTCTTTTAATAATACTTTTTTTGTTGAAGGGGGGGAGGAGAGAGGGGGGGGGGGGGGGGGGGTGAGGAAATTGCAAAAATCTTCCATTCTAGCAGGGAAAACCATTTTGAAATAATGTAGTGAATGTGCACAGTTGTCTATATCCCCCCCTGAACAAAAAAGATAAAATGTGAGTGTGAGTTGTCAGCCATTAAAAATTGCTGATAGCATGGAAATATGTACAGACATGTCTCCAAGTTCGACGTCACAAGAAAAGTCACCTGTTGATGTGTGTGTGTGTGTGTGTGTGTGTGTGTGTGTGTGTGTGTGTGTGTCGTGTTGTGTTTGTGTGTCTGTGATTTATTTTTATTTATTAAAATTTTAATTCTTTTATAGCGAGGATAATGGAATAAGCACTTGTGTGCTTTTTTAAAATCCAGTCCCTATGTGTATGCAGTTTTGTAAATCTTATCTGTTCCCACCGGCATACAATGGCCTACTCTTACGAAAAGCGGAACAGGATTTCATGTGTGGCAAGATGTTGTGCGTGCGTTTGCACAGGGGGCCTTGGTTTATAGTGCACTGATTCAGATTCACAGAGGACTGACAGTTGGAGAGATCAAGGTTGCTGACAGCACCAACTACCCTCTGCCTCCCATCTCACCTCCTCTTTTTGACACCTATCTCCCTTGCCATTTCTTGCCCTTTCTCCTTATTTCCCATTGCCATTTCCCCTACCTCCCTGTGTCATTTCCCCTATTTACCATTGCCCTCTCCCCACTATTTCCCATTGCCATTTTCCCTTATTTCTCATTACCATTTCCCCTACCTCCCTGTGTCATTTCCCCTATTTACCATTGCCCTCTCCCCCCTTTTTGCCATTGCCATTTCCCCGTATTTCCCATTGCCATTCCCCCTATCTCTTCTTGCCCTTTCTCCCCCTGCCCCTTTCTCCCCCTGCCCCTTTCTCCCTCATCCCCTTCTTCTCCCTTGCCCTTCTCCCTTGCCCCCTTTCTCCCTTCCCCCTCTCTTTCCCCTATCCCCCTTTACCCACTTTCTTCCCTTCCCCCCCCCTCCCTCCTTCTCCCCTTTCCCCCTTTCTCTCCCTTGCCCCTTTCTTCCTTGCCCCTTTCTCCCCTTTCTCTTCCCTTGCCCCCTTTCTATCCTTGCCCCCTTTTCTCCCCTTTCTCATCCTTGCCGCCTTTCTCCCCTTTCTTCCTTGCCCCCTTTCTCCCCTTGCCCCCTTTCTCCCCTTGCCCCCTTTCTCCCCTTGCCCCCTTTCTCCCCTTTCTCCCCTTTCTCCCTTTCTCTCCCTCTCCTGCCCCTTTCTCCCCTTTTCTCTCCTTGCCCCCTTTCTCCCCTTGCCCCCTTTCTCCTTCCCCCTTTCTCCCCTTTCTCCCCTTGCCCCCTTTCTCCCCTTGCCCCTTTCTCCTTGCCCTTTCTCCCCTTCCTCCTTCCCCTTTCTCTCCTTGCCCCCTTTCTCCCCTTTCTCCCCTTTCTCCCTTGCCCTTTCTCCCCTTTCTCCCCTTTCTCTCCTTGCTCCCTTCTTCTCCCTTGCCCCCTTTCTCCCCTTCCCCCCTTGCCCCCTTTCTCCTTTCTCCCCTTGCCCCTTTCTCCCCTTGCCCTTCCCTTTCTCCCCTTGCCCCTTTCTCCCCTTTCTCCCCTTTCTCCCCTTGCCCCCTTTCTCCCCTTTCTCCCTTTCTCCCCTTCCCCCTTTCTCTCCCTTGCCCCCTTTCTCCCCTTGCCCCCTTCTCTCCCCTTGCCCCCTTTCTCCCCTTGCCCCTTTCTCTCCTTGCCCTTTCTCCCCTTTATCTCCTTGCCCTTTCCCCTTGCCCTTTCCCCCTTCTTCCTTAGCCCATTCTCCCTATCCCCCCCTTGCCCTTTCTTCCTTTCTCCCCTTCTCATATTTCTCCTATATACTATTTCCCCCCTGTTTTAAGGCATGTAAAAGAATCCACAGCAACTAGAGAGTTTTCCCTCAAAGTTCTGTAGAAAAAAGCTACTCTCAGAGGGAAACAAATATATGTGCAGACAGGATGCTACTCTTAGAGGGAAACAAATATATGTGCAGACAGGATTTCAGGGTTTTTTTACCCCCTCTCTTTCTCAGCCAGAGCTCCAAAGTACCGCATTGGTGGATTTTGTGTATGCAGCCCTATTGGTCCACCAGTAAGGTAGCCACATTCTGACTTCCAGGATGACATCAAACATGACACCAGTGTGCATGCGTTTTTACTTTAAAATTTTTCATCCATTCCTACCAGCATGCAAAACCCTACCCTTCCAATAGGCAGAACAGGTTTAATTTTAACATGTGTGCAAGATGTTCTGCGTGTGTTTGCACATAGGGCCTTGGTTTACAGTCTCTTTTGAAGGCCTTTCGGGCGAGTGGAGTCGGCACTGATGTTAACGCCAGGGGAACAGTCCCCTCGAACAAGTACCTCGGTGGGGGTTCAAACACGAGACATCAAATCACAAGCACAATGTTCTAATCACTGGGCTTCGCAATAGGATGACATGCTAAAGTAGGCCTTGGCATTCAGGTCACATCAACTGCTGACAAAGCATTAATGTTAAACCTTGACCAAGAATATGACTGTGAATACTGCTTCATTATCTCAAAGTGAATATCAGTTCTGACCAGTTAGGAGCAAAGTATATAATGTGTGTGTGTGTGTGTGTGTGTGTGTGTGTGTGTGTGTGTGTGTGTGGTGTGTGTGTGTGTGTGTGTGTGTGTGTGTGTGCACGCGTGTGTGTGTGTCTGTGTGTCTGTGTGTGTATATTGTACTGTGTAACATAAACATGTCATGACTTTCACTGAAACGAAATCCTAAATGACTTGTCTCCCACTATTTTTTTCTTCATTGAATAAAGCGTTATGTGTGGTCATGCTCTTGTTGTTTATCAAGCCCCTGAGTGTGGAAGAAACAGTCTAAAATGCTAAAACACACTGATCGGCGATTGCTCTGCAAACAAGTTTTCCCCTGTTCCCTCAGAGCTCTGAACTTCACTACAGGTGAGAGATGTCACATATTAGTGTTATGACCGTTTACCCACCGTTTATTAAAGTAGCCACATTCCAGCTTAGTGATGCCTAAAAGTGACACCAATATAATATGGTTTGTGTATATTTTGTCACCTGTTCCCATCAGCACAAATGACCTACTCTTTTGAAAGGTGGAAAGGGTTTTAGCATGTATGCAGGATGTTCCGTGTGCGTTTGCACATGTGACCTTGGTTTATAGACTCATTTAAAGGATTTTTGTGGTAGTGGAATCAGTACTGATGTTAAGTCCAGGGGAAATACCAGCAACCGTGCGCAGTGGTTAACGCCTTGGATTTCAGACCGGAGAGTCGTGGATTTGAATCCCATAAGTGTTGTAGGGATTTTTTTTTACTCTGGCCAGCTCCTGCCCAGAGTGAGTGTGTTGTGGGCTCAATGGGAAGACTGAGCCCACACAATCGAGCTTCATCCACTTTACGGATGAAAGTTTGAGAGTGTTGCTCAGATTGCCAGACCAACACTGCAGGTGTCTGTATCTCTCGGGCCCAGTAGAGACCAGGATATATTATGATTGTAAGCGTAGACCACAACCCTGTTAAGTAGTCTCGAGGCATTTGTACTACTACAGCAGCATGATTACATCATCCTTATTATCATTGATCATCATGCTATGAAAAATTGCCTCTGATTCGGTGGCTGATTTGGTTTGGTCTGGTCTTATGGTGACCTCAGATTTGGTTTCCACATACACTTCTGTGCCTGTGGTGAGTTTGTGTCAAAGCCTTTGGAGTTGGATGCTCACAGGGGACAGTCATTGGAGGGATGTTGTGGTGGTTGCTACCTCAAGCAGGCAACTCACTCAGTCTGGCTCCGCGACTGAGCTAATACAGTCGTTAGTAGGGGGCTTAGTAGGTGGTGCTCTCCGTATGTTGGCTCAGAACAGGCACCACTGAACATCACCAAAGTGACCCAGCAGCAGTGCAGGGCCCCTCTGGCTGGTGGCCCCATGGCAGCCTGATATTAATGAGCTCACTGTGGACTTCTGACCCTGAGGGTGAGACATGTGTAATCTGGGTATGGCTGTGGCAGGGAGATTGAGATGAGCGGCATGAGAGCAGCAGGATGGGGACATCACAGATGATAAGGCAGCACAAACAAACAAAAAATCCCATCAAATGGGCAGCTTGAACCCAAGCTGTCAGATCACAAACACAACACTCTAACCACAAGGCTATCCTGCCCCCTTTAAAACAATTAAAAAAAAAAAATTTCCTATTTCATAAATCCTTACTTCATGTTAAATGGGGGTTGGGGTAGTGGATTGTGGTTGTAGTGGTAGTCACGCACACACGCACGCACGCATGCACACGCACACACACACACATATTCTGTTCTGCTTTTTGGAAGAGTAGGCCATTGAGAACACTTACAAAGCTGCATACAAACAGGGATTGGATGTAAAAAAAAAATTTAAAAAAAGTACATGAGTGCTTATTCCATTACCCTTTAAATAAAAGAATAGATAAATATAAAAGTAACACACACACACACACACACACACACACACACACACACATGGCACACACACACACACACACACGCACGCACACACACACACACACGCATGCACACATGCACGAGGCATGCCTGCAACACACACACACACACACACACACACACACACACACACACACACACACACACACACACACACACACACACACACACACACACAGCACACACAGACACACACTGAGGTGTATGTAGTGTATGTTACAGTGAATTTAACATGTGTAAACAGGTTACAGATATTCACACACACACACACACACACACACACACACACACACACACACACACACACACACACACACACACACACACAACTTACACACATGTCAAAACCTGTTCTGCCTTTCAGAAGATAGGTCATTTTGTCCCCCGTTGAACGGATAACACTTTTTTTTTAAGCGCATACACACGGGGACAGGATGTAAAAAAAAAGTACATGAGCACTTATTCCATTTATCCTCAAAATAAAAGAAATAGAATTTTCAGTTCTCTCTCTCTTTCTCTCTCTCTCTCTCTCTCTCTCTCTCTCTCTCTCTCTCTCTCTCTCTCTCTCTCTCTCTCTCCTCTCTCTCTCTCTCTCTCTCTCTCTCTCTCTCTCTCTCTCTCTCTTCTCCCCATGACCCAGCAGCAGTGCAGGGCCCCTCTGGCTGGTGGCTCTACAGCAGCCTGATAATGATGAGCTCCCTGTGGACTTCTGACCCTGAGGGGGTCATGTCCTCATGCAAAAGCGCTTATGTACTTTCTTTTACATCCTAGTAAAAAGAGGGGTGCATCAGGAAATACATTAAGTCCTACATTATTTAATGTGTATATCAATGATATAGTTCAATATATTGACAAGAAAGATTCGCCGTACATAACTGCAACAGATAGAATTCCTTGTTTACTCTATGCTGATGACCTAGCATTACTATCAACAACCAAAGTAGGTCTTCAAATTAAGCTGAATAAACTGCAAGAGTACATTTCGAACTGGGTTTAAGGATAAACAAATCAAAAACAAAGGTAATAGTCTTTACGAGATCACCTCCTAAAATTCCAATTTATTTCAAATGTGGAGAACATGTAATTTATTTATTTATTTATTCTTTTATATCGAGGATAACAGAATAAGCAATCATGTGCTTTTTTTCATCTGGTCCCCGTGTGTATGCAGTTTTTGTAAATATTGTCATCTGTTCCCACCGGCACACGATGGCCTACTCTTATGAAAAGCGGAACAGGATTTAACGTGTGCGCAAGATGTTCTGCGTGCGTTCGCACACGGGCCTCGGTTTAAAGTCTCATCCGAAGGACTTTTGGGGAGAGTGGAGTTGACACTGATGTTAACTCCAGGAGAAAAATTTCCTCGACCAGACTCGAACCCGGGTCGTCAAATTGCCAACACAATGTTCTGACCACTAGGCTATCCGTCCCCCTAATTGAAACAGTAGAAACATATAAATATCTAGGTGTCATTTTTCATCAGAATGGTAAGTTTCAAGCAACTCAAGAACATTTAGTAAAACAAAGCAACAAAGCATTGTACGCCTTTAAAAGAGCAGTTCATGGACAGAATTAAAGACTACTATAATAATGCGTTTATTTGACTCACTAATAACCCCTGTTTTAACTTATGGAGCAGAAGTTTGGTTTCCTTTTTGTTTTCATGGGGAAACAGAATTTCATATTGATGAATTGTTTAAGACATGCTTATCAAATCAGTTTCTGTACGAACATTTTCATATTAAATTTTGTAAACAAATACTGGGAGTTCATAAAAAAGCATTAGTACTACCCACTTTAGGTGAATTGGGAAGATATCCACTGACCCTTAAAATCATATGCCAGATAGTATCCTTTTGGATTCATTTGATAGAATCAAAACCAGACTCTTATATTAGAATAGTATATGATAATTTGTATCAGAAGAATACGTATGATAAATGGATCAATACGGTAAAAAATATTCTTCACACAATTGGATTTAAACATGTGTGGAAAAACCAAAGTACTCTTGATGTACATCGGTTAAGCTATGCTGTTCAAAGAAAGCTTGAGGCTATGTATAAAACATTCTGGATCTACCAGAAGAAACAGTATGCAAAGCTAAAATTTTATGATTTTGCTACCAAAGAGTACAGAATGGAGCCATATTTAATAAACTATGCAAACAAAACCCATAAAATTACCTTTTGTAAATTTCGCATAAGTTGTCACAGTTTAATGATAGAGAAAGGGAGGCACCAAAATATGCCCAGAGAGGACAGAAAATGTAAAAACTGTGACAAAATAGAAGACGAATTTCATTTACTCGATGAATGTGTCTTATATGATGAACTTAGAAACAATTTGTTACTAAAGATTAAAACAAGAGACAAAGAATGTAAACAATGTATAGATAAGTTAAGCGACTTAATCACAGTTGATATCTATCAGGCAGATATCATTAGATATGTGAATGAATGTATGGAGAAACGAGACAAAGAAAAGTAGAATGCAACATGTTTTTAGTGGACATCATTTGGGCAGAAAGATAATTAAAACTGATGTTTGTTTTGTTGTGTCAAATAGGTCTGCATGACTTAAATAGCAATAAATATTCTGAATCTGAATCTGAATCTGAATCTGAATACATCCTGTCCCTGTGTGTATGCGCTTTAAAAAAAAAAGTGTTATCCGTTCAACGGGGGACAAATGACCTATCTTCTGAAAGGCAGAACAGGTTTTGACATGTGTTTAAGTGTGTGTGTGTGTGTGTGTGTGTGTGTGTGTGTGTGTGTGTGTGTGTGTGTGTGTGTGTGTGTGTGTGTGTGTGTGTGTGTGAAAAAGGCAAAACAGGTTTTGACATGTGTTGTGTGTGTGTGTGTGTGTGTGTGTGTGTGTGTGTGTGTGTGTGTGTGTGTGTGTGTGTGTGTGTGTGTGTGTGAATATCTGTAACCTGTTTACACATGTTAAATCCGGGGGACGGATAGCCTAGTGGTCAGAACATTGCGCTGGCAATTTGACGACCCGGGTTCGAGTCTGGTCGAGGAGATTTTTCTCCTGGAGTTAACATCAGTGCTGGCTCCACTCTCCCCAAAAGTCCTTCAGATGAGACTTTTAAACCGAGGCCCCGTGTGCGTATGCACGCAGAACATCTTGCGCACACATTAAATCCTGTTCTGCTTTTCGTAAGAGTAGGCCATCATGTGCCGGTGGGAACAGATGACAATATTTACAAAACTGCATACACACGGGGACCGAATGAAAAAAAGCACATGATTGCTTATTCTGTTATCCTCGATATAAAAGAATAAATAAAAATTAAAAATAAAATATCTCTCTCTCTCTCTCTCTCTCTCTCTCTCTCTCTCTCTCTCTCTCTCTCTCTCTCTCTCTCTCTCTCTCTTCTCTCTCTCTCTCTCTCTCTCTCTCTCTCTCATGACGTAGAAATTGTGAACTGTATTTGTCACTGGATATTGATAGACATGTAATATTTAACAATGTTTAGATTTAGAATTACAGATATGACAATACATTCTAACAGATATAAAAATAATGAAGATAACAATTTAGTCTGTCCATTATGTAAAAGTGTTAAAGAGGTTTATATTTTGCTCTGCTGTCCAGCTTTTTTTTTTTTAATCTCAGGCAAAGATATGATCCTGAATTTTATTCGGAACCATGTTTATTTCGAGCAGTCTTGCTGATGTCATGTATGTTAAAATGAACATTTACTCAAGGATTTATGCATATATCTGTATAAAGTTTTCAGATGACGCTCTGATAGTGTTAGGAATGACTAATACTTGTAATATCTAGTTTCTTTGCAGTAGAGTAAGTGATGCTTGTAAAATCCTTTTGTTTTATATTTTGTGGCGATTGTATTTTTGTGTTACTTTGGTGATGTTTATCTGTACCCCCATTCAGAAGGGGCTATGGCCTATACTGAATAAACTTTGTTTTCAATTTCAATCTCTCTCTCTCTCTCTCTCTCTCTCTCTCTCTCTCTCTCTCTCTCTCTCTCTCTCTCTCTCTCTCTCTCTCTCTCTCTCTCTTCTCTCTCTCTCTCTCTCTCTCTCTCTCTGTGCAGACATGTTGTCTTGCTTGCTGCTCTCAATTATTAAAGAAATGTTCATGTGGGAGGAAATCTGTCTTCCAACAGATTCAATTTCTTATTCTTCATCGAATGCTCAGATAGCAACTCAATGTTGCCTGTCATATAAGCAAAAATGCATTACGCTGCCATTAAGTGCCTAACAAGTTTGGACCAAGGAATCTGACCTGTGTGTTTTTACCTCAGAGTGGTCCATTCTCCTGGACCATCTGCTGTCACTGAGCTGCAGAGTCCAGTCTTCCCTCAAGGTCATCCTCCTCTGCCTTCACAGCTGTTGGGAGACAGGTTCTCTTCTTCCACCTGTTTCTCCATTGGGATGTCCTCATAATATTTGACCTGAGGGCTGGTTCGTGGGCATCAGGGCATATCCACACACTAGTGGGCCTGCATGCTGCATGTCATTTATTCATTTATTTATTTATCTATTTATTCATTCTTTTGTATTGAGGATAATGAAATAAGCACTTCATGTGCTTTTTTTACATCCAGTCTCCGTGTGTATGCAGTTGGGTAAATCTTGCCATCCGTTCCCACCGGCACACGGTGGCCTATTCTTATGAAAAGCAGGACAGGATTTAACATGTGCGCAAGATGTTCTGCATGCGTTCGCATTCAGGGCCTTGGTTTATAGTCTCATCTGAAGGACTTTTGGAGGAGTGGAGTCAGCACGGATGTTAACTCCAGAGGAAAAATCCCCTCAAATGGGAATCGAACCTGGGTTGTCAAATTGCGAACACAATGTTCCGACCACCAGGCTATCCTGTCCCCCTTGTTAAGGGGGCCAAGCCTCCTCCCTTGCAGAATTGCTTTATTTTTAGACTTTCTGGGAGGGGGGAGGGGGAGGTGGAAGGCAGAGAATGGACCCAGAAGGCAGAAACTAGACAAGAAGGAGGTGACAGGAAGAAAAGGAACAAGGCAGAAACAAAAACAGGGATAGAAAAGAGGGAATTCCTAGCACAAAACTTCCAGAAGGTAGGGAGGCTATCTATACTGACAAGATGCCAGCTTCTTTAGTGATCTCGCTCTTCCAGGGTTTCACACTCTCACTTTCATTTATAACTGATGTATTGAAACCCAACACTTTTGCATCAGACCCAAACCACTTCAGACCTGTATCTTTACTTTCTAGTCTATCAAAACCCCTTGGATGGGAAAAAAAAAAAAAGTGTCATAATCACAACTGATTTCATGGGGGGGAAAGATCAGCTTTTTCACCAGTTCCAATCTGGTTTTGTATTTTGGGGGTATTTTTTTTATATTTGTACAACTTTATGTCACAGCAAATTTTTCTGCGTGAAATTCGGGCTGCTCTCCCCGGGGAGAGCGCGTCACCACAAAAGCAGCACCTACCCTTTTTTTTTTTC
Source organism: Stramonita haemastoma (assembly GCA_030674155.1). Classification (NCBI taxonomy): domain Eukaryota; kingdom Metazoa; phylum Mollusca; class Gastropoda; order Neogastropoda; family Muricidae; genus Stramonita; species Stramonita haemastoma. The sequence goes on from CM060322.1 coordinate 35,093,621, forward strand.
TTTTTCCTGCATGCAATGTATTTGTTTTCCTATCAGAGTGGCTTTTCTCTACAGAACTTTGCCATGGTCAAACCCCCTTGTTGCCGTGGGTTCTTTAACGTGTGCTAAATAGGGATGTGTAACACAGGGATCTCAGTTTATCGTCTCATCCGAAAGACTAGCACCCAGACCACCACTCTGGGTCTAATGGATGGGGGAAAGTTTTGGGCCCAAACAGGGTACGAACCACCGCACACTCTGACCCCACACTCCGACCTGGACTTTTTGCTTTTATAGGCAAGGCGCGTTACCACCTAGACCACCGGGTCCACCTCAAAATATGAATAAATTTCACATAATTATGATATAGCAATGAAAAATGAAAGCATGGATAAACTTGTATTTTGTATTTTCGACCCAAATGTTCCTGTCATACAGCCGGCCTTATCCAGAATGTTGGGACTCACCACTGCTCAACCTCAGAGCTCTAGCCAAAGAATTAAACAAAGTGAAGAAAAGGAAAGAAGAGAAGGAAAACCTGTTGTAGATCTATGAGACTGATTAGACCTCCATTTGTGCACACTGTATCTGCCATTTGCCTTAGAGCCTAGAGAGCTGTATTGTATACCGTAACAAAAATGAAATGCAACAGTTTGTCATTTAAAATTTCTGTTTCTTTACTCTGTGTGTGTGTGTGTGTGTTGTGTGTGTGTGTGTGTGTGTGTGTGTGTGTGTGGTGTGTGTGCGTGCGTGCGTGCGTGCGTGGTGTGTGTGTGTGCGTGTGTGTGTGTGCGTGTGTGTAAGTGAGAAAGAGAATGTGTGTGTATGCGTATGTGCGTGCGTGTGCGTGTGTGTGTTACACAGATTTGTTATGCATGCCGAAAGTAATATAACGGTAGTTAACTATGCCGTTACACTCCATCAGGTTTTAATTCATTCCCCAAGATAACCTGATATGATGACTGACCTAGTAACAATGTCAGCAGACATATATATAGGCCTGTATATTCAAATGCCCTGCTGTTGTCTACGTGTGTGTGTGAGAGCATCAAGAACTCGGCATGGAAAAAGGGGGTAATTCTGCTTTTCCTTACTGTATTGCTGTGCTTTACTTTACTTCTAAAAAATATTATTGTTTGTGTTGTGTGTGTGTGTGTGTGTGTGTGTGTGTGTGTGTGTGTGTGTGTGTGTGTGTGTGTTGGACATTGCTCTGATGACCTAGGTGGGGAAAATAGGCCTACCAGTTCTTTTTCATAGTTCAGAGAGATCTGTAAATTAATTGCTCCCCCACTTTTCTTTTTTTTTTTTGGGGGGGGGGGACTACAAGTTTGTATGGGGGTTGGGGGGGGGGGGGGGTTGTTTATTTTTTGCTATTGTTGTTGTTCTTGGGATTTATTTTTTTGTTGTTTGTTACATTGTTTTTTTTCAGGAAAAGGGTGACATTTCTTCAGGCTGTTTGTGTAAAATGATAACTTTTTTTCTGCGAGCCTCAAAACAGAACTGTTCTGTTTTTTAATGAGTTTTCCTGCATTTTATATGACGGGTTCACAGTTTCAAAGCGTTTTCTGATGTGATAAATATGTTGTGGTTGTTGTGGTTCCCCAGCTTAACACTCAGGGGAATCACCCAGAATATGTACACTCTGTCTCACTTGTCCCCCCTGGAAATCACTGTGAGAGTGTCAGTACACACTGGATGAGAAGGTTTGTATGCATGACTCTTTTTAAGTACCTTGCCATAATATTGGCAGCCATACTCTAACTTCAGAGGATTTCTGCTCCTTTCAGGGAGAGTGCCGGGTTAGTGTGTTAGTTGGTTAGTTGGTTTGTCAGTAGGTTAGTTAGTTGGTTGGTTGGTTGGTTGGTTGGGTTGGTGGTTGGTTGGTTGGTTGGTTGGTTGGTTGGTTGGTTGGTTGGTTGGTTGGTTGGTTGGTTGGTTGGTTGGTTAGTTAGCTGGCTGGCTGGCTGGTTGGTGGTTGGTTGGTTGGTTGGTTGGTTGGTTGGTTGGTTGGTTGGTTGGTTAGTTAGCTGGCTGGCTGGCTGGTTT
>CM060322.1:35098145-35110645 GCA_030674155.1 Stramonita haemastoma
GTGTGCAATCCAATCTGTCAGTGATGAAATTTCAGCCATTATGGTTTGATTACATGCTGTCTTTATTGGCTCACTAATTGCTGAAAGTGTGGTTGTGGTAATGTGGAATCAAGTCTGCCAGCCTATTTCCAGCCATGTAAGGTGTGATTCACAGGTGCTATTTATGGCCCAGTGTGCTGATGTTGGTTGTGTAACTGTGGAATCAAGTCTGCCAGCCATTTTCCAGCCGTCTTCTCAAGGCTGCTGTGGATTGTCGCGCCCTCCTTCATCTCCATGGCGGGAGGAAATTGCCCAACGCCTGCTCTTCCCCATTTCGGGAAGCCTCGCTCACGTCTCAGGTGAGGAAAATCGGTGCTCACACGTCTGCTTTAGTCGTTGTTTTGTTTCACATGGTTTTTGTTGTTGGTCATCAGTTTCAGTGGGTTTTTTTAATTTTGTTGGGGGGTTGTTTTAATGAAATATTGTGTATCAGCCTTGTTGTATATTTGAGTGTAGGATTTGTTTGATTTTTGTTGTTGTTGCTGTTTGTGTGTGTGTGTGTGTGTTGTGTGTGTGTGTGTGTGTGTGTGCGTGTCGTGTGTGGTTGTGTGTGTTGTGTGTGTGTGTGCGTGTGCGTGTGCGTGTGTGTGTGTGTGTGTGTGTTGTGTGTGTGTGTGTGCGTGTGGTGTGTGTTTGTGTGTGTTGTGTGTGTGTGTGTGTGTGTGTGTGTGTGTGTTTATGAAATGTGTGTGTGTGTGTTGTTGTTGTTGTTGTTGTTGTTTTCAATTTTTCTTTTGTTCACACCTAGTGGTGTTAGATGAGGGGGGAAAAGAAGATGGGAAGATCCTATTAAAACAATATGAGTTAAAAAAAAAAAAAAAAAAAAAAAAACTACAGGTAACAAAGACACTTGGAAATGTGGTAGGATGATGAAGACATAAAAACAAGTTGTTAACTTTATTACAACTGTAACAAATATCCTGTAGAAGTGTGCCAGAGACCTTTCGCAATATTAAATATGGATTTTAAATTATTGAATAGGCTGGTGATGGAGTTTTCATAAAAATGGGGCAAAAAAGGATTTACACTCTTGCATTCAAATATGATATCAGTATCAGTATCAGTCACCGCACAGACATTTACCGTTTTCACTGAATTGGGTTATGATTGTGTTCAGTTTTATTCTACAAAACAACGCATCGATTCTTCTTACTGTGAACACATTTGCACAAGCCTGAATGGTTTATGACTCCAAGATCTTAAATTTTTCAGTGTATATCGCAGATCTGTTTATAAAATATATTGGAGTGTGTGTGTGTGTGTGTGTGTGTGTGTGTGTGTGCGTGTGTGTGTGTGTGTGTGTGTGGTGCGTGCGTGCGTGCGTGCGTGCGTGCGTGGTGTGTGTGTGTGTGTTTGAGGGGAGGGGTTTAAGATTACTAGTATAAAGCAAACATGAGATGAATGTTGCTCTGGATTGGTTTGTTGGGGTGGGGGTTGGAGGGGGTTGTTTGTTTGTTTGTTTGTTTGTTTGTTTTTTGGGGGGGCTACTGTTTCTGTTTCTGTTTCTCTCTCTCTCTCTCTCTCTCTCTCTCTCTCTCTCTCTTCTCTCTCTCTCTCTCTCTCTCTCTCTCTCTCTCTCTCTCTCTCTCTCTCTCTCTCTCTCTTTTTAACAAAATCATGGTTGGTTTGCATTGTTTCTGTGACAGAGATGGCCAGATACTGAAGATCGACTCGACACACATGAAGAAGGCCCTTCAATATTCCCCCACTCCTGGGTAAGGCCAGCTTTTACTGCTGTAAATTTGTATTACAGATGCTATCAAATGTGATCAGTTCAAAATTGTACTTCTGATGTTATCAAATGTGATCAGTTCAAAATTGTACTTCTGATGTTATCAAATGTGTTCACTTTAGAATTGTACTTCTGATGTTATCAAATGTGTTCACTTTAGAATTGTACTTCTGATGTTATCAAATGTGTTCACTTTAGAATTGTACTTCTGATGTTATCAAATGTGTTCACTTTAGAATTGAACTTCTGATGTTATCAAATGTGTTCACTTTAGAATTGTACTTCTGATGTTATCAAATGTGTTCACTTTAGAATTGTACTTCTGATGTTATCAAATGTGTTCACTTTAGAATTGAACCTCTGATGTTATCAAATGTGTTCACTTTAGAATTGAACCTCTGATGTTATCAAATGTGTTCACTTTAGAATTGAACTTCTGATGTTATCAAATGTGTTCACTTTAGAATTGTACTTCTGATGTTATCAAATGTGTTCACTTTAGAATTGTACTTCTGATGTTATCAAATGTGTTCACTTTAGAATTGAACCTCTGATGTTATCAAATGTGTTCACTTCAGAATTGTACTTCTGATGTTATCAAATGTGTTCACTTTAAAATTGTACTTCTGATGTTATCAAATGTGTACATTTTGAAAGACAAAACATGAAGGAGGGTCGCACGATGGTTTACACGCTAACCTGCCATACACGCTAACCTGCCTAACAAGTAAACCGTGACTTTGTGAATACTGGGTTCGATCCCAGTCTTGCCCTTTCTTCTCAGTTTGATGGGAAAATCCAACTAAATGTCAAGTCTTTCAGAGGAGACTCTGAACCAGTCCAACCCATTATCTTATGGACTTAAGTATGTTGAAAAGACTCACAACAGTTAAAAATCGGAAAGAGTAGGGAGGTATGTTCTGAGTGTCCTGGCAAAATTGGTAGGTTCAGTTCCCAATTGTACCCCCAAAATCAGAATGAGGCTATGTAGATGGTCGGAGAAAAAAAAAACTTGTGGCTGTGGCATCGCTCAGTGGATAACAGTATTTTGCTGGGGGGAAAAGTCAGTGCATTGTAGCAGTGACTGCTGAAGGAGTGGAGAGAGCAGTCATACTGACCCAACAATCACTGTAGCTGAGTGGTTGAGACCGCTTGACTTCAATCCCATGGGACAGGCCATGAAGTCATGGTTTCGAATCTCGGTGGCGTCTGGAGAATGAAGGGCGGGGATTTTTATGATCTCGCAGGTCAAATTCAAGTGCAGACCTGCCAGTGCCTTCATTCCCTTCATGTATATATATACAAGACCAAACATGCATGCTAAAGATCGTGTCATGCATGTCAGCATTCTGTGGGTTACAGAATCGCAGATAGACCCCGCTTATTTCTCTTAAGTTGGAATGTGGCCACAGTCATGGAGGGCAAAAAAAACAACCAGTCACATACACACAAAAATCCCACCACTGCTGAACAAACCTCTCAGCTCTACCTGAGGCACAACAACAAATCAAAACAAAAAAATAAAACAAAGAGCAAATATGTAATATTCTTTTATATTGAGGATAATGGAATAAGCACTCATGAGCCTTTTTACATCCAGTCCCCGTGTGTAGGCAGTTTTGTAAATCTTGTCATCTGTTCCCACCCGGCACACAATGGCCTACTCTTATGAAAAGCGGAACAGGATTTTACGTGTGCGCAAGATGTTCTGTGCGCGTTCACACATGGGGCCTCGGTTAATAGTCTAATCCGAAGGACTTTTTTGCAACTGACCTGCATGCATTGTGTTGATGTTGGTGGTGTTGATGTTGGTGGTGTTGATGTTGCTGGTAATGATCTTGCTGGTGTTGATGTTGCTGGTGTTGATGTTGCTGGTGTTGTTGATGTTGCTGGTGTTGTTGATGTTGCTGGTGTTGATGTTGCTGGTGTTGTTGATGTTGCTGGTGTTGTTGATGTTGCTGGTGTTGTTGATGTTGCTGGTGCTGTTGATGTTGCTGGTGCTGTTGTTGTTGCTGGTGCTGTTGATGTTGCTGGTGCTGATGTTGATGATGTTGCTGGTGTTGTTGATGTTGCTGGTGTTGATGATGTTGCTGGTGTTGATGATGTTGCTGGTGTTGATGATGTTGCTGGTGTTGATGATGTTGCTGGTGTTGATGATGTTGATGATGTTGCTGGTGTTGTTGATGTTGCTGGTGTTGATGTTGCTGGTGTTGATGTTGCTGGTGTTGATGTTGATCTTGCTGGTGTTGATCTTGCTGGTGTTGATCTTGCTGGTGCTGTTGATGTTGCTGGTGCTGTTGATGTTGCTGTTGATGTTGCTGGTGCTGTTGATGTTGCTGGTGCTGTTGATGTTGCTGGTGTTGATGATGTTGCTGGTGTTGTTGATGTTGCTGGTGTTGTTGATGTTGCTGGTGTTGTTGATGTTGCTGGTGTTGTTGATGTTGCTGGTGTTGTTGATGTTGCTGGTGTTGATGTTGTTGCTGATGTTGTTGATGTTGCTGTTGTTGGTGTTGCTGGTGTTGTTGATGTTGATGATGTTGCTGGTGTTGTTGATGTTGCTGGTGTTGTTGATGTTGCTGGTGTTGTTGATGTTGCTGGTGTTGTTGATGTTGCTGGTGTTGGTGTTGTTGCTGGTGCTGGTGGTGCTGGTGTTGTTGATGTTGCTGGTGTTGTTGATGTTGCTGGTGGTGTTGATGTTGCTGGTGGTGTTGATGTTGCTGGTGGTGTTGATGTTGCTGGTGGTGTTGATGTTGCTGGGTGTTGATGGTGTTGTTGATGTTGCTGGTGTTGTTGATGTTGCTGGTGTTGTTGATGGTGATGTTGATGGTGTTGTTGATGGTGTTGTTGATGTTGATGGGTGTTGATGTCGCTGTTGATGTTGATGGGTGTTGATGTTGCTGGTGTTGTTGATGTTGATGGGTGTTGATGTTGCTGGTGTTGTTGATGGGTGTTGATGTTGCTGGTGTTGGTAATGGTGTTGGTAATGGTGCTGGTGTTGATGTTGCTGGTGTTGGTAATGTTTGCTGGTGTTGGTAATGTTGCTGGAGTTGATGTTGCTGGTGTTGGTGTTGCTGGTGTTGGTGTTGCTGGTGTTGATGTTGCTGGTGTTGATGTTGCTGGTGTTGATGTTGCTGGTGTTGCTGCTGCTGGTGGTGTTGCTGGTGTTGATGTTGCTGGTGTTGAAGTTGCTGGTGTTAAAGTTGCTGGTGTTGATGTTGCTGGTGGTGGTGTTGCTGGTGGTGGTGTTGCTGGTGTTGATGTTGTTGCTGGTGTTGATGATGTTGCTGGTGTTGATGTTGTTGCTGGTGTTGATGTTGTTGCTGGTGTTGATGTTGTTGCTGGTGTTGATTTTTGCTGGTGGTGTTGATGTTGCTGGTGGTGTTGATGTTGCTGGTGGTGTTGATGTTGCTGGTGGTGTTGATGTTGCTGGTGTTGATGTTGCTGGTGGTGTTGATGTTGGTGGTGTTGATGTTGCTGGTGTTGATGTTGTTGGTGTTGATGTTGTTGGTGTTGGTAATGTTGCTGGTGTTGGTAATGTTGCTGGTGTTGGTAATGTTGCTGGTGTTGGTAATGTTGCTGGTGTTGGTGTTGCTGGTGTTGATGTTGCTGGTGTTGATGTTGCTGGTATCGCTGGTGTTGATGTTGCTGGTGTTGATGTTGCTGTGATGGGGGTGGGGTCAGGATCCCGGAGCTGGTGGGGTGGGTGAAGAAGCTGCAGAAGGAGCTGCACAACCCGCCCACCATGGACAGCTCTGATCCCCACAGGCAGCTGGACGTCATCATCACTGCAGGTAGTCAGGACGGCATCTGCAAGGTGAACCCTCCATCCATCTATCCATCATACAACCTTTTTTTATTTTTATTTTTCTGTGTGTGTGAGTGGAATGAAGGAAGGAAGGTGGCAGGATGGTTAAGACGTTCGCCTGCCAACAAGTAAACTGTGAGGTTCTGGGTTTGATTCCCAGCCTTGCCCTTTCTTCCCTGTTTGATGAAAAATTCAAACTGAATGTCAGAGTCATTCGGATGAGACTATAAAATGAGGCCCTGTGTGTGAACGCATGCAGAACATCTTGCGCACACGTTAAAACCCCGTTCCGCCTTTTGGAAGAGCAGGCCATTGGTGTGCTGGTAGGAGCGGATGACAAAATTATAAAAAACCAACATGCACACAGGTGTCATGTTTAGATACCATCCCTGAGAAAAAATTGGGGAGCTGGAGTCCCCAGGATGGCTCAGGGCTGTGTATGGCAACATTCTGACAACTCCTGCGATGTTACTGGAACCATTCGTATCAGTCATCGCCTTTCCAAAGGATCATTCCAGTGGCGTGGAGAGGGGGGGTCTGCCGCATGGGTAACAGCTTGCCCTCCAAACTTACTTACCCAGGCTTTGCGCTCTAAAGACTAGAGCACAGCTCCACAGTCTTCCGAGACTGATGGGTGCCTACTACTAAGTGGAGGGTTTTGTGCCATAGTGGTGGACAGTTTGTGATGATGATGATGATGATGATTATTGATGATGGTGGTGGTGGGTGGTTGTCATGATGATGATGATGATGGTGTTGATGATCAGTGATTGTTGATGGTGGTGGTGATGATGATCGATGATCGTTAATGACACTGGTGGTGGGTGATGATGATGATGATGACAAAAGTGGAGGAGGAGCAGGATGTAGGAAAAGATGATGATCAGCTGGTTTTACTGTCATCATTTACATTGCTTGCTATTTTGATCTCACAGTTTGTATATATTTTGTTTATTTCTTTGCTCGTTTGTGGTTTTTGAGTGGATTTTTTCTGTGGTTTTGCTTTCATTTGTGAACCTTTTTTTCTTTAATTTTTCTGATACCTTCCATTTCTTTATGCAATTGTTATGGTTGGGGTTGTTTTGGGGAGGGTTTTTTTTTTTTTTTTTGGGGGGGGGGGGGTTCTTATGTGTATAAAATATTTTTATCCTTTTTTTTCCAAACACTTGCATTTTCTTTATACAACTGATAACAATTTTGTCGTTGCTGTTGTTGGATTTGTTCAGTTTTTGTTTCTATAATTTACAAAACATTTTTACCCTTTTTTTTTTCAGACACTGTCATTTTCTATTTGCAAATTGTTACAATTTGGAGAGGGGAGGGGGTGCTTCTATTTTCTAAACATTTTTTTTTTGCCAGACACTGGAAGCGTGTGTGGAGGCAGGACAGAAGGTGTTGTTAGAGCTCCCTACTTACTCCGGGGTTTTGTCAGCGGTGAGTGAGTGATGCTTTGTATATTGTATTTATCACCACTTTATGTCACAGCAGATTTCTCTGCGTGAAATTCGGGCTGCTCTCCCCCAGGGAGAGAGCGCGTCGCCACAAGTGCAGCCTACCCTTTTTTTTTTGTCTCTTTTTCTTGCATGCAACTGTATTTGGTTTCCTATCAGAGTGGCTTTTTTCCACAGAATTTTGCCAGGGTCAGCTCCCTTGTTGCCGTGGGTTCTTTCACGTGCGCTATATAGCGCTTTGCCCCCCTGGTCAGCATTGCTAGGCTTCTGGGGGAACTGAGAGAGAAAAGGTGGGGGGAGAGAGAGAAAGAGAGAAGGAAAGAGCAGGGGAAAGAGAGAGGAAGGGTGAAAGAGAAAAGGGGGAGAGAGGTAAAGAGAAAGAGAGGAGTGGGGGCAGAGAGCAGGGGGAGAAAGGGAGGGAGAGAAAGGTGAAAGGAAGAGAGAAGGAAGGGACAAAGAGAGAAGGGGGACAATGACAATGATGGATTTCCCTTTTAAGCTTTTAAGCTCATTCACAAAAGAACAGTGGGAAGGGGATTGGGCACAATACATATATTGAACAATAATGAAAAAAAAAAAATGGCTGTAGCCCAGATGATCTTGAGAGACAGGTAGAGAGAAAGGGGAAAGGAGAGAGAGATAGGGAGAGGGAAAGAGAGAGATAGGGGAAATTAAATAGATGGAGTTTATTTTAAGGATTAGGCCCCTTAGAAGGGGGAGGAGAGGCAGAGAGAGAAGATAGGGAAAATGAAAAAAAAAAATGTTGTATTCATAAAGGCATGGCCTTAGAAGGGAGAGAGAGGCAGAGAGAGAGAGATAGGGGAAATGAAATTAAATGAAATGTTTATTCATAATGGCCATGGCCCCTTAGAAGGGGGAGAGAGGCAGAGAGAGAGAGATAGGGGAAATGAAATTAAATGAAATGTTTATTCATAAAGGCCATGGCCCCTTAGAAGGGGGAGAGAGGCAGAGAGAGAGAGATAGGGGAAATGAAATTAAATGAAATGTTTATTCATAAAGGCCATGGCCCCTTAGAAGGGGAGAGAGGCAGAGAGAGAGAGAGAGAAAGAATGGCTAAGAGAGCAAGGGATAGAGAAGGGAGGAAGAGAGAAAGTGAGAAGGCAGAGAGAGAGAGAAATTCGCACTATGACTGTTGTTTTACAACCTTATAGCCGAAGGGGGACGGTTCAACTCAGAAATGCAGTGAGCAGCTCATAGAAGAAACTGAATAGCCATGAAAGGAAATGGGGATAAAGAATCATGATTCTGAACATTAATCCCAACCTATGAGTAGTTGTAAGCTTTTCTTTTTATTCCACACTTCAAAGGTTCTTCACTGCAGGATAGAAACATAGTGTAATGTTATGTGCATTAACTCCATGTGTGTGTGTGTGTGAGAGAGAGAGAGAGAGAGGAGAGACAACACAACAACACACAACACACACACATACACACACACACACATACACACTCGCACACACCATGGGAGGGGCCAGGCAGAGTGAGGGAGGGAGTAAAGAAAGAGAGTGAGGAGGGAGACAGGGTAGGAGAGGGAGAGAGAGAAATCTTAGGAGAGGTTTAGTTTGTTCAATCACAAAAAGTGGTATGTCCAAAAATAAATTGGTATGATGCATATATTCCTGCTAATAATGGTGTGTGTGTGGTGTGTGCGTGTGTGTGCATGCATGCATATGAATGTGTGTGAGTTGTGTGTGTGTGTTGTGTGTGTGTGTGGTGTGTGTATGTGGTGGTGGTGTGTGGTGTGTGTGTGTGTGTGAGTGAGTGAGTTATGAGTGTGTGTGTGTGTATGTGTGTGTGTGTGCTGTGTGTGTGTGTGTGTGTGTGTGTGTGTGTGTGTGTGGGGTGTGTGTGTGTGTGTGTGTGTGTGTGTGTGGAGAGAAGGAGAGAGAGAGAGAGAGAGAGAGAGAGAGAGAGAGAGAGAGAGGAAGTGGTGCATGCGTGCTGACATGTGTGTGTTTGCATGTGTGTGGTGTGTGTGTGTGTTTTTCATGCTACATACATACATATCCAAAAAAATCCATGTCAGTACGCTGGCTCATATCACCAACATAACCGAACACTCTCTCCTCAGATAAAACCGCTGGGCCCCCAGATCCTGGGCATAAAGAGCGACAAAGATGGACTGAACCCTTCCCACCTGGCCCAAGTTCTGTCCCAGTGGAAGCCCAGCGACGCGAAGAACGAGAAGAGCGACATTCCCAAACTGCTGTACCTGATTCCCAACGGAGGCAACCCCACAGGGGCGGACTGACGCTGGACAGGAAGAAGGAGATCTACAACATCGCCCGCACCTACGACCTCCTCATCCTGGAGGACGACCCCTACTACTTCCTGCAGTTTAACCAGGTGACATGTCGACAGTCACTGCTGTGTGCTTTTTTATTTATTTATTTATTTGAATTTTTTTTTTTATATATCGAGGATAATGGAACAAGCACTTATGTGGGTTTTTTTTCATCCAGTCCCCATGTGTATGCAGTTTTGTATTTGTCATCTGTTCCCACCAGCACACGATGGCCTACTCTTACGAAAAGCGGGAAAACAGGATTTAACATGTGCGCAAGATGTTCTGGATGCGTTCGCACATGGGGCCTTGGTTTACAGTCTCATCTGAAGGACTTTTGGGGAGGGTGGAGTCAGCATGGATGTTAACTCCAGGGGAAAAATCCCCTCGAACGGGAGTCAAACTCGGGTCGTCAAATTGCGAGCGCAATGTTCTGACCATTATGCTATCCCGTCCCCCCAACGTCACATCCTCTGAGGGGGTAGGGGTGTGGCTTAGTGGTTAGAGCGTTTAGCTTGTGATCTGTCTGTGTGGGGTTGAGCCACCACTGAGACGCCTCTTTGAGGGGGCTTTTCCTGGAGTTAACCGTACCAACTTCACTCCCCCGAAAAGTTCTTCAGATGAGACTGTAAACTGAGGTCTGGTGTACAAATACACAGAGAATATCTTGCGCACACACACACGTTAAAAACCTACTTTGTCTTTCAGAAGAGTGGACATGGTTACAGGATGGAAAGGAGGACAATTTTTTTAAAGAACACAAGCTAAAACACATGCACACTGGTGGTTGTTTAGGCAATCCCCTTAAGTATCCAAGAATAACCTTGCATGGTGCATGCGCAAAATCTTTCTGTTAGTTAAAACCTCAGTAGATCTAGCAAAGGAATGTACAAAAAGAATCTATTGATTGTAAGATCTTTTCCATATAGTGTCCCTGTTATCTGAAATGCTCCTCCTCATGAAGGAATATTTCAACGCTACGAGCTTTCAAGTAATCTTTAAGACTTGTGTGTTCCAGAAAGTCTGTCAGTTTCCATCACTTACAGCAGATGTGTGTTTGCATGTGTATGTGTGTGTGTGTGTGTGTGTGTGTGTGAGGGTGATGTGGTGGTGGATGTGTGTGTGGTGTGGTGTGTGTATTATGGCGGACTTTTGTGTAGCAATGACAATAAGAGTTTTCCGTGTTTCGTGCTCTCTTCTCTGTCTCTCTCTCTCTCTGTCCATATTCTCTCTGTCGTTCTCTCTGTCACATCTTACCGCCTCTCTCTTTCTGTCTGTCTTGGTCCTCCATCCTCTGGCTAAGGGACTAGTTTGTCTTCCCCTGCCTGTTTCTGTCGTGGAAGCCCCGCTCTGTCGTAACTAAGTCTTCCCTAATCTGCTGTCTGTCCTGTCTTCCCGGTCTCTCCTCTACTGGCGTGCTCCTTACTCGATGCTCTCACCCCTCCATCCTTCCTCTCCTCATTCTGGATCTCTCTCTACTCTCCTGTATTATATTACCAGTAAGGTCCGATTATCTTGTGTGTTGTTTTATTATTGCGTAATGTTTTATTTGTTTATATTTTTCAACTTGATGTATCCCTTGTAAAGGGTTTGCACTGCGTGTAAAAAGCACACGAGTGCTATCTATTATCTCGAATAAATATTTGCCTACTTTGGGCTTCTGGGGACTCTCTCACTCTTTAACTTGAAGGCAGCATCAGAGAAAGATCAGTAAAAAGTTCAGAATTCTTGTCTATTTTTAAAAGGCAGAGATATGGGCCTGAGTTATTTAGAAAAAAGCAGAAACTAAAGAGATAAAGAAGGAAGAAAAGGAAGAATGAAAGGGAAAGGAAAAAAGGGGGTTTTATAAGAGTATTTCACAAAGTATGCATGCTTCTATTGGAAGAGAGCCCTCAATTGCACAGGGAGAACTTTTGAAATGAAAAAATGTAACTCTAGTTTCCTCTTACTTCTTATATTTTTTTTTTGATGAAAATGCTGTCATACTCATAGCTGGGGGTTTTTTTTTTTTCTGTTTTGTTTCCAAGCCGTACATTCCCAGTTTTCTGTCAATGGACACAGATGGCAGGGTTGTGAGGTTCGATTCCTTCTCCAAAGTGCTGTCTGGGGGGTAAGAAACAATTTGTGTGTGTGTGTGTGTGTGTGTGTGTGTGTGTGTGTGTGTGTGTGCATGTGTGTGTGTGTTTATGTATGCATGTGTGTGTATGTGTCTATCTGTCTGTCTAATTTTTAGCTAGCACAGGTGTGTGTGTGTGTGTGTGTGTGTGCGTGTGCGTGTGCGTGTGAGTGTGTGTGTGTGTGTGTGTGTGTGCGTGTGTGTTTTGTGCATTTTTTATTTTTCTTGTCTAACGTACTGTCTATTTTTGTAATACAGCGCAGGGTTGTGAGTGTTCCTTGTGTGTGTGGGGTGTGTGTGTGTGTGTTGTCAGTGCGTGGTGTGTGTGTGCATGTATTTTCGTTGTAGCGTTGTGTGTGTGTGATGTACAGTCCTGTTTGCATGTGTGTTTCTGTGTACAGAGCGAGGTGTGTGCATGTCCTACTGCCTCAAAGCACTGGTGGTGTGTGTGTGTGTGTGTGTGTGTGTGTGTGTGTGTGTGTGTGTGTGTGTAGTGTGTGTGTGTGTGCGATGCGGCATGCGGCGTGCGTGCGTGTGTATTGGTGGTGCGTGTGTGTTGTGAGTACAATATCTTCAGTTTAAGGTCTGTTCACGTCTGTGACTTCCCATTGCCAGTGTGTTTGTCTGCAGGGCAAGGGTGGGCATCCTGACTGGCCCCAAAGCGCTGGTGGAGCGCGTCAACATGCACATGCAGGTCTCCATCATGCACAGCAGTGGACTGGCACAGGTAGCTGGCTGGCCAGGCATCTCTTTTCTTTCTTTTTCTTGTTGTTTTATAGTCACATTGTGGCAAAGACATAAACTAGAAGGTTGGTTTGGTTTGGGTTGTTTTTTTGGTTTTTTAGCCTACAGAGAGAGGAATAGAGAGAACTGGTTGTCAAGTCTTCATGGGTTCTCCCCTCGGTTCGCCAGGACTAAGGGAGAGATAGATAGATAGACTGACAGACAGAGACAGACAAAACAGACAGACAGACGACAGACAGACAGACAGACAGACAGACAGGCAAACAAGACAGACAGACAGACAGGCAAACAGACAGGGTATATGAATG
>CM060322.1:35115645-35118145 GCA_030674155.1 Stramonita haemastoma
AAGCACAAGAGTGCTTATTCCATTATCCTCGATATAAGAGAATAAATGGAATCGAAACAGATAGATCACTGCGCACAAATCCAGCACCATTCAGTCAAGGGTCCAGGGCCCAGTGCTTAAACATACAGTGCGCCCCTTCCTTTTGCCATGTCCATGAGGGTTGGGACGAGCTGAGAGAGGATGGAATGACTATAACAGCTGAGAGTACCTGAAAGTCAAGTAGGGGAAAATGACAGCTGTGGGAAGAAAGGATGGGTAGATAGATAGATTGACACAGAGAGAGAGAGAGAGAGAGAGAGAGAGAGAGAGAGAGAGAGAGAGAGAGAGAGAGAGAGAGAGAGACTCTAGGTGTGGGTGTTATTTGATAAGAGAATCACACTGATCACCTTGACTTTGTATTGGGTTTGGGGGGATTTTCTGTAGGTGGTTTTTTGTTGGTTTTTTTTGTTTTCTTTTGGGGGGGGGGGGGTATTGTTCCTCGTTTAGAGCTCCAAGGTTCACCAATGGTGAGATTTTGTGGACATGATTGTTTACCCACCATTAAGGTAGGGGCATTCCGACTTCAGGGAGACTCTGGTTTTTAATTGTTCTGAAAAAAAAACTTTTAATTTGGTTTGCTGTTTTGTGGGTGTGTTGATATATGTTTTGTGTGTGTGCCTGTATGTGTGCGTACACCTGTGTATGGGTGTGATGGTGTGTGCATGCCAATGTTTATGTTTTGTAAGCATTTGATGATGATGATGATGACGATGATGAGGATGAGGAGGATGATGATGTGTGTGTGTGTGTGGGTGTGGGTGTGTGTGTGTGTGTGTGTTGTGTGTGTGTGTTGTGTGTGTGTGTGTGTGTGTGTGTGTGTGTGTGTGCATTTCCACCACATATGCACATATAAGTATGTTTACCTACACAGTTTTACATCTATTTTCTCTCAGACTTACCCTCCTCTTTCTTTTCCACAGGCCTTTGAGAGACTGGCCAAGCTTCTACGAGAGGAGACCAAGAAGCGGTGAATTCAAGAGTTGTGTGCGAGTTTTCTATGTTTGGGCGTTCTTCTTGAGCACCAAAGGAACTGTTGCAGATATTTTTGTCCTGTAATAAATATTGGTGCAAACATCAATTTTAAAGCCTGTTGAATATATATATATATTTTTTTTATGTTGATTGGTGGTATCATATTCAAGTATTGATAGGTTAATAGTTTATGTCAATTGCTTAGTGTATTCCTATGTTGATTGGTTGGTACTTAGATCTAGGTGTTGATTGGTTGGTGTACTCTAGCGCCGATTGGTTGGTACTTATCTAAGTGTTGATTGGTTTGTGGTATATTTTTTTTAATTGTGGATTTGTGATACTTTTTTTTCAAGTGTTGATTGTGAATACTTTCAGTGTTTATGGGGAGTACATTTTTTAGATTTAAATTGCCATACTTTTTAAAGCGATTTGTGGTGGTTCTTTTTAAGTATTGACTGGTGGCAGGTCTTGAATATATATTCATTTATACCAAAGAATGCTTTTACTTAAGTTGATCAGTATTGAGCTGTATCTTTATTGATTTATATGTATATTACAAACATCTTCGCTCTGTGTGTGTGTGTGTGTTTGTGTGTGTGCATGCAAGAGAGATAGTGTCTTTGTGTGCATACATACCGCTAAGTAACATTTAAAAAAAGCTGAAATTGCTCATAACCTGAAAATGCAGAGGCTCATCCGCAAAATTATGCTCATATTTGCTTCCTTGCACTTTTGGACATGTCCATAGTCCATTTTTGTCGCAGCTTCTGGGGTAGGGGGAACTGGGCAAAAGTGTTTATTACTCCCTCAGTGTTCTCATCCCTTATACAAGGAAAACAGGGCACTGGCAGGTCTGTATTTTAAGTTGACCTGGGAAATTGTAAAAAAGCATTCCCACCCTTAAATCACCAGATGCCACACCCCAGATTTGAACCCAGGACTACAGACCCACAGGAGTGGCAGTCCATTGCTCTGTCCACTCTGCTGTAATGTCCATCAAAAGCATTCTGGACAGGTCCAAAAGCTTGCAGAAGCAGTTCACATGTACATGTGCATATCAGATTTTGGCAGGATTTTTTTTTTTTTTTTGGGGGGGGGGTGTTGTTGGTGACTTTTTGTTGGTTTTTTTTTGGGGGGAGGGGGGGGTGTTTTGGGGGGGGGGGGGGGGGTGTTGTTCAATAGCCTGTCCTAAAAAGACATATTGCATTTTTCACATTCTCATTCCTTTTTTTTAATATACACATTAAAGGCTTTTGCCTTCAGTAAATTGGGTGTATGAAAATTCATTTTAGAAATAAAGATACTCAGATTGAATTATTGAAGTAAGAGTAACTAGTGATTATTGTTTTATTGTTATAACATTTTTGTACAGAGATCTGATATTTTTATCTTCTTCTTTTTTTAAGCAGTCTTTGGACGGTAATGTTTGTTTTTATTTTGTCTTTGATTTTAAATGTTTTTATTATTGTGAATTGTTGATTAATATGAT
>CM060322.1:35123145-35185645 GCA_030674155.1 Stramonita haemastoma
GATAGTTTTATAATCAATCAAAATCTCAAATTGACAACCTGACCCCCACCTGCCTAAAATGGCTCCTAGCAGAAAAGTGGGTCAGGTGCTAAGCGACTCATATCGTGGGGGAGCGTCACATATATGGACTAACAGTCAGCTTACTTTTCTCACTGATTATGATCAACATGACTTTGACTTTACTTCTCTTTAATCCTTGAGGAGTCGTTTGGGATCTGCGCTGAATTTTTCAGGCAGTATGTGCTGGCTAGCTGGACCTGGTGGAGCCCATCCCTCTCCAAGTAGCAGGATGCATGCTGGGTATGTTTGTGCCATCCATCCCACCGGCCATAGCTGGCCTACTCTTTCACAAATGGATGACAATATTTACAAAACTGCATACACATGGGGACTCGATGTAATTTTTTTTTTTTAATACGCACATGAGTACTTATCCCATTATCCTTGAAATGAATGGATAGAATAAATAAATAAATAAACAAAAGGGGGTATGATCTTATTATAATTTTTATATGCCCAAGACAATGTGCATGTTTTCAATGTAAAGTCTCATCCTAAGGACTCTCTGGGGAGTGGAGTTAATACCAATGATATTTCTGGGAACAAATATCTCCTTGAAAGTCTACCACTGCAGTGATTTGAAGCTGCACCCTCATTTACTGTCTTCCAGATGACAAGTACAATGCTCTAACCATTACACTGACTTATCTATCTGTAACTTATCTATCTGTTTAGTGTAACCATTACACTGACTTATCTAGTATAGATCTATCCCTTAGTGTGGCGACTGTGGGGGCACCCATGAAGACTTAACAACCAGTTCCCTCCATTCCTCTCTCTGTTCTGCCTTTCTCAAAATTTGCTTGAGTTCTAGGCCTGTCCATTCGCTGATGTTGTCCTCCCATTTCTTTCTTGGTCTGCCTCTTTTTCTTCCTCCTCGGACAGTGCCTTGCAGTATTGTTTTTACAAGTCCTTTTGATCTTGTTACATGCCAATACCATTTAAGTTTACGCTTCTTTACGATTGATAGATGGGTATCATAGGGACCAATGGTTTACTGAATTCTGTTATGCACATCTTCATTCCTTATGTGGGATAGCGTAGTGGTCAGAACATTGCGCTCGCAATTTCACGACCCGGGTTCAATTCCCATTCGAGGGGATTTTTCCCCTGGAGTTAACATCAGTGCTGCCTCCACTCTCCCTAAAAGTCTTTCGGATGAAACTATAAACCAAGGCCCTGTGTGCGAACGTATGCAGAACATCTTGCGCACATGTTAAATCCTGTTCTGCTTTTCATAAGAGTAGGCCATTGTGTGCCGGTGGGAACGGATGACAGAATTTACAAAGCTGCATACACATGGGGACTGGATTTTAAAAAGCACACGAGTGCTTATTCCATTATCCTCGATATAAATGAGAGAAAAAAAGTGTAGTGTAGGAGATGCCAAAAGAGACTGACCACTCCTCTTAAAAACAAATTTTGTTTAGATTGTTCAAAAGCCCACCGTTTCATATAGAACTAAAAAATAAATGATATGTGGTTGGGAACAGGAATTGTTAATAAATGAATGGGCTTGCTTTTCATTATACTACACACAATCATAAGAATGTTTAATCTGTGTTTAGGAGTAGGTACACTACCTATCTAAATATTTTTTTCTGGTTTTTCGTTTGTTTGTTGTTTATTATCTACCCTACTTTTTATTTTTAAAAAACACTGGTTACAAAAATAATTTTAATAATCATTTTTAAAGTTTTCATTCTTCTTCTTTCAGTAGGGAAGCGACTGCAACTGATCAATAAGCTGATTGATTATTGTCACTGCTGGAGAAAGTCGAAAGCAAAACTAGCAAGCAAGCGGGTAGCACAAAAACCACCGATTTGCAGTTAGGCCTACAGGCCTTCGTCCATTTTTATGAGAAAAAATACAGAACTAGTATGATTTATCGCAGCAAACAACACAACGAAAATTATTGTCGCGTTAGGAAGTTGGTGATCCTGTGCTTATTACATAGTAAACTGCGAGTGTCAATGAGAAATTCAAGATCTTGAAAGGCAAACTTGTACAAACGACATCTTTACCGTCAAGTACTTTTACGAATGGATTTTAACTGTGAATAGATCTGATCAAAGCCTGAAAATCAAAACGTGATCGATCGAAAGTTCGCTACAGTTTAAAACATGTGTCCTTTCGGTTTCTTTAGGTTCGTGGTAGTAACCTCCCTTCAGACCCAATTCCGAACGCGATTCGGCTATTTTCGGAGAGCTTGTCGGAGAGACACGAAAATGATCGATTTGACTTCCGAATGGTTTCTACCCGCAACCATATATATGGCGGTCTGGCAACAGTAAACATTCTCCCGCGCCTTCGAAAAAAACTATCATGGCTTCGAGCGTGCGAAGAAACACGTTTGTCATTTCTGAGTGAGTATCTGCTTTGCTTTGAATTGTCAGTACAGGACGAATGGAAAGACTGCACTCTTCACGTATATGCTTGTGTGAATTAACCACGTTTTAATATCCAAGTTTGAAAAATTAGGAAGTTATTACGCCGGGGTATGTAATGATACGTGTGATAGTCATGAGGTATTTCTTTCAGCAATTTGGGCCCAAGCCAGACTGAAGTAGGTCTTATATAAATGGTCACACAATGTATTTACCGTTTACCAAGTCGTGGTTATTGTCTGATGTGAAGAAAGCAATGAAATTGTACAACACACACTCACACTCACACTCACACACACACACACACACACACACACACACACACACACACACACACACACACACACACACACACACACTCACTTACTTACTCACTCACTCACTCACTCACTCACTCACACACCACACACACACACACACACACACACACACACACACACACACACACACTCACTCACTCACTCACTCACTCACTCACTCGCATGTAATATCACATGAAAGAACATATCTTAAATTGAAGATAACTACTGTGCACTCACTCATACACACACACACACACACACACACACACACACACACACACACACACACACACACACACACACACACAACACACACACCATGTTTTTTCATTACCTGTCTGTCTGAATTGAGCACATGTTGTTCTGTCTTCGTTTTGTTTGAATACTTATAATGTGAGGTCTTGATTTTTTGTTTTATTGTCCTCATTCTTCTTTGGTCTGTTTAACATATACTAGCACTGTCTTTGTTTACTTTTACATCTTGATTTTCTTGATTTTTTTTGTGAGGGAAGGATGAAAAGAAGTTGTCAACTACATCTTTTACCCTCAATAAAGATCATTTTGACTTTACTTCACACACACACACACACACACACACACACACACACACACACACACACACACACACACACACACACACACACACACATCAAGTGAGGGCAGGATGAAAAAAAGTTGTGTAAACTTAATCTTTTACCCTCAATAAAGATCATTTTGACTTGACTTGACTTCACACACACACACACACACACACACACACACACACACACACACACACACACACACACACACACACACACAGTCAATCTGATGAATGATGATGAATGCAAATAAGCAGAATCTGTTTGACTATAGTGAGCATTACAAAGTAAATCCGATTCAGCCAAAGTTGCATCAAGATCAAGGCAAACAAAGAACATTTCAGATTTTAGATGACCAGTGTATGCTCTTTTTCATGATATTGTGTTGTGATGGCCTGCATGCCTGGCGCTTTTCATGCTCTCATAACTCACTTGGCATGTATATAAATACCAACAGACTAGGCAAAATCATTCCATGTCTGTCTGATTCTGGAGACACTGTTACTTGTGTTAGTGTCAGTGATATGTGGCTCAATATTTTCAAACTTTAAACAAACTCATTCACAACATTTAACTTCTTTTTTTTTTAAACAAAAATAATGTATTTTTGCAATTTAAACACTAAACAGTAAGTTGGTCTTACAGATTATCCATGAATTTGATATCTTTGTTCATAAGGAAACATATGATTTGGGGGGGGGGGGGGGGGGTGGCAATTCAAACACCAGACAGTTAATTGAGCTTAACCATGAATGTCAGATTTCTGTTCACAATGAAGACTGTGACTAACTGTGTAAGAAAGAGTTCTCACTTGTCTTTTCTTGGACAGAATCTGAATTCAGTTGGGCTTTTAGAAAGACAGGTAACTCTTCTAGCATGGGAATTTAGGGGGAGGGGGTGTCTCTTAGCAGTTTAGTTCCTGTTGCTGAATGTTTTTAAATTATTATTCATCCCCTATGTATTGCTAACATTCAAACTATAAAAACCAACTGCATTGCAAAGCAAATTCCCCCAAATTCAGCCATTAATATAGTATCATACTACTGTTTTGAATACTAGTTTTGAGGTTTGGGTAGTTTTTGTTTTGATTTTTAACATGTTACTTTTGTTCAAAATGGCCACTGTCATTGTCTAGAAGAAAATTAAACATGAAACTTCAAAACTAGTTATGTAACTGTATTCTAATTCTTGGACTTTTTTTTTTAGGGGGGGGGGGGGGGGGGGAGGGAGGGTGACGAATATATAAATGAAGAGTTTGGTTTAGGGTTTTTTGTGGTTTTTTAATGTGGAGATCATGCCCAAAGTAGCTTAATTAGTAGCAGTAGTCATCATGGTCATCATCATTGTAGTAGTAGCAGCAACAGCAGCAAACAACTACAGTAGCAGTGGCAATAGTTGTTACATTAGCAGTGGTACTGGTAGTGGTGGTGGTGGTGGTGATGGTGGTGGGGGGGAGGGGTATAGTATAATATAGTATTAGTAGTTGATGTTGTGGCTGCACATTGTAGATGTTGACCAGGGGGGGTGGGGGGTGAGTGCCTCGCCTCTGTGTGTGTGTGTGCGTATGGGGGGGGGGGGGAGCAATTATGTGTGTTGTGTATATGTGTGGGAGGGGTGGGGGGAGTGTGACTGTGTCTGTTCCTAGTCCCCAAAAATGTTTAGGGAAAAAAAACCCATAAAACTTACAGGGGTTAATTTTCTCCAATTCCTTCCCTTAACCCGTTGACTGCCTTAGCACGTCATATGACGTGCTACTGATAGTGCACTCCCAGTGCCTTACCACGTCATATGACGTGCACTGATTTTCCTGAATTTTCCTAACTTCGTTTTAAGGTCCATTCCAAAACAATTGATATTTTAAGCTTGTGTGGGATTCCCTCTACCCATATATGGTTGGGAAATCCCGTTGCGTGGACGGAAAGTCTGTTTTTTCTTCAGTTTCGTTGGCTGACTGGAGCAGTTTTTTATTTTTATTTGTTTATTTTTGGATGATTCAGGCATGTTTATAAATTCCAACTTGGCCTTCAAATTAGTTTGGTTTAATGCAGAATTTAATTCTGTGCAAAAGTTGTACACATGTTAATATCAAATTGTTGGTAGTTTAGATGCTAGATTTTTTGGTGAATTATTACCCCATTTGGGCAAAAGTCCTTTGGCAGAGCAGATTCAGGTTCTGGTTCTTTATATGGGCAGTCAAAGGGTTAATTAATGATTTAGAATACTTTTGACTTTTTCTTTTAAAAAAAAAAAAAAAACACAAAAAAAGACGATGCGTGCTTGTTTTCAGAGAAAGGGGCGTGTCATGTTTTTGTTTGCTGATTTCACTTTTGTAATGTGTTTGTCCTAATGCAATCATAAGATAAATAAGATCAGATAATAACAAGATCACCCTTTTTCCTCACGCTGTGTACAGAATGCCATCCGGTCCCATGATTCCCAGCCAGGTGTCAGGCATGGACCGGCAGAACCTGATGCGGCTGAAGGTGAACCGCATCGCACTGGTTCAGGAACTCAAGGTGGAGCACATCCTGGGAGCCCTGATGAAGCACGGCATCATCTCCGAACTGGACCTGCGTAAAATCGAGTCAGGCCGCACGCCGCAAGATCGCGCCCGCATCCTCATCGACCTCCTGCCCACCAAGAGCAAGGACTCTGAGTGGTACAAGTGTTTCCGCGAAGCTCTGCTGAACCCTGAGGGCGGCAACAACCTGAAACACCGGTACCGGGACCTGGTGGAGTTTCTGGACAACACCATGATCCACCGCCCCACCTCACAGGCGGGGAAATTCAGCGACGTAGAAAGCCGGGCCAACAAAGCCAACTACCCTCGCTACCAGCCGCTGCCGCAGATCAATGAGAAACAGTCGGAGACCAACGTGTTGAGGCTGGATGAGGATGGGGGGGAGAGGCCGCCACCACCGCCGCGTGACATGCTGAGTGTGAATATGGACCTGGAGAAAATGTCCATGTCCAGTATGGAGGGGCACAGGCCCATGATGCTGGTCAAAGGCTTCTTCCATCAGTGGATTCCCACGCCCGATAATTTCAAGTGAGATTGTTGTGTGTGTTGTGGTTATTGATTTTTTTTTCTGTGGGTGCGTGTGTGAGTTGTGGAGGGGTTGTGTGTGTTTTGTATGTCAGTGTGGTTGAATTTGTATTAAAATTGTGGTCCGTTTCTGTGTAATTTTATTTTATTTTTTTATTATTATTCTTTTATATCAAGGATAATATAAAAGAATAGAAAAATATTAAAAGATAATTAAATAAATTTTCTGTGATTCTGTGTAATGTTTCCTTGTGATTATTTTTTTTTGTAAAGTTGTGGTTTGTTACAAGTGTGTTATGTGTCATTGTGATTAAATTGTGTTTTTGTGGTTTGTTTTTGTAAACATTATTTGTCAATGTAAACTGTGATAATTAAAGTGTTGGTTTTATTGTTTTGTGCTCTATAATCATGATGTTGTTTAATTTGGAGTAAAGTTGTGGTTATAATGTTCTTGGCATATTTGTGTGTAATTTTCATGGATTTTTTTCTAAATCGTGGTTTCTTTGTGTGTTAAAAGATTATTAACTATCTAAATGATATGCATTTTTTCAGATGCATTTGTAATTTTGTAATATCAAAATTGGCAGACTGTTATGCATCTAAAAAGAAAATGGTAGATTGTCTTGATAGACATATTTCATGTTATTTCATGCATCTTGTATAGATTTCCATTTATGGGGAACTATGCACAATACTTTTTATTTGTGTTGTGCCAAAGAAGAATTGGACAGTGTAAAAATAATATTAATCATATATTTTGTTCATTCCTGTGCTTGAGTTCCAACATACACAAGTAGTTAGAATTTTGCATATATACACAACACGCTTTTTTTCCCCCATCATTTTTTTTTTATTCATTTATATCGAGGATTATGGGATAAGCACTCATGTGCTTTTTTTTTTTTTTATCCAGTGCCCGTGTGTATGTAGTTGTGTAAATATTGTCATCTGTTCCCAACAGAACACAGTGGCCTACTCTTACAAAAAGCGGAACACGACTTAACGTATGCGCAAGATGTTCTGCGTGCATTCGCACACGGGGCCTCGGTTTACAGTCTCATCCAAAAGACTTTTTGGGGGAGAGTGGAGTCAGCACTGATGTTGACTCCAGGGGAAAAATCCCCTCCAACAGGAATCGAACTCAGGTCGTCAAATTGCCAGCACAATGTTCTGACCACTAGGCTATCCCATAGGTAGCTGCGTTCCAACTTCTGCGATTGCTACATGTATGATACCCCCCCCCCTCCCCTTTACCTGACTGCACAGATCCCTGATAGAGTTCCCCAAGGACCTACGGCAGGCACTGGAAGAAACCTGCACCCCGGAAGCGAACACTCAACTCCGTCAGGAGCGCGCGGCCCTGCACTACCTCCGCCGCCTGGAGGTCATCTCCGCCCTGGCCCGCCGACGCCAGCTGCCCTCGGGGTTCGAACTGTGCATGTGCGATGCCGTGCAGGAGTTCCTGGCCCAGCCCCACCTGTACCACCTGTACCTCAAACACCTGCGCACGCTGCAGGCGGCGGAGGTGAACATCGCCAAGGACATCTTC
This sequence comes from Stramonita haemastoma, assembly GCA_030674155.1. NCBI lineage: Eukaryota > Metazoa > Mollusca > Gastropoda > Neogastropoda > Muricidae > Stramonita > Stramonita haemastoma. The sequence goes on from CM060322.1 coordinate 35,131,071, forward strand.
AGCAGCTACCTGTCCACCCTGGAGATGGTGGCCGTGGACGTGGGGTCGGACCTGCACCGCCAGGTGGTGGACATGGGCTTCCGCTTCAGCCACCTGCTGGTGGTGCTGGAGATGTGGAGCATGGCCCGGGAGGTGATTTCTAGCATCATTGCCTTGCTCAAGGCCAACCCCGCTATGGAGACCTGGGTGAGTGGTTGGTGGTGTGAGTGGGGGGTGTGGGGGAGGGGTGGGTGGGGTGGTGGTGGGGGGGGGGGGGGGGGGGGGGTTGGGGAGGGGTCGAGATGAAAATGGGAGTGACTGATTTTGTGGCCCAGGAGGTGGTTTCTAGCATCTTCGCTTTGCTCAAGTCCAACCCTGCTATGGAGACCTGAGTGAGTGGTGGTTGGTGGTGTGTGTGTGGGGAGGGGTGGGTGGGGTGGTGGGGGGGGAGGGGTTGAGATAAAAATGGGAGTGAGTGATTTTGTTGTGTTTTGTGTGTTGTTTTGTGATGTGTGTGTGTGTGTGTGGGGGGGTAATCATTTTTTAAATTCTTTTATATCAAGGATAATGGAATAAACACTCATGTGCTTTTTTTCATCCAGTCCCCATGTGTATGCAATTATGTGTGTTTGCGAGTGTGTGTGTCTGTCTGTGTCTGTCTGTCTGTCTGTCTGTCTGTCTCAATGCATGTACATGTGTGTATACATTTTGTTAAAAAATTTCCAAGGTATTGAAACACACCTTGACTGGTCTTTGAGATGCAATGTCCCTCTTTTTCTTAAATAAAAATAAAGCCAACAAAAATGTTTTTTTTGAAACAATATTCTTCATTTGCATGTGATTTTATACAGATCATGAACTAAAAAACTTAGATGATAGAGATTTGCACAAATGTTTTTGATTTTTTTGTGTGTGTGTGATTTTTTTTTCTTCTCCTGTGCCTGTGGCTGTGAAGATCAACGAGTACAAAGCCCAGGTGAAGCTGATGGGCATCTGCAACGACTCCTACGACCTGAGGGCTGCCCAGAAGGCCTACTACTCAGCGGCCCAGCTGACCTTCCAGATCCAGATGATGTCGTTCGGGCAGAAGCTGCTGTTTGAGGGCCGTCTGCACCAGGAGCTGAGCTCCCTGATGCTGGAGTATGGCTCCATTCAGTCTGCCTACAGCTGGTCCAGAAAAGCCCTGCAGGTAGCTGCCTTGGCTAGTTCGCTCTCCTAGATTTTTCTTGTGACGGTGCTGTAGGCCAGTGGTTAAGACCGTTTGACTTCAATCCCCACGGGTCCTTGAAGTCCTGGGTTTGAATCTTGGTGGTGTCTGGTAAATTAAGGGTGGGGATGTTTTGCAATCTCCCAGGTAATAACTTCAAGTGTGGACCTGCCAGATCTTTAATCTCCTTTGTGTGAAGATCATATATGTATGATAAAGATCCTGTGTTTCATATCAGTGCTTTATGGGTTATGAAAACACAAACATATCCTGTATACATCACCAAAGTTGGAATGCAGCTACCTTCATAGTGGACTAAAAGTGGTCGTATATGCAAAATGTCATGATTGGTCAGCCACAAAGCTGTAGCCAAGGAATGGGGAAAACAATTTTCTTTTCTGTGTTTTGCCTCCATGTCCTACTCTGGTTTTACCCCCGCCCCCCCTTCCCCGAACACACACACACACACACACACACACACACACACACACACACACACACACACACACACACACACACACACACACACACACCTGTTGTTATGTAGCGTTGGTAGATATTATCCCCCCTTGAATTTTGATTTTTTTTCTATTCAATGTATTCTAGACATGTAGTATATAAGAGACTTCCACTCCCACTGAAACTGCTCTGAGAGTGGCTCTTAAGTAATTCCCAGCACCCACATGCACACACAATAACAACATGACACATGTCCCCAACATCTTCAGTCTTTTAGTGATAATGTAGGAACAAGGATTTAAAAACTGTGTGCAAATTTGATCAAGCAGTTGTATGCAAATGAGATTAAACAATGCTGCTTTCTTCTTGTGAATTGTTCTGGGCAGTTTGATTTCCATATCCATTGCACAGGGGACAGTAAAGCCCGTGACTAAAGCATTGCACTTGTGAACTGGCAGCCTGAGTCACCAGGGAGGCACACGTTCAAGGGGATTTTACCCCTGGAGTTAACATCATTGCCAACTCCACTCCCCCAAAAGTCCTTTGGATGAGACTAAACCTGAAGTCCTGTGTGAGAACACACAGCGAACATGTTGTACACACGTTGAAACGACCACCAGGTTCAAGTTTCCCCAAGACACACCGTCTGAAAAATGCAGCTCAGTGCCTCAGTGCCTGCTCAGATAATTAAGGGAGTACTAACATCAAGTCCCTGAAGCTTGATTGCAGCTACTTTAAATGTGGGCTAAAATGGTTGCATAAAAAATAAATCTCACCATTGGTGAACCTTAGAGCCGTAGCCAAGGAACAGAAAACACAGAAAAAAAAGTAAACAAAAAGCGAGAATGTATGTCAGCATTACATAGCCTAGGGGACATTACATAGGGAACGGGATAGCCTAGAGGTCAGCCTAGTGGTCAGAACATTGTGCTGGCAATTTGACAACCCGAGTAATCGGAGTTCGATTCCCGGTTGAGGGGATTTTTCCCCTGGAGTTAACATCAGTGCTGACTCCACTCTCCCCAAAAGTCTTTCGGATAAGACTGTAAACCAAGGCCCCGTGTGCAAACGCACGCAGAACATCTTGTGCACACATTAAATCCTGTTCCGCTTTTCGTAAGAGTAGGCCATTGTGTGCCAGTGGGAACAGATGACAATATTCACAATTGCATACACACGGGGACTGGATGAAAAAAAGCACATCAGTGCTTATTCCATTATCCTCAATATAAAAAATAAATAAATAAAATTTAAAAAAAAAAAAAACAAACTTACTACAGAGCTTTCTTTCTTTCTGTTTTTTATTATTTTATATCGAGGATAACAGAATAAGCAATCATTTGCTTTTTTTCATCTGGTCCCCGTGTGTATGCAGTTTTGTAAATATTGTCATCTGTTCCCACCGGCACACGATGGCCTACTCTTACGAAAATCGGAACAGGATTTAACGTGTGCGCAAGATGTTCTGCGTGTGTTCGCACACGGGGCCTCGGTTTAAAGTCTCATCCAAAGGACTTTCGGGGAGAGTGGAGTCAGCACTGATGTTAACTCCAGGAGAAAAATCTCCTCGACCGGACTCGAACCCGGGTCGTCAAATTGCCAGCGCAATGTTCTGACCACTAGGCTATCCGTCCCCCCTTTCTGTGTGGCCAGGAGCTGGACCCTGAGGATCACAGCTCGGTGGTGGAGGTGGTGACCCACGCTGTGTTTACCCACTGCGCCCTGTGGCAGGTGAAGAAGGCAGAGACCCTGGCCATCTTCGCCGTCCAGTTTGCTCTGTGAGTTCGCTTCCTGCAAATCGGGAATGGGGGGAGGATGGGGGGGGGGGGGTGTTGTTATTTATATGTACACATAGAGACATAGATTCCTTTGTGAGAAATCCTAGGGGCCATTTTAGTATAAGTAGTATTCTAACTTTCTGGGAATTCTGTTCTACAACTTTCCTCTTTTCTATCACTCCCTTTGTTTCTACCCCCCTCTCTCTCTCTCTCTCTCTCTCTCTCTCTCTCTCTCTCTCTCTCTCTCTCTCTCTCTCTCTCTCTCTCTCTCTCTCTCTCTCTCTCTCTCTCTTGCCTTTTCTTTTGGAAAGGATTATATTAGATTGTTTGCTTTCTGTTTTGACAGATATGTAAAATTGCTCACATGATTTGTGGAAGTTCCTTTTCACAATAAATCTTGACATGTGTCTCTATTGACACCAGTATTTAGAAAAGAAAAACAAAGCAATGTTTCATGTGGGTCTTTTATTGCGCATTATTTTAGTTATTGTTCGTGTGCATAAACAGTCAGAAAATTCTAGTTAAAAGTTGATTGGCTGGAGTTGTAACTGTCTTTGAATTAAATCACATGTTGTTTTCTGTGGGAATTTGCCATAAGTGCAAGTGATGTGAGAAAAATGACTAGAAGACCATGTGTAATGATCTTTAACTCTTTTTTTTTATCATTTCCCAGGGACAAGTTTGGAAAATACCACCCCCTGTACCTGAAAGCTCTGAGCAGTCTGTGCCATGTGTGTAACGAGTTCAAACAAGACAGCACAGGGGTGCAACTGGCCAACGTGAGCACTGTCCTCTTCTTCTTCTTCTTCTTCTTCTTCTTCTTCTTCTTCCTCTTCCTCTTCTTCTTCTTCTTCTTCTTCTTCTTCTTCTTCTTCTTCTTCTTCTTCTTCTTCCCTTTTGGCTTTGGTTTGGTTGGGTTCATTTTCTTTTGCTCTGCTTTAAATATCTGGCAACTATAGCATTTGATGAAGGATCAAAATCTGAAATTTTCTCCAGGACAGCCCAGACCACAGCTGCAATGATCAAACTGAAAGCCCTCTGCACGGCAGTTTACCCTTCCCAAAATCTTACCCTTTAGTTAGCGCAAAGCTGGCTCTGTTATTCTCTGACTGACCCTATCCATTCGGCTACACCGTAAGCGAAATTCCACAGCACAGCAGGCAGGCTGGCTCAGGCTCCCTACTATTTCTCTGTAGTTGAGAAACCCACGCTTTCGGATTAATGTGACAAAAGTTGTCATAAAACGTAAACTAGAGTTGCTATGTGTATGTGAAAAAGTGCTGCGAGTTGCTCAATATGCATGGACTAATCTGTGAAAGAATGGTGCTGTAAAACGATGTGTAAGTAATAAATGCAACATTTTGAAGTTCCTCATTTGTATTATTCAGTGTTTGTTGTCTGCTTCTGCTTCGTGTGTAGCTTACTAGGCTAGTATGTGTTGTGTTAGTGTTAGTGTGTGTGTGTGTGTGTGTGTGTGTGTGTGTGTGTGTGTGTGTGTGTGTGTGTGTGTGAGTGTGTGCGTGTGTGTGTGTGTGTGCGTGCGTCGTGTGCGCGTGCATGTGTGCGTGTGTGTGTGTGTGTGCGCGCATACCACGTTCAGTGTAAGCGTGGTTTAGAGATTTTTTGTGATTATCTTCCATCATCTGGTCACTTTTCTATTCATATAGTGAAGAACAAATTAACAAACAAACAAAACGAAAGAAAGAAAAGAAAGAAAAAAATCTTAGGAAAAGCACATTGCCATATAGGTATGTCCTTGTGTCTAAAATTAAATTTCAATGACAACATTCATTCTCTCTCTCTCTCTCTCTCTCTCTCTCTCTCTCTCTCTCTCTCTCTCTCTCTCTCTCTCTCTCTCTCTCTCTCTCTCTCTCTCTCTCTCTCTGGTGTGTGTGTGTGTGTGTGTGTATGCGTGCGTGCGTGTGTGTGCGTGCATGCGCACACGCACGCGCACACACACACACACACACACCTAAAATGTTGAGTTTCTTTTTGGTTTTGTTGAATAATTACTGCCTTAAATCTTTGTATTGAAAAGTAATGTTAGTTATATCTTTAAAAGAAAAGTACATAAAGAGATTTACACGTACTTTGTGCACTGACACTCAGTAACATAACAGCAACAAAATAAGTAGAATGCATAGACCTTTAGACCTACAGATAGGCTATTTAGTAGACGGCCACATATGGTAGACATCTGTGTTATATCACATCCCCCTGAAATCAGGCTGTTCCACGCCCCTTTAGGCCTGTAAGTCTGGTAGGCTACTCTGTAAGGAACTATTGACCTTGGTGCAAAAATAGCGCTGTTTGACTGGGACTAAGAGAGACCTTTAACTATTCTCCCATTGCAAATGTTGATGTTGGTGCAACCTGGCTTTTGACTCTGACACTGGGGGATGAGTGGAGGTGAAAGGTGATGCTGGTTTGTTAAGTTTTTCTGCCTTCTTTTCTCTCCCACTGCCAAACTAAAAGTGTTAGAATGAGTTGGTGTGTCTGGAACAACAAGAACATCACCATCAGTTTCAAGATCAGACTGATGCGTTCCCTGGTCATGTCCATATTTTTGTACGCATGTGAAGTGTGGACCATAACAGCAGACATTGAAAGAAGGATACAAGCAATGGAGAGGAGATGCTTTCGCAAACTCCTTGGCATTTCATACAGTGATCATATAGCTAATGAGGAAGTGAAAACCAGAATTGAAAACGCCATAGGGCCGTATGAAGAGCTCCTGACATCAGTGAAAAACGCAAACTAAAATGGTGTGAGCAAGTCACATGAACATCTGGACTGGCCAAGACTGTCCTACAGAGAACAGTACAAGGAGGGAGATGAAGAGGCAGACAGAGATAACGATAAGAAGACAACGTTAGAGACTGGACTGGCCTTGAGTGGAACAACATACTTTGGAAGGAGTGGAGGAAGCTGGTTGCAAAATCCTCAGTGGTGCATCAACGGTCGACAAGACTATGAGATAGGTGAAGATGAAAGTTTTTTTGGTATTGGTTTGCTTTGCTGGTGTATGAAGTATAGGTGTGAGGATGGAAATAAATTCAAGCATACAAACATGCCAACACATTCCAACTTCAGAGCAGCTCATTTCATTGTATAGGATGCATGCTGGGTATGTTGGTGTTTCTGTAACCCATTGAACACTGACATGAAAGACAGAATCTTTAACGTGCATATTTGTTCTTCTGCTTGTGTACATGCACAAAAGGAATTAAGGCACTGGCAGGTCTGCACTTGAAGTTGACCTGGGAGATTGTAAAAATCCCCACCCTTCATTAACCAGACGCCGAAGCCAAGGTTCAAACCCAGGACTTCAATGGACCCACCGGATTGAAACAGTCGGCTGTAGTGTGGATCAGTGGTCTAGAGGTAACGCGCCTGTCTAGAAAACGAAAAGTCTGGGTGGAAGTGTGCGGTGGTTCGAATCCCGTTTGGGTCCGAAACTTTTCCCCCATCCATTAGACCATGAGTGGTGGTCTGGGTGCCAGTCTTTCGGTTGGGACGATAAACAGAGGTCCTGTGTGTTACACATCATTATTTAGTGCACATAAAAGAACCCACGGCAACAAGAGGGTTGTCCCTGGCAAAATTATGTAGAAAAAAGCCACTCTGATAGGGAAACAAATACAATTCCAAATAGGAAAAAGAAAAAAAAAAAAAAGGGTGGTGCTGCACTTGTGGCGACGCACTCTCCCCAGGGAGAGCAGCCCGAATTTCATGCAGAAAAACCTGCTGTGACATAAAGTGGTAATAAAAATAAATTTTAAAAATAAATAAAATTGCGCTTGACTCTGACACACGTCTGTGTGTTGGCCAGGAACTGTTGAGAACAGCAGAGCTGGTGTACGGCTGTGACACGCTGCAACTGGCGTCCGCACACCGCACGCTGAGCAAGGCGCTGATGGCGAATTCAGCGTTCCGCATCGACAACAACTACTATGACCACGCCATGGAGGCAGTGCGCATCGCGCGCAGTCAGCTGCCAGAGGGCCACGCCTTGCTGCACCCCTACCTCACCAACTTTGGTGAGCAAAAAAATAAAAATAAAATAAATAAATAAATATAAAAAAATTTTTAACTTTGGTGAGCAGCCTGTCCCCCTGCCCACATGATGTCGGTGCCTGTGTGACGCCTTTCTTTCGTAGAGTTCCTTTGAGCCGTGTGGCTGCTTGTGGTCATTGGGGGCCGTACACTCTAGGAGTTACAAAACTGTATACACACAGGGACTGGATGTAAAGAAGCACATGAGTGCTTATTCCATTATCCTTTTTTTTATTTTTTGAAAAACAATTTATATTCTTTTATATCGAGGATAATGGATAAGCACTTGTGTGCTTTTTTTTTCTCATCCAGTCCCCGTGTGTATGCAGTTGTGTAAATATTGTCATCTGTTCCCACTGGCACACAATGGCCCACTCTTATGAAAAGCGGAACAGGATTTATCATGTGCGCAAAAGATGGTCTGCGTGCGTGCGTTCGCACATGGGGCCTCGGTTTACAGTCTCATCTAAAAGACTTAATGGAGGGTGGAGTCAGCACTGATGTTAACTTTTTGAGCCACGTGGCTGCTGTGGTCAATGGGGGCCGTACACACTAGGATTTACAAAACTGCATACGCACAGGGACTGGATGTAAATAAGCACATGAGTGCTTATTCTATTATCCTTGATATAAAAGAATAGATAGATAAAATAATAGATTGATATGATTGGATTGGAGTAGCAGGGGATTGGTTTTGGTGGTGGATTTGGGGGGGAAGGGGGGGGGGGGGGGGGGGGGTAGCTGTCTTGATTGACAAAAGAAAAGATGCATCGGGAAGTGATGGTTTTGTGAGGAAATTGTCTTTTATAGTGTTTATGTGTTTGTTTGTTTTTGAATGCGTCTGGGAGGGAGGGAGGACTAGAAGGGGGTGTTTATGTGTGTATAGCGGGGGGGGGGGGGGGGGGGGGGGGGGTTAGTGAGTGTGTGTGTGTGTGTGCATGCACCTGCATATATATAATCTTTCTCACATACAAATTCAAACGCATGCATGTGTGAATGATTCTTCAGAAAATTTTCAACACTAGCAAAGAAAAACCAATTTCAAACCACATCAACGAAAACCATGACACAATCACTTCATATCATCATAATACGCTTCTCACCACACGTCCATCATCACGTATTGATTGTGCTGCATGCAGCACTGGCGCTGCAGTGGAAATCGCTGCATTGCCCCAAAGAAGTGCAGGAGTCCACGCTGCACTGGGCGGAGACAGAAGCCAAGCATGCACTGAACATTGTGATGGAGCACTATGGAGACATCAGCCTGAGGTCGGCCCAGATCCACACCCTCCTGGGACAGATCTACTCTAAGATGAACGAGTAAGTGGAACAACGCTTTGGGGCTGGAACTCTTAGGGTCAAAGGGGGACAGGGATAGCCTAGTGGTCAGAACATTGTGCCGGCAATTTGATGACCCGGGTTCGATTCCGGTCGAGGAGATCTTTCTTTTGGAGTTGACATCAGTGCTGACTCCACTCTTCCCAAAAGTCCTTCAATGAGACTATAAACCCGAGGCCCTGTGTGCGAACGCAGGCAGAACATCTTGCGCACACATTAAATCCTGTTCTGCTTTTCGTAAGAGTAGGCCATCATGTTCCGGTGGGAACAAATGACATTTACAAAACTGCATACATATGGGGACTGGATGTAAAAAAGCACATGAGTGCTTATCCCATTATCCTTGATATAAAAGAGTAAAATAAAAAATATATATATATAAAATAAAATGAAAAACCAGAAAAAGGGTGATCCCTTAACCTATGCTGTCATTGGGAAGCGAGGTGTCAGAGACCTCAGCTTTTCAGGGGGGGGGGGGGGGGGGGGGGGGCTGCATATTGAGGGCAGCACCCATCTCCTCTCCCTTGCTGCTTTCCCTTCCCTGTCCCTGAAGAAGGCAGGTACCCATTTACAGCTGGGGGACTGTACTGAAGCCAAGGGGCCTGTACTGTCATCCCCACCTGTGAGACGACCACGCTTAATGCTGCCTAACCTTAGCTTGGGCAGAGTGAGTTAGTGGCCTGTGTGTGAGATATCATGAAGAGTGTCAGAAGGTGCAGGCTGAAGCACTGGCTAGAAGGGGGCTTCCTTCTTCTCTCTATGCTTTCTGTTCTCTGGTCTCCTCTCACTGCACCTTCTGTCCTCAATTGAGGTGCTTCATAGTGTGTGTGTTTACTGAGGTAGAATGATGGTCGACATTTTTTTTTTCCAGATTGTTAGATATTATATCACAAAACTTGTTTTGTTTCTGCGTCATGTTTTTGGTTTTACGCTTTTCATGTTAGTTTTGTGTTGTGTTGTTGTGTTTGTTTTGTTTTACTTTGTTTTGATGTTATTTTGTTGGGTTATTTAGTAGGTGTCATCTGCCGCTACATTTTTCATGTTTTGTTGTTGTTTTTTGTTGTTGTTGGTTGGTTTTTGTTGTTTTGGTTTTTGGGGGGTTTTTTGTTTGTTTTTTTGGGGGGGAGGATCTCTTTTTGTTTTTGAGTACGCTTTTGTTTTGTTTTCTGCATGTGCTCTTCTTTGTTTATGATTCTGTGTTGTCTAAACAAAATGTTGTCGATATTATCATGCTTGATTTGGTCTTATTGCACCAAACGTGTGTACGCTTGATATTGGCTGAACCCATACAAAAGACTATTCACAAATTACATGCTTAAAACCATGCTCATTTTCCTGACTAATTGTGTTATAGTTGGTGTTGTGATTTAACACGTTTTGTTTTTCCCCTTATTTATTCCGGGTAACATAGAAAGCGACCATCTATGGAGCAGGAACCGTGAGTGCCGATCTTTTTTCTTCAGCTTTGCCAGTTGTTGGGTTCTTTGAAAACAATGTTTCTTTTGATGTCTTTCATTCTTGTGTTGCACAGGGCAAGCTTTTTACTGCAACCTGTACCACTATCCCATCCCTTCTGTCAGCATCAAACTCATCTTCACATTACTTTTCATGGTGGTAGCTTTTCAAAGAGAGAGGTTGGATGGGTGATAAAAGTGACTAATTTCTTTGGGTTTTTCTTTGGCTACTTCTGGTAATGATCATTTTGTTAATGGCAATTCTAATTTCTTTGGGTTTTTCTTTGGCTACTTCAGTTAATGATCATTTTGTTAATGGCAATTCTAATTTCTTTGGGTTTTTCTTTGGCTACTTCTGGTAATGATCATTTTGTTAATGGCAATTCTAATTTCTTAGGGTTTTTCTTTGGCTACTTCTGGTAATGATCATTTTGTTAATGGCAATTCTAATTTCTTTGGGTTTTTCTTTGGCTACTTCTGGTAATGATCATTTTGTTAATGGCAATTCTAATTTCTTTGGGTTTTTCTTTGGCTACTTCTATTAATGGTCATTTTGTTAAAGATGGTAATTGAGTGGGTGATAAATATGGCTTAAGTTTTTATTTCTTTTATCTTCATTATTTTCTGTTTTCTTTCTTTTGATTTTTTTTTGGGGGGGAGGGGGGTTGTATAACATTACATCTCAGATTCTAGCTTTTTTGATAATGTAGTGTTTATGTCCTAGCAGAGACTTTCAATTTAAGTATGTAGATCTGGTAGGGTTTTTCCCATTCCATGCTTGATAGGTAGAATATTCAATCGTTTACTTCTTTTACGGTAAAAATGCTTTGAATTGTGTTGTTCTAGTTCATTTAGACCATATGTTGAGTAAAGAATTAATCATTGATTTTTTTTCTTTTCTTTGAGTTTTTTTTCCCTTCAACTTCTCATTCAATTTTTTCTGAAGAGTTTATTTAATTGGGTTTTTTTTCTTTTTTTTTCTCATTTTAGTTTAAAGTTTATTCATTTGCTGTCATGCAAAACTTCATTGAAGTGGCGGGCCAGAGAACAGCACAGGTAATAGTTTGGTTTTTTTCCCGGGTCTCTCTGATGAAAGCATTCGCAGTTCCCTCAGTGCAGTTGTGTGTGTGTGACGGTTCACGTCAGATGCAACCGCTGGTTTGTGTAATTGGATTGAGGTGAAGTATTGATTGAAGCTGATTAGGTCATTTGCCAAGGGCGTCCTAACGAGGCCGAATTAATGACCTGCTGACTGCTCACAGCCTTTCATGCTCGTGGCGTATTTGCAACACTGATGCAGTTTATGTCGCATTATCAGCAAACAGGGATTTTTTCTGGATGTTGTTATCGGACGCTTGGGAAGTTATTTTAGGGAATGCAAAAATCTCTGTTTCTTAGGCTTGGTGTTAATGGAGTTTGGTTTTGTTTGGAATGGTTGTTTGTTCTTCATTCCTCAACCAGAGCTCAGAGGTTCACCAATAGTGATACTTTTTTGCATATATGACCGTTTTTGTCTACTGTTAAAGGTAACTATATTCTGACTTTCAAGGATGATGTCTAAACATGACACCAGTGTGCATGCATTATTTTGGGGGGAGAGGGGGGTGGTGGAGTTTGATTGTTGTTTTGAGGGAGAGGGGGGGAGTGTCATCCATTCTTTCCAGCACAAATGACCTACTCTTCCAAAAGGCAGAATGGATTTGAAAATATGCGCAAGATGTTCTGCATGCAATCATACACAGGAACTCAGTTTACAGTTTCATAGGCAGGACTTTCAGGGGAATGAAATCAATACTGATGTTAACTCCAGGGGGGAAAATCTCTTTGAACAGGCATCTCAAAGGGGGCTCCAATCCATGCCATCAGTTTGAAAGCTCATTGTTCTAACCACTAGGCTATCCGGCTCCCCGATGTCAGGCAAACTGCCGGTTGTCAGAGGAGAGGGGAGAGGATGGGGAAATCAATAACTGGGGTGAAGTAGGAGGGATGAAGATGACAGCACTTTGCAGTGTCTGTTTTGCCACTCGGTGGCTGCAGTTTTTTTCAGAGTTTTAACATTTCTGTGTTAACGTTAGGGGAAAAAGCTATGACGACTTCTTGGTAGTGAAAAAGGGAACAGTAAAAGCAGAAGTATGCACACATGCATGTACTCTCATGCATGCAGGCACTTAAATACATGTATACATAAATGCACTCACACATACATGCATGTACATGGGAGGCGGGATTGTTGTTTGTGTGTGTGAGAGGGGGGTATTTGTGTCTACTTTCTTCAATTTAACGTCTTTTCACTTTGAAGTGATATTAGGTATTTGTGTGTGTGTGTGTGTGTGTGTGTGTGTGTGTGTGTGTGTGTGTGTGTGTGTGTGTGTGTGTGCTTGCATGCATGCATATGCGTGTGTGTGTGTGTTTGCTCGCATGCATGCTTGTGTGTGTGTATGTGTATGCATACACACACTCACTTGCATACGCATACATGTGCGCATTTGCACATGCACACACATGCAGTTTTGAAAGCACAGCCAGCTGTGAAGCACGGTTGTTTGAGTGGTTGGTTTGGGGTCTTCCCTTCGTACATGTCTGAACTTGTTTCAAATTCATTTTTCAAAAACCATTTCCTTTATAAGGTGCACTGTTCCAATCATGTTTGATGTTGGCAAACAACATGTTGACAGTGTGCAATCACTCTCTCTCTGCTTGGCTTCAGGAATACAGTCTAAGTCATTTCCTTCATTTGTGCTTGCAGATGTTGGCACTTAGGCTTTGTGCATTTCAGATATGTCCGGACTCGTTTGCTGATATTTCCAAACATTGTATTGAATTGTATGCTTTCTTGTATCTTAATCCATTACAGGCTGAGATGCGAAGGAGAGGGGGAGGGGGGGGGGGGGGTAACTGCTTTTAGGCTTACTCTCCCTTGTTGAAAATTTGCCTTTGCTTTATTGTTCAATGTCATATTCTTGTTTTCCTGCAACTCCAGAAATGTGTGTGTGTGTGTGTGTGTGGGGGGGGGGGGGGGGGGGTTGTTTGGGTTTGTTTTTTTTAATTAATCATCAAACAGTATGTTCTTGTACCATTCATCAGATTCTGTTTCCTTTTTATTAAAAAAAAATAATAATAAGCCTCTATGTAAAGCATTACAAAATGGGTTGTTTTTCTTTTTCTTTTCTTTTTTTTTTTTTCATTTTTGCTACTGAAGAAGAAGTAGTTGGGGTAAAACAAGTGCTGGTAAGAAGTTACCACTCCAGTATTTTATGGGTTTAATAAAAAAAAAAAAAAAAAAATTTAATTTAATTGGGGGGTGTGATAGATGAGTGAGTATTTTTCTTAAATCTTCTTCAATAATCTAATAGTATATCCATGAAGTGGTTTTTAGTTAGGCAACTATTGCAGCTTTTAATCTCTTTTTATTTTTATTTTGTTTTTTAGTGTTTGAGTGTAGGTGCTTATGTTAGCATGTATTAAGCATGCACATGAGCATGAATTTGATCAATTTTGTGAGAGTATGCAGGAATAAGTGTGTGTGTGTGTGTGTGTGTGTGTGTGTGTGTGTGTGTGTGTGTGTGTGTGTGTGTGTGTGTGTGTGTGTGTGTGTGTTTGTTTGTTTGTTTGTGTGCGTGTGTGTGTATCAGTGTCAATGTATCTGCATACCGCATGTCTGTCTATCTATCTATGTATCTAATGCGTGTCTGTCTGCCCGCCTGTCTCTTTCTCTTCTAACCCGTATGCACACGCATGCCTGCCACTTTCAGATAAGCCCAGAGAAATATAACCACAAATCAAGGTAATGAGTCCACACGACAGTAAAGTAACCCCTCCCCCACATCCACCCCCCTCCCCCAGCAGCCTGGATGAGAAGACAATCAGCGTGATGAGCACTGATCAATGAACAGTCTCACTGATCAATGAACAGGCCCACAGTGTATACATGTGTGGGGAAGGAAGCTTGGGTCACAGGGTGGACGTCCGTCAGTGTTGTCAATCAAGTGAAGAGGACAGGCAGCTGTCATTGTGATTAGGAGAGGGAGGCTCTGTACAGGTTTTTTTCTTTTTCCCTTTCTTTCTTCGGTTCTTTCATCAGTGTCTTCTTTGTCATTTTACTTTTTTTTTTTTTCTTCATTTATTTTCTTCTTGTTCTTGTTCTTGTTCTTGTTCTTGTTCTCCTTCTTCTTCTTCTTCTTCTTCTTCTCCTCCTCTTCTTTTTCTTCTTTCCCACTCTTACTCCCTCCTTCTTCTTCTCCCCTCTCCGTTCTTCTTGTTCTTTCTCCTCTCAGTCTCCTCTTTTATTTTTATTTGTTCTCTCTTCCTTCTCATCCTCCATCTTCTTCTTTTTCCTCTGCTTCTCTTTCTCTTCCTTCTTCATCCATCCATTCTCTGTTTACTCAGTCCACTGTTTTTCTTCTGTATGCTGCAGGTGATAAAAGAAGGAAGGAAAGAAAGAAAGAAAAAGAACAAACAAAAAGAAAAAAATGGAATGAAAAAGAAAGAAAGAGAGAAAAATAACAAAAAGAAAGAAACGGAATGCAAATGAAAGAAAGAGAGAAGGAAAGAAAGAAGGAAAGAAAGAAAGAAAAGAAAAAAAAACTAGTAAGAAAGATAGACCGAAAGAAAGAAAGAAAGAAAGAAAAGATGGAAGAAAAAACGAAAAGAAAGAACTATCAAAAATAAAGTAAAAAATCGTGTGCATGTGCATGCATGTGTGCTCACGCGCATATACGTGTACATTTTTTTTTCATCATGGGTTTTTTCCCTTTGTTTATTATTTTTTTATTCCTCTTTTCTTATGCCTACAAATGACTGCTGGGAAAGTGTGCTTCACATTGTCTGTCATAATCAATGTGTTAAATGTTATCGTGGCAAAGCGTTTCTTTGTTGATGTTGTTGTATATTTGAATGATATGATTCAGTGCTACAAATATTAATTTTATCATCTTCATCATCAATGACATTGTCATCATTGTCATAATCATGGTACATCACTGTTGTTGTTATTACTACTAATTCTACTTCTACTACTCCTGCTGTTGCTACTACTTCTACTACTTCTACTACTACTACTACTTCTACTACTACTACTACTACTACTACTACTACTACTTCTACTACTTCTACTTCTACTACTACTACTACTACTACTACTACTACTACTACTGTTATTATCATTACCATCCTCATTATCATCAATGTCCTCATTGTCATCACCCTCTTCATTATCATCATCAGAGTCATGTTTGCTATCATCATGACCCTCAATATCATCACTGTCATTAGCATCATCATGATTCTCATCATCATCAGGATCCTCATCATTATCATCATGATTATTGTCATCATCAATATCGTCCTCACTATTGTCATCATGATCCTTGATATTATAATTGTCAAAACTATCATGATGATCCTCCTCATCATCATCCTCATCCAAAGGACTTTGGGGAAGAGTGGAGTCAGCACTGATGTTAACTCCAGGAGAAAAATCCCCTCGACCAGGTATCGAACACAGGTCGTCAAATTACGAGCGCAATGTTGTGACCATTAGGCTATCCCACCCCACCCCTTTCACTATGACATTCTGTGTGTGTGTGTGTGTGTGTGTGTGTGTGTGTGTGTGTGTGTGTGTGTGTGTGTGTGTGTGTGTGTGTGTGTGTGTGTGTGTGTGACTCTGTGTGATTGTCTGTGTGTGTGTGTGTGTGTGTGTGTGCATGCATGCGTGCGTGTGTGTGACTCTGTGTGTGTGTGTGTGACTCTGTGTGCATGTGTGTGTGACTGTGTGTGTGTGTGTGCGTGCGTGTGTGTGTGACTCTGTGTGCATGTGTGTGACTCTGTGTGTGTGTGTGTGTGACTCTGTGTGTGTGTTGTGTGTGTGCATGCGTGTGTGTGTATGTGTGACTGTGCGTGTGTGTGACTCTGTGTGTGTGTGTGTGACTCTGTGTGCGTGCGTGTGTGACTCTGTGCATGCATGCGTGCGTGTGACTCTATGTGTGTGTGTGTGTGACTGCGTGCGTGCGTGTCACTGTGTGCGTGTGACTCTGTGCATGCATGCATGTGCATGACTGTGTGTGTGAGCAGTATGGTGGCAGCGGAGCGCCACCTGTCCCAGGCAGTGGAGTACCTGCAGCTGTGTCAGCCCACAGCCAGCCACTACCTGCTGCTGGCCCACGCCACCCTGGCCACCTTCCTCACCATGATGGCCCGCCCCACTCAGGCCATCCCCCACCTCAAACAGGTCCTCATGTATGTCGGTGAGTCACCCTGCAAACCATGCACGTGCACGTATGTACGTATGCAAGCAGGCACGAACACACACATACGTGTATATGTATGTGGGTTCAATTTCTTTTAACGTTTTTTCACAAATTGTGATATTATACATATTATAAGATATTATATGCATATGTGACGTTCCAGCACAAAAGGAGTCTGATGTCATAATCCGGCTTTTTGCATATTTTATATGATTCTAGATGTAATTTGAATGCTCTTTCTACTGGTGAAAACCCCATCAAAATCGGATGATTAGTTTTTGAGATAGCCGGTTTAGAAGAGGGTTTACCCGAAAGCGGCCATTTTGAGAAAATTAAGGAAAACTGAATCACAATTTCAATGTTAAATTTTCCTTAGCAACCAATGTTTAATATTTATGAAACACTACATGCTGATTAAGTACACAAAGAAATACATACCTACAAAGTTTTGTGGTCATATATGAATTTTCTCAAATATTAGACCTATTTTAATGGGCGACTACCCCTGGCCTCGGAGCTCATTTTGGCTGATTATTGTATCTCAGGTTCTACAAAATATTTTGCAGTAATATTTTACACAGAAAGAGAAATCATTATTTAAAGCTAGAATATTAAGTTTCAACAGTGAATATCATGGGAAAATATTTTTGATTAAAAAAAAAAAATTATATTTTGTGAAAAACAGGTAATCTCCTCATGGTCAATTAGCTAATGTATGGAATGTTGAAACTAATATCATTACAAAGGCAAAACATGTGAATAGAAAGGTACCATGGACAGAAATTATGATATGTAAATTCACTTAGGTGTAGACAACACCAATCTGGATTTTACTTAAAATCAACAAAATTACATTACCAAATTTAACTATGCTTAAAATTAAAACTTTGATGGACCAAAAAATTTTGAATAATAGCATTTTTCTCAGAAGTCATTTTTGCATCTACATGCAAGGTTTCAGGGGAATACTTACTAGAGAATTTGCACAGTAAATGAGGCAATACTGTAGACATTGAAAATTAATCCAAAGTTTTATGATAATGTGAACATGCACAAAACCCCAGTCTCTTCCCCTAGCCCAAATTAGACTCTGAAAACTCATTATTCTTATACTGTAATTTCTTTAGCCACAGCTTTGAACAACACTTACCTACACATAAAACTTATAAAGCCATAATGTGCACATACTATAGTGAGACACACACACACACACACACACACACACACACACACACACACACACACACACACACACACACACACACACACAGTGAAGCAAGTGTAAACTAGTTTTCATTCTTCTAGAATTTAACATTTATCAGCTGTTATATCATGTGTTACTAAATATTTTCATCATCTCTCATCCACTATCCCTGATTCATGTGTCTCTTTCCCTAATGAGTATGCATGTATATGTATGTATATGTATATGTTCTCCATTAATGTCATGTTTAGTTTGTTTTGGTTGGATTTTTTTGTTTATTTCCAGGTAAGTTGTCCATATTTCTGGTCTCACAGTTAACTGATGCACTTGTAGTTCTTGTTTTCATATTTTATTTCTTATTTTGAAATGATTTATAATAGTCAAACTTTATGAAGCAGTTTTGTGTACAATTTTCTTTTCTTGTGAGAGTGAGATGAACAAGAATGATAAAATTTGATATTTGGGCAGTGAATAGTATTTTGATTTGACTTCACACACACACACACACACACACACACACACACACACACACACACACACACACACACACACACACACACCTACATACACACACACACACACACACACACACACACACACACACACACAGAGTATACACAAACTGCATCCTGTACTCTTGACTCTGATCCCCTTCCTCACTACTATCTTTTCTTGATTTTTTCCCCAGAATCAAATTTTTAAAAATCAAGATTTTTTTAATTGAAAAACTGAAGCCAGAGTTCTGCTTAAGATTAAAATAAAATCATCAAACAGCAACATAGTTTCAACACATGACATTTTTCATACCCACCCACTCACACACACACACAAACACACACACACACACACACATAAACATACACACACACACACACACACACACACACACACACACACACACACACACACACACACTACCCCAACATACATGAAACTCAGCATCTGCACACACACACATGAAATTACACACACACACACACACACACACACACACACACACACACACACACACACACACACACATGAAATTACACACCCACACCCACCCACACCCACACACATGAAATCACACACACACACACACACACACACACACACACACACATACACACATTCACACACACACACATGAAATTACACACACACACACACACACACACACACACACACACACACACACACACAACACACACTTTTTAAACATGATTTCTCATGTGTAGCCTAGTGCATTTTTCTATACACAATAGGCCTACTAGCCTATCTGACACAAGTTTTTGTTTTTCAGCCTATTTTTAGCATGGCACTTGTCAAAATGCTGAACCTTTTCGCTCTCTGAGAAATTGGTGTTCAGTTTAACTAACTCGATGATGTTGAGATAAAGCATACTGACAAAATATAGTTCACTGTAATTATCTTCATCGTGCATCCCTTGAATCAGAAGCACTTTTGTTTTTCTGTTCTTGATGAACGAGCGATTCTTTGCGAGTTCGATTCAGTCACCTCAGCGATATCGGCGACATCGTTTCCACTTACGTTTTCATAATAGCACTTCATTAGGTTGTAATAAAGTCCTCACTTCATTACTAAAGCTTTTCTGAGTTCTATCCCTCAATAATATGGTCAGAACGAGTAGAATTTAGAGGTATGGCTTTCGACTGGACTTTCGAAGCGAGCGACGCCATTTTGTTTTGCAGACCCTGCAGAGTGGCTGAGCGAGGTCACATGCTCTCTCGGGCCAATGAGAAGAAGGAAATCCTTCCTTAGCGATGTTTTGTTTACGATTCCTTCCCTATTTTGAACGTTTTCATTGGCTAAAGTTTTCACTCACGCTAGAAATAGTTGACACAGATTGAAGGCGGAGACCCAGAGCTTTCAAATGGTGTATCACTCGGCGGGTCTACTTTAAATCTCGAGGGGATACAGGTGTTATGTTTCTCTTGAGAATGACCAGCTAGTGGCCTAATACATTCAAAATACAAACGTACGGCTTGCGCATAATAAAACCAGAACAACGTGGCACTTGGCTGGAACCGGAAGTGACCTTTTATTCAAGGGAAATAATTCATATTACATATTACAATCTACTTTCAATTTCAGTTAGGCTTTGGACACAACATCCCTCCTCAACTTGAATGGACAATTACAATGAAAATGAATTGTCAAAGAGTAACATCCGAAACTCGAAAATTTGAGGAAGATATGCATTGTGCATTAATTTGAATTCAATGGTTTCTAAAAATTAAACCTTTGGCTTCATCAATATATATTGAATACACATCAGTAAGCAAATACGTGTCTTGGCTGCATGTGGGTGTGTATGTCAGAGACATTGAGAAAATTCAAAACATCCAATAGAATAAAATAAAGGGATGCAAACACATGAGTGACTGGTTATGCCTACTGTGCCAATATAGGAACGTCATATAAAATCAAATTAAATTCTGCACGAACAAATGATAAACTTGAATGTCAAGATATTCAGTTTTTGATGAAAAAGTGTCCACTCAGTTCTGAATGGTTTCTTGGAATTCACGTCCGGTCCTTCACTCATATGTAAATATATGACTTGAGGTTTAAGCTTTCATGAATAAAATGAAATGAAAGAAATTTTAGTAGGCTAATATGACCAAAATATACGATCACTTAAAAACTATAATATTGTGACCTCTCTACACGATCACTTAGAATCAAGTTGGATCAGCCTAGCTACACTGCTGTCCTTCTTGATATACAGTCCATAAACACAATCCAAAATACAGAGCATTCTGATGCTCTTCTTATGATAATAAGAACATAATATTGTGACCACTCTACACGATCACTTAGGATCAAGTTGGATCAGCCTAGCTACACTGCTGTCCTCCTTGATATACAGGCCATAAACACAAATCAAAACTACAGAGCATTCTGATGCTCTCTGACAATGACTAGAAACATAAATGATATTTAATATCAAACAATGCTTAAATTTGACTAAATAGAGAGACAACCTAACTACACGTTGTCCTCTAGTGACAGGTCATGTACAAGATCGACGTAATGGATTAGTTGAGGACGTAGTCTTTCAGGTAAGTTGGAGTTTTGGTGGTTCGGCCTGAACGTCTTGTACTGGGTGATGGAAGCTGGTCGTAGCTTGTATTGTTGTTCCCAGTTTCTCCAGTTGAAGGTGTCTCAGCAGGAATGATGTCTCCAGGAATGATGTCTGGGTCCTCTGGAGCATCGAGTTCTGGAACGTCGCCAGGAATGTTGATGTGTGCTGGCAGCTGTCGAAAGTGGGACGAATTTCTGGTGATGAGAGATCCGTCAGGGCGGCAAGCTGTTATCATGCTCCCCTTCTTCTCTTTCACCAGACATGGCGTCGTGTTGTACGGCGTTGTCAGCGCATTTTGTTTGGGCTGCTTGACCAACACGTAATCACCAGGTGCCATCTTTGCTTGTGCAGTGTGACGGCGGGCATTAACGTATTCTGCCATCTTTCCTTTATTGTGATGGTCATTGTGTGCAATACGAGTATGCACAGGGACCGGAGAGAGATGTTTCGGAGCTGTGGGTAGACCGACGTTCATCTTCCGTCCTGTCATTGCCTCGAATGGCGAGACACCAGTTGCAGTGTGTGGCGTTGCCCTAAATGTTCGGAGAAACGTTGGGATTTCCTCCTTCCAGTTTCGGCCGTCAGCTGTTGATGTACGGATATTGTTTTTGAGGGTTCCCACGAAGCGCTCAGCTGCACCGTTCGCCTCAGGCCACACAGGCGTAATTTTCCTGTGCCTGAAACCATTCCTCTCAGCGTATTGTGCAAAGGCTTGACCGTTGAATGGTGGGCCATTGTCTGTCTTGCAGATTTCAGGGAAGCCTTGGCGTGCGAAAATTTGGTCCAGACGGGGGAGTATGGTTCTTTCTGAAGTGGATGAGACAATCTCCACTTCTGGGTATCGACTGTATTCGTCAGTGACCACCAACACGTATTCTCCCGATGGAAACGGTCCAGCGAAGTCAATCGCCACTGCTACCCATGGGCCTGAAGGGAGTGGTGTTGGTTGGAGAGGTTCTCTCTGTGTTGGTCCTTTGTACGTGGCCTGGCATGGAATACACGACTTCACAGCATTCTCAACCAGTTTGTCGATACCAGGAAACCAGATTTTTTCCCGGATCAGTTGCTTGGTCTTCACAATACCTTGGTGTGACTGGTGAGCAATGTCTATGGCTTGATTCTGAAGTGACTGCGGAAGAATGAGACGATGACCTCTAAGAACAAGTCCATCATGCACGGATAACTCGTCTTTGAATCGTGCAAAGTCTGAAATGTCACTTCTCCATTGTCCAGTTTGGACTGCCTGCATAACTTTCTGGAGCTGAGGGTCTTTCTGAGTTTCAGCTCGAACATCGCCTTGCGTCATTGCTTTCGGTACTGCAAATTTGGCTAGGAATGCAATGTACTCCTCACCAGCGTTGTCTCTGGCAGGTGTTGTTTGAGGATGCCGGCTGATGTAGTCAGCTGGGTTTTGTTCATTTCTGCCTGGCCTGTACACGAATTCGACCTCGTACGGCATGAGTCGAAGACGCCATCTCTCGATTCGGGCTGTTGTTGGGTTTCGGCTTTTGACTATCCCGAGCAGTGGTTTGTGGTCAGTGATGAGTTTGAATGGAGCTCCTTGCACGTACAAGTGGAAATGTTCGATTCCATAGACAGCAGCAAGCATCTCTCTATCTGTCTGTGAGTAGCGTTTTTCGACGTCTGTGAGCGCTCGGCTCGCGTAACAGATTGCCTTGTTGTCTTGGACGAGAATCGCCCCAAGACCAACTGGGCTAGCATCCACCAGGATAGACGTTTCTTTAGCAGGATCAAAGTATGCCATGACTGGGCTTGAGGTGAGCATTTCTTTCAGCTTTTCGAACGCCGCCTGTTGAGCTGCTGACCAGGTCCAACTCACATCTTTCTTGAGTAGTTCACGCAGTGGACTGGTGATTGTCGCATACGCAGGAATGTATCTAGCCATGTACTGAGTCATACCGAGAAACGATCTGAGTTCAGCGATGTTTGTAGGTGCAGGGGCATTGAGAATTGTCTTGGTTTTCTCAGGATCTGCGGTCATCCCCCTCTTCCAAACACATGGCCAAAGAAGGTCAGCTCGGACGCAGAAAAAATGCATTTCTTGCGGTTGAGTTTTGCTCCCACCTCTTGTAGGCGTTGAAGTGTCTTCTTCAAGCTCCTGTCATGTTCTTGCTGAGTAGCCCCGAAAACGATGATATCGTCAGACAGATTTCTAACGCCAGGAATGTCATGCAGTACATTGGATATGGCGTTTTGGAAAATTTCTGAAGCTGCATTGACTCCAAATAACAGCCTTTTGTATCGGAACAATCCAACGTGAGTCGAGAATGTAGTGATCTGACGAGAGTCTGAGTCAATTTCCAGCTGATGATAGGCTTGAGTCATGTCAAGTTTGCTGAACCTTGTAGCACCATTCAGATCTGCAATCAAGTCGTCGAGTGTTGGCATAGGATGTTTTTCTCTACCTATTGCTTTGTTTGGTTCGCGCATATCAACGCACACTCTAACTTCTCCCTCACGTTTCTTGGGGACGCACACAATAGGGCTGACCCAGGGAGTCGGTCCAGTTACCGGCTCGATGATGTCCAAATCTTGAAGTTTCTTCAGTTCGGCCTCCACCTGTTTTCGAAGATGGAATGGAACACGTCGGTGCTGTTGGGCAACAGGCTGTACTTCAGGATCCACATGCAGTTTGATTTTCGTATCTTTGATGTGTCCTAGTTTACCATCAAAAAGTTCTGTGAAGTTGTCAGCGATGGAACTTGTTGATTGGGCAGATGTGTCCAAATTCAGGCTTGCAGAGAATGCGAACTGTATCAGTCCCAAAGCTTGTGCAGTGTCTGCGCAGATAAGACTATCTGTTTTCTTGTCACTATTGACGACGTAGAATTTTGCATGTGTTCTTTTGCCTTTGTATTCTAGGTCTGTCGAAAAGTATCCATCCACAGGCAAAGGTTTGTCAGAACCGTAGGCCATAATTCTCGGACATGGCTGTTTGAGTTTCAGATTTGTTGGGCATATCGACGTGTGCACAATATTTACTGTCGCACCACTGTCGACAAGAAATGACGTTTCTTTCCCAAACAGTGTGGCATGGACTGCTGGAATTTTGGAATTGTGGGTGACGTGGAAGACTGATTCCTCACTGGAGCTATCGGCTGATCTGTCACAAGTATTTGATACGTTGTTGATCTTCACAGGCTTTTGTTTGGATCTACAAACACGAGAGTAGTGTCCTATTTTCGAACAAGCTCTGCACTGCTTTCCTGCAGCTGGACATCCGTCGGGGTGTGGGAATGGTCCACCACAGTTACGGCATGTCGTGTTTTGCCTTGGCGGTCTGGAACTTCCTCTACCTCGCTGAGAAAATCCACCTCTGCCTCTCTGCTGGAAGCCACTCTGTCCCTCACGATTGTTTGTGTGTGAGGACTGACCTCCTCCTCTTCCATGCTTACGACCGGCAGAATTCTTGACGGCATTCACTTTGTGACTGTGAGCCGTTTGTTCAATGTCTGCAGCCCTAGCTTCGGACAGCTCTTGAGATCGTGCTTCCGAAAGTATCTGGTCCAGTGTAAACGAATCCCTAAGCGCTCTTCTCCTCAGTCTAGATGATGTACAACCATGCAGAATTTGTGTCAGAATTTCACTGTCTGCATCGTGAAAATCGCAGTTTATTGCTAACGCACGGAGTCGAGTATGGAAACTGTCAATTGTCTCACCTGTGTTTTGTGTCACATCTCTGAACTTCAGACGTTCGTAGCTGGTATTCTTCTTTGGGGTGAAGTATTCAGTGAAAGATGTCTTGAGCACGTTGTATTCGTTTGGTTCGTCGTCGATGGTTGCGCCGATCCCCTTTTTCTCGTCAGAGAAAGATTCGTAAATTTCGAAGATTTCGTCGCCTCCGTAATGAAGGAGTAGGGCTTTTTTTCGAGCGTCTCTTGTAATGTCCAAAGCACACACGAGATTTTCGAACTTTGACAGCCATTTCCGCCAACGTGTGCCAACGTTTTCATTGTCTTGATAGATGTGAAAATGTTCGAAATTTGGCAGACTTGTCGCCATTTGGATGATATAGATTTGAAAAACGTACTTTACCTCGTCGCCAGTTGTTATGTTTCTCTTGAGAATGACCAGCTAGTGGCCTAATACATTCAAAATACAAACGTACGGCTTGCGCATAATAAAACCAGAACAACGTGGCACTTGGCTGGAACCGGAAGTGACCTTTTATTCAAGGGAAATAATTCATATTACATATTACAATCTACTTTCAATTTCAGTTAGGCTTTGGACACAACAACAGGTTGCGGAAAAGTCGTATCTTCAGGATTTTTTTCATCAAAACTGTCGGTCTTCTGCGGTGGTAGGTGTTTTAAAATGCGATTTTGATAAGAAAGGAAACTAAATATCATTATTTTATTGATGTTTTCCGGTGCAAAAATGTTTATATTATCAGTTTTATACAAAATCTCCAAATCGGTACCTGACACCCCTACTGCATACTTTGGGCTCTAGCGGAAAAAGGCTGGAGATGACATCCGACTCATTTCGTAATGGAACGTCACATATATGCATGTGGGTGCGCACACACACACATGCACGCAGGCACGCATGTATCTCGGTGATGGCTTGAACCTGTGCTGTCAAAATGCAAGCTCAATGCTCTAACCACTAGGCTATCTTGTCTCCTTATAGCTTTTTTTTTTCTCTTGTTCCTCAGTTACAGCTCTGAGATTCACCAATGCTGAAATCTTGTATATGTGATTGTGCTTAACCCACCATTAAGGTAGCCCCATTCTAACTTCTGAGATATGGCGTATAATGATTGATAAAGATCAATGTGAGGGGAATCGGGTAGGTTTGAGACTTCAGAGAATGCCCTTTACCCTTAGCTTCCTTTCTTAATTAACCCTTTCAATACAGCAAGCCTGTTTTCCAGCTCAGCTTTCTGCTACCCCTCAGTCCTGTAAGGAGGAAAACCGGCGTGACCAAATTTTCCTTCAATTCCTGGGTATCTGAGGTGCAGAAGAGTGCAAAATGGGTACCTAGGTAAATTTTACATTCACACACATGAAGCTCTATAAACATTCTCGTGGGAAAGGAGAAGCAGTGTTTGCCATATCAAAACTACTTTCCCCGAGTCCGTCGATGCGAGTTAGCCGCCTGATGGGTCACTATAAACAAACTTTCCTCTGGTACCGTTATTGCCGGGAAATTGGCTGATCGGACTGAAGGGGAGAGCGCGGGGGCAGAATTTCAGGATAGGGGAAGTAATTGTTAGCAGATATTCAGTGCTGTAAGGGTTCATATATCCTTGTGTCAACCAGGCCTGAGAGATGCCACCACCTGCAGTGTTGGCCACACAATTTTAGCTATACTCTCAAACTGACACCTGTAAAATGAATGACACTTCACCATTCTGTCAGTCTCTGCAAAACGAGTTCCTGAATAAAATCACCCAACTCCGGGGTCTCAGAGTGTTGATGGTAGGACAGGACTGCAGTATTTAGGGGAAGAAGGGGGGGGGGGGAGGGGCTGTCACCGGTCAGGGTGGAATATTTTCAGGCATTGGAGATAGATGGGATGTGAGCTGGCAGTGTCTCCTTCAAACAGGCTAGCACCCAGACCACGGTGAGGTGGGTGGTGTGGAGGGAGGAGTGACACAGCGTGCAAATCCAGCATAACTCAGTAAAGGGTCCAGGGCCCAGTGTTAAAATTAATGCATCACCGTGTCCAGGTGTGGTCAGTTCCTGCTGTATCTAGCACCAGCTGGGGCTACAATGGGATGGGATGGGATAGACAGCAGCTAAGATTAGGTTAAACTGGGAGAAACTGACAACTTTGATGTGAAGAATGTGATGTGATGGATGTGATGTGATTTGGGTGAAGATGTGAGGGATGTGATGTGAGGGATGAGATGTGATTTGGGTGAAGATGTGAGGGATGTGATGTGAGGGATGAGATGTGATTTGGGTGAAGATGTGAGGGATGTGATGTGAGGGATGAGATGTGATTTGGGTGAAGATGTGAGGGATGTGATGTGATTTGGGTGATGATGTGAGGAATGTGCTGTGATGTGGGTGAAGATGTGCTGTGATGTGATGTGGATTGGTGTTGTTGCAGAGTCCACCGGCTTCTACCTGAAGTGGGTCCACGTGTGCTTCCAGACGCTCATCAACCTGCTGCAGACTGAGGGAGCGGCCTACGCCAATGTTGAGGAGGCCGGCCGTCTGCAGGTACAGGCTATTTCAGAACCTTCTGGATGAGACTATAAACCGAGGCCCCGTGTGCGAACGCACGCAGAACATCTTGCGCACACGTTAAACCCTGTTCTGCTTTTCACAAGAGTAGGCCATTGTGTGCCGGTAGGAACAGATGACAAGATTGACAAAAACTGCGTACACGCCGGGACTGGATGTACAAAAAAGCACAAGAGTGCCTATTCCATTATCCTTGATGTAAAAGAATAAATAAATGAATAACTAACTAACTAACTAACTAACTAAATAAATGAATAACTAAGAACCTTCTCCTTTTCCCCTGTGGGAATGCTGGGGGAGGACTGTCAATATAAGTAGCATCCCCACCCTCTGGAAATTCTTGCTAGGAGTTCAATCTTTTCTCTCACTCTCTTTGTTTCTGCGTTGTTCCTTTTTTTTCTGCTATCTTCTTCTTGTCAATTTTTTGCCTTCTTGGTCCATTCTCCTGCCTTTTTTTCCCGGAATGACTTAAAAAATAAATAACCACTTCTCTCCCATGCTAAAGTCGGATATGCTGGACCTGAATTGTCAGGCACATTAATAATGGCTGCATGACTGCTGTCTGAGCATTCAAAGAAGAACTTTCTTCATTGTTTGTTTTTCAGCTAAAGCTCAAAGGTTCACCCGTGGTGAGATTTTGTGAGTGCGACTATCTACCATTAACCCTCTTAGTCCCAAACCAGGATTTGCCGGGATTGAATAATTACCCCCTCTAAGTCCTGAACTGGGATTTGCTGGGATTTACACACAGTAGATTTCCATCATGCTGTGACCATCACTAATTGCTACCACATGTCAAAGCTCTATCAGGCTAGAAGAAGAAACCCTGTTGAGAGTCTGGAAGTAATTATAGCTGCTGGTATGTATTAGAAGGAGGAAAAGGCCAGCGAGCATGTGTACCTGACCTAATTTTGTGATGGAATACGAAATCTAGGGGCAGTTTGTGTTCAGAGAATCCAAATGCAAGAGGGTTAAGGTTGCTGAATTCCATCTTCAGGGGAGGACTATCATTGAAATTGTCACTTTTTGTTCTGTTGCTAAACCACACTCTAGGGACTTAAGTCACCACTGCTTTTAATTATAGCCACTCCCGATGGTTCAATGATGAGTGGGTAGACACACTGACAGTAGTCAACTAGCTATCTGCAGCAGATTTTTTGCAGTTTGTGCATGTGTGTGTGCATGCGTGCGTGCATGTGTGTGTGCGCGTGCGCATGCATGTGCAATGTACGAGAGTGCAATCTTGTTTTCTTAAGGGTTTGGGGGGTTTTCAGGGGTGGGAATTCCCCAAAACTTGCTACCTTAATTAAGAGACATGGTGACAGAACTGACACCTAGCGAACATTCAAACAAACTGGTGGACAGTACTTTCAAAGAATACCAATCATTTTCCAACACTCCTTCCCCCCCTCACACATGTAATCATCTCCTCACCCCCCCAGGTGCAGCTGTCGCTGTGGTTGAAGGACAACCCCAAGGACGACTGTCCCGTGGACACCACAGAGCTGAGCAAGGCACCCCCCTCTTCAAGGACTTCATGGACAAGTTTGATGCCTGGGGCTCCGCCTTGCTCAAGGTTCAAAGCCTCAAGGACAGCATGAAGCCCGCGGACCTCCTGACAAAACTGGTAAAGGCCTGAGGACAAGGTGGACAAGGATGCTGGTGTTGGTTATATTGGGGGGGGGTGGAGGGGGGTAAAAAAAAAGGTTCAGTTTGGTGGAGTGATGATCAGCCCTGTGTGTGTGTGTCTGGAAGGAGTGCTGATTTAGCCTCAGTAGGACAGGTAGTGGGGATGTTTCATTGTTCAGTTGTTTTCTCCAAAACTTGAGCACAGCACAAGTACTGTGTGCCCTCCCTCCACAAATGTTTTTTTTCATCAAACAGTGCTTAAGCATTAAGAGAGAAACATAAACATTGAGAAACAGAAAAATGCTGAGAACCCGAGGACATGAACATGAAACATGGAAGAAGCTAAGGACCATGGCATCAGAATACAATATACGGAAATCTGTCAAATATGCTTTGATAAGAAAAAAAAATTCAGTGTTTTAAGACACTGTTACTTTTATGTAGTTTTCAACAAAACAACAAACAAACAGTGGGGGGACAGAGAGAGAGAGACAGAGACAGAATGAGGAGGTCAATTCAAAGCAATACAAGTTCCCAGCAAGACGAGATCATGACCTACATTTCAGCAGCTGTCCTACTTAACTGTGAATTTCGCTGACATTTTGTTTTCCTCTTGTACTGCTAATGTGTTCTTCTGGCTGTGAGAGAGGGGGCTATGATTTAAAATATTGCATTTCTACACCTTGAAAAAACCTTTTCAAACATCTAGAAATAAAAGACTATATTCCATCTTGTAGCAAGGATTTTCTGCTGTTCCTTCCCCAGCCCATTTAAAACTATTCATAGCAAGTAAAAGGGGGAGATCAGCAACCCATGCCCAAGCAATTTTGAGTTTACTGACTTGAAAAGTGGGCGACCGAATAAAAAATATCATAACAACAAAAAAAATCTGGTTTGCTTGTGTTGAAATTGGGAATGTATGTAGCAGAGTGTGTGTTATTATCTTACAACCAAAAAAAAAACTAACTCAAAAGTGAAATTTTCTCTATAATTACTATTTTAATCCGTACACATAACGCACTTGACAAGACCCCCCTTCCTCGGTCTTCCAAAACTGTTTCACTTGAGGTTGATTGTTGTGGACCAGCAGCCAACTCTTCAGTTTCTTCTTCCATTTCATTTTGAATTGAAATTTTGCCTTCATCACTTGGTACGAACTCATCAGAACTTTCTTCTGCAGGATAGTCAGACTCACTGTCCGAGTCCGAAAGAAGTTTGTAGCCATGAAACTTTGGGGGTAAGGCTCGTTGTTTCAACATCATTTTAGCCGGTCCTACAACATTCTGTTGATGTTTGTACTCACTGCAGTTGGTTCCCTTGCCAATAGTGATCCCTGTAGGGCTGTAAGAACAATTACTCTCACCAGAGAAGTGCCAAAACAAAAAAACCCATCACGAACGAGACTCGTTTGCGGTCTGCCATGACATTATAATGAAAATGAGTTTGCGGTAGGAGAGGTGTTAAAAGGTAATGATAGAAGAAAAAGTTACCCCAATATTTTAAGTGTCATTACAGCTCCAAAATATATGGTATCTTTAAAAGTATCAGTTTTGTTCCAAAGGGTTTAAGAGTTGTGTTGTTCTGTAAATCTGTAGTCCAAACCTTTTTTCTTTTTTGAATTAAGCTCTAAAGCTGCTCGTGTGTTTTTCATTCATAGTGCTGTAGACGTTTTTCATTCTTTGTTCTAAAAGGCTTCAGCGTTAATTTTGGTCAGTATAGATTTGGACTTCAGTATTTTGGTTTTGATGTCATTATGTTCCAAAGCTGCTGGTGATTATTGTTTATTGGAGTAACTTGACAAAACTGTTTCTTTTTCTCAATGGTTCATGATTAGTTCATTTTGTTTCATTGGGTTTGTGTTCATTGTTTGTTCAGGGTTATTTTTTGTATGTTTTAGTGTTTGCTCCTTTGTTATATAAAGATTCAGATGTTAGTCTGCTCTGATGATATTTCTTTGTTTAGGTCCTTTGTTGTAGATGAGTTTAAAAATTGTTTTATTCAGATGAAGTTTGTGCGTTTTCTTTCTTTCTTTTCTCTCTCCTTTATCTTTTTTTTTTTCAGCCAGAGCCGCAAGGTTCACCATGTCTGTCCACCATTAATCACCAGTAGCCACATTTCAACTTTGCAGATGTCTGAGTGTGCATGCAGGGTTTTAAATACATTTTTTGTCATGTGTTTTTACAGCATAGATGGCCTACTCCCCTGAAAGGCATAATGGGATTTAACATGTGTGCAAGATGCTTTGCATGCATTTGCACAGGCCATTGGTTTATAGTCTCATCCAAATGACTTTCAGGAGAGTGGAGTCAGTACTCTTGAACGGGTACAGTTGACTTTGTGGTGGCTCAAACCTGGGCATGTGGTTTTCATTATGCATTGTTTCTTTGTTATAGAAACTTTTCTGTTCTGATTTAAACGTTTTGGGAGGGGGGAGGGGGAAGAACATTTTCTTTGTTATGTTTGTTTGTCATCTAAACGCTATGTACATAATATTACAGGGGTTTTGTTTGTTCTTTTTGGTTTTGTTCCTCATCTAGAGCTTCAAAGTTCACCAATGGTGAGGTTTTGTGTCGTACAACTGTTTTTACCTGCCATTAATTAAGGTAGCCATAGTCCAACTTCGGGTATACATTACATACACTTCAAAGTTGTTTGTTCTAGTTGGCTCCAAAAGTTTGTTTTGATTCATTTGTACAGAGCCCTGGACAGTATTTCTTTTATACATTGTTTTGAGAGTTTTCAGTTTCCTATTTATTGTAATATTTTCTGTTTCGATGTAAAATTATGAAATCTGTTATTCTGGTCATATGAGTCACATTTCTCAGAATTGTTTGTTGGCCTGACTTTGGGTGATAGTTTTTGTGTGAAATTTTTGTTACTGTTACATTGTTTGTTACTTTATTTTAAAAAGAAACGAGAAATATTCAGCTGCTGGAAATGTATTGTGCAATTTTATACTTTTGATGTGTTTTAGTTGTTTTTCACACACATGCACGCATGCATGCACACACACACACACACATTTGTGCACACACACTCACAAGCATGCACAGGACTATCAGAATCCCCACCCCCTTCCCCAAACAGAAAGACAGGCATGCCATATTTGTACATTTTATATGCATGTAAGGAAATCTTAATTATCTAAAATATGTACAAGTCCGCAAATTTGGGGATTTTTGGAATCCCATTGTACATCTTTGTAAGGGGAGGTAAGCAGTGAGGTTGTCTCTGAAAAGTGTTCTGTTAACCCTTTGAGTGCCCCAAACCTGCACAGAATTGAATTGAGTTGAATTGAACTGAACTGAATACTATGTTCAGTCACAGCAGATTCATCTGCATGAAATTCAGACTGCTTTCCCTGGAGAGCGCATCGCCACAAGAGCAGCACCACCATCTTCCTGTTCATCAGCTAGAGCCCCAAGGTTGACTAATGGTGAGATTTTGCGCATGCTGCCGTTTTCCCACCAGTAAGGTAGCCGCATTCCGACTTCAGGAATGGAGTACATAATACCCAAGCCTATTCATGTAATTGCATGACAACCATGAGACTGTGATTATGATAGATAAAACAAAATGTGGTTAGAATGAATGATGATGAATACTGTGATATTTTGTACTGATTTTTATACATGTATGTTGTGAATTGTATGCTTCAATATCATATCAGTATATTGCTCTTTCATTTCCTCTTGTTTTTTACCTTACCTTCTGTAAATAATCATGAGCGTCTCCATTTTCTAGCAAAACTATGGACTTGTGTATATAATCTTGTAAATATGTATATATCTGAAAAAATGAATTCCCATATGACCTCTGTATGTATATTCTCACAAGTCATCACCCTCATTAATAGCTCCCCCCCCCCCCCCCCCCCACTTTCCTGGGCTAGAGCTCCAAGGTTCACCAATGGTGAGATTTTGCGTATGCGACTGTTTGCCCACCATTAACATAACCTCATTCCGACTTCAGGGATAGGTTAGAATCAAACCTGAGCATCTTCTTGTGTATCATAGTCATTATCATACTCTGCCACAGAAATCTAGAGTATTGTATTTTTTAGGTCTTAGTGTAAAAGTAAAAACAAAGCAGATTTTAAAAAAAGCAAAAAGATTTGAAGGAAAGTTAAAAAAAACAACTTGTGAAGTGCACACAACAGCAAATCTGTCTGTGACATGTCTGTCTAACACTTTGTTTTTTAAGGGCTGTTTTTGTAAGGTTCAGAAGGAGTCCTGTTAAACTTCCCACAACACTTCAGTGCAGTGCAGTGCCCCAACAACTCCTTAAGAAGTTAAAGAAGAAGTCACTCCCTAGTCTGTCAAATGTGTAAGTTGAGGAATTGCTGATACAAATACTACTACAGACCAGGAGGAACGGTTCATTCTGGTATCCTATCTGACATTAAAGGCAGACACTGATATGTCAGCTCCAGCTTAGACACTATGTCTTTATAAATCAGCTGGAAAATGATTCAGCTGTGAGGAAACAGATGCCCTGAATACTTCTGAAGAAATTGGTAAAGAATAATATCATATATTCATTTTGAAATGAAAATCATCATTTTACATTGAAGTCATACAGCATGGAGTTCCCGTTCATCTTTTTCCCCACTCAAGTTGCAGCTTTAACAGTTTTCCTGATTTTCTCCTTCCCCTTCCCTGCTTGACATGTTTTTTCCTTTTTCTAAATTATTTCCCAAGACTGGCTGTGTTGATGGTTTGTATTGCTGATGTGCTATGCACCAAAATACTCTGAACTCGTATGCGTGCATGTAAAATATATTTATTTGAAAAACAAGTTTTTATTTGTGGTTTGGTAATATTTCACATTTGTAATTTGAGAGAGAGAGAGAGAGAGAGAGAGACAGAGAGAGATTATTTGATTTATTATTTTTATTTATTATTTTTATTTTATTTGTTCTTTTATATCGAGGATAATGAAATAAGCACTCATGTGCCTTTTTTACATCCAGTCCCTGTGTGTATGCAGTTTTGTAAATATCTGTTCCCACCGGCCTACCCTTATGAAAAGCGGAACAGGATTTAATGTGTGTGCAAGATGTTTGCAGTGCATTTGCACATGGGACCTCGATTTATAGTCTCACCTAAAGGACTTTTGGGGAGAGTGGAGTCAGCACACACACACACACACACACAGAGTGAGTTAGTGAGAGTGAGTTAGTGTGTGTGTGTGTGTGTGTAAGTGTGTGTAGAGGAAGAGAAGCTGGGGTTGGGGGAATACAAGAGAAAGGAAAAACAGCACACACTCGCATACACATGTATACACACACTCACAGACATGTTTGCATGCAAGCAAACAGATGTGCAAGCAACATTCTTTTGGATGAGACTATAAACAGAGGTCCTGTGTACAAATTCACGCAGAAAATCTTATGCACACATTAAAACCTGTTCCACTTTGGAAAGAGCAGGCCATTTTAGCCAGTGACAACAGTTGATAAATTTGACAAAATTGCATACACATGGGAACTGGAGTGCTTTTTTTTAATTCTCTTTGAAAGAAAAGAATAAAATGAATAAAAATAAACTATCCCTAAAACAATCCATCACTAAAAAAAAAAAAAGAACAGGAAAAAACTATAATTCAGGCAAGAAAAGGATGGGAAAAAACTACAGTACAATCATATTATTGATATGGGGAGGGGAGGGTGTTGTACAGATAAAAAAATTTGTTCAGATAGATAGAAGTCAGTGTCAAAAGGGTTTTAAAGAAACTCTGCCAAACAGCACACACATGCACAGACTTAATGGACACACACACACAGAGGACACACACACGCAGAGGACACACACACACACACACAGGATACAAACACACACACACACACACACACAGGATACAAACACACACACACACAGAGGATACAAACACACACACACACACACACACACACACACACACACACAATCATCACAAAACGGCGAACACATTCTGAGCAATCCTGGTGCATTTAATCAGCATACTGGGGAAAAAAGTCATCAGAACTGTTATCACACAGTTCATTCATTTCATCACTCCACGCTGCAGGAAACACTGATCAATCAGGTGAACAACTCGGCTCTGGTTAATAACAACAACTTACAAAAACACCTTCCCAGCCTGCCACACCTTGTCTCCATGTACTCTGCAGTATCCACAGGAATACACACACACGCACACACACACACACACATGTATAATTGACAATAATACTCCCACCATAACTCTTCAAAAATACAGTCAGGAAGGAAGATGACAGTACAGTTTAGACGTTCACCAGTCTAACAAGTAAATGGTGAAGTTCTGGGTTCGATTCCCAGCCTTTCCCTTTCTTCCCAGTTTGACAGGAAAATCAAACTGAATGTGAAGTCTTTCGGAAGAGACTCTGCACCAGTCAGATCTGTGTGCTTTAGGACTTGTGCGTAACAAAGGAACCTATGACAGTTGAAAATGGGAAAGAGCGGGAAGGTACCTCTTGACTGTCCTGGCAAAATTGGTAGGTTCCATTCCCAACTGTATCTCTGAAGTCAGAATGTGGTTACCTTTATGGCAAGTGGGAGGGAAGGGGGGGGGGGGGGGGGGGTTTCATATGCCAAAATCTCACCATTGGTGAACCACCTAGCTTGAGCTGAGGAGCTTAACAAACAACAACAAAGAACAACTTACAAAATCAGTCACAAAATCTCTCACATCTTCTCTCAATTCATTGTGTATTATCCACAGGGATATATACATAAAAGGCAATAACACTCACACCACAACACTCTTCAATCATACAGTCAGCACAAGGTAATTATAACAATATTCCAGAGGTAACCCCTTGAAAAAACAGCAGAATTTAACTCAAACTCAAAAATCACAACCAGTATTTTTCATCAATCAACGCAAAGTCAAAGTGATTTATTGGAAAACTAAAAAATATATATATATATTTTTTTAATTAATAAAAAATAAATAAAATGCTTTACTGGAAAACTGACAAATGTCAAGGAGGATGACGGGATAGCCAGAAGTTAGAGCATTGCGCTTGCAATCTAACAGCCCCCTAGGGTTCAAGGCCAGGTTCAAGGCAGCACAGAGACGCCCATTCAAGAGGATTTTTCCTCTGGTGTTAATATCAGTGCCAACTCCATTCCCACAAGAGTCCTTTGGGTGAGACTATAACACAGATCATCTTGTACGTACATTTAAACCTGTTCCACCTTTTGGAAGAGTAGGCCATTGTGTGCTGGTGGGAATGGATGACAAAATTTACAAAACCACATGCACATGGTGATTGGATGTAAAACACATGAGTGTTCAATCCACCATCCTGAAAAAATAGACTAAATGCTTTTTAAAAGAATAAATAAGATGAGGTTGAAAGCCTGTGCTCAGAGCTCAATGTTCCATGTGCGCAATGTGTGCCTAAGTGCATGTGTGCTTGTGTGTGTTGGGTGGGGGGGGGAAAGGTAGGTGTATGCTTGCTTGAGTGCATGCATGTGTGTGTGGGGGGGGGGAGGAGGAGGCAAGGTAGGGGCAGGTAGGTGTATGCTTGCTTGGATGCATGCATGCATGTGTGTGTGCGTGCGTGTGTGTGGAGGGGTGTGCGTTGTGGTGGTGTGTGTGTGTGTTGTGTGTGTGTGTGTGTGTGTGTGTGTGTGTGTGTTTTGTGTGTGTGTGTGTGTGTGTGTGTCTGTGTGTTGTGTGTGTGTCTGTGTGTGTCTGTGTGTGGAGCGGCGTGTGTGTGGAGGTGTGTGTGTGTGTGTGTGTGTGTGTGTGTGTGTGTGTGTGTGTGTGTGTGTGTGTGTGTGTGTGTGTTGTGTGTATGGTCTTGAATGTGTAATAACAAAAGAGTGCAGGGCTAAAAGAAAGAAAGATATCTGGAAACACAGTTTTGTGCAGTCAGAGAGAGAGACATTTTTCCATGAACAAGTCAAGCTCATAAAGGTTGTATCATGTTTTCGATCATCTAAGGGTAATAGCTCTATTTCCCTGAAATTCAACTTTTAAAACAACAACAACAACAACAACAGCAATAGCAAGCAACACATGCATTCAGAAAACAAAAAAAAAGTCTACAGTAACAGCAAAACATGCATTCAGAAAACAATATATCCCCCCCCAAAAAAAAAAATATATATAAAATATTGGGGAACCATATATGCTAGTTGTTTTACTTTCGCTATGTGTTTTATATATATACATATATATATATATGAACTATTGCATGCACATTTTCCAGTCTGACCAGATGAGTGAACACTGACTGACTGCAGGAACAAAAGGAAAAGAAAAGAGGGGAGTTGAAGGGAGGGAAAATTGTGTGCACTTTTAAGCCAACAACAAAAACAACAAAAGATAAAAAGGAAAAAAAAAACCTATTTACAGGTGTCGGTTTATTTCCAGTGAAAATGAACGTATGGAATGTGGGTACACACACACACCACACACACACACACGATATATATATATATATATATATATATATATATATATATATATATATATATATATATATATATATACACACACACATATATATGTACACATACATGTATATACACATACATACATACATACATACATACATACATATATATAATATATATATATATATATATATATATATATATATATTATATATATATATATATGTATATATATATATATGTATATGTATATGTATATATATATATATATATATATATATATATATATATATATATATATATATACACACACACATACATACATTTTATTTTATATATAATATATATATATTATATATATATATATATATATATATATATATATATATATATATATATATATATATATATGGGCGCTCAAATGTTTACAATTAAAAATAATGTGTAAGCTCACTATCAAAAATGAAAACAGGGTTTACAGCACGGAAGTTTCCAAAAGGAAAAAAAAAGACCTGGCAGCAGAAATGGAGGGGGGGGGCAAAATATGCACTCTCTCTCTCTTTCCCTTCAATCTGTGTTTCTAGACTGTTTTTTTTTCTGTTGCTTACAACTTCCATGCCTTTGTCATTTTCACAAGATAATAATATATTTATGACTGAATCAAAGTGTTTCATCGATAATCATTTTAAAGACGCACCAAAACATATAATGAGCAGACTTTAACAATTTTTCAGTCAGTTGATAATATATTCTCTGAGAGTGGAAACAAATCCAACAGCAGAAAAGAACCCAATCTATACTGATACTGACAGCCCACAACCAATCATGTGACCATAAAAAAACCCAAACAAAATGCAAAACAAAACCAAAAAAGGAAAATTTTGGTCACATTGCTACAATATGCCGGCTTCTCTCATCCGCTGACCAGAATACACCACTAACATATTTCAAACAATTTCAAAAATTATTATTTTGTTGGTTTTTTCAAGCTCCTAATACACAGCAATAGAATAAGCAGTATGTTTACTCAGCACATGAAAAATATTATTTAAATTTAAAAAACCCTTGTCACGCTGTATTGAAAAAGTATGAAATCTTAAGACCCATCATCAATCTTTCATGTTCAGAAAGAAAAAAAATTCTTCTTACTACTGGTATGTATTAAACATAGTACTGAGTTTTGAAAAGTTAATACTCATGACTTCTACTTTTAACCAGGGAAGAAATAAAGGGTAGTTTTTGACAAAGCACACCTTTGAAAAAAAAATCCCATGAAACTCTCAGTCTCTACAAAACTCTGTGCAGAATTTCTTCACATAACTGAATGCTCACGACTGTGCGCGTGCGCACACACACACAAAAACACGTACGCATGCACGCACAAACACACGCACGCACACACACACACACGCACACACACATACATACACACACACCACACACACACACACACACACACACACAGAGAAAACAACACAGTAGTTTTGATCACACAAAAAAGCAGTAACCACAAACACCAGCTGCAGGTAGCTTCACGTGACGATACGACTGCGGAGGTATTCCAAGATGGCGAGCGTGCCTTTGGCCAGGATGGCTGGCCGGGGGTTCCGACAGGGGTTCCCGCCCAGCTGCAGACTCCTGCCAACAACGCAGACAACATCATCCCTTTATGTATCCCACCCCCACGCATTTCTAGTCGTGAAAAAGTTAACAGCTGTTGAATACAAAACAGTGATGAAAGTGCTGAAGTATTCACACGCATTAACAGAACAAATATCGGCAAAACAGGTGTTAGTTTTTTTACTGTCAGGTGGCCAATCTTTTACCTTGAAGAAAGTTTTAAATTTAAACCCAAAATTTGTTGTCCCAAATCCCACAAATGTCCAAATGTGATCTTTATTTTTTCTCCTATAGGCACAAAACAGATATTTGGTAAGTCATTTTTGGGGGAGGACACGTCCCAGTGATATCAAAATATTTCATGCATCTACATCTGGTGACAAATAAAGAGGGTGATACAGATTTCAAACACAGTCACACTCCTTACTTTCTTCTTCTGTTGGGCGTTCCCCAGCTTAACACCCTGGGGGTCACCCAGAACATGCACTCTGTCTCACTCGTCCCACCTGGGAATCGCTGTGAGATGGTCAGTGCAATATGGATGAGAAATTTGCCACAATGCTTTGTTGCCATGTGGTTCAGTGTCTGAATGTAGCAGTCAAATTTTTCTTCCGATGCTTTTTCCCTCAACTTCAGGTGGCATGGCATCTGAATCAGTGTGCCTTATAACCCCCTCCCCCATGGGGATGCCGAGGGCTTTGTTTCCACCTTGTTTCTTTTCTTCCTGTCACCTCCTTCTTGTCTGTTTCTGCTTTCTACATTCATTTCCCTGTGTTTTTTTCCTAGGAAAACTTAAAGGATAACAATTCTCTCCCATGCTGAAGTTGGATGAACTGGGGCTGCCATGTCAGGCGGTTAATGGCAGCACAACGCATTTTTGTTCATGTGACAGACAACAGTAGCTTCTGTCTGAGCATAAGGAGAAGACGGAGAAGAAGAAGAAGGAGGAGGAGGAGGAGGAGGAGGAGGAGGAGGGAGGAGGAGAAAGAACAAGGAAAAGAACAAGAAGAAGGGGGAGGAGAAGGTTAAGAAGAAGGAAAAAGAGAAGGAAAAGAAAAAGGAAAAGAAGACAGAGAAGAAAAGAAGAAGAAGAAGAAGAAGAAGAAGAAGAAGAAGAAGAAGAAGAAGAAGAAGAAGAAGAAGAAGAATTGTGAAGAAGAAGGAGAAGAATTGTGAAGAAGAAGAAGAAGAAGAAGAAGAAGAAGAAGAAGAAGAAGAAGAAGAAGAAGAAGAAGAAGAAGAAGAAGAAGAGAAGAAGAGAGGAGGAGGAGGAGGAGGAGGAGGAGGAGGAGGAGGAGGAGGAGGAGGAGGAGGAGAAGCAGAAGAAGAGGAAGAAGAAGAAGAAGAAGAAGAGAAGAAGAAGAAGAAGAAGAAGAAGAAGAAGAAGAAGAAAAACACCACCACCACCACACCAACAACAACAACAACAAGAGGTATACGCCCTCAAACCAGGGAGGGTACTGACTTGAGGGAGGAGCAGTTGCCCAGTTCGGGAGGCACCTGGCCGAGGTTGTTGTTCTGCAGATCCAGGGTGGCCAGTACCCCTAGCTTCTGCAGGCTGTTGGGGTCCAGGGAGGACACCTGGTTGTCGTTCAGGAACAGGATCTCCAGCTTCTTCAGGTCGTACACAGCCCGTGGGATCTCCGTCAGCCTGCCGGGAAATGAGAATGATTCATTATCTCGTCAGCCTGCTGCCGGGAAATGAGAATGATTCATTATCTCGTCAGCCTGCTGCCAGGAAATGAGAATGATTCATTATCTCGTCAGCCTGCTGCCGGGAAATGAGAATGATTCATTATCTCCATCAGTCTGCCAGGAAATGAGAATAATTCATTATCTCCGTCAGCCTGCCGGGAAATGAGAATGATTCATGATCTCTTGTCAGCCTGTCGGGAAATGAGAATGATTCATTATCTCTGTCAGCCTGCTGGGAAATGAGAATAATTCATTATCTCTGTCAGCCTGCTGGGAAATGAGAATAATTCATTATCTCTGTCAGCCTGCCGGGAAATGAGAATAAATCATTATCTGTCAGCCTGCCGGGAAATGAGAATAATTCATTATCTCTGTCAGCCTGCCGGGAAATGAGAATAATTCATTATCTCTGTCAGCCTGCCGGGAAATGAGAATAATCATTATCTGTCAGCCTGCCGGGAAATGAGAATAATTCATTATCTCTGTCAGCCTGCCGGGAAATGAGAATAAATCATTATCTGTCAGCCTGCCGGGAAATGAGAATAATTCATTATCTCTGTCAGCCTGCCGGGAAATGAGAATAAATCATTATCTGTCAGCCTGCCGGGAAATGAGAATAATTCATTATCTCTGTCAGCCTGCCGGGAAATGAGAATAAATCATTATCTGTCAGCCTGCGGGAAATGAGAATAATTCATTATCTCTGTCAGCCTGCCGGGAAATGAGAATAATTCATTATCTTCCTGGCCCAGGGTCAAAGCTGTGTCAGTTATTGGTGTAAGGTAAGTGCCGAGGTTAACTTTTTTTTTTTTGCCTCATCTTCTGTGACGTCCCTGTCCTGTTGTTTCCACGCCGTTCATTTTAATCTCTCTGCCACAGCCATACCCAGATTCATCATGCCTCATCCTTAGGATTGGGAGGCCACAGGGAGCCCATCAATATTAGGCTGCTGTGGTGCCACCAGCCAGAGGGGCCCTGCACTACTGCTGGGTCACTTTGGTGGTGTTCAGTGGTGCCTGTTCTGAGCTAACATACGCAGGACACCACCTACTAAGCCCCCTACTAACGGCAGTATTAGCTCAGTCGCAGAGCCAGACTGAGTGAGTTGCTCATCTGAGGTTGCAGCCACCACAGCATCCCTCCAACGACCGTCCCCCTGAACCTCCAACCCCAAAGGCTTTGACAAACTTACCACAGGCACAGAAGTGTATGGGGAAACCAAATCTGAGGTCACAATGAGATCAGAGCAACTGGGACCACCAAATCAGAGATACTTTTTTATTGCATGATGACTAATGACAATGAAGATGATGTAATGATGCTGCTGTGGAAGTGCATTATGCTTTGAGACTACTTGACAGGGTTGTACTCTATGCTTACTATCATAATATATCCAAGCGTCAACCTGGCCCTAGAGATACAGACATCTGCAGTGTTGGTCAAGTAATTTGAGCAACACTCTCAAACTTGCAACTGTAGAGTGGATGAAGCTTGACTGTGTGGTTCCAGTCATCCCACTGAAACCCACAGCACAGTCACTCTGGATAGGAGCCGGCCAGAGTACTAAAAATCTCTGACTCTTATGGAATTTGAACCCATGACCTGGTCTGAAATTCAAGGCGCTAACCACTGCACTATGGCAGCTGGTTCTGAGGCTAACATTAATATGTCATGATGCTTTAGGATTTTCTATCATAGATTTTTCTGTTTCTGAGTTTATAAAATTTTTCAAGGCCAAATATGGCGCTCCACCACGAAATGAGTCACTTAGCACATATTCCACTTTTACGCTAGAAGCCATTAAAGGCATGTGGGGGTGAGGTTCTCAATTTTGATGGATTATAAAACTATAGCACTTATTCTACCTTGTAGTGAAATATCAAGGCATAGTTTTGTTTCCTTTTGTCTTTGAAGGTGCTTTAAAA
This sequence comes from Stramonita haemastoma, assembly GCA_030674155.1. Classification (NCBI taxonomy): domain Eukaryota; kingdom Metazoa; phylum Mollusca; class Gastropoda; order Neogastropoda; family Muricidae; genus Stramonita; species Stramonita haemastoma. Next base: position 35,173,386 of record CM060322.1, read on the forward strand.
ATAGCAAAGCCCTCATTCTGACCACCTATTATGATGCTTAACTTGTCAATTTCTGATTTTGACATTTCCTGCAGTCTATCATTTCAGTTTGTGATAACTTTTGATAGAATTGTCCGATTTTCAATCTGTTTTTTGTATTGTATAGCCATTTTATTGCAGATTAACAAAGTGTTAATAACTAATAATTGACCTATGGTGCAATGCGACTCCTTATGTGGTAGAGCGTCACAAATGGCTGGAGCATTGCACTCGTGACCTAACAGCCTGGGTTCATGCCACCACCAAGGCACCCGACCATGAGAATTTTTCTCCTTGAGCTAACATCAGCACTGTCTCAACTCCCCCAAATGTCATTCAGATGAGACTATAAACTGTGGTCTATGTGCAAAAACATGCCGAACATCTTTTGCACTTGTTAAAACCCATGCCACCTTTCAGAAGAGTAGGCCACTGCACGCCAGGTAGGAATGGATGAACACTTTTTTAAAAAAACACATGCAACCTTGTGTTGTGTTTAAAGATCCTTTCCTAAGCTTGCAATGCGGCTACGTTTATCGTGGACAAAAAACAGTCCTTTATGCAAAATCTCACCATTGATGAACTTCAGAGCTCTAGCCGAGGAATGGGAAAAAAGGGGGGGGGAACCCAACAAATAAACAAAAAAAACCCATCACATTAGAAAAGTGAAGTGTTGGCAAAGTCACTGCTGCCTACCTGTTGCAGGACAGAACTACCTGTTGCCTACCTGTTGCAGGACAGAACTGTTACAGGACAGAACTACCTGTTGCCTACTTGTTGCAGGACAGAACTGTTACAGGACAGAACTACCTGTTGCCTACCTGTTGCAGGACAGAACTGTTGCAGGACAGAACTACCTGTTGCCTACCTGTTGCAGGACAGAACTACCTGTTGCAGGACAGAACTACTGTTGCAGGACAGAACTGTTGCAGGACATAACTACCTGTTGCAGGACAGAACTGTTGCAGGACAGAACTAACTGCTGCCTACCTGTTGCAGGACAGAACTAACTGTTGCTACCTGTTGCAGGACAGAACTACCTGTTGCAGGACAGAACTAACTGCTGCCTACCTGTTGCAGGACAGAACTAACTGCTGCCTACTGTTGCAGGACAGAACTACTGTTGCAGGACAGAACTAACTGCTGCCTACCTGTTGCAGGACAGAACTACCTGTTGCAGGACAGAACTAACTGCTGCCTACCTGTTGCAGGACAGAACTAACTGCTGCCTACCTGTTGCAGGACAGAACTAACTGTTGCCTACCTGTTGAAAGGACAGAACTGTTGCAGGACAGAACTAACTGTTGCCTACCTGTTGCAAGGACAGAACTGTTGCAGGACAGAACTAACTGTTGCCTACCTGTTGCAAGACAGAACTAACTGCTGCCCACCTGTTGCAGGACAGAACTAACTGCTGCCTACCTGTTGCAGGACAGAACTAACTGTTGCCTACCTGTTGCAGAACAGAACTAACTGTTGCCTACCTGTTGCTGGACAGAACTGTTGCAGGACAGAACTATTGCCTACCTGTTGCAGAACAGAACTAACTGTTGCCTACCTGTTGCAGGACAGAACTACCTGTTGCCTACCTGTTGCAGAACAGAACTGTTGCCTACCTGTTGCAGGACAGAACTACCTGTTGCCTACCTGTTGCAGGACAGAACCAGCTCCCTCAAAGCCTGCAAGGAGCACATCTCTGCTGGAAGACTGGACAGTCCATTGTTCCTGCAATCCAAAATACGGACACACTGTCACCTTGAGGTTTTAGATTGAACACACACACACATACTTACACTGGAAGATCTCTCTCTTCTTTCTTTTCTTTCTTCTTCTTCTTTTTCTTTCTTCTTTTTCTTTTTTTTCCTTTTTCCATGAAGATCTCTCTCTTGTGGACACAAGCTTTCAAATTCTGTGGGAAGAGGGCTATCATGTTTTGGAACAGACTTTTCAGAGCTAGTTCACTATCGAACTTATCAGTTCTAATAGTAATGTTTAAACAGATCTTTTAATAACGCCTACGTTTTCAGAGACACTTATTGTATTGCCACATTAAGATCAGTTAACATCCTGCTTTTCAGGAGAAAGCTGATTGAGTTCATTACCAAATTCAGTATAAAAAAAAAAATAATAATTTAAAAAAAAATTAAAATTTTTTTAATCTCCATATGTTTGCATGGTGAATGTTTAACTAACTTCCATATAATTTTGGATTGTCAAAGTCTAAAACCTTTTTAACCCAATTTTACTGAGAATTCTTTATTTTGAACAATTGTGCAGCACATTTATTATGGTTATGCTAAAGTTGATTTATAATCATCTTTTTCTGTTTCCTTTTCAATATCGTTGTTTTGCCCATGTTCTGAATAATGTGCACAACTTTCTAGTAATAAAGTATTTTACTCCACGACTGTATCAACCTGGATTCCCACCCAAAGTGGTACGACATTGTTTTTTGAAACTATACACACTATACATACACACGTGCACACACACACACACACACACACACACAGACATATATACATACACACATACATACCTACGGGATAGCTTAGTGGTCAGAACATTGCGCTCGCAATTTGACGACCCATGTTTGATTCCCGGTCAAGGAGATTTTTCTCCTGGAGTTAACATCAGTGCTGACTCCACTCTCCCCAAAAGTCCTTCAGATGAGACTATAAACCGAGGCCCTGTGTGCAAACGCACGCAGAACATCTTGTGCACACATTAAACCCTGTTCCACTTTTCTTAAGAGTAGGCAATTGTGTGCCAGTGGGAACAGATGACAAGATTTTTAAAAACTGCATACACACCGGGACTGGATGTAAAAAAAGCACAAGAGTTCTTATCCCATTATCCTCGATATAAAGGAATAAAATAAAAATAAATTTTAGAAAATAAACACACACACACTCAGACACACTCAGACACAACACACCACACACACACACACACACGTACGCACACATACACACACACACGTACGCACACACACACACACAGAGACACACACACAGACCACACACACACACACATCACACACACACACAGACACACACACAACACATACACACACACATCACACACACACACACACACACACACACACACACACACACACACACACACACACACACACACAACACACAAACACAACACACACACACACACACACATACACACAGACACACACACACACCACACACACAGACATACTTTATTTTATTTTATACCACTTTATGTCACGACAGATTTCTCTGCTGTGAAATTCGGGCTGCTCTCCCCGGGGACAGCACGTCGCCTCAAGTGCAGCACCTACCCATTATTTTATTTCATTTTATTTTTTACCTGAGATCCAAGCAGGTGAGCTTCAGGTACAGGCCGATGTCAGGAGACAGGGCTGTGATCTTGTTGAAGCCCATGTTCAGCTCTGTCAGCGTGTTCACCACTAGCATCAACCTGCAATCATGGACAACACAGCTATGACAGTCATTTGCATGTGTGTGTGTGTGTATAGTGTGTGTTGTGTGTGTGTGTGTGTGTGTGGGGGGGGGGGGGGAGGGGGTGCGTGCGTGTTGTGGGTGTGTGTGTTGTGTGTGGGTGTGTAGTGTGTGTGGTGTGTGTTTGTAGTGTGTTGTGTGTGTGTGTGTGTGTGTGTGTGTGTGTGTGTGTGTGTGTGTGTGTGTGTGTGTGTGTGTGTAGTGTGTGTGTTGTTGTGTGTGTGTGTGTGTGGTGTGGGGGGGGGGGGGGGGGAGAGGGGGTGCGTGCGTGTTGTGGGTGTGTGAGTTGTGTGTGGGTGTGTAGTGTGTGTGGTGTGTGTTTGTAGTGTGTTGTGTGTGTGTGTGTGTGTGTGTGTGTGTGTGTGTGTGTGTGTGTGTGTGTGTGTGTGTGTGTGTGTGTGTGTAGTGTGTGTGTGTTGTGTGTGTGTGTGTGTGTGTGTGTGTGTGTGTGTGTGTGTGTGTGTGTGTGTGTGTAACAATAACAATAATAACAATAACAATAACTTTTATTCAGTTTTTGCAGGCCATATAGCCCATATGAACAACAGTTAAACATGTACTTTCATGTATGGTGAACATCATTACTTCTGATATCTAAACATTTAGTAAGAAATAATCCAACTTTAAACATCAAACTAGGTCTAGTGCACATACAAACATTCAACAGTGTTGATAGGATGAAACTTTTATTTCTGTTGCTACAAAACAGAGTTCATGGTAAGATGTTCATGATGCTGCAAAGCATGTACAAAATGTGTGTGTGTGTGTGTGTGTGTGTGTGTGTGTGTGTTGTGTGTGTGTGTGTGTGTGTGTGTGTGTAGTGTGTGTAGTGTGTGTGTGTAGTGTGTGTGTAGTGTGTGTGTAGTGTGTGTGTAGTGTGTGTGTGTGTATGTGTGTAGTGTGTGTGTAGTGTGTGTGTGTATGTGTGTAGTGTGTGTAGTGTGTGTGTGTGTGTGTGTGTGTGTGTGTAGTGTGTGTGTGTGTGTGTGTGTGTGTGTGTGTGTGTGTGTGTGTTGTGTGTGTGTGTGTGTGTGTGTGTGTGTATAGTGTGTGTTGTGTGTGTGTGCATGTGCGTGCGTGCATACGTGTGTGTAGTGTGTGTGTAGAGTGTGTGTGTGTGTTGTGTTGTTGTGTGTGTGTGTGTAATAATGAAAATACAATGATGATGGTGATGATAATAATAATAATAATAATAATAATGATAATGGTAAGAAGAAGAAGAAGAAGAAGAAGAAGAAGAAGAAGAAGAAGAAGAAGAAGAAGAAGAAGAAAAAACAATAATAATAATAATGGTGGTGCAAAGAAGATCAGCACTTCAGCTTAGAACAGGCACCCCTAAACACCACCAAAGTGACCCAGCAGCAGTGCAGGGTGCCTCAGGCTGGTTACCCCACAGCAGCCTAACACACACCCATAAGCTCTGTGTGGGCTTGTGGTATGACAAACCTGGGTATTGCTGAGTCCTTGAATTTTTGTTTTCATTCCTCAGTAGAAGCTCCAAGGTTCACCAATGGTGAGATTTATGCCTGTGCAATCCTCTTTTTCCCCAACACTCAGGTAGCCGCATTCTGAATTGGGGGATGGTGTCTAAATATGACACCTGTGTGCCTGCTGGGTTGTTGTTTTTTGTTGTTGTTGTCATCTATTCCTACCAGCACACACTGGCCTACTCTTCCAAAAGGTGGAACAGGTTTTTAACGTGTGCACAAGATGTTTGTTCTGCGCGAATTTGCACATGGGGCCTCGATTTATAGTCTCATCTGAAGGACTTTGATATAAACACAAAACAAATGCCAACCATACTTATTCTTCTTCATCGTTGAACACTCATATGAGCAAAATACCTTTCATTTCCATTCAGAGCTAGACAAGTCAGGCCCAGCACATCTGACTTTTGGCATGGGAGAAAACTGTTCTCTTTTAAGTCTCTCTGGCAAAACAAAGGCAGGAAAATGGACCAAGAAAACAGAAAATAGATGAGGAGGAAGTGGCAGAAAAAAAAAGGAACAAGGCAGAAACAAAGAGAGGGATAGAAAAGAGGAGACAAGAAGGAAGTGGCAGAAAGAAAAGGAACAAGGCAGAAACAAAGAGAGGGATAGAAAAGAGGGAATTCATAGCCCAGACTTTTTTCTAGAAGGTGGGGATACTACTAATACTGACAGGCCCCCAGCAATGCCACAGGGGAAACCAACAACCGCAGGAACTGGGGCACTCACTGGGAAGGCAGCTGGCTGAACTGGTTTTTGCTGAGGTTGACCACAGTGACCCCCGCGTCACGAGCTTTCTCCCACAGGTCTGCCGGGGCCTCGGTGGCCTTCTGCCCACTGACAAGGTCAAGGTTCAAAGTTTCATTTCTATCTTTTATGGGACATGGAAGAAAACAGCAAAATGTTTGAGATGAGTAGTTTCAACTTTGTGTAAATGGCCTGTAAAGTTAGTTTTTTCTTTAAGTTTGTCATTGTAACTGTCTTTCTATGAGTACATTCCTGTATGTAGGTTGTATATAGTGTTGTTAGGGGGAGGGAGGCATTTTGTTTAAATTTTTACTGCCTGTCTTGCTTTTTCAATAACTTATGTTTGATTCAGTATTCAGTATATTTTTCATTGTATTTTAACCGTATTGCTGTGCTTAGTGCACTCACTCACTCACTCAGTCCCATGTCCCAAAGGACGTAGGGGGGACATGAGAGAAGACGCAACGGAGATCTTTTTCCATGCTTCACGATCCTGTGTGGCTAGTAGGAGGCGTTGCAGGGGTTGGGCAGTCCAGTCTTTGATGTTGTCAACCCATGATTTCTTTTGGCGGCCTCTTCTTCTCTTGCCCTCGACTGTTCCTTGCAAGATGGTTTTTGCTAGGGTGTTGTGTCTTGTGGTGTGACCAAACCACATCAGCTTTCTCCTCTTTATGGTGGAGAGCAAAGGCTCTTGGGGGCCCACACGCTTTTTGATTTCTTCTTTCACATAGTTATTGGTCTTGTGTTCTTTGTACGATATTTTGAGGAGTCTTCTGTGGCACTTGTTCTCGAATGCTTGGATTCTTCTCTCTAACTCTGCTGTCAGAGTCCATGATTCACAGCCATATAGGAGGATAGATATCACGAGGGATTTGTAGAGGTGGTATTTGGTGCAAAAGCCGATGTTGTTGCTTCTGATGATCCTCTGGAGTCTGACAGAGTAACTGTCTTTATATGAGTACATTCCTATTGTAGGTTGCTATTCGTTTTTTAGGGGAGGGAGGTATTTTGTTAATTTTACTACCTTCTTGCTTTTTCATAACTTATGTTTGATTCAGTATGTCATTATTTTCATTGTATTTTAACGTTATTGCTGTGCTTAGTGCACCATCCATTTAAAAAATCAAACAGATTTTCAAAAAGAAAATTCAGCGCTAAATGAATTTCCTACACCACTACTGCTACTACTCTTCTTACCATTTCTTTTATCATTATCAATGTGCTTTGCAGTACAATGTTTTTCTATAAACTGTTCAGTCATAAACTACGGCTGGGAATAAAACATCTGGAAACATGTAAGTATCAATCCTAAGAAAACAACACATTTCATGTGAACAGCAGGGACTAAACTGATAGTACCGAGTCTGTAAAATGAAATAACCAGTTTCTGATCATCAGAAAAAAAAAACACGATACACAACAAGCCTCAGAGTCATATTTACCTATTCCTGAAGTCGGAATGTGGCTTCCTAAGGGGGGGGGGGGGGGGGGGGGGGAGGGCAGTCACATACACAAAATTCTCTTCTTTTGTCAACCTTCAAGCTCTGGCTGAGAAACCAAAGAAAAAATGTTTGACTGCTGCAGTTAACCCACTTGGGACAGCCAGTTCTCTCCCTTGCTTTTCGCCACAGACGGCCCATTTGTAATGGTTAGTAAAAAAAAATCATTAAAAATACAAATCACATAGTCAGAAAATGAAATTTTCTGGACATATGAATAACATGCTGGGTTAGTACATATCGAAAGATTAAAGTTATATTAATATTTGAGCTTTGACTAGTAGGAAGAAAATACTCCGAATTTTGTACTCTGTGTCACCACTCTGTGTCAGCTACTCTCTACAACCACGATCAAAGAGTTAGGAACACACGGAATCACCCAACAACACTTGGCATTCGACCTTGGATAGGCTCACAAAGCTAAATTAAGCTGCACTAGTCATAGTATCATATGGACACTGCATGAAAAATGTGCAAACAGCAAATCCGCTATAGCGGACAGCTTCCAAAACGTTGCTCTACACTGATCCGCTATAGCAGTCAGCCGTCCTCTGTGAGTTAAGACACATTACAGAACCAGCCTGTGGTCTCTCTTTCTATACATATGTATCCACCCCCCCCCCCCCCCCCCATTCCTCAGCTGGAATTCAGAGGTTCACAGATGGTGAGGTTTCGCATACATGACCGTTTTACCCACCACTGAGGTACCCACATTCTGACTTTGGGGATGGTGTTTAAACACGACACCAGTGTACATACATTTTTCTAATTTTGTCATCAATTACAGAATGCACCTGTAATCACACATTTTTAAACTGCCACATTCAACACAACTCACAAGACTAGGAACACACCTGTAATCCATATTTTAAACTGCTACAACAATCATACTGAAAAAACACACCTGTATCCATATTTTTAAAACTTGAATGCAAAGTAATCAATTTAACAAAACACAATCACACCACAGACACACCTGTAATCCATATTTTTAAACTGCTACACATCAATCACAAAACACACCAGTAATCCATATTTTTAAACAGCCACATACACACACATACCACAAAACGCACCTGTATACCATATTTTTAACTGCTGACTACACACAAACCAAAAACACACCTATAATCCATATTTTAAACTGCTACACATCTTATCCACAAAACACACCTGTAATCCATGTTTTTAAACTGCTGCATTTCGTGAGCCTGCTGCGCTTCGCCTGTGCCTGTGGGCAGACTGACGGCTTGTTTGCTGCGGCTGCTGCAGGTGCCGCGGCGTTGTCTGGCTCCTCGATGCGACTGCGCAGGTATTTCTTCAGCTCTGCCGTGCCTCTCTGAAACCACTGCCTGCTGTCAGCTCACTGCCATGACTGGATCAAATATAATGTAATATTTTTCCACTCAAACACAGAACAAAAACCATCACAAATCTCTGAACTTAACGAATATCACTGCCATGACTGGACTCAAATAATTACAATATATTTTTGATCAAAAACAGAAACAAAACCATCACAATCTCTGACTTAACGAATATCACTGCCATGACTGACTCAAATAAATGTACATATATATTTGACTCAAAACAGAAACAAAAACCATCACAATCTCTGAACTTAACGAAATATCACTTCTTCCTTTCATTATGGTGATGGAGTTAAAAGCATGGTGTATACAATAGGGACAGGATAGCTCAGTGGTCACAGCACTCGCTTTCCACCAGCCAATGTTTAGCAGCAATGAGCTTGGTTACTTATTGGATGGGTAACGGTTTGCGCGCCTTAGTTTCAGTACAGTCCCCAATTCACCCAGCTGTAAATGGGAACCTGCTCTTTAGGGTCAGGGAAGGTAAAGCAGCGAGGGAGAGGAGATGGGCGCTGCCCTCAATATGCTAGCCCCTAGAAAAGCTGAGGCCTCTGACATCTCGCTCCCTACAACCACATAGGTTATGGAACACCCTACCTTTTTTCACCTCTTACATACAATGGGAGGGAAAACTTGTGGTCAGAGCACTCAATTTTCCCAAGCTAAGGTTAAGCTGCATTGAGCGTGGTTACCAGGTTGGATGGGGACCATTTGTGCACTTTGGCTTCAGCACAATCCCCCAGTTCACCCAGCTGGTAAATGGGTGCCAGCCCTCTTTAGGGTCAGGGAAGGTAAGGTAGTGAGGGAGAGGAGATGGGAGCCGCCCTCAATATGCTGGCTCCTAGAGAAGCTGAGGTCTCCGACACTTCACTCCTTAATGACCGCATATGTTATGAGAACATCTTTACCTTTTTATTCTATATGGAATGAGTATGAGGGTTAGACTTGGGACAGACATAGTAAATTCAACTGGAGGGTTGTACACCTAAATAATAGCTATCCACTACTGACATAACTGAAGAGATGCCTGCACAAGAAGACATTTACACTCAGCCAACAAAAAGAAGAAGGAAGTTACCTCTAGTGGATTGTGGGTTACCGCCAGTAAGCGATGTTTTCGTTGATCTTTCCAGAATTTTTTTAGTTTTCATAGCCTGTTGTCCCCTCGGCAACTGAGCCAAATTGCACTTGTGGGGTGTGGAAGATTGTGCAATTGAAATTGATTTCACACCATTTTACCATCACGGATGTAAATAATGTCTATCTGTATAACTGTAATCAATATCAACAGCAATTTTTTTTTTGGGGGGGGGGGAGGGGGGGGGAGTTCAGTATTGCTATCAACTGCCATGTCCATGACTTCAGCTCCAGCCTACATTACAGCTACACTACAGCTCACTCTGACATGGTTTCACACAAAACCAGCAATACCTGGTGGCTAGAAAGCCACATCAGCAACAACATACATGATAAAAAAGTAAAACCTGTGGTCAAGCTACAGCCAAAGTGGTTGGTAAGCGAGAGACGTGGGCAGACTCACCATGATGATGTCCCGTCGGATGGACTTCAAGGGGTTCCCATCCAGCACTATGGACTTCAGATCGGTCAGAGTGCCCAGGGAATAGGGTAGACTGCCACACACAACACACAACCCTCACACTGACTGACTGAGTGAATGAAGGAGGGATTTATAGACAGCCAAAAGATCTCTGTAGCTATAGGTCTGGTCAGAAAAGAGGGAAGTTGAAGAGAAAAGAGGGTGAGACCGGATGAGGAGTAGCAATAACAACACCAATACACAGGTACACGCACACATACATCTGCACAAAAAACAGTCCCTAACACCCTACACCCCTCTCCTCAACTCATACCCCGAAACCCTATACTTCCAAATTAAACACAATCCCAGTATTCCTTCCATCACTGGTACAGATTGACCATCAGGTAATCAACACACACACACACACACACACACACACACACACACACACACACACACAATCCCCCATCCTCCCAAAAACCCATAGATTCCCCCTCAGCCCATAAGCACCCATACACACCCCTAAAACTCAACCCTCTCTCTCTCTCTCTCTCTCTCTCTCTCTCTCTCTCTCTCTCTCTCTCCCTCCCTCCCTCCCTCTCTCTCTGCATACCCTTAATGGGAGGGGTGCACTGTGCCTGGTCTTCACCTGTGCATGTAACTTTACATGAGATCTACCCATTGGCCTCAACCAACACATTCTGACTTCAGAGCAGCTCATTTCATTGTACAGGATGCATGCTGGGTATGTTCCCGTTTCCATAACCCACTGAAGTCTGACATGAATGACAGGGTCTTTGACACGTATATTTGATCTTCTGCACATGTATATATACACAAAGGGACTTGAGACTCTGGCAGGTCTGCACTTGAAGTTGACAAAGAAGATGGAAAAATCCCCACCCTTCATTCATTCACCAGACACTGCCGCCACCGCCAAGATTCGAACCCGTGACTTCATAGACCCTCAGGATTGAGGTCAAATGATCTTAGTTAATTAAAGTCTGTCCTGAGCGTAAGGCTCATCAGGCCGGTGCTTATCCCGGTTTCTGTGGTGTTAAGCGACTGAGAGTCATAGACTCCCCCCTGGATAGGACGCCAGTCTATCACAGGGTTAACCCCCAACACAAGGTTGGTACCCCTTTTACACCTGGGTGGGGTGAGAAACTAGCCGTAAAGTGCCTTTTCCAAGGGCACAACGCCATAACCGAAAGCTGGGATCGAACCCACAACCTTTAGATTACGAGTCCAACGCCCTAACCACTAGACTACAGCGGCGGCTCAAATGATCTTAGCCGCTGGGCTATTACTACACAGCCTCCATAGCCACCAGTACTGATGCCCCGGCAGCAGCACTGATGCCCCAGCATGACTCACATGGAGATGTCATTGTTGGTGAGGTCCAGACGCTCCAGACCCTGCAGGAGGGTGATCTCATCGGGCAGGCGTGCCAGCTTGTTGTCCCGCAGGTCCAGGAAATTCAGCGTGCTCAGGTGCTCCAGGTGTTCCGGGGTGAGGCCCATGATGGCGTTGTTCCCCACGTGAAGCTCCTGCAGTGGGGGAGGGAAGGGAGGAGGTTGAGATGGTTGGAGTTGTAGTGTGTGTGTGTGTGTGTGTGTGTGTGTGTGTGTGTGTGTGTGTGTGTGTGTGTGTGTGTGTGTGTGTGTGTGTGTGTGTGTGTCTGTGTGTGTCTATGTGTGTGTGTCTGTGAGAGAGAGTGAGAGAAAGAGAAAGAGAGAGAGAGAGAGAGAGAGAGAGAGAGAGAGAGAGAAATGAATGAATGAATGAATGAATGAATGAATAATCTTTATTTTTCAAGGGGAACAGAGTAAGCATTTACATACTTTTTTCATCCGAGAGAGAGAGCGAGAGAGAGACAGACAGACAGACAGAGAGAGACACACACACACACAGAGACAGAGAGAGAAAGAGAGTGTGTGTGTGCCTGCGTACACATGTGTGAGCCAGTACATGTGGATATGCGCGGAAGTGAGTACGAGCATACACATAATCACGTGATTCCCTGTATCTGTGCGTTCAAGTACACACATACATGCCTGTACCCACATGTATGGTTTGCATGCTACATGCATTGTGCA
>CM060322.1:35190645-35208145 GCA_030674155.1 Stramonita haemastoma
CGGCCTTAGCGAGTCTACACATACATGCTTCAGACTTGCGAACGTCGATAGAGATTTTCGATGTGTACAGCGCATTTACACTCACATCTGAAGAAGTAAATGCTGTGCTTTTATTTTGTACGTAGTTACTATCGAATCTCAATGATTTTAGATTTAAAAACTTATCGTTGATCGCAAGTTTATCCCGGACTGGGATCGCAGGGAGCGAAGAACTAGGTCATCGAAGGGTGCTCTCAGAATTTATGAGCTCGCGTGAAATTTTTCTATTATAACAATAAATGAGGGTGATGATTCTATTCTAATTAGTTTCTAGTAGTGTTTGTTTTTTTCTTAGGATCTGTACTTTGTTATATCGTGCCGAAATGTTCGACGAAACATCGTGAAAACAAATGCAAGAATGATAACTCTTGCCTAGATCTAATTTCTAATAGAGATTTGGCCGATTTTGTTTACCGTTTGTTGTGTCTGTGTGCATGTAAGACCACATTTTTAACAGAAATAATGATTTAACGATTAGAAATCACTCCTGAATGCATCCATTTAAATTCATGCAAAACAAAACTTTTTTTTTTTTTAATCAGAGCATACAAGTGCTAATCAAATTGAGTAAAACTTTGTTCTCTCTGTTGGTTTCACATTTTAAACAGTGCATGAACTTTCTTCACTTCTTTTTCATTAAGTTGTTTTGTTTCACCAAACATGTAGTTAGAAAGAAAAAAAAACACAAGAAAAAACTGAAAACTTAATAATGATTTTATTGTGCACAAACAAGCCTATTCAATACTAATTTTTATCACACACACACACACACACACACACACACACACACAGTCACACAAAGTCACACACACACAAATACAATATATATATTACACACACACACACACACACACACACACACACACACACACACACACACACACACAACACACACACATAAGATTCACACACACACACACACACACACACACACACACACACACACACACACACACACACACACACCACTCATACCTCTACAATTCATACTTGCATGTATGCACACTTAAATAAAATGTACAGACACTAAGAATATACACAGATTAGGCAACTCACAAAAATGTCCAAATTTGCATTTTTAATTGTACAAGAAAAATGTTAAAAAATACAACACTAATAAGTCTATATCATACAGGCATTGCAACAGTATGTCACACAGTGAAAGATATTTCAGCAGAGGTCTAGGAGGTCTGTGATATATTTAGGAAGAAACTATGCAAAGGTTAAAATCACTGGGCACAAAAAGGATACATGCAACATCACAATGCAACATGTAAGCTCACCAGAAACCTAAAAAATAATAATAATAATAAAAGAACACAGATGATCACATGAGTACACCTATGATATATTGTACAGAAGATGCTTGACAAGACAAAGGGGGGGGGGTTAGGGGAAAAAAACAAACAGAATCACTTGGAATGGCCTTATAAAGACATGCGCATTGTTTCAAGACAAACATTTTGATAGGTGTACCATTTTTGTCAGTCAATTAGAAACATATATGATGTTAATGCCTATGAGGGGGAGGGGGGCTGAGTGGGGGGGGGGGGGGAGTGGGGGGGGGAGCAGAATAACTTGGAATGCTCTTTAAAAAGACTCACTGTTTCAAGACAAATATTTTGATAGGTGTACCATTTCTATCAGTCAATTAGAAGCTGAGATATGATGTTAATGCCTATTGAGGAGGGGGGGGGGGGGGAAGAGGAGTGGAGGGGGGAACCAGAATCACTTCGAATGCCCTTTAAAAAGACTCACTGTTTAAAGACAAACATTTTGATAGGTGTACCATTTCTGTCAGTCAATTAGAAGCTGAGATATGATGATATGCCTATGGGCTGGTTTTGTGTTATTATTTGGACAGGTTTTATGCTTCACAAATTGTTGTCATAGGGGTGTTTTGGATGACTGCAGTTTGCCTCTACATGATTTTTAGCTTCTAAAAAAAAATACATAGCATCTGAGTAATAAGTACAAGCTGTAATATAGATCTTAGACCCTTTTAGGCATTCTTGAGATTTTTACAGGAGGGTAAAGTACCCCTTTCAGCTCAATTCGCGAGCTATTTTTAGAATTTTTCTCTGATTTTGATGTAAAATTCCATTTGTTTCCTTTGACTTATTTTTCTGCTTTTTAGATATTTGTTTCTTCAAAGTAGCATAAAACAATATAAAACTAGTTTCAGCAATGTCAGGTTCATAATAAGCATGAGGGAGATGTCCAAATAAGGCTTTAAATAACGAAATGACATTTTTATCCCATCTGAAAATTTTTAAAGTGGTATATCTCAAAAACCGTCTAAGATAATGATATGAAATTTTGCATGCTTCTTGATCTTGCTACTATCTTTCATTTGAGATAACAAACATCAAATTCTATGACATCTGAAAAAATGAGTGGTCCTACCTACATATATGGCAATGGACTGCAGGGAAAACTCACATCGAGGACAGTGAGGGCGGGCAGTTGCGCCAGACCCTCCCCCAGAAAGGTCAGGGCGTTGGAGGCCAGGATCAGCTTGGTGAGGTCCACCTGGTCCCACCACCTGTCGTCCGTGTTGTCCAGCGACACGCTTTTCGCCTCCTCTGGCACGTCCACATTGATCCGCCACACAGTGTCCGGCACTGAAATCAGATTCAAACGAAACAGTCCTTAAATTCGATGGTGTGCAAATTGGCAAACTTAGGTTTGAACAACTTTTGATGTGTGTGTACGCATCTTTGCTTTTTTTTTTTTTACTGCTTTAGTTAGCGTGAGAGAAATTTTTATCTAAAATCACTATGACTATGAGTACCAAACCCTCCCACAATTTTTTAAATTATAAAACTTTTAAAGTTATAATGTGAAACTTCAGACTGAATTCAGGAAAGAAAAAAAAAGAATTCAAATCATAAAATTTTATGGTCAGACTGAAATCATTTTTTTTCCACTTGATAACTAACTCTTACACTTTTTTTTTTAAATTCCTAACTTATAAGCTTTCCTGTATACATATTTATAAGATCTTTTTGTTTGTGTTTTTTTGTGTGGTTTTTTTTTTGTTTCTGTTTTTTTCTTTGGGGGGGGGTCTTTTTGTTTGTTTCTCCTCTGTGTTTACCCCAGGGGCCACAATACACAAAAGACAGCAGGGGTTTCAACATCCTTCCAGAAATCGGTGTCCCAGCAGACCAGTCTCCCCCCAAGTCCAATAAGGATATGATCTGATTTTCACTTGTCTATCATGTTTGACACTAACAGTAACACTGTCACAAGAAAAGATAGCCTTCCACTGTTTCAGTGATTTTGTTATGTTCATGTGAGATATCCATCTGTCTGCAATACACTAATACAGCATAATTTGTCAGGTAGTAGAGGTAAAAACTCTCCCCACCCACCCCCCAAATGAAAGCAACAAAAGAAAGCATTTATTTTTCTTCACATTCAATGATTCATGAATACAATATACATTTTTGTGAATATCACTGAAGAAATCAGAACACCACATGTGGCAAATGCTTCGCAGTAGAAGTGTACTCAGGATAACCATACAATACATGAAATGAATAAAACACAAAAGCAAAACAACAACAACAAAAAAACAGATCAAAGCCCCTGGAGTGGATGCCTAACCCATTTCAAACACAGATTTGACAAAGATTTTTTCTTTTAATTTCAGACTGTGATCAAAAGTTTATTATAGCAGTGCAAAACCTAAGCCACTGGTAGAAAAACATGCCGACAAAATCCTGTCATCTTTATGTATATAAAATGATATATCTATTACCAACATCAGGAAGTAAAACTCTTAAATTCTGGTAACATTTTACTTGCATTTTTTGTCTCATCAACCCCTTTCCCCCTCCAAATTTTGATAAATATTTTTCCAAAATTCTAGCATAAGAAAGGTCCTGCATCCCCGACCCTTTGGGCTGAACATACACCACTCAAACTTCAACTGGCCAAATCACTCAAGTTGCCTAGGTGACGACGATAATCCTGAATCCAATCACCGAAGCCGGATGAGGAGACTACAGTACACGGATGGTGTCAATAGGGTTATGGAAGTTATGATCAGATCAAAGCAATTTAAAATGACACAGACTAAGGACATGTGCATTTAAACCTGAACACAATCACAGAAAACACTGAACAACTTCATCTCTGCCGCCCATAAGAATGCACCCAGGACTGTCACTCAGTTTAAATACCTTCAGTCAAATTTCTTCCTGACAAGTTGAGCTGACCACTCCGACGCGCTTGTTTCAAAATTGAGGCATGCACACCGCTAGATGTGTCCTCGTTTGCCGCCCTTCCGAACGCTCCCCGGCCTCCTCGTCCTCGTCCTCGTGAAGCCATGATGTCCAACTGAAAGTTAAGTCTGAGTGTAGAACTTGTTCACACAAAACTGCGATTAGAACATGAGACCAAAAATATTCGCAATGACTAATGCTGCTAAGGGAGCGCACATCGGAGGGCAGAGCCTAGGGCTAGAAAAGGGACGTCACTCTGATCAAGTCTGAAAATGAAAAAGTGTCAATACTTTCCCTTGGACTGGTTTGAGGGTTGGTTTGGTCCTCGTAGAGTTCCAGTGAAGCTGTCCAATTTTAGGGCGTTGGCGCGTGCAGTGTGTGTGTGTGTTGTGTGTGTGTTGTGTGTGTGTGTGTGTTTCATGACAGGCAAAAATCATCATCATCGGTAAGATGAAATATAACTGAAACAAGAAAATGCTATAGTAAGGTAAGTGGGAAATGACTTTGATGCAAACATTCACAAATTAATTGGAATATCAATAAAAAGTCACTGAAAAACACTTTGCAGTAAACAAAGGTTTTTAAGACTTTACATTTTAAATCAAATGAAAACTTGAAATGGTTTTTTTTTGGTTTTTGTTTTTTGCAACAGCACGTAACTCCTGTTACAAATTTTGTTTTAAATGCGTTTAGTTTTAATCTACAGAGTAGCAAAATAATTTGTCTGAGCTTAGCCATGCTGTAGTGGGGGAAATTTGACACAATATTTTGTTAAGTTATAAATACGTCTTTGCAACATGTTGTTTAGAACTGTTACCAAAATCTGTAACTGATGATTTCATTAAATCTTGATTCTTTTTCCAATAAATTGCTAAGTCTCAGGTATGGAGAGAGGTTAAATAAATCAAATTCTTTTATTTCGAAGAGAATGAATGAGCACTCATGTGCTTTTTTACATCTAGTCCCCTCTTTAATCAAGGATTAGATCAATTTAAGAAACCCTCACACTAACAACAATAATAAACCAAATAACAAGACCAAGACAACGAGAGATCAAATCAAAATTTTATTTCCAGATGGTACATAGAGTAAGCAATAAATTCGCTTTTTTTCATCAAGCCATCTATCTTTAAAAAACAAAACAAGAAAAAACTACATGCACACAAGACCACCCCCCCCCCCCCCCCCCCCCCCCCCCCCCCTGCAAAAACTAAAACTAAAATCCACTTAAACAAAAAACATACTAACAGAAATGAAGCAGCAAGCAAACAAGCAAGTTAACTAAGAAAACTCCACCCAAAAACTATATAGTTACAACATTGTTACAATTTTTAACGGAGAGAGAAGAGAGAGAGAGAGAGAGAGAGAGAGAGAGAGAGAGAGAGAGAGAGAGAGAGAGAGAGAGAGAGAGAGAGGTTTGATTTATTCTTTTATATCGAGGATAATGGAATAAGCACTTGTGCTTTTTTACGTCCAGTCCCCGTGTGTATGCAGTTTTGTAAATGTCATCTGTTCCCACCTGCACACGATGGCCTACTCTTACAAAAAGCGGAACAGGATTTAACGTGTTTGCAAGACGTTCTGCGTGCGTTGGGACACGGGGCCTCGGATTAAAGTCTCATCCGAAGGACTTTTGGGGAGAGTGGAGTCAGCACTGATGTTAACTTTAGGAGAAAAATCTCCTCGACCGGACTCGAACCTGGGTTGTCAAATTGCCAGCGAGATATTGATTGATTGATTGATTGATTGATTGATTTTTTTATATCGAGGATAATGGATAAGCACTATTGTGCTTTTTTACATCCAGTCCCCGTGTGTATGCAGTTTTGTAAATGCCATCTGTTCCCACTGGCACACGATGGCCTACTCTTACGAAAAGCGGAACAGGATTTAACGTGTGTGCATGATGTTCTGGATGCGTTCGCACACGGGGCCTCAGTTTAAAGTATAATCCGAAGGAGAGAGAGAGTTCACGTGAATACTTTTCATCATCCCCAATGACTGTAGGGTGTTGGTCTGAGAGGAAGATCAAGAGAAAGGGCAGACGACATTCACTGTTCATGCCGATGTTTAACTCAACTTATTTATAAACATTTTGCAATTAAACCGTGGACTGACCTACGATTGAAGGTGCCCTTCGTAAGTGCAATCCAGTTATCCTGGTAAGATTCAATAAGATATTTTCCCCTTAGATTCAACATAGTCTGTATGAGAAGAAACTTCATGCGCTTCCTTTCCATTTTCTCTCTGTAGATTCTTCCCACGGAAGATTTAAACAGTTTAGTAGTAGTAGTAGTAGTAGTAGTAGTATGTAGTAGTAGTAGTAGTAGTAGTAGTAGTAGTAGTAGTAGTAGTAGTAGTCACGTAGATTAGTAGTAGTAGTAGTAGTAAGTTAGTAGTAGTAGTATGGGTGCAGCAGCAGCAGCAGTAGCACCCCATTAGTAGTAGTAGTAGTAGTATAGTAGTAGTAGTAGTAGTAGTAGTAGTAGTAGAGTAGTAGTAGAGTAGTAGTAGTAGTAGTAGTAGTAGTAGTATATGTAGAGTAGTGGTGTGTGAGTGGTGGTGGTGGTGGTGGTGGTGGTAAATGATAATAAATCTACCAAATTGTATGTTATCTTTCTCTTTAAACATTTTTTTAAACTTTGATTTGTTGACGTTGAGCGTTCTCCAGATTAACATCCTGGGGTTCACCCAGAATATACTTTGTGCCTCACTCATCACAGCTAAGAATCATTATCAACCCCCCCAAAATGGCATGAGAACACACTGGACGAGAATTTTGCGTGAATGGCTGTTTTCTAATGCTTTACTGTATATACTGTTACCTGCGAATTCTGGAACGCTTCCACCAACGCTGTCTCCGCTCCATCCTCGACATCCACTGGAGCGACTTCACCACGAATGCTGAGGTGCTGGAGCAAGCAGGGATCACCGGCATTGAGGCCATGTTGCTGAAAACACAGCTACGCTGGGCAGGGCATGTCTCTAGAATGGAGGACCATCGCCTACCGAAGATGGTTCTCTACGGTGAACTTTCCACCGGACACCGCTACAGAGGCGCACCAAAGAAAGATTTAAAGACTCTCTGAAGAAATCTCTGTCAGCCTGCCTCATAGACCATAACCAGTGGTCAGTCATTGCTGCTGACCGGCAGGCCTGGCGACACACTGTGCATCAGTCGGTCTCCTCCTTTGAGGACAATCGCAGAGCGGCCCTTGAGGAGAGGCAAATGAGGAGGAAGAACCGCGTCCCCTCTACATCAACCCCAGAATCGACTTTCCCCTGCAGCCGCTGCGGCCGGGTTTGTTTGTCACGCATTGGACTGAACAGCCACCAGCGAGCCTGCACCAGACGTGGACAGTGCCCTTAATCTTCGTTCGCGAAGCCAAGCCATGATGACTGTATAGGCAACCATTCTCCGCCTTTAGAGGGGTACTTCGGGGTCAGCAGAAAAATCACAACCAACACAAACTCTTTGTTTTATTACCGATAGAAAAGAAAATACTGATTCTGTTGTGATATTACTGCTGTACAGTCTGTTCCTGTCTGTCTGTCTGTCTGTCTGCCTGTCTGTGTCTGCCTGTCTGTTTGTCTACAGACATGACACTTTCCCTGCAAATTTTGGGAGGAGATAGGGATGAATAAGTTCTAGGGGGGTGGGTTGAACTTTATTCCTTCCTTTCTCGGACTTCTTCAATAATTAAGTGACGTTTTGCACAGACATTCCTTGATAGTGACGTGGGTAACTTTATTCTTTCTTTCCTTCGACTTCTTCAATAAGTAAGTGACGTTTTGCAAAGAGATTCCTTGAATAGTGACATCGGTAACTTTATCCTTTTTTTCATCGACCTCTTTGATAAGTAAGTGACGTTTTGCAAATGGATTCCTTGAAAGTGACGTGGGTAACTTTATTCTTTTCCTTCGACCTCTTTGATAAGTAAGTGACGTTTTGCAAATGGATTCCTTGAAAGTGACGTGGGTAACTTTATTCTTTCTTTTCTTCGACCTCTTTGATAAGTAAGTGACGTTTTGCAAATGGATCCTTGAAGTGACGTGGGTAACTTTATTCTTTCTTTTCTTCGACCTCTTTAATAAGTAAGTGACGTTTTGCAAATGGATCCTTGAAGTGATGGACTTATCTCTTTTCTTCGATCTAAGTAAGGACGTTGCAATGGAGGACGTAGGCGGTACTGCAGTGGACAGTCAGCCAACGAGATGCACATCACAACTATGGTGGATGTTCTGGACGTCCACGACGACGTCTTCGACCTTCAGATGGCCTTGTACATGCTGGACAGTGGGGCCATCAACGGCCACACAACTGTCACTGCCATGGACCTCACCCACCGCCTTATCACTCACCCCACCGATGTCCGTTTCACTTGCAAGGTGAGCTGCTGCGTAAATCAGCTGACAGGTCTTGTTGTTACCAAGAAAGTCTTGTCTGTCTGTCTGTCTGTCTGTTTGTCTCTGTCTGTCTGTCTGTCTGTCTCTGTCTGACTGTCTGTCTGTCTCTCTGTCTGTCTCTCTGTCTGTCTCTCTGTCTCTCTGTGTCTCTGTCTGTCTGTCTGTCTGTCTGTCTGTCTGTCTGTCTGTCTGTCTGTCGTCTGTCTGTCTGTCTCTCTCTCTCTCTCTCTCTCTCTCTCTTCTCTCTCTCTCTTCTCTCTCTCTCTCTCTCTCTCTCTCTCTCTCTGTGAATCTGCGCCCTTTTCTACCACATGTGTGTGTGTGTGTGTGTGTGTGTGTGTGTGTGTGTGTGTGTGTGTGTGTGTGTGTGTGTGTGTGTGTGTGTGTGTGTGTGTGTGTGTGTCATTTACGGTGCCAGCCATTGTGCAATTTCAAGTGGAAACATTGCAATTTTTTATCATTTCCATTTCCCTTGCTTTTATTCACTGTGTTCTAATTTATTCTTACTTACCCCCTCCCTCCCCCCCTACGAATGTGCGGCCATGCACACACACACACACACACACACACACACACACACACACACACACACACACACACACACACACACACACACACACACACACACACACGAACAAGACTATAAGGTCCCGTGTGCGAACGCATGAAGAACATCTTAGGCACTCGTTAAAACCCGTTCTGCTTTTCGGAAGAGTAGGCCATTGTGTGCCGGTGGGAACGGATGACATTTACAAAACTGCATACACACGGGGATTAGATGTAAAAAGAAACACACGAGTGCTTATTTCATTGTCCTCAAAGTAAAAGACTAAATAAATAAAAAGTAATAAAACACAAACGCACGCACGCACGCACGCACGCACGCACGCACGCACGCACACGCACACACACACACACCACACACACCACACCACACACACACTCGAGAAGCCAGGAAAAATTTGGGTAAAGGCTACTATGATCCATTTTGTAACTTTTTAGTTTGGTCCTATACTCACCTGTCACCCACATTAGCCATGGCACAATGTGTCTCGTTACAGGTGCTAAACGTGTGAAGACTCGTCTGGAAACTGGTGAGTACCTTCGTCGCTTCGTGAGGATGCCGAAGAAAAGAGAACAACGCCACAGACACTGGGGGCTGACCGCTGCCTTTGTTCTGCGAGAGCCCGCTCTGAGAAAAGCTTGTGGACTTGAGATAATACGGTCTTTAGGACAGCTGCTCAAGAACTGTGCCGATAGCCCCGAGAGTGGGCAGCTCAAGAACTATCGCAGTAGACCCCAGAGTGGGCATCTGAAGAACTATGCCGATAGCCCCGAGAGTGAGCTGCTCAAGAACTGTGCCAGTAGTCCCTGAGAGTGTGGACGTTGACAGTAGTAGTATCTTCATCAGCAACAAACAGGGACAGTGGGATGTAAGTCAGGATGGTATATGTTGTTCATGTGAGTGTAGCAGCAAATCTGGAATGGAAACAAGTTTTGTAGATTGCCGGATCATTTTGACACAGGAATGAATCGTTTCGGGCCAAGTGAAGCATTGCAGAGGGCCATGCCCTGTGATTCAGTCAGCTCCTCGTGGTCGGCTTCTGACTCAGAATCGTCAGCATGCTGTTCGAGATTCAGTTCCTCGGAGTCGGCTGGATCTGATGCATCTATGGAAATGTCTGATGCTGAAGAGGAAAGCGATGTGTCCATGCCGGACGAGGAAGATGGAGAAGTGATGAGAATGAAAAGTACAGTTCGGTCATCAATTCTGGAGACTATCTTCATGGTCTTGAAGAACACCACGAAGCGCTTGGTGTGATTCGGTGGACTACGTTTAAAGAGATGTGTACAGTTCTCCAAATTAACAGTAAAGGAGAGGATATTAACAAAAACAGTGCAGATTCTAGTGAGGTTCAGATGTTAGAACTACAGTCAGAAGAAAATCATGATATGCGACCAGTTTTGCTTCCCGGTCAAGAGTCCGCAGAATACACAGACATGTATAAACATTCTCCGCGTGCGCCTCAAATTGTAGAAAAGTCTCCACTAGAAAATGTGGACTGTATAAGGTGCGGAATGGAAACTGACGAACTTGCTCAGTTTCCCGAAAGTTGTTCCGAACCAGCTTCAGAAACCACCGACAATATCATCAGACAAGCTTACTATCTTGCAGTGATGTCACCCAGTGATGTCAGGAAACCACAGATAGCGATAATGATTTCCAAATATTGAATACATTGATATGTAATATTGATTCAAATTTTTGCTATCACATGATAGACACGAGTTCAGCATCAGGTACAATCAACACACGTTTTACAACTGACATAGAAATGACCGAGAGTGAAAGAGATAGAAGTGATTGTACAACTTTATTAACAGAGAGTGTTGACAGGTTTTACGGGGACATCAGCAGGCATGTCAACGAGGATGATAACAGCAACAACGACATCACAGATGAGGACAGTATATTTGGCACTGAGCTCAACAATGACGAAAGCAAGGAGAGGGATGACGCAACCTCAGCTCTCGAATCCTACAGACAAGCTTTGAGAGGGTGGACTGCCTCCCGTGATTGGCAGAATCCTATCTATCTGTCAGCTGAGGACAAAGTCACTCACCTTTCTTTGTTAGGAAATGCATGATCACACCTCCCAACTTTTTCATTCTCCCTGTCTATGCAAAAAGACCTCGCTTCCTGCGACACCATTGTGCAAAACCGAACTGTGCATTGCAACACCGGTGTTCAGAACATGATCCATCATTAATTAATCAAGTCGAATTAAGAAAGGAGATACGATAACGGTTGCGGAAACTTAGTCTTCGAATATATCAAGCCCTAAAGTCTGAAATAGCTGATTCCATTCGTGCGGGGGAAATCCTTACATTTCAAGTTATTGTGAATGACAAAAAGGCGTTTTGAGTATGAATAAAAAGCATAATGCTTCAAACAATAGAATACTTCTGTGGATTATGCAAAACATAAACTCAGTCTCCTTAATTATAGTCTAACTTAACAGTCTAAAATGGAAATTCTATACCTACGAAAGAACTACGCTGCCATTTCAAGTTCTTGTGAATTCAAAATGTAAAACACAGAGCAATGAAGTCAAGTCTCATACGAAAGAATACTTGGGGCAGATTAAGCAAGTTCGCAAACAGATATATTTTTTTTTTTTAAAATGGCAAATTATCTAAAGAAGATTATCTAATGACACCATTGGTCATTTTTTTAGTAAAAGGCTCGTCGACTGTATTTTGAAGATAACAAAATATTTAGCCTTTAGTTCAAAGTAAGTACTATAAATAGAGCAAACATTATATTTCCACTTTTAGCTCGTCAACCAACCAGCCAGCTAACTGGCCAACTAACCAATTAGCCTACAACCACCCACCCTTCCAATCAACCACTTAGCCAAGCTATGACAACTGTTTTCTTCGTATGCTACGCAGTATTATGCTGTCCATCATGTCTCAAAATAATAGCACAGATTCATTCAATCTTTGTCATTGCATAATAATCATTAATAAAAGGATTTTCTTTGTAATAAAGAACTGTTCTTTTCGAAGACTAAATGCACTAAAAGAATAGTCTTGTGTTGTTGTCATCTCCTGCTGTTGTTTAGATGTTTTTAAGCATTGTTTAATGTAAAATGGCTATGACCAGAGTGCGTATGTGTCTGTTGAATTGTGTACATATTTCAGTCCTATTTATCATTACTATCAGCCACTCAAAACTAGTCAGTATGGAACCTGATAATTTAATGTAAACTGAGCCATTACCACTGTTCTGGTATGATGTTTTATCATTATGTTTATTATCTTACAAATGCACAGCAAAAGCCAGATTGTCTCAAAATGATTCAATCTGTCAAAATAATGTGAAAGACATTTTTGTATTTTACACTTTAAATGATACTAATAAACTGTTGAACTCTGTTAAGTTACATATCAGTAAAAGTGAGTTTCATCTCAACTTGTTGCTTCATACAATTTCTGCAAATTGTAACATTTTTGGGGTGGCCGGAGGTGCTGAGGTGGGAGAGCTTGCGGAGCGTGGTACTCGACTTCTGAGTTCGCGGTTGCAAGTCCTGATATCAGTTTGCTGGAAAGACTATAATCCTACTAAAAAAGAAAAAATATCAGTGATAATATTTGATTGTTGACTTTTCACATCATTACAAACTTAATAGCTCCAGAGATGTTTCTTATGAAGTAGCCTGCTTTTTTCGTCTGCATTTCCCCTTCTGTTATTAGCGTTATTCCCCTTGGCCTGTAGGTTTAGTTGTGAACAAGTTGTTAATAGTTTTGTTTTAACAGTTATTCCAAAATAAAATATGTTTTAGGAATATTTTCCTTGCCTGCCTGACATACACAATCCTTTTAATTGTTCACTCTATCTCTGTCTGTCTCCGTCTGTGTCAGTATCGTGGTGGGGGGGGGGTGGGGGGGGGGTATATATATCCCCTTGTGCGCACACCTGTGTGTGTGTGTGTGTGTGTGTGTGTGTGTGTGTGTGTGTGTGTGTGTGTGTGTGTGTGTGTGTGATTATTACATGATTTAATTAAGGCTGGTTTTAGTAACTTAAAAGCTTTTGTGAATGTCATGTCATCTATCTGAGAATTTATGGATTATCCTGTGATGTTTTCATAGATATTTAAATCTTTTGTATGATAGAGATATCTTATGAATTTCTAAAGGGCATAAGCACCACTTCTGTATTATGTAACAAACATTTTAGTGAGATAATATTCGAAATTCTAAAACTCCTTTTTAAAAATATTTTTTTCTATTGAGTGAGTGGGACAAAATCTAATAGTTAATTTATTAATGTTTACTGAAAGGATGGACATGAATGACTTCATTTTCAACTCTTTATGGTTGGTTGGAGGGTGTACACATATTTTTTTTCCAGATTTTAGTGTGCAAGAAATCAATAAATCAAATTTTTATGAATCAGTTCAAGGTGTCTTTGGGTTTTTAAAAAAACTATTGTTTAGTGTGTTCTTGAAAAGAGAGAGAGAGAGAGAGAGAGAGAGAGAGAGAGAGAGAGAGAGAGAGAGAGAGAGAGAGAGAGAGAGAGAGAGAGAGGAGAGAGGGGGGGGGGGGGGAGAGGAGAGAGAGAGGAACTAATGAAAAGAACTAGCCAAACAGATGGTAAACTACATAATCAAAATGCATAGAAGTCATGACATTGTGCATGCTTAAAAATAATTGTGAACATGTGTCACTTTTAGTCGTGCACTGCTCTAGGTTTTGTTTTCAAACTCAAGTTTAAAAGAATCTGCTTTGTTTTAAGCATTGGATAAATAGTACAGAACATGGTATAGAGACAGAGCCAATTGTTCACATTTACGTTTGCTGGAAAAGGAGAAGAAAGATGAGGAGACTAGCAGAAATTGTGTGGATTTACGTTTTGCTAGGTACAATCATAGGAAGAAATGAAACGATTGGGTATAGACTACAGTAAAATATTGTCATGTCAGTCGTTTGCGTGTTCAATTATAAGTTGAACAGGGTATGAACTTTGGGCTAAGATTCATGCTTGTCTGAAACGTAAGTTGTAGAGCTGCAATTGTATGATTTACTTTTACTGGTACATATCATAGCGAAGAAATGAAACGATGGGTATAGATCTACAGTAAACAATACTGGCCTGCAGTGTTCGTATCAGGTAATTGACAGTCTTCTTGAAAGACAGGGTGTGTTTGGGCCTTTTGTAAATTCATTTGCAATAGTTGTATTGTATCTTATTGTTACCACTTTTAGCACGCATTTTGCTGCGTGAAATTCGGGGTTCTCTCTGCGAAGAGAGTGTCACCACAAGAACAGCGCCATTCTTAAAAAAGAAAACATTTCTGTCTGCAGGAGATTTTGTTTTCGTATGAGAGTAGCTTTTTTCTCTATGCAGTTTTACCAGGGACAACTCTCTCGTTGCCATGGGTTCTTTGATGTGCACCTAAATGTATTTATCGTCTCATCCAAATGACTAACACCCAGACCACATGTCACTGAGGGTGAGTTGATCATCTAAACAAAAAGATGACTAATTCTATTTAGTATGTTCCTAGAACTCACCATGCATGTATAAAATGTTAGGCCTACGCTTAAAATGCATTGACCTTAAAGGAAGAAACGTTTTCCATGTGTGCGTGCGTGCGTGCGTGCGTGCGTGCGTGTGTGTGTGTGTGGTGTGTGTGTGTGTGTGTGTGTGTGTGTGTGTGTGTGTGTGTCTGTGTCTGTGTGTGTGTGTCTCTGTCTGTGTCTGTATCTGTGTGTCTGTGTGTGTGTCTGTATGTGAAGGGGGAATGAAGATCATAGTCAAGCGTCTTTGAACACTGAGATGTTTCAAGTTCAACACTGATCCGTTTGCAGAGTTACATAGGCCTAATACTTACAGCAGTCAGTTCATGACAGCAGCGACAGTAACATACATCACTGTCACCACAAAACACGCTTCTTTACCTAGTTGCAGTTGAGGTAACTGCTGAACCAGAAAGCAACTTGTAGTTTATAACCAGTAAGTTAATTTTGACCCCAATTTTCCCTGAACTCCCTGAGGTAGTCATTGGGGCACTGCTCTGAATGTTTCGAGCATGCAGTGTGACCGATGGGAGGCAGGTTGAACCTGGCGGGACCAGTCCCGTGTCTTCGGGATTAGCAGTACTGCATGCTTCATCAGTTAGCCAGGAACAACTGCAGCAATGGCGGCAGGAATAATATAAAGACTAAGATAAATGGTGGTGGTGAGAATGATGATGATGATTTCTTTTATGCACGCCACACTCCCCTCCTCCCGTAATATTGTAGAAGAGACCCTGAATACCAGGGAAAAAAATGCAGGTGCTATGTTTTTCCCTAGAGAGGAGGTTCTGCGGCGGATTGAGAAAGTGTGTCTGAGCGTGACGGAGAGTATCACCAAGGGAGAGGTTCCAGAGCTGACCTTCAGCAGCAGGGCTAGCTGGGATGTCGTCAGGTTGGTCATCATCATCATCACCATCGTTGTCATCATCATCATCATCATCATCATCATCATCATCATCATCATCATCTCTTCATTCATTTTTCTTCTTCTTTTCTTCTTCTTTTCTTCTTCTTTGCATTCTTCTTCTTTTTTCTTCTTCTTCTTTTTCTTCTTCTTCTTTTTCTTCTTCTTCTTCTTCTTTTTCTTCTTCTTCTTCTTCTTCTTCTTCTTCTTCTTCTTCTTCTTCTTCTCTTCATCTCATCATCATCTCATCATCATCATCATCATCATCATCTCTCTCTTCTTCTTCTTCTTCTTCTTCTTCTTCTTCTTCCTTCTTCTTCTTCTTCTTCTCCTCAGTATCTCTCAGTTTATCTACACTGCCTAGGTTCTTAGTAATGGTAGTGGAGTTGATGCTAAGCTGTATTTAATTTTGTCGTATTGTTTCATGGCAATGCTCATTTTCAGCTTCAGCGAACAAACGGGTATTACTATACCGAAGAGACGAAGAAGTTGGTTCGTGTACGACTGGACAACAAGCAGTGTGTGAAATCTTTTGGTGAGATATCTTCTTCATGTCAGAACTACATTCATCTATCTTTTTCTCTCTGTGTATGTGCGTGCGTGCGTGCGTGCGTGCGTGTGTGCGTACGTACGTGTGTGTGTGTGTGTGTGTGTGTGTGTGTGTGTGTGTGTGTGTGTGTGTGTGTGTGTGTGGTGTGATGGGGCGTGCGTACCTACATGGCTTAAAAGCTATCTGTGTGCTATGATCTAGTTGTCAGAACGTCGTATTCATGATCTGAAGATAACCGAGGCCAAGGGATCAGTTCTCGGGTGAAGTGTCCATTCAATGGGACTTTTCCCCACTGGGGTTAACATTATATATACTCATTCAGCTCTCCCACGACTAATTCTGGTGAGACTATAATTTAAGGTCATGTGTGCAATCGCACTTAGAACATCTTGCACACACATTAAAATCCAATTAACTTTACCCACCATACGCCTGCTATTTGAAGAAGGAAGGACTCCACACACTGCCTGAAAACTTCAGTGCTGTAGCCTACTCTCATGGCTCCTCAAGAAGTTAACAGAGGGGTCAGGTCATATTTTTAGATGAGATATTAGTAATATTGATTTGCAAGTTTCCTTTCGTAGTAAAGCCAGATGTGTGATAGTTGTGATCCACACGTAGCCTACGCTTATGCTGAAATGTATGGTTCTAAAACGTGTTCATCCTGTTCCAGCCTTCATGATGAAAGTGCTGAGCATTGTCTACAAACTGATCCAGGAGGACAAATACTGCACCAAAAGGTCGTGTGCTTCATCAGTCTTTTGACTGCTTAGTTTGAGGCGATGTTACTATTCTGTAGGGGCTTTATCTATCACTACCACCACCACCAACCCCTCTGTCTGTCTGTCTGTCTGTCTCTCTGTCTGTCTCAGTGTCTCTGTATGTTTCCTGGTCTGTCTCTCTTTCTGCCTGTTTGTCTCTGTTTCCCCCTCCCCCTCTCTCAGTTTTCTATTTGAGGGACACAAATAAACTCACGTAGGTGCGTGCGTGCGCGCGCGCGTGCGCGCCGCACGCCACGCACGCACGCACGCACGCACGCACGCACGCACGCACGCACGCACGCACGCACGCACGCACGCACGGTCACGCACCCTACTGTCACAGGAATAACTTGACTTCTCCCTTTAACTCCCTAAGAAGTCAATGAGGCAATGCGCTAAGTTTTCACACAGCGTGTCATGATAAATTTGAACCTAGCGGAGCCTATCCCTCTCCAGGTAGCTGGGTGCATGCTGGGTATGCTGATGTCATCCATCCCACCAGCCATAGTTGACGTACTCTTCT
>CM060322.1:35213145-35248145 GCA_030674155.1 Stramonita haemastoma
GTGCGTGCGTGTACGTGCGTGTACGTGTGTGTACGTGTGTGTACGTGTGTGTGTGTGGTCCAAGGTAATGTATGTAGCTATAACTGTAGTAAGTATGCGTGTATGTGTGCGTGCGCATGTGTGTGAGCATGTGTTTGTGTGTGGTCCAAGGTAATGCATAGCAGTGAGTGTGTGTTTTGTGTGTGTGTGTGTGTGTGTGTGTGTGTGTGTGTGTGTGTGTGTGTGCGCGTGCGTGCGTGCGTGCGCGTGCGTGCGTGCGTGCGTGCGTGTGTGTGTGCACACCCGTGCAGGTGCATGTCAGAGTATGTTTTTGTGTGCTGGGAAGGATTTTTTGGTCAGTTTCTGTCTGATCAATTGTTTGCTTGTTTAGATTTTCGGCATGTTTTTTTTTTGTTTTTTGTTTCAGAATCAGGCCTTTGAAAATCAGCACCTGACAGTACCTGGCTTAAAATGGCTAGGCATTCTTCCCTCTGATATTTCCAAGTAAGCGTATTGCTGAAATGATTTTTCACAAGTAAGGAACAGTTGAAAACTAACGATGAAAAATTAATGACACTACAAAGTCTTGCAATTCACATATTTAGTGTACAACTTGTATCCCATATAATTTTTAGTGTGTTAAAAAACGAAAGAACCGTAAAATGATTGTTACAAATACTGTACAGTTCTTTGCCTGTTTTTTGTTTGTTTGTTTGTTTGCAGTTTTTTAAAATACATAAAGCAGTGTTTCCCTGATATACTTCAAACGACGACGTCAACAACAACAACA
The DNA here is from genome assembly GCA_030674155.1 of Stramonita haemastoma. NCBI lineage: Eukaryota > Metazoa > Mollusca > Gastropoda > Neogastropoda > Muricidae > Stramonita > Stramonita haemastoma. The sequence continues at coordinate 35,213,915 of CM060322.1, forward strand.
AACACTAAATAACCAAAAAAAAACCGCCCCAAAACACAACCAAAAGAACAGTTTAAACTATCAACCTACTATCCGCTATATAACAACTTTAGCCACAGTATCATGAGCTCAGAATGTATCACCCTGGTTAATTTTTAAGAAATAATAAGTAAAAGCTTAAAAGAAATTGACAAAATTCTGTGATTTTCAGCTTTACACATCTGATTGAATCTCAAGAATACCCGCAAAAAAACTATCACTATACAATAACGTGCTTACCCCAGAAATGAATCGTCCAATACAGTAGTCACCTTAGTAACTGAAAGCTTTGATCTAAGCACGATATATAAAGTCTTTATTTTGAGATTTTTTTTTTTAAAAGGAGGGGGGGGGGGGGGGGGGGGAGAAAGACACAAGTTTTTGGTGGTTTTGTTGTTCTGATGTTGCATTGGCTGTTGGTGTTCTTCTTCTCTTTGTTATTGTTGTGATGTTGCAGAGTGTGTTGCTGTTGCTCAACTTCTCATTGTTATCGTTCATATATTGCATTATGTGTTGGTGTTGTTCTTCTAATTGTTTGTTCTGATGTTGCAGTGTTTGTTGGTGTTCTTCTCATTGTTATTGTTGTGATGTTGCAGTGTGTGTTGGTGTCCTTCTTCTCATTGTTATTGTTCTGATGTTGCAGCGTGTGTTGCTGTTGCTCAACTTCTCATTGTTATCGTTCATATATTGCAGTGTTTGTTGGTGTTGTTCTTATTGTTATTGTTGTGATGTTGCAGTGTGTGTTGGTGTTCTTCTTTTCATTGTTATTGTTGTGATGTTGCAGTGTGTGTTGGTGTTGTTCTTTCTAATTGTTTGTTCTGATGTTGCAGTGTTTGTTGGTGTCCTTCTCATTGTTATTGTTGTGATGTTGCAGTGTGTGTTGGTGTTGTTCTTCTCATTGTTATTGTTGTGATGTTGCAGTGTGTGTTGGTGTTCTTCTCATTGTTATTGTTCTGATGTTGCAGTTTGTTTTGGTGTTGGTGTTCTTCTTTTCATTGTTATTGTTGTGATGTTGCAGTGTGTGTTGGTGTTGTTCCAGGTTGTCACTGGACAGGAACAGTCTTCAGACTCTGAGTGACGGAGATCTGCAGAAGCTGACGGACATTCTGCAGCGACCTTACTCCACACCTCACACCTCCTTTGTCTTGCAGGTGAGCAATGAATGCCTGCATTTCACTGGCGTCCTCCCCGAAGTCGGAATATGGCTACCTATTTGGAGGAGGGGGGATGGTCGCACGCGTGCAAATCTCACCTTTGGTGAACCTCAGAGCTCCAGCTGAGGAACGAAACTGGCGCAAGAATGGTAGGAGCAGGATAGCCTGTGGTGCTTGTGAGCGTTATATTCGTCATCTGACGGTAACTGGGGGCACGGGTTCCAGTCTCCGCTGAGGTGTCTGTTTCAGGGATTTTTCCTCTGGAGCTAACATTGGTACTGACGACCAGTCGCCATGGCGCAGTGGTTAGCGCTTTGGATTTCGAACTGGAAGATCGTGGGTTCGAATCCCATAAGAGTCATAGGGACTTTTAGGACTCCGGCTAGCTCTTACTCACAATGAGTGTGCTGTGGGCTCAGTGAGAAGACTAGGACTACACAGTCGAGCCTCATCCCCTTCACGGATGCCAATTTGAGTGTTGCTCAAAGTACCTGACCAACACTGCTGGTGTCTGTATCTCACAGGCCCAGTTAACGCGGGGAAATATTATGATGGTAAGTGTAGAGTACAACCCTGTCAAGAAGTCTCAAAGCAGATGCACTTCCATAGCAGCATCATTACATTTATGCGTTGATCATCATGCAATAATAAAAATTGCCTCTGATTTGGTGGCCCTGTTGTTCTGGTCACGTGGTGACCTCAGATTCGGTTTACCCATACACTTCTGTGCCTTTGGTGAGTTTGTGTCAAAGCCTTTCGGGTTGGAGGTTCGCGGGGGACGGTCGTTAGAGAGACGTTGTGGTGGTTGCAACATCATGTGGGCAACTCATTCAGTCTGGCTCCGCAACTGAGCTAATACTGTCGTTAGTAGGGGGCTTAGTAGGTGGTGTCCTGCATGTTAGCTAAGAACAGGCACCACTGAACACCACCAAAGTGACCCAGCAGCAGTGCAGGGCCCCTCTGGCTGCTGGCTCCACAGCGGCCTGATATTTATTGGCTTTTGATGGACTTCTGACCCTGGGGATGAGACACAACGAATCTGGGTATGGCTGTTGCAAGATTGCAATGAGCGGCATGGGAGTAGGACGGGGACGTCACAGAACATAAAGCAGCAAAAAAAACAACAACAAAACCCCCCCCAACAGAATCGGTACCAACTCCACTCCCTTGAAAGACCTTCAGATGAGGCTGTAAATTGAGGGCCTGTGTACCAACACATGTAGAACATTTATGATCTTGCACACACGTTAAAACCCCATCCAGTTTGTCCAGTATCATGTGTGACACAAAGATATCCAGCATGCCACATGGAAAAAGAATGGGTTGTGCTAGGTTTGACTTGTCTGAGATATCCTGCTTCAAAAGTATTGTGCAGGGTCCCAAAGTCAAGGGAGAACAGAAATGACTGCATGAACTTATCATCTAAGCCTTGTTTGTAAAAGTGTGACCCCCCCCCCCCCCCCCCCCCCCCCCCCCACCTAGAGCTCCGGGTTTAATTGTGAGGTTTTTGCTAACGTGACCGTTTTTCTTCCGCACCATTAAGGCAGCCGCATTCTGACTTTGGGGATTGTGTCTAGACACATCACCTGTGTGCATAGGTTTTTTCCTACAAAAGTAGTTTTTCATTCCTTAGGCACAAAATGGCTTACTTTTCTGAATTATGGAATGGGTTACCAACGCGTGTGCTAGATGTTCTGTGTGAATTCGCACAAAGGGCCTCGCTTTATAGTCCCATCCAAAGGAATTTGACATTTCATTTTGATTGTACTATAAAAAAGGGAAGAAAGGGTAAGGCTGGGAATCAAACCCAGAACCTCACGATTTACTTGTAAGTTAGGTGAATGTCTCACACGTTCTGTCACTTTCCTTCTTAAAAAAATGTTATCATGGTTTTCAGAACGATTCCTGTTACATTCAACATTAGTTTTATATCTTAGGCAGTCCTATATTGTACACGCTCTCACTGCATGTTTTTCAAGATGGATTTTGTGTTGTACACCCCATTTCGTCACCGCAGATTTCTCTGCATGAAATTCAAGCTACTCTCCCCGGGGATACATCGCCACAAGAGCTGCGACACTTATTATTTTCTTTTCTTTATCCTGTTTGCGTGTGTATTTGTTTCCGACCAGAGCGGCTTTTTCCTGGCACACTTGTTGTGGGTTCTTTTATATGCACCGAATGCATGTTGCACACAGGACCTCTGTTTATCTTTCATTCCAAAGACTGGCACACAGACTTCCCCTCAAGATCTTAACTGGATGGGGAAAAAGTTCAGGTTCAAACGGGGATCAAACTTGCATCTCTCGATTTGTAGGTGGGTGTATTACCCTTAGTAGGAGGTGATGGCTGAAACAGTCCTGTGTGGTAGCAGTGTTTACTGTGTGCTTTTACAGGTGGAGAAGATGATACAGAGTGGCGTCAAAGCAGAGCTGCAGTGTCTGGATTCTGTGGATTCCTCCTATCTCACACGTGTTTACCTCCCCAGCAAAATCCACACTGGGGACTGGATATAAAACAGTCAACTATTCTGTTCCTCAACAATCTGACATATTGTGTAGGTTTCCTTTTTTTTTTTTTTTTTTAAACTTACTCCATACTGGCCAAGTTTTACTATGCGTTTCTCTGTATCAATATAAAAATCAATAAAATGATACTCAACACAAGTACATTAAATTTCTTAGGGTTTATTGTCAACATGTAGGTGAAAGGTCAAAGTCAAAATCCAGCTGCCGGATTTTCGTGCAAAAGTTGACGTCATTAAGCTAAAAAAAATATTGGGAGGTCAAATCCTGCAATCACAGTGGTTCATAGGGAGTGAGTTAAAGTACAATGATTTTCTTTTATAGTGAAACAATTTTGTCTTTTTCCTCACTTTCGTTTTTTTAAAGATTGTTCTTCCTTTCACTTAACATTGTCATACACTGATTTTCTGTTCCATTGTTCCAGCTGTTTATCCTAATTTCAATGTACATGCTTTTTTTGTTTGCATTAAGCTTTTGTTGAGTTGTACGTCTTCATGGCATACCGTCAGTGTACTGTATGGCTCCTATGGGGGCAGAATAGCCTAGTGTTAGAGCATGGGTGTCTTGATCTGACAGTAACTGAGGGCACGGGTTCAAACACTAGTCCCACTGAGGTGTCTATTTGGGGGATTTTTTTCCCCCTGGAACTGACATTAATACCTCCCTGAAGTTGGAAGCAGCTACCTTGGTGGTGGGCAAGTCGGTCACAAATGCCAAAATCTTGCCATCACTCCAAACCACAAAGAAGCAGTCATTGTGCAGTGACAGCATTTTATATTCAACGGATATGAAACATAAAAATCCATGTTATCCAACATATACACCGCCAAGCACCATTTGCATGCACACATTCTGATTATTAATTATTAAGTTTCAAAGCAGAACTATCCTGCAGAAGATTCTTGGGGGGTTTCATTAATTATCTCATTCTTGCTACAGTTACATTTCTGATGATTGTAAAAAGTTAACTCAGAATCCTGACACAATGAATGTTCAAAACAGAAAAAAAAACCTTGTAGATCAATGTCCCCTTTGAAGTGGCAGTCTTACTGCTCATTATTTTTCAAAGATGAACCCACACATCACCAATCTGACCATTCCCAGTGAAACGATAAAGAGCTCCAACTGGGTGAGCTACACAAGATGTGCCATGGATCACCACCAAAAAAACCCCAAAACCACATCTTCTAGGATGAGACGTATGCTCATCAAGATTTGGTGACAACGGTAAGCTTCCAGTCTTGCTGCTTTGTCGTGACATTTCTGCTGCTGAAAGATACTAGCCTGTCACTTGGAAGGAAAAGCACAACCACATCATCAGCGGTTCCATCTGATTTCTTGTGCTGGCTGACATGTTGACAGATGATTCCTTTGTGATGTTTTACCTTGACCTGTGCCACCTTGTTGTCCTGGAGCTTGTCTGTTGCCCCTTTACACTGCTGTGTCCTGTTGCCCCTTTACACTGCTGTGTCCTGTTGCCCCTTTACACTGCTGTGTTCTGTTGCCCCTTAACACTGCTGTGTCCTGTTGCCCCTTTACACTGCTGTGTCCTGTTGCCCTATTACACTGCTTGTCTTGCTGCCCCTTTACACTGCTCTGTCTTGTGCCCCTTTACACGCTTGTCTTATGCCCCTTTACACTGCTCTGTCTTGTTGCCCCTTACACTGCTTATCTTGTTGCCCCTTTACACTGCTTATCTTGTTGCCCCTTACACTGCTTGTCTTGCTGCCCTTTACACTGCTCTGTCTTGCTGCCCTTCCCACTGCTTTGTCTTGCTGCCCTTTACACTGCTCTATCTTGTTGCCCCTTTCACATTGCTGTCTTGTTGCCCCTTTGCACTGCTCTGTCTTGTTGCCCCTTTACACTGCTCTGTCTTGCTGCCCCTTTACACTGTTTTGTCTTGTGCCCCTTTCCACTTTTGTCTGTTGCCCCTTTACACACCTGTTCTTGTTGCCCTTTACACTGCTGCCAATGGCTTGGTCCTGAAACAAACGCCATACTTTCATTCCACAAGTTCATGCAATCAATGATGACACATTTGTATGTCAGAATGAGAAGTATGCCTGTATTCACACTTAAACACAAGTTTCTTAAGAAATGCAGTTGATATCATGATGTGCATATTTTTTTCAAAAAATGCAAGTCATGATCAGTACTTTCACAATATTTTAGGACGAATTATTTGTAATATGAAAATTTAAATTTTTTTTAGGTTTGGTTAAATTTGCCTTTGATTTATCTTCTTCCGTTTTCACTGTTTGTGAATGTTTTAGATACTTACTGACATATTTAGTTGACTCTAACATCTAAACTTGAATCTTTTAGGATTGAGAATAACTATTCAAAATGGACACAAAAACACATTAGTAACTCGGTTCAAGGCTTTAGAAATAAGGATTTTTTTTAACATTAAAAACTTTCTGCAATGTGATCTATAAAACTATACAGATAAATATGCTGAAAAGGCATTTTGTTGAAATACTAAAATCTTTTAAACTGATAAATTTTGATGGTGTATTTTAAAAGCTTTTAGAACAAATTACTTATCTGTTAATGGAGACTGTTGCACTAGTTATAGAAATTGTATTTGTTCAGGGAGTAATTATCTGTTAAAACAATGATCTTTTACTTTAAGGCCACAGTTATGAGTTTAAGATAACTTTTCTAAAAATTATCTTTTCTATGACTTTTGATTTTAAAGCATAAAAATGTCAGATTTGTTTTTATTGTTCAAATAATTATTTCAAAATCAAAATGCCTTTTCTTATAAGACAGTTCTTCAACAGGTGCTATAGCGAGTGGTTAAAGACCATATATCCCAGGATCCATGAAGTCGTTGTATCGAATCTCGGCGGTATCAGGTGAATTAAGGGTGGGGATTTTTACATTCTCTCAAGTCAACTTCAAATGCAGGCCTGCCAGTGCCTTATTTACACTCATGCATATACAGAAGATCAAATATGCACATTAAAGATCCCATCATTAATGGCAGTGTTTGGTGGGTTAGGGACACATAAACATACCTAGCATACATCCCCAAAGTCAGAATGCAGCTACCTTCATGGTGGGCAAAAACAGTTACATATGCAAAATCTCGCCATAGGTGAACCTCAGACCTCTGGTGAAAACAAAGTACAGACAGGACAGTTTAATAACTTGACAATACAAGGACAAAAAGTGTTAACTTCAGGTAAACTAGACCACATTCAGTGTTACCTGTTATATGGGGCGGTCTCCATTATTTTTGAGGGTTTAGGTTTCAGCGGCTGTGGTTTACTTGCTTTTGCTCAGGGGGGGTTCCAGTTCAGTCCCCACTTTCACCCCGCAAACCTGTGTCAGTGTCCCTGGGTTTGTGTTCCATTCCTGGCCTTTGTCTTCTTCAGGATTCAATATTTCTTGGTTTCCTCAAAACGTTGCCAGATATTGTAAATACGGTTTTAAAGAATGTGTTGACAGTTCATAGTTTGTTATAAGTTTGGTGTTTCTGTGTTAGGAATGTGAATATTGAGCTTATTAATTTTTTTAAATAGGATTGCATTTATTGTCTTAATCCTTTTATATTTAGTTGAAAATAAACTGTTAAAACTGATTACGGATTTAAAGTGTGTCTGCTATGAATAAATGGTTTCTTGTTTTTTTGTTGTTGAAGACAAAGCAGATGCTGCCTCAAAATCAAAATGCATTTCGCTTACATTACCAAGGAAGAATGTATGCTACAGATTCTGTTATTACTGGATGGAAGGATTTTGTCTATTTACATGTCTGCTGTGTGTGTTTATTTATTTATTCTTTTATATCGAGGATAATGGAATAAGCACTCGTGTGCTTTTTTTTTCATCCAGTCCCCGTGTGTATGTTGTTTTGTAAATATTGTCATCTGTTCCCACTGGCACACAATGGCCTACTCTTATGAAAAGCGGAACAGGATTTAAGTGTGCGCAAGATGTTCTGCATGCACACGGGGCCTCAGTTTACAGCCTCATCCGAAACTTTAGGGGAGAGTGGAGTCAGCACTGTTAACTCCAGGGGAAAAATCCCCTCCAACGAGAATCGAACTCGGGTCATCAAATTGTGAGCGCAATATTCTGACCACTAGGCTATCCTGTCCCCCACATGTGTGTGTGTGTGTGTGTGTGGTGTGTGTGTGGTGTTCTCTTTAATGAGTACACAGCAAGTGATATTAGATGGGCATGGTGTGATGGTGTGTATGTGTGTGTGTGTGTGTGTGTGTGTGTGTGTGTGTGTTGTGTAAGTGCACCCATACTTGAGACAGTGAAAAAGAAAAAAATGTCTGATAAGTGACAGGTAGATACTTTACAACTGCCTTGCACAATAAAAATGTTCAGAATGTTTAACTGCTCTATTAACCTCTTAACTGTTGAGTGCAAGTGAACCTATATGCCAGGGAATAAGACTCTTATATACCACTTGCTATGTTCATGTCCCTATTACTCAGAAATTTCCATATGATAATCCCGATATTCTGCCTAATGACGGTATATACATCATAGAATGCTTTCAGGCAAGCTCAAAGTAGTGGGTATGATATTTCACTACATAAATATATTTAAAGTTTTAAAAAATATATAAAAATACACTTTCTTCAACACCTCTGTCACTCTGAGTACCCCCCATTTCAATAGCGTCACAAATAAGTTGAGGCAAAATCTGTCATTGTTTTCATCTTCACGATCTCCTGAATCACACAAGATCATTTTCATCACTGTCAGGCTCATCTACAGTCTCATTTGCCACTTCTTCAGCTGTGTTAAGTCATTGATTTGTTCAACAAAGAGTCAGCCATTTTGACCAAGTACAGCCCAAGCAGTCATGCAAAATAACACAAAATATGAGCTAAAAAATGATCATTTTTTGCATCTGAATGTTGCCAAGCAACAGGAGAATGATCAGTAATTTTTGAGTTACTTCCCTTGAACTGTAGTCAAGGAAACTGACTTGCATCAGTTTGTTGCCCGGAAATTTTCCGAGTTGTAGGTGTATAGAGTGCACATTTAGTCCCGGAAAAATTCTGGGCAGGGGCAGTGAAGCAGTTAACACAGAAAAAAACAACTTCCTGAAACCAAGCGCTTCAGACTGATATAAAGTAACAATACACTTTTGTCCATAGAAATGTGAATCCAGGCTGCACAGGACCATTCCAAGTTTCCTGGAAGCTGAAGAGCAAAACCACCATCTTTTTCATGCCCAGTATTCACATGCATATATTTTAGAGTCTCTTCTCTCAACATAAACCTCTTCATACATCATTTTTCAAAATACTGCCCAATCTCTCATCCTTTACTTTCCCTCGTTTTGTTTGTTTTAATAGTTAGATCTTTGGTGGTTCAGTACTGTTTTGGGGTTAGATTTTTTGTTTTGTTTTGGGGAGGTTTTCTTGTTTGTTTCTTTATGTTAAGGTGGGTGCATGGTGAATGTTGCATCCAGCGAATGTTTTCACTGTCAGTCCTATAAGCCCTGTTCATAGACAAAGAAACAAATTCCAGAAGGAACTACAGCTCCTTACAAAAAATAAACATGAAATGCAGCAATGGATCTCTGCCCACCGTGGTATACCTGGCAATGAACAGATTGATGAACATGTGCAACAGGGTGCACAGAGAGAACAGTGTGAAAGCAGCCTAACCTTCCATGAAAAGGAAACAATCATCACATCAATGGCCTGACTCATGCTAGAAAAGGATGATTACCACCATCTCAAACGAGAACAACAGTCATCATTGTAAGACTCTGCACTGAGCACATCAGGCTACACATACTATACAAAGCTGAAACTCGCTCCTTCTCCCCTGTGTGCCTGTGGTAGAGAAAACCAGACCGACAAGCACATCCTTCAAAGGTGTGGCCAACAGAGGTAGCCCTGCAAACCAAGTTGTATGGCCCACGAGAAAAGGTGGAAAGGATGTGCCATTACTTTTCCCAGACACATTCGACAGTGGAAAATGAACATGAGAAGGTTTTCCACACCATAAGCAACAAGAGGGGATAGGGTACCTCAGTGATCAGAGCACTCATTTTCCCCAAGTTAAGGTTAAGCAGCATCGAGCGCTGTAACCAACTGGATGAGTGACTGTTTGCGTGCCTTGGCTTTGGTACAGTCCCCCAGTCCACCCAGCTGTAAATGGGTACCTTCCTCTTTACATCAGGGAAGGTAAAGAAGCAAAGGAGAGAAGATGGGGCTGCCCTCAACATGCTGGCCCCTAGGGAGCTGAGGTCTCTGACACCTCTCTCACCTATGACCACATAGGTTATGGGACATCTTTACCTTTGAGCTACAAGCTTGTTGTTACTATGATTCCTAGATGCTGTTTGTTTTCAGTGTTTATTCTCATTTCTGAATAAAAAACTATTTAAACCAAGGTTTTCAGTTTCTTTTCTGCTCTTTCAAAGGGTAAGAGTGCTGGTCAAGAGCAAGCAGATACACATGGGCCTTGGACCTCTAGCACAGGAACATTAAAAAAAAAAAATCCCCACCCCTCCTTCCCCCCAGTTTGATTTAACTACAGCTTTTCAGAGATACAAGTACTTTTCTTTTCATACAGACTTCATAACACCATTAAGTGCACACACGAAAAATGCATGGCACGGTTCTTTCACCTGCTAAACAAGTAAATCAAGATGTTTTGGGTTCAATTCCCAGCCTTGTCCTTTCTTCCAAGTTTGACTATATGTCAAAGTCCTTTGAATGAGACTTTAAACCCATGCCTCGTGTTCAAAGGCATGCTGATCATCTTGCGCACATGTTGAAAACCGGCTTTGTCCTTTGGAAGAGTACGCCATTTCATGCTGGTAGGAATGGATGACAAAATTTTAAAAGACATGCACATAGGTGTGTTTAAACACCATTACTGAAGGCAAAATGTGGCTACCTAAATGGGGTGGAGGTAAAAAAAGATTGCATACACAAAAATCTCACCATTGGAGAACCTCGGAACTCTAGCCGAGAAACAAAAAAAAGTTCTGGAGATATGTTTTGTTTGTGTTCAATAACAATGATAGCAACTTTGTTCTGTGTTTATCTCTAGAAGAGTGTGTGTGTGCATCAGAGTGTGTGTGTGTGCGCGCGTGTGGGGGCAGGAGGGCAGTGTGTGTATGCATATGCGCGCAGCGTGTGCGTGTGTAAGCCACACTACATAATTTTTTACATAACTCGCACAGTTTGATGCTTTTTTTTATATTTTATTTTCATCTTATTGTCATATTATTTACAATTGCTGCAGATTGATAACAAAGACTATTCCTATTTAAGGATTGCTATCCTTTCAAGTCACTTATTTTAAAACTTGTTACAGATTCAAATTAAAAGTACAACTTAATACAAAAACTATAATTGTGCCAAACAAAACCAAATAAAAAAGGGGCTAAATTAGACTAAACCAATTAATATTTAACAACAATTTCATTCCAAATTTTGTTCTTTTAAGAACTTTTGCTGCTCTCTTTTCGTCAATAGATTACATTTTTTTCTCTCCTTTTTCAAATATTAAGTAGACAAAGCAACAATTAGAAATAAACAAAAAATGAACAGACGAAAATTACTCAACAAAACAAAGGCTCTCTTTCTACTTAAAAAAACAAACTCTAACAAAAAAAGGCCTCAACCATTCTCCCACCCGTAAACATTTACAAGTACTTTACCATAATTTCAAAATGTTCAGTTTTAAAAGAAATGATAAAAACCAACCATCTCACACCAACTTATCACAACATATAACCAATGGATGATGTTGAACACCGCTGAAACATGATATGTCAAACTAACACCTACAAAAAGAAAAAGTCGAACATGATGACGATGAACGATGAAGCGAGTGTGATAGCGGTGACCCCGTACCTGGCCACAGAGCTGATGACATCCACCACACACACTGCCATGCTCACTTCCTGGGCATGTGCAAGCCTGGGAGGGAGGGAGGGGGCAGCGCTCTGAACACGGGATGGTTTGGGGGGAGGAACCACTAGTACCCACTGTAGGGATGGGAGCGGGCCTTGGGGGCACTGCCCTGGCTGGATTTTACAGGACCATAACTGCCGCTGCCACCCGGTGCCCCCCAGCTCTCTCCTGCTGCAATAAACACACACACACAATCACAGTCATCACTACAGCACTGGATACAGAAGATAACAAAATTTAACATGGACAAGAAAAACCTTTTGTCTGATTTTTTTTTCTTTTCAGAAACACAGCCACTATCTGAAAATCTTTGAACGTATGCCCAGGCAACTTAAAGCTCTCAGAAAAAGTTTAACGCCCCCCCGCCCCCCAAAAAATCGACCCCCATAAACAAACAAAACATAAGTACCACCAAAGCATGGGAGTTACGATGAGACTGCCTTCATCCATAACATTATCATAACAAACCCTAGCATAACAACCTGTATCCATCATTGAAGGAGAAAACATTCCCTGAAGTGTTTTAAATATGGCTACCTAGATGGCAAGGTACTTTGTTTTTCTCCATATCTATCTCTTCCCCCCCCCCCCCCCTTTTTTTTTTTCACTATTTCTTGGCTAGAGCTCCAAGGTTCATCAATGGTGAGATTTTGCTATGTGACTGTTTTTGCCCATCATGAAGGTAGCTGCATTTGGACATTGGGCATGTATGCTGGGTATGTTTGTGCTTCCGTAACCCACCAATTGCTGACATGAATTACAGGATCTTCTAATGTGCAATTTGATTTCTGCATGTGTATATATACACAAAGGGAATTTAGGTAGACCTAGAAGACTGTAAAAATTCCCACCCATAATCCACCAAACGCCACTGAGATTCAAACTCGCAACTTCATGGACCCATGGGATTGAAGTTGAATGGTCTTAACCACTGGCTTGTAGCATCGGTCATGGCAAGGTGCTTAAAAAGGCTTATACACAACAAACATCTCATCCGGTGCATATTCATACTCTCTGTGATTGTCAAGTGTGACGAGGGAGAGAGTGCAGACACATACTGACAGGGAAGTGACCACTCCACAAACACAACTTACCACCATAGTCATAACCACTGTAGCTGTCGTAGCCTCCAGAGGAGCTTTGTCCTCTGCTGTTTCTACCGTAATACTGGCTGTCCCTGCAACAACACAGTGTTTAGTTACCATGACATTATCTTTGATGTTACTGTGTATATGTTAGGACTGTCACAGTTTGAACAGCATTGCCAATTTCTATTTGGAAAAAAACCCCAACCCAACATGAAACAATTGACAAAATTCATGGCTGGATTTCATTGATCAGTTTTATGGCTTGTAGAACAATCAGTATGGCAGAACAGACTAGATATTTTCGATACAAGTCTGGTCACTGACATAGCTGTGGTTTGTTCTGGGGTTATCTCAGGTTGCTGAATACTTTTGTGTCATGATATGGGGATTAAAACCAACGCGTACATGGCTGCTGACACTTCACTATACTGGACAACAACAGCTATAAATGTGTATTGCTTTGTTGGACTGAACAAAACCCAAATTTCTTGGAATGAATTTCCTCTTTGACCCAGACTTAATCCTCTATAGCACATGCCTGGAACCCCTTTGTGCTTGCCCAATTAACATTATTCCTGGACTCAACTTTGGCCCAGGGCTGTCAAACTGTCAATCAACAGGTGTTCAGTCATATTGCTGTTTAATTCACATTTTTTTTCTATCTAAAAGAAGTATTTTATTTAAAATTTTTTTTTTGCCACATGAAACACCACTCACCCATGATCGTCTCTATAGGTGGTGGCACTGTAGCCTCTGCTGCTGTAGCCATCTCATAGCCATCCCCACGCTGAAGCACACAGATAATACACTTTCACTGGTCATGTGATTACAATCATCAGTCACAGGTCATGCGCTTCGATTCGTTTGCTTTACAAGATTGCGCGCTATATAAATTCCTTATATTGATGGCTCGCTACGAATGATCGCTTACACATTAACCCAATATTTCAGGTCATTAAGGCAGGTAGTCACATTACAACTTTGAGATTTGAATTAAATCAAACTAAGTCATGTTTAACTACCATATGAATACATAGTGCATATTATTATCACTTCATTAGGTATGAAAATTACAAGCCCTCATTCTGTGACAACATGTTAAAAAAAACTTTCTTTCCTATTTGGCCACTTCCGTATTGCTTTGTTGGGGATGATGCAATTACCGTCCCTATTCATAGGTCATGAAATTGCAATAACCATTCATGTCATAATTCATCTCATCTCACGTTGTTTACAGCACTGCAAACCATGAAGACGCTATCAGGGTTCCAGTTTGGGTATAGGTTATTCAATCATAGATGCAACAGAGAGGAGATATTTGATCTGCCACAACTCGGCCACATCTCGGCTACAACAGCACTGCTAGACAGTGAGGATGTGGCCTTACAGGCTGCATAAATTCTACAGTTTTACTATGTGGGCAAAGCGTACGCAACAGAGGATTTCTGTCTTTATGGTGCACATGTGCTCTGTGAGTAAGACTGAAGAAAGGAATTGAAGTGAAATGGAATAAATTACACATTGAATAAATTAATTTCAAGGAATGGTAATCACAACAACAGGTATAACGCGAGCAAAACAAACACAACACACGAGAGAGAGAGAGAGAGAGAGAGAGAGAGAGAGAGGAGAGAGAGAGAGGAGAGAGAGAGAGAGAGGAGAGAGAGAGGAGAGAGAGAGAGAGAGAGGTGAAGACTGAGAGAAAGAGGAACTAGAGACAGAGACAGAAAACAGAATGTGGTGGTTGTGTGTGTATATAACAATGCACACACCAAGGTACTGGGAGACAGATCTGAAATTGCCATCTAAAAAGAAACAACTCACACTCACTTTCTTTCCTCACTCCCTCTCTCTCTCTCTCTCTCTCTCTCTCTCCTTAGCATATAACCCTCCACACTGCCACTACTCACACCAGAACTGCTGTAGCCGTAATCATCATAAGACGACTGTGCAGGAGGAGGGGGGGCAGCACTGCGACCTCTGGCAGCTACGCCGCGCATGGGGGGAGCACTGCTGACCCCTCCCGACCCGGAGCACCGCGACCTGGAGCACCGCGACCCGGAGTAACTGCAGCAGCGCCACCTCGCACCGGAGCTCCCCGACCAGATGGTGGTCCTCCCCTGAACGAAGGACACCATGACCGTGATAGGGAGCACATTCGAATTTGTCAAAATTATTGTTGTTGACTGTTTTGTGTCTTGAATAGGTTCGAATGCAAGCCTTGATTTGTTTTGCAAGCATAGCGCTATATAAATTCCATGTATTATCATTATATTATACTGGGGGAAACACCCTTCCTTCACCATTTAAAACTAACGCAACAAGAAACAAAACAAACGGAAGCTTTTAGTTGAAGGGAGGAGAGTGAGAGTGAGAGGAGGAGAGAGAGAGAGAGAGAGAGAGAGATGGAGGGAGGGGGGAGAGAGAGAGAGAGATGGAGAGAGAGAGAAAGAGAAAAAGAGAGAGTGTATGCATGTGTGTTCATTCTTCAGTTTGTCTCTTAACACTTTCTACCCCGGGTACGGATTAATCCGTACCATGCGATCATCTCCCCTGGATGGGGTACGGATTAATCCGTACCACAGCAGGTACTTTCACTTTCGCCCTCCCATTCTGTTCTATTCTCACATGGTCGTTTTAGCTTGTTGGCTTTAGCTGCCACGTTAGTTGCACATCGTTCACAGCTAATTTGCATATAAAATCAGCGTGTTTTTGTTGTGTTTATTGTTGTTTTACGTGTCATATGCTTGTAGTATGGCTTTGGTACATCATACTTTCACTGCTGACGAAGTAACAGAAGTTTCAAACAAGTTATTACGTTGCCGATAAAGATCGTGTTTTGGATAGAGATCGTGAGAGCTTTGAGTCTCGCCATACTAGACTGTGTGCCGCTCGAGGAGCGAGATAGGCCAGCTAAAAGGGGTGGGAAGGGGGGGGGGGGGGGGGGGGGTGACTGGGGAGGGGCGTGGCCTTGGTACTGATAGTACCGCTATGATAAACACCAACTGTTTACATGAAAATGAACTACAAGCCACCAGGTGAAGTGCAAACATTCTGTACTTATGAATAAAGTAGTGTAGAAAAGTTCAGGAACTTACTTGGACTAGGGAAGAAATGTTATCTGTATATTACATGATCGTTATTCTGACAGTGTCATGTGTACAGTTCAGTGGTTCCCTTTGATTATATTACATTTGATGCGATGCTGGAAGAAAACTTGTATTGTACCTATGTTTGTCCCTGTTTATTTGAGATTCTTGTATAGTTTTGTTGTTGTTGTGTTATATTTGTTGCATACATTGCATAAAAATCATAAGCCCATCAGTGGGATCACCACTTAAAATCAGAGCAATTACGTAATTTGACACCATAATTAACATATTCTTTTTTATGCAATATAAATTTTTATGTACGCATATAATGGGCAGTCATTTACCCACACAATGCCATAGTTTCATAAGAAATGGGCTTCAAACAAAAAAGATATGAGGATTTTACGATGATGACCCAGTGCACACTGCACTCAGCTGCTGCAGGGCTGGTCCACAGAGACTGCAGTGCAGCTGCACCCTTGGGGTACAAAGTGTTAAGTAAAGGTGATATTGGACTATTCTCTGAGTGCAGGTGTGTTGAGTTATAGTTTACATGTTTCTCTCTCCACATTCCCTTACCAAGCAGGGTGTGTATGTCTGATCTTCTCCTGTGCTTGTGACTTAGCAGGAGGTCTGCTCCCTGGCCTCAGTAGAAACATACCAACTTGACAGCAGCTCATTTCATTGTACAGGCTGCATGCTGAGTAACTTTGTGCTATCATAACCCACCGCACACTCGCTGACATGAATTATGAAATCTTTAACATGTGTATTTGATCTTCTGCATGTGTATATACATACATGAAGAGATTTAAGGTATTGGCAGGTCTGTGCTTGATATTATTTAACCTGGGCGATAAAAAAAATCCCCACCCTTAACACACCAAACACCACCAACATTCAAACTGAGGACTTCATGAACCCACAGGATTGAAGTTAAACAGTCTTAACCCCTTGGCTACAGCATCTGTGGTCTACATGTTTATGACTTCATACTCACACATTATTCCCTGTATGGTTTCATTCTTCTGTGACTAATATACAGTTCCCTAAATCCCTCCTTATCTGTTGCATTGATCTAATTCCATATAACAAGACAGACCATGGACTCTGGGTACTGGACACAAGCCACAGTGCAACACTCTTTCTCGGTGAACACATGACTGACAAGATGTTGGATTCTACAGTCATGCATCTCTTCTCACTTCTATTTATTTATTTAATTATTTTTATTTATTTTTATATCGAGGATAACAGAATAAGCACTTTTGTGTTTTTGTACATCCAGTCCCTATGTGTATGCAGTTTTGTAAATTTCACCATCCATTCCCACCAGCACAAAATGGCATTCTCTTTTGAAAAGCGGAACAGGCTTTAACATTCAAATCATGACTCTGCCCACTGTCTGTCAAGTTCAACCACATTCAATCAGAAGAACTCCCCCCACTTCATCAATTTTGAAATATTAGAAAATGACCACCATTGCATTAGTCAGAATCTACTGTGCACAACACAGAGGACAGGAAAAACTGCTGTGATGCACACGCCAGTTTTGTACACAGCAACGTTCCTTAGAATCACAGACACGAAGTTACCCCAGGTAATGTAACGAAGGAAAATGGTAGTACTTACCGTCCCGAGGGTCCTCCTCTGTAGCCCCCCCCCCCACGCCCCCCCCGCCCCCCGTCACCAGAGTTCATGTACATCATCTCCTGCATCTGCTGCTGGCGGATGTCATCGTTGCTGTCCTGAACAATCAGTTTTTGGGGTTTTTTTTTATCAACAATTACAAGGAATACGACTGTTAAATAAGAGATCAGATGGCAAAAGGGTGATGGCCACTAGCGTACGAGTGAATGAATCTATGGTTTATAAAACACACTCAAATATTTCACAACCATACGGGTGATGCAAGGGACATGAAGTGGTTTGAAAAACAAAAATGATGATGATAAATGTTTTGGTAAGACATCATTCAGGTGGTCAACACACAGTGGTGGTGATAAAGTCTTCATGCCCAGTGGTGGTCAAGTCATTACACCTGGTGGTGGTCAAGTCATTACACCTGGTGGTGGTCAAGTCATTACACCTGGTGGTGGTCAAGTCATCACACCTGGTGGTGGTCAAGTCATTACACCTGGTGGTGGTCAAGTCATTACACCTGGTGGTGGTCAAGTCATTACACCTGGTGGTGGTAAAGTCTTCACACCTGGTGGTGGTAAAGTCTTCACACCTGGTGGTGGTAAAGTCTTCACACCTGGTGGTGGTAAAGTCTTCACACCTGGTGGTGGTAAAGTCTTCACACCTGGTGGTGGTAAAGTCATTACACCTGGTGGTGGTAAAGTCTTTATGCCTGGTAGCGGTAAAGTCATTACGCCTGGTGGTGGTAAAGTCATTACACCTGGTGGTGGTCAAGTCATTACGCCTGGTGGTGGTAAAGTCATTACACATGGTGGTGGTCAAGTCATTACAACTGGTGGTGGTCAAGTCATTACACCTGGTGGTGGTCAAGTCTTCACACCTGGTGGTGGTACAGTCTTCATGCCTGGTGGTGGTACAGTCTTCACACCTGGTGGTGGTACAGTCTTTACACCTGGTGGTGGTAAAGTCTTCATGCCTGGTGGTGGTAAAGTCTTCATGCCTGGTGGTGGTAAAGTCTTCATGCCCAGTGGTGGTAAAGTCTTCACACCTGGTGGTGGTAAAGTCTTCACACCTGGTGGTGGTAAAGTCTTCATGCCTGGTGGTGGTCAAGTCTTCACACTGGTGGTGGTCAAGTCTTCACACCTGGTGGTGGTACAGTCTTCACACCTGGTGGTGGTAAAGTCTTCATGCCTGGTGGTGGTAAAGTCATTACACCTGGTGGTGGATAAGTCATCACACCTGGCGGTGGTCAAGTCATTACACCTGGTGGTGGTAAAGTCTCCATGCCTGGTGGTTGACAATGCACCTCCTGTCTGGGATGCCGAATACGACAAACTTGCAGAGGACTGTGGCAGGGTGTTTGCAGGAGCGGTGAGGTGTGTTGGGGAAACAAAGATCCCACAACCATGAACAACTGCTGAGAAAGCAGCGTGTGGAATGCTTTTAGAAAAGGAGCAAGGTGAGATAGAACAGCACCTTTCTCCTCCTCTTCAATAGAGGAGGTCTGGGGGGTAGGGGTATGACAAAAATATAGCAACTCTTTATCTTGAAAACCTCAAGGCGTTTACTGACAAATCTATGTATAATATATATATATAATATAATATATATATATATATTATATATATATATATATATATATATATATATACATGGTTTTACCAAGCTAAACTTAGATGAATTCTTAACTATACATTGCCAAATCACTTACCAATGGCATTTGTGCACATAAACCATGTTACAGATTTTTGATGCTGCTGTTGGCTGACTTTCTTCTGTCTCTGAGAAAACAACAGTCCAAGTTTGTAAACACCTTGAATACAATGAAAAAAGTCTAACTTTTCAGGAAATAACGATAGATACAGATCCTACAAATAACAGTTCTTGTCCTCCAGCCAAAAGAGCTACACTGACATGGCAGTCTTCTTCTTCTCTTGTTCACTTTACACTGTCAGATGTGTCTCGGAAAAATAATGGCATGTCCTTTCTAGCTCCTCTTGTATACTGACATGGCAGTAGCTTACCGTATAAATGCGCAGTAACATTTCCCCTGTCTTTTTTTCTGTATGCATGCATTCAGACCCGGATGCTCTTCATGACATAAGCACCACAAATCTGAGACTACAACAAAACTGTTTTTAACTAATTCTCAGAAGATTCGGGGCTCCAGGTATGTGTGTGGTGTGTGAATGTTCGTGTGTGTGTTTGTAGCATGCACCACAAATGCCTTGTTTCAAATGCTTCCTCTTAACTTAAAGCCCATCAATACATAACAGGTGGTGCTCCAAATGCAGCCCCAATACTGCACAGACACAATGTGAACACTCACCACAGTTTTATTTCCAACATAGCATCAACTCTGAAAGAAGCAGCTGCTCATTAGAAGTTGTCTGTCTTCAATTGCAGAACATCTCTTCCTCCCTCGTCTTTGATGCTAATTCAGTGCTTCACAAAAAAAGCCAACTTGACTGCACAAACACTATTCCAAAACTACAGAACAAAAGTCTCTGTTCAGAAACATTCTGAACATTTGTTACTTGTGATGGATTTTTTTCTTCTGTTCCTTGGCTAGAGCTCCTATGTTAACCAATGATGCGATTCTTGCATGTGTGACGCCCCCCCCCCCCCCCCCCCCCCCCCCCCCCCTTCCTACTTAGGAAGCCGACTTCAGGGGATGGTGTCTGAACAAAGCACTCATGTGCATGCGTTAAAAAAAAAATCTTCCATTCCTACCAGCATGAAATGGTATACTCTTCCGAAAAGCGCAACAGGTAGGGTTTTTTTTTTTTAAAACATGCGCGCATGATATTCTGCATGCATCTGCACACAGGGCCTCAGTTTATAGTCTGAGGAACTGTACCAATCAGTTTGATTTTCTCATCAAACTGGAAAGACAGGGCAAGGCTCGGAATCGAACCAAGAACCTCACAGTTTATTAGTCAGGCATGTGAATGTATTAACCACCCTGCCACCTTCCATCTTACTTACAATGAATAACAAGATGTCTAAGTGATATGATTTTGTGGTACTACTCACGGGAATGAGGAATTTTTTCACTTCTGACACAGCATGAGAAAGTCGTCTGTATGCCTCAGTCATTTCGGCAAAAGCTTCCACATACAGATGAAGTTCATCGTTCAAGTGTGCGAATTTTTTCCCTCCTTCCTTGCGCATCTCCTCTTCCTGAAACAAAGACATTTACCTAAAGTACTGTGCAGAATCACAATAGACATCCAAACCTACAACAGTAACATCTGAAACAGCAGAGTGTATGCTTGGAACACATACATGTGTCTATTCATTTCTTGTGTTTTTCAAATTCTTTTTTGGTTCCTCCACCAGACCTCTGTGTTTCACAATAGGGTGAGATTTTGTATATATGACTGTTTCTACCCATCCTTAAGGTAGCCACATTCTGATTTTGGGAATTTTTTTTGGTTGTAGTTACTAAAATGTTTGTATTCCTATGTCAGTTAAAGTCTGTCCCGGGCCTATGGCTCATCAGCCGGTGCTTATCCCAGTTTCTGTGGCGTTAAGCGACTGAGAGTCATAGACTCCCCCCTGGATAGGACGCCAGTCTAACACAGGGTTAACCCCCAACACAAGGTTGGTACCCCTTTTACACCTGGGTGGGGTGAGAAAATAGCCGTAAAGTGCCTTTTCCAAGGGCACAACGCCATAGCCGAAAGCTGGGATCAAACCCGCAACCTTTAGATTATGAGTCCAACGCCCTAACCACTAGACTACAGCAGCCGCTTATTCCTATGTCAGGTGTGTAAAAAAAAAAAAAAAAAAAGGAAAAAAAAAAAAAGCTTGTATGCAGGGATTGATGTATGTGTATGACTGCATGCATTCGTGTCTGGCCATGAGTGCATATATGTACTAATCTAGGCATATATAAAACCAGTGCTTTTCATGTGCATGAATATGTTTGTGTGCCTGTGCATAATATTGCCTTTTAGGCAGTAATACTATAGCAAACATAAAACATTAATATCCTGTGTGTGTGTGTGTGTGTGTGTGTGTGTGAATCCGTGTGTTTTTTCTTCTCTTGGCTTTGCCGAGAAAACGCAGTGACTTCATACCGATGCTACTTAATGTTAACCAACACCCATGTTTAATGCTAACACACCTGTCCAACAGTTTTTTCTTTTGTCATCTGACATGAAATTTAAAATGCTTAGTAAAAGAAAAATCCCTCCAACACATCAAAGAGCTCTACAACCTCAACTCCTAAACACAGTGAAAGACAAACCTTGGCCTTGTCTCGCATGGACCCTCTCCCCAGAACGGCCATTTTGCAACCGGTCTCCTCCTGCAGCCGTTTCAGCGTGTTTCCTTTGGGACCAAGCAACTTGCCCACAAAGTTGAACTGCAAAAAACAACCAAATCATCAATCACTCTGACAGTGAAGAGAACTTTTTGCTTTGTTCATTCATCAGCTCGAGTTCTAAGGTTCACCAACAGTGAGAGTTTTGCATAGGTAACCATTCTTACCCCCCACCATTAAGATAGCCACATTCCAATTTAATGGATACAAAATGTTTGATGTACACAGTGCTATATATAATACATATGAATATTATCAATATAATATGATATATGATCTTGCAGGAAACAGATTTGATTGTCAATGACTGTGCCTACCACCTTCTTAGTTCCATGAAATTACTGATGCAATGTGTATAAAACTATAATGCATTCAACATTTTGCACTTTGCACTCCAATCTTAAAGAAATAAGTACACCATGGAGAAATATGAAGTCAACATCACCAGGAAAGCACAACGGCAACATTTTATCATTTTTCATTGTGACCTATACAACTAACCTATATGTTACGCATTTATTTGATTTCAAGGTTCAGCACATTTTTTGAGGAAAAAAAAAAAGACATTATCATAATGGCATAATGCCTCATGATTAATCATAAAACTTTAATTCATATCATGTAAAATGCAAGACATACTGATATTGTATGTTTCACTTCCAATGAAAATCAATAAAATGAACAAGAATTTATATATATCTCCACAATGAAAACGAAATACACAACAGTCAATATACTATGCACTTCAGGAATATCTACAACTGTCTATTTATCATCAATACAGAGATATATATATATATGATCCAACAGCAACACACAAAAATGACGTTACCTTAGGATACTCCCGGATGGGTATTCTGATTCTAAGCCCCACATTCTGTGGTTGGTTTGGATGCACGTCAATGAAAGCTATCGATCTGCCTTCCTTTCTGTCATCTCCTTTTTCCAAACGTTCAATTTCTGCAAAAAAATGCCTGGATTCATAAGTTACTGTAACAATTCAATCTGGCTTATTTTTTTTCTGTCCAACTATGACTACATGTTTCTTGCATACAATTTGCATTAGCAGCAAATGAGCAATGAATAACTGTGTTAAGTTGTCTTAAATTATTAATAAATAAGGTCTTGAACTTATAAATCATAAATGATGAACAAAACTGCAGACAGTATATTGTACATATGGTATGGACTGACAAGAGGTTTTATTCAACCTTCAAACATCAACTTGATCAAGACCTTATACATTTTCAAAGCAAAAAAATACAAATTCTGACAAACTGTGGTTGATGTTTTCATTCTACTCAGCTACATTTTACAATTTGCAACAGCTTTTCACTACAGGACAGGTTACCGTTAGCCTGGTGGGTGGTCAGTGGGATGCGCTAGAGATCTGCTGACCTGGGTTTGATTCTCGTTCAAGAGGATTTTTCCTCTGGAGTTACTTCAGTGCTAACTCCACTCCCCCCTTAAAGTCCTTCGGATGAGATTGAGACTATATTTAAGGTCTTGGTGTGAATGCATGCAGAACACCTTGTGCACATGTTAAAACGGGATGGGATAGCCTAGTCACTAGTGGTCAGAACATTGTGCTGGCAATTTGACGACCGAAGTTTGATTCCTGCTGGAGGGGATTTTTTCCCTGGAGTTACCATCAGTGCTGACTCCACTCTCCCCAAAAGTCCTTCGGATGAGACTATAAACCGAGGCCCTGTGTGCGAACGCACACAGAACATCTTGCGCACACGTTAAATCCTGTTCTGCTTTTCGTAAGAAAAGGCCATTTTGTGCCGGTGGGAACAGATGACAAGATTTACAAAACTGCGTACACACAGGGACTGGATGTAAAAAAGCACATGATTGCTTATTCCGTTATCCTCGATATAAAAGAATAAAATAAAATAAATAAAAAACCTGTACCGTTTTTTGGAAGAGTAGGCCATTGACATTGTGTGCTGGTGGGAACAGATGACAAAATTTACAAAACTTTATACACACGGGGACTGGATGTAAATAAGCACATGAGTGCTTATTCCATTAGCCTTGAAACACACACACACACAGTGACACACACACACACACATTATCCTCGATATAGAAGAATAAATCAAATCAAATCAAATCAAATCAAAACACACACACACAAAGCATTCTCAGTAAGACCCAGGAATCCTGTTGGCAATTTATTATTTATTTAATTTTTTTTTTAGTCCTTCAGATGAGACTATAAACTGAGGTCCTGTGTGTGAACGCACAAAGGACATCTTGCGCATACGTTAAATCCTGTTCTGCTTTTCATAAGAGTAGGCCATCGTGTGCTGGTGGGAACAGGTGACATTTAATTTGTGATTTACAAAACTGCATACACATGGGGACTAAATAGTAAATGTAGATTCCATTATCCTCGATATAACAGAATAAAATATAAAAAATAAAACACACACACACACACACACACACGTATTCTCAGCAAGACCCAGGAATCCTGCTGGCAATTTTTTTTTTTTTTTAAATCTCAGGACAGAAACTGAGAAAGGCCAAAACTATGGAAAAAAGTGTTCATCATTTTAGTTTTAGCCCCCATCCCATCCCTTATTTTATGAGATTAATAATTAACTTTTAGTATTTAGCTCTTTTTTTTGCAGATTAATAATACAAGAGAGAACCTCAGGGAACACCTGTTAAAACAAAAACTCATGGAAGGAAAATAATTTGCATTAAAAACAGTCCAGGGAAATTCGTTTCATGATGCCTCTATTGGTAATAGTAAAATTGTTTTGAAACAATCACTTTAGCTTGTACTGTTATAGCTGTGTACTCCAAGGCATTTTGAATTATACTGGCATTAACTTGATTAAGCCTAATTGCTCATGTGTTTGTAACAGTTTAGAACAATAATAGTTCAACCTCAAGACACCAATAGCTGCAGATATAATGTATTTGAAACTACTGGGCTTCATTTCATGCCTGTCACATGAGAGGGCAGCTGGACTGAGATCTAAGAATGTATAATTAATTTATAAAAAGGTTAGGCCTAGGCCTACTGATCAATGATTATCAAATGTGACATTTTTGTCAATTTAAGTTTCACTTGATCTGCCTGTAACTAAGACTGGAATGGAGATTACGGGTAAAAAAGAATATGAGACATTGAGTTGATAAAAAGATTCTCACAGAAAACTTACAAATTAGGGGAAAGAGGATTTTTTCTCCCCCCCCCCCCCCCAATCCGCGCAACCGGTACTCTCCGGTAAAAAGACAAATTTATCGGTGGCGTTTTCAGCACTGTTTGACTATTTGACTTGCACATCACGAAAACATTTTGCACCTGAATGCTCAAAATAGCTCACGTCCCCACTCTTGCAATTAGTGCATCACGTAGTTAAACTGCTCTACAAGATCTCGTTGAAAGAAAGGGTAAGGAAGACACAGTATACACATTTAGGCCAAACTCAACAACACTGGCACATGTGTGCATTGGCACCGCACTTCGCGCGACAATAAATCCTTCGATCAAAAACAATGTTCACATACCTTGTGTAAGCAGTCGACTGGCATGGGAATCTGGATCAGTTTTCCGAAGTTCGTCTTGCAGCTCTTCTTTGTAACCGTTGATTTGGGCCATTTTTAAACTTGCTTTTATTTGGCGCTGTTTGTGGACTCCTTGTTAGAATGAGAGCATGCTTGTCACACGGTTTACTTCCTGTCACCACAGCCAATTCCGTCTGAGAATATAGGGCGTAGTTTAGAATAGGCCTACTGCTAGTATTTATTGTTGATTTTGCGTTTGTTCAGGTATCATTTCAGAAACGTTGGCAGCTTTTACAGCGTAGAAAAGACGAATCACTCATGTTCTATTTTTGAAGGGAATAGCAGAAAACGTGAGCACGAAGAGACAATAGTCTAAGGGAAACCATTGATCTTAATGCGCGGGAGATTCGTCAAGCAATTAATTCCCTTGACACACACGTTCTAGATGCCGCCCCCCCCCCTCCCCTACACACACACGCGCGCGCGCGCGCGCGCGCGCACGCACGAGCACACATAAACACACACACACACACACACACACACACTGTATGCATGCACGCACACATTTCTACACAATTTTCTTTTAAAAAATAGACTGATTGATTCGTTTTTGTTGTTTTGGGATTTGTTTGGTTTTTTGCTGCTTGAGTACTGTTACTTGACTTTCCTTAGAACTGAACAGAATAGAAAAAAAAAGAAAAGAAAATGGATGGTACAAAGGAAAAAAAATTGAACGCACCTCCCCCCTTAAAAAAAAAGAAAAACAAAGAAAAAGAAAAAAAAAAAGGGGGGGACTGGAGATGGTCCTTTAAAATGTGTATGCAAAAGAGACAAACTAAATTAAAACATCATGTAATGAAAAAGTATTATGCATTTTTAATTTAAGTCCGGGCGTTTTGTTTGTGTAGTGTAATGCACAACGGAGGTGTAGGGTTTTTTCTCTCCCTTTTTCCTTGGACAAAGTGTGAAAATAACCGATTATACCAGGACCAAAAAGATTGCTCCTGCATGGTTTTTAAGTCAAGTGGTGTGTACATTACATCTCTTCTTCTTCTCTCATTAATTTTGCTTTACACTGTCAGATATGTCTGGGGAAAATAATGGCATGTCCTTTCCAGTTCCTCTCGTGGGCGGTACAGCTTGGTCTGTGGGGTTACCATCTCCGTCAGCCATCTTTCTTCCTCAAGTAGCATGCTGAATAGCGAGCACCTTTGAAGGATGTGCTTGCCTGTTTTCTTTATCACACAGGCATATAGGGGAGAAGGAGCAAGTTTCAGTTTTGTGGACATATGACATAATATGTTGGGATGAGAGGATTTTATAAAACATT
Source organism: Stramonita haemastoma (assembly GCA_030674155.1). Taxonomy (NCBI): domain Eukaryota; kingdom Metazoa; phylum Mollusca; class Gastropoda; order Neogastropoda; family Muricidae; genus Stramonita; species Stramonita haemastoma. The sequence continues at coordinate 35,240,533 of CM060322.1, forward strand.
TAACAGAGAGTGAGTGAGTCTGATTCCGGTTTTTGTTGGATAAAATAAAAATCCCCGCCTGAGTAAATTATTTTGGAACATGACCATTTCACAAGGGTTTCAGTAGCCTTGTAACTCTTCGAAGTGATAAACGTAGAATAATCATTTCTCAACTCACCGCCTATAGCCTATAAGTATAGGCTACACATGCTTATTTTATTAAGCATCTGGGAACAGATGACATTTACAAAACTTCATACACACGGGGACTGGATGGAAAAAAGCACATGAGTGCTTATTCCATTATCGTCGATATAAAAGAATAAATAGATAAATGAATAAATAAATAAATATTATGTGCACTGCATATTAAATACATTCTTCGATCTCCATTTCAGTTGAAACTTCCTGGCGGACAGTCGAGAAATGCAACCAGCGTTGCATTTCTATCATAGGCTAGGCTTTCAGTCGCAATTCGACCTGCTCATTTGCACTCCTGGAACCTCGTAGGCTCCCACATGTCACGGGCGAGTGTAGGCCTAGGCCTACAAGACCTAGGCCTAGTCTAGGCCTACTAGCCTACAGAATTGTAACAAATTCACAGTAGGAGGCGAACTGACCAACCAGCGACGAGCATTTATTTATTCTTTTATATCGAGGATAACAGAATAAGCAATCATGTGCTTTTTTTCATCCGGTCCCCGTGTGTATGCAGTTTTGTAAATATTGTCATCTGTTCCCACCGGCACACGATGGCCTACTCTTACGAAAAGCGGAACAGGATTTAACGTGTGCGCAAGATGTTCTGCGTGCGTTCGCACACGGGGCCTCGGTTTAAAGTCTCATCCGAAGGACTTTTGGGGAGAGTGGAGTCAGCACTGATGTTAACTCCAGGAAGAAAATTTCCTCGACCGGACTCGAACCCGGGTCTTCAAATTGCTAGCGCAATGTTCTGACCACTAGGCTATATACTACTTCAGCATTGATAGGCCTAGGCCTAGGCCTAGGCCCCAGTGTAGTCTAGTTAATTAAGACTGGATTGGGTTTTTTTCAACAGCGCAGCCATTTTAATTCGTTCAAATTTCACAACGGATATGTAAACCCTTTATTGCACCCTTTCTTTTCTGTTTAGTTTTGTTGACATACTACTTCAGCTTGTATTTCTCATGACATCTGTTCTAAAGAAGCTTTTGAATGTCTCCTGTCCACAGACTGCAGTTCAACAAATATATATGTATGTACAATATATTAAATGGGAAAGCCCCAAAGAAAATCGTGGAAAAATTTGCTGTCAATAAAAACAGGCCTACCCATAGACTGTTTCTTCCCAGGCCCCATAATAATCTCTATAAATCAAGCCTTGCATATTCAGGAAGAACATTGTGGAATAAATTGCCTCCCTTTCTAAAATCAGTTCCTTCAAAGCAAATGTTTAAGAAACTTTTGAAGAAACATCTGATGGACAAATTATAAGTCCGCCCTTATGTTCGACACATTTGGCTGCTTTGTTGTTATTCATACCCATGTTATTTTTGTATTTCCATTTTTTTTTTTTTAAACATTTTTTTAATTTTCAAATAGTGTACAAAACCCAGTATAATGTAAGCATCAATCCACAAATGATTCATATCAAAGTTTGTGAAGAACAAAAATTAAGAAGGATAAGATTACAAACTGATACACAACCTACTAGCATATGTTTTAGATAGTGTATGAATTTGAATGGTCATACATACATATACAATCATGTACATGCATGCATTCAAACAAAAGTACCCAAGCATATAAACATATTAAAGCATACATATCCCTACATATACCTAACCTCCAAATGCAAAACTGACATAACAATGTTTAAAGACAAAACTAACAATAACAACAACAAGCAAAAAACAAACAAACAAACAAAACACAAACAAACAAAAAGCACCACCACCAACAACAAACAACAACAGCAACAACAACAGCACACAAGACATAAACAAAAAACAACAAACAAACAAACAAACCACACACACACCACCACCACGATTAAACTGCTCAGCTAAATAAACAGATTTTACCTTTCAGACCGACTCATCCAGCAGTAATACAGTTTGCTCTAATCTAACAGAGGTAGATATGTACACCATTGTGCAGCGAAACTAAAAAAAGACATTTCCATAGATGCAACACATTTTTCAACCTCATATCTTGATTTTAGTTGTCGCGTAAATATTTCAAACGAAGGCCAATTCTTTTGGCATCTGCATTTATAAATGTGAAATTTGGCGAGCAGCAGTATTACATCAAAAATCTTGTCAGATTTAAAGTTGCCACTGCATCCAAAAAGAACAATGCTCTCGTTGAGCAGCAGATTCACAGCGTTACATTTTCTATTAATATTATTTTGGAATTCTTGCCAGAAATCGTTTACAATAGGACAGTACCAAAAAATATGTTGAATGCTTTCTTTTTCCATATGACAAAAGGAGCAATTAATTGATTCTTCAATACCCATGCTTTGTAAAATGACATTTGTTGCTATTATTCTGTGTACAATTCTTATCTGAAACCACTTTAGTCTTACATCTTGAATTTGCCTAATTTTTCTAAATACTTGTGACCATACAACATTTTGATGCAATCTTTCATTCCACTTCATACTATAAGCTGGGTCAGTAGTGTTTTTAGTCAGTAGCTCGTAGTACAGCATCGCTCCCCTTGGCACAGAGCAGATTACAGTCATTAATTTGTTCCTTTCGTTTTCATCAGAGCACATAATTTCTAATCCCAGTTCCCTTGAATATTTTCTCAGTGCGCAAACACAGCCATTATATGTAACAAAATCTGATATAGTTCCATACTTTGTAACAAACCATTGAAAACTAAGCAAGTTACCAGCATCATCAAGTAGATGTCTAACACATGAAATATTCTTGTCAATCCAGTTTTTGTTATAGAAAGTTTTACTACCAATTTTCAAATTGGGGTTATAAAACAAAGGCTCAGAACACAGCTCTTCTGTGGTTTCCACTTTAACTGCACTGCCTAATTCCCTGTATGCTTTAAATACATCTTTCCAAAATTTGTTTAATCTGTTGCTGCCGGGCAAATCGGATCCCAATTTGTTAATAATTTCGGCCTTAGGATAAAGTGAGCACAGTATCTGTTTCCAGCTGTGATCACTGCAACTCACTTTACGGATCCAGGTTAATTTTAGCGCGTTAATATGTTGTCGTACATTTGGTATTCCAATCCCACCATGTGTTATGCTTCTTACTGACGTTTTTCTATTGATTCTATCTTTTTTCTTACCCCATACAAACTTAAAAACAAATTTTTGAAGTTCATTAATTAACTGATCTGGGGGGTTGGCAACAGAATCCATAAATGAATTATTTTTGATAAAATAAGTGATTTTAGAACTGCTACCCTGCCAAGCGGAGTTATTTGTCTTTTTAGCCAAGTCCTATATAATGCCCTAATTTCTGAAAACTTTTCCTCCATGTTTATTATCTCACACTTCTCCAGATCGTTAGTAAACCATATACCTAATATCTTAAATTTTGAAGGGTTCCACTGAACACTGAGATGTGGCATAAATTTAACTGGCGAATTCCGTTTACTTCCTAACCATATGGCATTTGTTTTCTCAGCATTTAACTTTAGTCCAGACACATTACCAAACTTTTCAATAACACCAAAACATTCCTCAAATGACTTCTTATCCCCTTCTAGCAATATATTTGTATCGTCTGCATATTGTGATATCTTATTTTCTGTGTTTTTATCTTAATTCCTTTAACATTCTTATTCTGTCTTATCATATTAGCTAGAATTTCTACACAGATAACAAAAAGATAAGGAGATATGGGGTCACCCTGACGACATCCTCTCTCAATCGGGAACCAGCTAGCCAAACCACCATTTACTGAGACAGACGACTTTATCTGAGTATAAAAAGTACGAACCCACTGGCAGAAGCTTGGGCCAAAGCCAAAGGCATGTAGTACCCTAAACAAAAAGTCTAAATCCACAGTGTCAAAAGCTTTCTCAAAATCCAGGCATAAAAGTAAACCTGGTTTCTTTGACACAAGTAGATAATCAATTAAGTCATATATAAGACGAATATTGTCTCCCAAATACCTGTTTGCTATAAAACCAGTCTGGTCGTTATTAATAATAGATGGGAGTACTTGTTTTAGTCTATTTGCTAAACATGTAGAGCCAATTTTGTACACAACGTTCAAAAGTGAAATAGGTCTCCAGTTTTTCAATAGGTCTTTTGGTTTATCGGGTTTAGGTATGCATATGATAACACCCTCCTTTTGTGTTGATGATAACTCCCCCTTATCAAAACCCTCATTAAGTGAACGTACCACAAATGGACCAAGTTGTAACCAGAAAAATTTAAAAAACTCGGCCGTAAAACCGTCACTCCCGGGCTTTTGTTGTTACTCATATGCTTTAAAGCAATGCCCGCTTCGTCTAAAGTTACTTTTCCTTCCAAGGATGTTCTTTCTTCCTCCGTTATTTTGGGTAGCTCCTCTACCAAGTCAATAATTGAGCAATCGTCTACATTTCGTTTAGAATACAACGTTTCATAAAAAGAGTTAACTTCTCGAATAATTTCACTATTCTCAGTTAGCAATGAACCGTCATTTAATGTTAATTTCTGTATATGCTTATTTACATAGTTTCTTTTTTCGAGTCCACAAAAATACTTAGTGATTTTTTCGCCATAAGCCACCCATCTAGCCCTAGAACGCAACAGTACACCTTCCATCTTTTTTTCTCGTAGAGTCACTAGATCTTGCCTACAAGTTTCCAATTCAAGTTTTTCTTGTTCAGACAATACTACCGCTTTTTCTAATGAATGTATTCTATCTTCAAGTTCTTTTTGTTTTTCTTTATCTTCTCTTTTTTTCATTGATGCATATGAAATGGTTTTAGCTCTTATTTTCATTAACAGTGTGTCCAGAAATAACTGATCAGAAATAACAAACTGTATTTCTGACTTTGGAACTTGATCTAGGTCACAGCGACTGTATGGCAATGCTGCGTATTCTTCAGTAACGGTGTCAATCACCTGTTTTATTTCGTTTACAAAGTTTCTATCTCTTAAGAGTGAACAATTAAATTTCCAAAGAAGATTTCTTTTAGTGTTATCACCTTGTTCTAGAGTGATCAAAATCAAGGAGTGATCAGAGCGATAACCAGGTAGGATGTCAGCATCAGTTATGTAGCTGCATAGCAAGTCTGAGATAAGGAAGAAGTCCAGACGACTCTGTTGACAAGGTCTGCTTCTTCTCCAAGTGTATCTTCTGAGTTCTGGATGTAACTCACGCCAAATATCTACTAAATCTAAATTTTCCATCATATTTTCAACTTGTTCTTGTGCTTTAGGATTGTTATAATGTCTATAGTTATAATAATCTAAGTGATAATCCCGAACTAAATTCCAATCTCCTCCTATGATCACATTCTCCACCCCAACCTCCCTGATACGTTCTTCTAATTCTATATAAAATTCAGGCTCATCTCGATTAGGTCCGTATACACTGACAATTAAACAATCTTTTCCCATTATCCTAATGTGTGCGAAAATGAAATTACCTAATGTGTCTTTATACACCTTTTTAAACTCATACTCAAAGTTATTATTAAACAGTATAGCTACACCACGAGAATATGAGTTATTAGAGGAAAAGAAGCACTTATATCCCCATTCCGAACGAATGTAATTCTCTAGTTTGGGCTCAAAATGGGTGTCTTGTAATAAACATATAGAACAACCTTTTTCTCTCAAATATGTGAACACATCCCTTCGTTTTTGTGAGTTCGCCAAACCTTGACAATTCATAGAAACAATGTTAATTCTACTACCCATTAAAATTTATCAAAAAACAGTAAGTCATCTGTCAGACCAACACCAACGCAATACATAGCATGGTTCCCCTTACAAAAGAGTGTCATATATGGCATTCGGTAAAGCACAATGGCATACACCCAGAGTAGTTTTGAACTGTAGCCAAACTGTATACAACCAAAAGATGTGTGGTAGTGAAAACAACTACAAACAAACAAAGGAAAACCATACAGGATACACATAGACATAAAAATGAAAACAAAGTTTATCTTAGCAGGTCGATCTGCCAAGGGCATTACAGAAAGAAGAGTTGTGGCAATGTCAACATCTCCATCTCCCCACATACATTGCATAACAACAACAAAATCCAAGGAGTCCGCTACTCTCCTTGGTGAATTCGCGTCAGCTTTTCGTAAAAAGCTGTTCATATGATCAATATAGCTATATCTTAACCTTAAATTCAATCCCGCCACACACACACACACACACACACACACACACACACACACAACACACACACACACACACACACACACACCACGCACGCACGCACGCACCACACACACACACACAAACACACACACGCACACACACACACACACACACTCGCGCGCGCGCCTACTCACTTCCACACCCCTGCACATGCACACCTATCCCAATGTCCGCGCGCCTGGTCACGCACACGCACACGCACAAACACACACACAACACACACACTCCGCCCCCCTCCTCCACACACACACTCACACACACACACACACTCATCCAACTCACATACACACGCACGTGCGTGCGCGCACGCCCATCCCTCTAATGTCCATGTTTCAAGGGGCACCTTCCCCCAAAGCGCACACACACACATACACACACACACACACACCTGTGTTGACCAGAGGATTCACGCCCAACTGATGCCTCTCCCAAGTGTTGAGCTTTCATCAACCCCCCAGAAAACCACATAACCTTAAAATATTACACAGATATTCCATCTGGTCATACCTCTGTACAAACACACCCAGTCTCGCACAAGTTCTCGGCCACCCTCCTATCGTCCATGGGTTACACAGCAGCACAAAAAGAAATGTTTATAGCATTCATGTCAAAGAAAAGATTGCATTCCATTTCAAGTTATCAATAGCCACACCGATCATAAAGGACATACCAGGGCTGTCATCCCTGACAATCCCATCATCTTCACTAGCGTTCTCTACAACAGCATCATCATCCATACCCCCCAACCATCCAGCACCAACAAGCTGGAAAAATTATCAATGACAAAATACCGAAATCGCTTCCTTCCCATAAGGTCTGGAAGACTTGAAGAGTCCAACTGTTCCGCACAGTTCATCAATCCCCATGTTACAAATATAATATATATAATATATATATATATATATATATATATATATATATATATATATATATATATATATATATATATACACATACATATACATATACATATATATATATATACATATATATATATACAGACATATATACATACACACATACATATACACACATATATACATACATATATATTTAAATGATAACGAACACTTCAGTTCTGTACAAAAAAGCAAAAACGATAATGAACACTTCAGTTCGTAAAAAGGCAAAAACGGTAATGAACACCTCAGTTCTTGTACATAAAAAAACCCCAAAAAAACCGGTAATGAGCATTTCAGTTCGTGTACAGAAAAGCATAAGAAAAAGCCACCTGGGCTACCAACACTGCGGAATAGACGTCCTGTGCTCATCCCAGCATTTACAATGTCGA
>CM060322.1:35253145-35313145 GCA_030674155.1 Stramonita haemastoma
AAAAAGAAAAAAAGTTGAGAAATAGTGGGATGGGGGGGGGGGGGGGGGGGGCTGTCATTAAACCTACTGTGTCTGTGCTGATCTGGATCTTTCTATCTGTCTGTCTGTCTGTCTCTGTCTGTCTGTCTCTGTCTGTCTCTGTCTGTCTGTCTGTCTGTCTCTGTCTGTCTGTCTCTGTCTGTCTCTCACACTTTGGTGCTGTACTGAAAAAAATTAATGACAACTCAGTTTAACTTTTCTTTTTTAATTCTTGAAAGCTCCCCCCCTCCCCCCCTCAATCTTTAAATCGACAACAAAAGAAAAGAAAAAAACTTTTTTAAAAAAGCGTAAGAACAATCCAGGAAAGTATCTGAACTCTTGATTTTGCTGAACTCTTGATTTTGCTGAACTTCTTAATTTTGATATTAATTTTTTTAGTTCAGGAAAATTTGGCTAAAAAAGGGCTCTGGCAAAAAGTAATTGCTTCAAAACTTTTTGGACTTACTTTATGTTTTGTTGGGTGTACTTGACCATCCCCAATGGTTTTAATAAAAATTTAGAAGGGGGTAAGATTTAATTCGCGTTTGAAAAAAGCAGGTGCAGTGCAGCTGAGCTGAAACGGTATTTCCCATTTGTGCTGCTTTGCAAGCTGTTCTGGCTGTCCAGTCAGGAATGTTTACACTTAATTGAAGTAGGCTTGTATAAATTACACTTCTAGACTAAAACTTTTGTACTCTGACGACCCAATCCCTTTTTACTGGGGGAAAACTAATTTAATTGCACTTCCGGTTAGCAAATTCGACAACAGTTTACAAATAACATTACTGTAGGCAGCAACATTTTAACATTGTGCAATCATTAAAAGTATCGTAATCTTAAAAACTAAAAAATGCATTCATGTGATGCAAAGAACATGATGTTTGATACATGCTGTTGTCTTATAACTTATTTGCTTACCCATTTGAAGTACAATTTTCAGTCAATATAAAACTACTGGCAACAGGCAATCACCTTGGTTATGGCAAACACAGGCAAACACAATTTCATCATCATAGTGTTTTAAGAATTTAAGTTCCATAATTATGTTGTGGGTCATTGAAAACTCAGAATGATTCATTTGCCCATCTCCCCTGCTCTCTCATCCACCCCCTCCCTCCTAACCCCCCACCCCCCCTCTCCCCCACCCACTCCCCCTCTTCCCCCCTCCCCCCTCCTAACACCTCCCCCCTCCCCCTCCCTCCCCCACCCCTGCCCATCTCTCCTGCTCTCTCCTCCAACCCTTCCCTCTTAACACCCCCCACCCCCCTCTCCCCTCCTAACACAGGGAGGGGGTGGAGGAGGGGGGGAGGGGGGGAAGGGGCTGGAGAGGGGCTGGAGAGGGGGGGGGAAGGGGCTGGAGAGGGGGGGAAGAGAGGGGGAGTTGGGGGAAGGAGGGGGGAAGGGGCTGGAGAGGGGGGGGGAAGGGGCTGGAGAGGGGGGAGAGAGGGGGAGTTGGGGGGAGGGAGAGAGGGAGGGGGAAGGGGAGGGTGGAGGGAGAGGGGGGTGGAGGAAGGGGGATGGGGGGAAGGGGCTGGAGTGGGGGGGGAAGGAGAGGGGGAGTTGGAGGGAGGGAGGGAGGGGGAAGGAGAGGGGGTAGGGGGAGGTGGGGGAAGGAGAGGGGGGTGGGGGGGAGGTGGGGGAAGGAGAGGGGGTGGGGGGAGGTGGGGGAAGGAGAGGGGAAGGTGGGGGAAGGGGAGAGGGCTGGAGAGGGGCGGGTGGGGGGAAGGGGAAGGGGCAGGAGAGGGGGGAAGGAGAGGGGGGAGGGGGGAAGGGGGGGGAGGGATGTGTGTATGTGAATCAGAATCAGAAAACATTATTGCCATTAAGTGTGTGTGTGTGTGTGTGTGTGTGTGTGTGTGTGTGTGTGTGTGTGTGTGTGTGTGTGTGTGTGTGTGTGTGTGTGTGTGTGTGTGTGTGTGTGTGTGTGTGTGTGTGTGTCAAGTCAAGTCAAGTCAAGTCAAGTCAAGTCAAAATGATCTTTATTGAGGGTAAAAGATTAAGTTTACACAACTTTTTTTCATCCTGCCCTCACAAAAAAATCAAGAAAATTGACTTCTAAAACAATCAAAGACAAATATCAACCGTGGTTGAAAACTAAAATAAATGAGGATTTTCATCCAAACAGAATCTTACAAGATAACACTGAAGACAGTAACATAAACTCAAGTCATACAGACAAAATAATGGAAATACAAAAATAACATGGGTATGAATAACAACAAAGCAGCCAAATGTGTCGAACATAAGGGTGGACTTACAATTTGTCCATCAGATGTTTCTTCAAAAGTTTCTTAAACATTTGTTTTGAAGGAACTGATTTTAGAAAGGGAGGCAATTTATTCCACAATGTTCTTCCTGAATATGCAAGGCTTGATTTATAGAAACAGTCTATGGGTAGGCCTGTTTTTATTGACAGCAAATTTTTCCACGATTTTCTTTGGGGCTTTCCCATTTAATATATTGTACATACATATATATTTGTTGAACTGTAGTCTGTCTTTGAGTGGAAGAATATCTAGTTCTTTGTAGTTGGTGGTGGTCAGTGTATTAGGATTCAAACGGATAAGTTTCACAGCTCTTTTGTGCAGGCGGTTTATATGCTTTAGGTTTGTTTCACTTGCACTATCCCATAAGGTAGAGACATAATTTATAAGAGATAGAATATGTGCGTGAAAGAATAGTTTTCGTGACTGTAGGTTTAGGAAATTCTTGATTTTTCTAAGTTGATATAATCTTACTGAGATTCGTTTTCCTAATGTGGCTATGTGATCTGACCAAGACACGTCGTTGTCAATCACTGCACCTAGTACTTTGTGTGAGACTACTTCTTCAATTTGTTGTCCATGGATATATATTGGCGCGAATGGAGAACGCAATTTCTGTCTTTTTTGCCGAGTGGTTATAAACATACATTTTGTCTTATTAGAATTAAGAGACATATGATTGAGTTCTGTCCATTCGATAAGTTTGTTGATATCTGCCTGCATGTCATTCACAAGCTGGTTTGGATCATTGTTGTTACAATGAATTGATGTATCATCAGCAAACATTTGACATGAACAATGGATATGCAGAGGTAGGTCGTTAATATAAATAGAGAAAAGAAGTGGCCCTAGTATTGATCCCTGTGGTATTCCATATTTCACGGGTAATAAGGTTGATCTCCTAGGACCGATTTCAACAAACTGATGGCGATTAGTGAGAAATGAGTCTAAAAATGATAATGCTTGGTTGGAGATTTGATAGCATTTTAATTTTTTGATGAGGAGAGAGTGGCTAATAACATCAAAGGCTTTAGCAAAGTCTAGAAAAAGAACTCCTGTAATTTCATTATTATTTATATTCAAAAGACAATGCTCAATTAGTTGTATTAAGGCTGTATGACAAGAGTGGTTTTCACGAAAGCCTGACTGGTTTTCATTAATGAGATCGTATATTTTAAAATGAGAATGTAAGTGGAAATGTATATGTTTTTCTAATGGTTTAGATAGGACTGACAGTATGGATATTGGTCTATAGTTCGAGGGATTGGTAGGGTCTCCTGATTTGTGTAAGGGTATTACTTTTGCTCGTTTAAATTTCAATGGGAAATAATTTTTGTCAATACACAAGTTAAATATGTATGTTAGGGTATGGTTATAGCGTATGCACTGATTTTTAATATTTTACTATCGATTTTGTCAAGGTCTTTTGATCCTGACTGTTTCAATTTGAGTAAGCTATTAAGCACATCTGTTACTCTTATTGGGGGTATAATAAAATCAGATGAGATGCTCTTTGATGAACAGTATTGTTTTAATTCTTTCAGCTCGTTTGTTTTTGTTTTATCATTAGATATTATAGAGTCAGTAATGTTTGCAAAGTGAGAATTCAGGTTTTCTGCTGATATTTCTTTTATGACTTTTTGGGTGCTATGTTTTGATTTATTAGTTAAGGTATTAATGGCTTTCCAAATCGCTTTTGGATTCTGAGCTGAAGACAGCAAGTCTTGAAAGTATTTTGTTTTGGCTTTGCGTTTCAATGAATTGACTTTGTTCCTTTGCTTTTTATATTCATCTTTTTGCTTTGATTTTAGCAAATAGTCTCTTAGATTCATTTCGTTTTCGATTTCTTTTGTTAACCATGGAGGTTTCATGAAATGTTTTATTCTTTTCTTAATAAATGGAGCGTGTTTATCATAAGTAGCTATAAATGTCTTTATCCAATAGTCAATAGCATCATCTGGGTTTGTAAGCTGATAGACATAGTCTAAGTTTGAGTTAAGAATATCATTAATGAAGGTATCTTTATCAAAATGTCTAAAAGAGCGGTAGGATATCTCCTTGTGTCCTGATTTGGGTATCTTTATTCCTTTTTTCCGCCATGTAAAACAAATGGAAGAGTGATCGCTACAGCCTGTCTGCACTGAACATGTTTCTGCTATGTTGGTTATTGAAGTAGTGTAAATGTGATCAATAAGGGTGCTAGCATTATTAGAAATGCGAGTTGGACGATCAATTATTTGCTCCAAACCATACATGGCGTAATTAATATTCCACTTTGTTCCGGGGACTGTCAGATCTATGTTGAAATCTCCCATAAGAAAGATTTCTTTGGACTCTAGAATTGCGGCATCCATCATTGAGTTGAATTTATCATACCAGTCAATTGTTTCAGCTGGGTTCCTGTAGATGAAGCCAAGTATAATCGATTTACATCGTCTAAACGTGATTTGTGTGTGTGTGTGTGTGTGTGTGTGTTTTAAGACTGTGTTCAAGATCTTAATAGAACAGTGTGCAAGTTTAATTGGTAATTATCACATCGAAAGAGTGCTTATCCCATTATCCGCGATAGAAAAGAATAAATCAAATCAAATCAAATCTCTCTTTCATGTATACAAATCAGACTAGACTACAAGGACTAGGGGAGCAAACTCAATTTTTATGGAGGGATACGTTTATTCAGGAGAAGAGTACTCACATTCAAAATGAAGTGTCTTGTTGTTGCCAAGCAAGCGTACACATGTTCTAGAACCGAAAATGTTATTATTATTGGATGATCCCGTGTGTTTTCTGAGCTACGATTTTCCGCTTGATTTTTTTCTCAAGAGTATTGCATAAACTTCAAGGGACTGTATACAATGTCTGAAAAAGAACGCTGGTCGTTTCTGCCCATGATGTCGAACAAGAGCCGGAGAGACGGCGACACGAAAGAATGCTGCGAAGCGAAGGAGAAAACACTGGAAGCTCCTGATGAAAACGGTCCTAGGATGTCGAGAGGTCTTCGACCAGAAATTTGCATAGATTTCGATAAGCTGAGGCCACTGTGTGTGTACGATGAACACGAGAGAGAAGTTCATTTTGTGGATCTCTTTCGAAATCAAAAGACGATCATTATCTTCATAAGGGTGTGTGTTAAACATGCACGTCATTTACCTGTGTTCTTAAACTTGTATCGTTGTTTGAATCTTAGCAAATGTAGCCAGTTATAGTATCCCAAAGGTTTTTTGTTTCTTGGTGTGTAGACCACAACTGTCTTTATACCTTTGTCCAAGGATGACAGGGATATTAAAGCTTTTCCCCCCATAAAACTATAACTGCTATGAATCACCTGTGTCTTTTGGCAACCTTATACAACTTTCTGGGTTAATATAAAGTCTTTTTTTTTGGGGGGGGGGGGGGGGGCGGGTTGTTGTTGTTTACTTTCCACTTAGCTACAAAACACTTATGAATAGTATAATTCTTAACAAATTAGATGTGTGTGTGTGTGTGTGTGTGTGTGTGTGTGTGTGTGTGTGTGCCTGTAATGTGTATATAGATAGATGCACATACATACATACATACATACATACATACATACATACATACATACATACATACATACATACATACATACATACATACATACAAGATTTCAAGATTCAAGATTTAATTTGCCTTTGACCCCTCTTGGGGCATGGAGGATTTCAAACAAAATCAACCGTAACATATACAATTTGCATTAATAGGATACTTTCATTCACCGAATTTCACAGAAATAAAAATATAGTCAACCTTTTCATTAATGTTATGCAACTTTACTCTTAACTATGAATTTGCTACATACATACATACATACATACATACATACATACATACATACATACATACATACATACATACAAACATACATACATACATACATGCATACATACATACATTCATACACACACACACACACACACACACACACACACACACACACACACACACACACACACACACACACATACACACACACGCACACACACACACACACACACACACACACACACACACACACACACACATACACACATACATGTACATACATACATACATCTACACAGATTTACATTAAAAATGGTTATTTCTCAATATTCATTTCAATCTAATTGTAAACAAAATATTTGTGTGTGAATAGGAACACATAAAGTGACTGTGTATGCTCAGTATATTCTCTCTTTCAAAGAGTTTTGTCTTCTGTTTCTGTGTTTCCTGGTGCCTGTCTTTGCAGTGGACTCAGATCAGTTGGAGGTAATTAATATGTAGATATCATCTATGTTTTTATCTGTTTCAGCATTTCCTGGACTTTATTGCAAAGGAATATGTTGAAGGTAAGCAGTTTTGGTTTTGCTTGAATTGAAATGATATATATGCAGAGCAAAAACAATACAATAATTTAAAAAAGATGAAAATAGACAAGAAAAAAAAATGAAACTGTCCCCTTAATTTCATGTACATGCACTCAGACATATACACATATTTGCAAATGCATAGTCACACACACACACACACACACACACACACACACACACACACACACACACACACACACACACACACACACACACACACACACACACACACACACACATATATATATATATAATATATATATATATATATATATATATATATATATATATTACAAGTACACACACACACACACACACACACACACACACACACACACACACACACACACACACACACACACACACACACACACACACACACACAATTTACTGATGATCTGAATAATGAGTATGTAAAGAAATCTAACTTTCTGTGTGTAGGATTTCTTGCATGATTGATCAATAAGGTGAGTAAGTGGGTGAGCAAATAAATGACTGACTGGCTGACAGACTGAACCTAGTGACACATTGTCTTTTTCAGCCTTGCCATTCAAACTGACTGTTTGAACCTGTTTGTTTGAACTTCTCAGTGTGAAAAGGTTAAACTGCTAAACAAAACATTTGGAAGGTATGAAAAGTTAAGATTACTACAAGTCCTGGGTGTTTGAAATCACACATGCTATGCAGAGTTGGAATGCAGCTGCCTTCATGGTGGGTAAAATGGTCAAATATATTTAAAGCATCAACATCTGTGAACCTCAAAGTTCCAGCACAGGAATGGAAAAGAAAAAATGACGTAAACAAGATATATGTTAGGGAAAGGGGATGAGAACACTGAAGCTAGTCAAAGAGGAGATATTACAGCATTCAGGAAATTTGATTGTTATTGCCATTTGGATGTTGCATTGTTTTATTATCATTGTTATTCTTATTTTCAGATTTGGCCATCATCCCAGAAAAGTACTTACAGGTCTGTAGCATTGTTATCATAAATGTATGAAAACTCCAATTTCATTTGTTTCCCTACTCAACCACTTTGCATGCAAACACAAGTGTGTGTGTGTGTGTGTGTGTGTGTGTGTGTGTGTGTGTGTGTGTGTGTGTGTGTGTGTGTGTGTGTGTTTAATTTATTTACTTAAAAAACTATTTTAAGGATAATGAAGAAGCACTCATGTGCTTTTTTACAGCTAGACCCCAGGTGCTTGCAGTTTTGTAAATTTTGTCATCTGTTCCCTCTGGCACACAATGGCCTACTCTTCCAAAAGGTGGGACAGGTTTTAACATATGCACAAGATGTTCTCTGTGTGTTTACACTTGGGCCCTTGGTTTGTAGTATAATCCACAGGACTTTAAGCAGAGCGGATATGGCACTAATGTTAACTTAAGGTAAAAAATCTCCTCGGATGGGCATCTTGGTGGTGGCTTGCATTGTGTGTGTGTGTGTGTGTGTGTGTGTGTGTGTGTGTGTGTGTGTGTGTGTGTGTGTGTGTGTGTGTGTGTGTGATTTTCATGGAGAGAAATCTGCCATGACTTAAGTGGAGTAAAATGTAAATGTGTGTGGAGTGTGCAATTTACTTATCAGAGAAAACTGTACATTGCATCGAGAGAAAATAAGAATATTTTAAATGTACTGGGAAAAATCTGATTATGTCACCTCAAGTTTTCCCAAATTTGAGGATGATGATACTGAAAGTTATGATGATGATAATGATAATGATGATGGTGGTAATTTGATGACAAATGAATGAATAGATCTATGATTTATAAAGTACATAAAACATTCATACCCAAAGGCATAATCACAAAAGTGATGTAAAAAATGTAGCTTTATTTCTTTGTTGTTTTTTAGGGAGGGGGTTGTGTTTGTTGTTGATTTAGTATTTTGTCATTTCTGATTTTTTGTTTGGGGGTGGGGGGTGGTGGTGGTGGTGGCATTGCTGTTCTTTCTGTTCTGTTCTTTATTTTATTTGTATACCCTCATTGTATGTATATATAGCTGCTCTCAAAATAGTAATTGATTTTTTTTTTTAATGGTTTCAGGAAGCAGATGTCAGACTGGTTGTTATTGGACCATCACCCTCTAAATTCATAACAGTAAGGTGTAGCTAATGCTGGTTTCCCTATTAGTTTGTTTGTTTGTTTGTTTGCTTATGGCTGTTTGGAGTGGGGTTGCTTGCTCTTGCTGCTTTTTTTCAAATGGAGTTCATGTTTTTAAAATGTTGTGATGGCTTTGTTCTTTCATTTTGAGCAGTGATCACTATATGCTTTTTTTTCCATTGATGAAATTTTCTCCTTTTTTTTTTTTTTTTTTTAAACAACAAAAAATCCAATCCTTCAGAAACATTGTTATTTGTGTGCTAAGCTGTTGTATGGCTTGAGTAGTCACACAAGTCTTTTAATCTGTTATATCAATATGATGTTGTTGTGTTGTTGTTTTTCCAGTGAGGTGTTTGCAAGACTTGTAATTACAGGTTCATAGCTGCTGAGATATCAGCATAACTGGTATTCTGTGTTTCAATTTGTTTGTATATATGCAAAGGTGTTTGTGAACGTCTCTTCTTTTGCTGCTTATTCTTTCCTTAAGTCTCTGAGGAACTGCCAAAGTTGCTGCCATTCAGAGTGGGTTATAAGGTTCCTGTAAAGCTGTTTATCTAGGTATGTATACAGTGAAAAATTTTACTGATGTCCACATCTTGAACAAAAACTGCTGTAATCTCATAACTAGTTTTCTTTTATAGCGGCCACTTTTAAAAAATATTTTTTATTGATTGCAGTGTAGTTTGTAATGTGTTTCCTCTATTTTTTATGTAGTGTTTTTGTAATGCGATATAGGAATGTGCATACTTTTGTGTTCTCTAGTGTGGCTTGTGTTTCTACATAAGTAGTTCCATGTGTGTGTTTATAAATTATGTTTGCAGTCTTTCAAGACCTTAACCCACTACCGGTATGACCTGTACTGTGATCCAGACAGAGAAGTCTACAAGGCGCTGGGACTCCTGGAGAAAGTAGCTATCGGGCAGCTCAAAAGTATATATGATTTGAATTTGTATCGAGTTGTGTGTGTGTGTGTGTGTGTGTGTATGTGTGTGTGTGTGTGTGTGTGTGTGTGTGTGTGTGTGTGTGTGTGTGTGTATGTGTGTGTGTGTGTGTGTGTGTGTGTGTGTGAGTGTGTGTGTGTGTGTGTGTGTGTGTGTGCATGTGTGTGTGTGTGTGTGTGTGTGTGTGTGTGTGCGTGTGCGTCTGTGTGTGTGTGTGTGTGTGTGTGTGTGTGTGTGTGTGTGTGTGTGTGTGTGTGTGTGTGTACTTTATGTCACAGCAGATTTCTCTGCGTGAATTTGGGATGCTCTCCCTGTGTGTGTGTGGTGTGTGTGTGTGTGTGTGTGTGTGTGTGTGTGTGTGTACACATACATGTGGGTCCTAAAAAGTTCTTTAAAAATCTAAAATTTGTAAAACCCCAACTCAAAGCCTTGAAAGACCAGAGCTCTTACTTCTTGTTCAAAGCATTTAAAAATTGCTTAGATTTCATGTTTCTTCTTGTTTTTCAAAATACATTTCATGACTGATCTGTTCTGACTCTCATATCATCAATGAAGAAAACATCAAAGTCTATGTATAATCAAACTTTTGGACACAATAATTCTTTGCAAAAATATTAAATGGCGGGGGGGGGGGGGGGGGGGGGGGGGGGGGATAGCCTAGTGGTTAGAGCCTTGCGGTCATAATCTGACCAGTCTTGATCAATCCACCACAGACTCCCATTTTAGGGGATTTTCTCCCTAAAGTTAACATTGATACTAATTCTACTCCCCCAAAAGTACTTTAGATGAGACTAAAAAACCAAGGCCTCGTAATTATGTGAATACATGCAGAACATCCTGCGCACATATTAACAACAAGTTCCACCTTTTGGAAGAGTAGGCCATTTCATGCCAGTCAGAATGGATGAAAAAATTAGAAAAAATTCTTACACACAGGTGTCATGTTTAGACGCTAACCCCAGATTGGAACGCAGCCACCTTAACACTATCCCCACATGAAGGGAGAAAACCCCTCTTTCCCAGTAAACTTGCACAGTTTCCATTTGTATGCTTCTGTGACCCAGTAGTGGATGACAGGGAGGGAAGGTTAGGAGATGGTTGGTTACCATGTAATGGGTCACCCGTAGGGAAAAGGTCCATGGTTGGTAAAAACAGTTGCAAACACTAAAACCTCACCATCGGTGAACGTCGGAGCTCTAGAGGAGGAATGAGAAAGAAAGAAAGCAGGGCTGAAGATGCTGACTGGTTGTTTGTCTTCTTTTGGGTGGATTGGTGGGCTAGAGAGCGAAAGAAAGCAAAAAGTCCAGATCGGAGTGTGCGGTGGTTTGAATCCCGTTTGGGCCCAAAACTTTTCCCCCATCCATTGCACCATGAGTGGTGGTCTGGGTGCTAGTCTTTCAGATGATACGATAAACCGAGGTCCCATGTGTTACACATCATTATTTAGCGCACGTAAAAGAACCCACGGCAACAAGGGGGTTGTCCCTGGCAAATTTCAGTAGAAAAAAAGGCCACTCTGATAGGGTAGTAAGTACAGTTGCAGACATGAAAAAGTAAAAAAAAAAAAAAAAAATAAAGGGTAGGCGCTGCACTTCGGGCGACATGCTCTCCTCTGAGGAGAGCAGCTCGAATTTCATGCAGAGAAATCTGCTGTGACATAAAGTGGTACAAAATAAAATAAAGTGAAGTGAAGTGAAGTGAAGTGAAGTGAGGTGAGGTGAGGTGAGGTGAGGTGAGGTAAGGTAAGGTAAGGTAAGGTAAGGTAAGGTAAGGTAAGGTAAGGTAAGGTAAGGTAAGGTAAAATAAAATTTAAAAAAAAAAAAAAAAATTGTGTCTCTGGCAGAGAGCAAGCACGTGAAGTCGGGGGCGGTGGTGGGGGTGCTGAGCAGTGTGTGGCGCGCCATGCAGTCCCCCCAGCAGCAGTACCAGGGCAACACCAAACAGCAGGGAGGCGCCTTCATCCTGGGCCCAGGTGGGTAAAGCTGGCTGCTGGCCGACTCTTTCTTTCTTGCTTTCTTGCTTTCTTGCTTTCTTTCTTTCCTTCGGATGAGACTTTAAACCGAGGTCCCGTGGGTGAACGCACGCAGAATATCTTGCGCACACGTTAAATCATGTTCCACTTTTCATAAGAGTAGGCCATCATGTGCCGGTGGGAACAGATGACATTTACAAAATGCATACACACGGGGACTGGATGTAAAAAAGCACAAGTGCTTATTCCATAATCCTCGATATAAAAGAATAAATAAATCAGTCTTTCTTGCTTTCTTGCTTTCTTTCCTTCTTTCTTCCTTCTTTCTTTCTTTCCTTCTTTCTTTCCTTCTTTCTTTCTTGCTTTCTTGCTTTCTTTCTTTTCTTTCTTGCTTTCTTTCTTGCTTTCTTTCTTGCTTTCTTTCTTTCTTTCTTTCTTGCTTTCTTTCTTTCTTTCTTTCTTTCTTTCTTGCTTTCTTCCTTGCTTGCTTGCTTTCTTTCTTTCTTTCTTTCTTTCTTTCTTTCTTCTTTCTTTTTTCTTTCTTTCTTTCTTTCTTTCTTGCTTTCTTCCTTGCTTGCTTGCTTTCTTTCTTTCTTTCTTTCTTTCTTTCTTGCTTTCTTTCTTTCTTGCTTTCTCTCTTTCTTTCTTTCTTTCTTTCTTGCTTTCTTTCTTTTCTTTCTTGCTTTCTTTCTTGCTTTCTTTCTTTCTTTCTTGCTTTCTTTCTTTCTTGCTTTCTTCCTTGCTTGCTTGCTTTCTTTCTTTCTTTCTTTCTTTCTTGTTTTCTTTCTTTCTTTCTTGTTTTCTTTCTTTCTTTCTTGCCTTTCTTTCTTTCTTTCTTTCTTGCTTTCTTTCTTTCTTGCTTTCTTTCTTGCTTGCTTGCTTGCTTTCTTTCTTTCTTTCTTTTCTTTCTTGCTTTCTTTTGTTCTTTCTTTCTTTCTTTCTTTCTTTCTTTCTTGCTTTCTTTCTTTCTTTCTTGCTTTCTTTCTTCCTTGCTTTCTTTTTTCTTTCTTTCTTTCTCGCTTTCTTTCTTTCTTTCTTTCTTTCTTTCCTTCTTGCTTTCTTTCTTTCTTGCTTTCTTTCTTTCTGTCTTTCTTGCTTTCTTTCTTGCTTTCTTTCTTTCTTTCTTGCTTGCTTGCTTGCTTTCTTTTTTCTTTCTCGCTTTCTTTCTTTCTTTCTTTCTTTCTTTCTTTCTTTCTTTCTTGCTTGCTTGCTTGCTTGCTTGCTTGCTTGCTTTCTTTTTTCTTTCTATCTTTCTCTCTTTCTTTCTTTTTTTCTTTCTTTCTTTCTTTCTTGCTTTCTTTCTTTCTTTTTTTCTTTTTCTCTTTCTTTCTTTCTTTCTTTTATATCAAGGACAATGGAATAATCACTCATATGTTTGCTAATTAAAACAAAGCATTTTTAAAACGTTGTCATCTGTTCCACTGAGGTGCCTGTTTGAGGGGACTGTTCCTGGAGTTAACATCCGTACTGACTCCACTTCCCCGAAAGTCTTTTAGATAAGGCTAAACCAAGTTCCAGTGTGCAAATGCTTCCAACGCACCTGGTGCACACATTAAATCCCATTCTGTGTTTGTAAAGAGTAAAGCCGTTGTGGGCTTGTCGGAACACATGACAACGTTTTAAAAATGCATGCGCGCTGGTGTCATGTCTGGACAACATCCCTGGAGTCGGCATGTGGCTACCTTAATGGTGGACAAACAGTTATATAGGAAAAATTTGACCATTGGTGAACTTCCAAGTTTTATACAAGGAACAAAAACATTCCCTCCTCCCAAAAAATCCAACAAAAACCATAAGAAAAAATAAACCTATAGAAAAAGATTTTTGTTTTGATTAGCAAATTTTTGGTCTTGTGACATATTCTTTAGCAGTAATGACTCACATTTGCTTTTGTGATAATTTGTATCGCTATACCTTGTGTTGTTAAGGATAATAGATAAGCACTCATGTGATGCGTGTGCGCGC
Source organism: Stramonita haemastoma (assembly GCA_030674155.1). Classification (NCBI taxonomy): domain Eukaryota; kingdom Metazoa; phylum Mollusca; class Gastropoda; order Neogastropoda; family Muricidae; genus Stramonita; species Stramonita haemastoma. Next base: position 35,266,773 of record CM060322.1, read on the forward strand.
GTGCACGTGTGTGTGTGTGTTTATTTTATATTTTTATTCTTCTATATCAAGGATAATAGAATAAGCACTCATGTGTGTGCATGTGTGTGTGTGTGCGTGTGTGTGTGTGTGTGTGTGTGTGTGTTCATGTCATCACCAGGGGAACAAGCTCACTTCTGCCATCAGGACGACACCTGCTCAGACCACGCTGACATCAACGACTTGCTAATGGAGGCTGGGGTTCAAACCGTCAGCTTTCCCAAAGACCAGCGCGTCATCACCATCTGACCTCTGACCCAGGGGTCAGGCCACACTGCACCAACTGCCCCAGCTTTTGGATGAAGTGCAATAATTCGGAGAATCGGAAGCTTAGAGTGGAAAAAGAACGTTTGATTTGAATCAGTTTCGCTTTCCCTGTGGACAGTTTAAAGCAAGTTTGAAAACTAGGATGTGAATTTTGTGATGTTGTCCTAAGCATGAGATGAAAAATTGAAGAAAGAGCAAAAAAGAGAAATCAGGAGGGATTTTACAGAAGCAAATTGTGCACATACCACTACGCAACAACTGAACTAGAACTGGTAAGAAAAAAAAAATTGTGCAAATACTGCTACGCAACAACTGAACTAGAACTGGAAAAAAAAAGAATGGAAACATGGCATTCTCTCTGTCCTCTGTCAATGCCCATGTCTGTTTGAGCTTGCTGCCAGTACAGACACAGACACAGACACAGACACCACAGACAGTCAGACACTCCTCATGTTTCTTAGCAATCTATGTCTGTGGTATGTCCTGATTCTATGGGAAATCTTTTACAGCTGTGTTAGAGCTTTGTCACTTTTCATGTTGTGTGTGTGTGTGTGTGTGTGTGTGTGTGTGTGTGTGTGTGTTTGTGTGTGTGTGTGTGAGAGAGATTTGATTTGATTTGATTTGATTTGATTTATTCTTTTATATCGAGGATAATGGGATAAGCACTCTTGCGCTTTTTTACATCCAGTCCCCCTGTGTATGCATTTTTGTTAATGTCATCTGTTCCCACCGGCACACGATGGCCTACTCTTACGAAAAGCGGAACAGGATTTAACGTGTGCGCAAGATGTTCTGCGTGCGTTCGCACACGGGGCCTCGGTTTAAAGTCTCATCCGAAGGACTTTTGGGGAGAGTGGAGTCAGCACTGATGTTAACCCCAGGAGAAAAATCTCCTCGACCGGACTCGAACCCGGGTCTTATTTATTTATTTATTTATTTATTCTTTTATATCAAGGATAACAGAATAAGCAATCATGTGCTTTTTTTCATCCGGTCCCCGTGTGTATGCAGTTTTGTAAATATTGTCATCTGTTCCCACCGGCACACGATGGCCTACTCTTACGAAAAGCGGAACAGGATTTAACGTGTGCGCAAGATGTTCTGCGTGCGTTCGCACATGGGGCCTCGGTTTAAAGTCTCATCCGAAGGACTTTTTGCCAGCGCAATGTTCTGACCACTTGGCTATCCGCCCCCCCTAGGCTAGAGGAGAGAGAGAGAGAGAGAGAGAGAGAGAGAGAGAGAGAGAGAGAGAGAGAGAGAGAGAGAGAGATTTTAATATATGCTGGAAAGATACTGTCATAGACTTGGGCAAGATTGTCATTGGGATCAACATGGCACTGTGCCTTTTTGCAATTTACCTGCCTGTGACTTTTATACACAGCACTTTTCTAGCAACTTAGTTTTGTGTACATATTTTTCTCCATTTTTATTCAGCAAGTGTGTCTTTTGATTATGCATTTGATTGTGTGTGTGTACATATTGAAATATTCATGTATAATATATATATATATATATATAATATATATATATATATATATATATATATATATATATGTGAAAGCATGGTACTGAAAATATTTTCATTTTCATGCCTGGGGATGCTAGGGGCCTGTCATTATAAATAGCATCCCCACCTGGAAGTTCTGTGCCAGGAATTCCCTCATTTCTATCCCCCGCTTTGTTTGTACCCTGTTTCTTTTCTTCCTGTCACCTCCTTCTTTTCTACTTTCTACTTTCTTGGTCCATTCTCCCACAATTTTTCTGGAAAGGCTCCCAAGATAACAATTCTCTAACACACTGAAGTGGGATGCACTGGGACTTGCCAGGCAGTTATCGGCAGCGTAATACATTTATGATTATATGACAGACAGCAGTAGTTGCTGTCTGAGTGTTCCAATAATAAGAAGAAAAAAAATCATTTGATATACATTTTGCATTATCTAGAGAACATCTTTGTCCCGTTTCTTCAGCTACTTGACCAAGTCACGTCAAGTCAAAATGATCTTTACTGAGGGCAAATGATTAAGATTACGCAACTTTTTTTTCCCATTCTACCCTCAGAAAAAAAAATCAGGAAAATTGACTTAAAGAAGCATTCAAAAGACAATATTAATCTATGTTGGAAAAAACAAAAATAAATGATTTTTTTTTTCAATAAACCCACCACACTTCACAATACAAGATAAAACAAACCCAAGTCAGTACAACATAAGCTCAAGTCATATAGACAAATGATGAAAATACAAAATAACAAGGGTAGGAATAACAACAAAGCAGCCAGATGTAAGGTAGCCTTGAGCATAAAAGTTGACATACAATTTCATCTATCAGATGTTTCTTAAGAAGTTTAATAGATGTTTGTGTTGAAGGATCTGATTTTAAAAAGGAAGGTAGATTATTTCATAGTGTTCTTCCTGAATAAGCACAGCTTGACTTAATAAAGATTATCAAATGGGGCCCGAGCAAAAACATTCTATGAGTAGGCCTGTTTTTATTGACAGCAAATTTTTCATAATTTTCTCAAGACATTTTTGACAAGTATTTGTATGGACCTGACCTTAACAGTGAATTTTGTCTTATTCAGCTATTTTTAAAGGATAAAAAGAAGAAATGGTCTGATATAGAAGCAGCCATTATGTAACTATTGTCTGATCAGAATTTTTGTCTGGGTTTATGATTATTGTCTTTTTGTATGTATTTCAATGTGTGTGTGTCAAAGTCAAAGTGTGAGTGTGTGTGTGTGTGTGTGTGTGTGTGTGTGTGTGTGTGTATTTATTCATTTTTTTAATTTATTCTTTTATATTGAGGATAATGGAATAAGCAACCATATGCTTTTTTACATCCAGTCCCCGTGTGTATGCAGTTTTGTAAATGTCATCTGTTCCCATCGGTACATGATGGCCTACTTTTACGAATAGCGGAACAGGATTTAACATGTGCGCAAGATGTTCTGCGTGTGTTCGCACACGGGGCCTTGGTTTTTAGTCTCATCCAAAAGACTTTTGGGGGGAATAGAGTCAGCTCTGATGTTAACTCCAGAGGGTTTATTTTGTTAGGCAGGTGATCTTTTAAACAGTTCATGTACATATATTGCAGTATGATTACAATACCAAGAATTCGTCATTTAAAAAATAGTTGAGATTGCATGAAGTATGCATTTACACGCGCGCATGCGTGCGCGCGCGCGCACACACACACACACACCACACACGTGCGCAAACACACACATGCGTGTGCAAACACACACACACACACACACACACACGCACACACACACACACACACACACACACACACAGGGATAATTCTAAAAATCAAGTTGCGTGGTCTTTGAAATTCTTTCTTTTATTTCTAGTTACCAAAATAGTCACTGCAGTGCAAAATTCATAATACAAATCTACATCAATGACAGTAGTGACAGTCACAGAACAGGAAAACAGTATATGTCATGATGTATAGCATATCAATGACTGTTTGGTGACAATCACAAGATAGCAAAAATTATATATCACAATGTATAACATATCAATGATTGATGACAATCACAGGATAGCAAAACATTGTATCTAGCACTGTTCAACATATCAATAACTGTAATGAAAATCACGGGCCAGTAAAAATTATATATTAGTTTACAATGTATAACATTATCAGTGATCGATGACAGTCATAGAGCAGCAAAACCAAAATTTATAAATTATTGTACAGTGTACAACACTTCTGAAAAACTCTTGACCATCACAGAACATGAAAAAAAAGAGTCCAAGCCACCCTCTCTCTCTCTCTCTCTCTCTCTCACTCTCTCTCTCTCTCTGTACACACACACACACACACACACACACACACACACACACACACACACACACACACACACATCTATCTATCTATCTATCTATCTATCTATCTATCTATCTATCTATCTATCTATCTATCTATCTATCTATCTATCTATCTATCTATCTATCTATATTATATCTTGATATCTTGGCATCTTAATGTCATCTTTTTTGTAAGTGACTTGTCAAGTCAAGTCAAGTCAAAATGATCTTTATAAAGATTAAGTTTACACAGCTTTTTTTCATTCTGCCCTCACAAAAAAATCAAGAAAATTGACTTCTAAAACAATAAAATTGACTTCTAAAACAATCAAAGACAAATATCAACCTTGGTTGAAAACTAAAATAAATGAGGATTTTCATCCAAACAGAATCTCATAAGATAACAAACTCAAGACAGTAACAAAAACAACTCAAGTCATACAGACAAAATAATAGAATACAAAATAACATGGGCATGAATAACAACAAAGCAGCCAAATGTGTCGAACATAAGGGTGGACTTACAATTTGTCCATCAGATGTTTCTTCAAAAGTTTCTTAAACATTTGTTTTGAAGGAACTGATTTTAGAAAGGGAGGCAGTTTATTCCACAATGTTCTTCCTGAATAAGCAAGGCTTGATTGATATAGATTATTATGGGACCTGGACAGAAACAGTCTATGGGTAGGCCTGTTTTTATTGACAGCAAATTTTTCAACGATTTTCTTTGGGACTTTCCCGTTTAATATATTGTACATACATAGATACTTGTTGAACTGCAATCTGTCTTTGAGTGGAAGAATATCTAGTTCTTTGTAGTTGGTGGTGGTCAGTGTATTAGGATTCAAACGGATTAGTTTCACAGCTCTTTTGTGTAGGCGGTTTATATGCTTTAGGTTTGTTTCACTTGCACTATCCCATAAGGTAGAAACATGATTTATAAGAGATAGAATAATTATGAGCGTGAAAGAATAGTTTTCGTGGCTGTAGATTTAGGAAATTCTTGATTTTTCTAAGTTGATATAATCTTACTGAGATTTGTTTTCGTAATGTGGCTATGTGATCTGACCAAGACAAGTCATTGTCAATCCCTGCACCTAGTACTTTGTGTGAGACTACTTCTTCAATTTGTTGTCCATGGATATATATTGGAGCGAATGGAGAACACAATTTCCGTCTTTTTTGCCGAGTGGTTATAAACATACATTTTGTTTTATTTGAATTAAGAGACATATGATTGAATTCTGTCCATTCGATAAGTTTATTGATATCTGCCTGCATATCATTCACAAGCTGGTTTGGATCATCGTTGTTACATTGATGTATCATCAGCAAACATTTGACAGGAACAATGGATATGCAGAGGTAGGTCATTAATATAAATGGAGAAAAGAAGTGGTCCTAGTATTGATCCCAGTGGTATTCCATATTTCACGGGTAATAAGGTTGATCTCCTAGGCACGATTTCAACAAGTTGATGGCGATTAGTGAGAAATGAGTCTAAAAATGATAATGTTTGGTTGGAGATTTTATAGCATTTAATTTTTTGACAAGGAGAGAGTGGCTAATAACATCAAAGGTTTTAGCAAAGTCTAGAAAAAGAACTCCTGTACTTTTATTATTATTGATATTCAAAAGAAAATGTTCAATTAGTTGTATTAAGGCTGTATGGCAAGAGTGGTTTTCACAAAAGCCTGACTGGTTTTCATTAATTAGATCATATATTTTAAAATGAGAATGTAAGTGAAAATGTATATGGTTTCTAATGGTTTAGATAGGACTGACAGTATGGATATTGGTCTATAGTTCACCAGATTGGTAGGGTCTCCTGATTTGTGGAAGAGTATTACTCTTGCTTGTTTAAATTTTAATGGGTAATTTTTTTTTCAATACAAAAGTTAAATATGTACGTTAGGGTATTGGTTATAGCATATGCACTGATTTTTAATATTTTACTCTCGATTTTGTCAGGTCTTTTGATCCTGACTGTTTCAATTTGAGTAAGCTATTAAGCACATCTGTTACTGTTATTGGGGGTGTAATAAAATCAGACGAGATGCTCTTTGATGAACAGTATTGTTTTAATTCTTTTAGCTCGTTTGTTTTCATTTTATCATTAGAAATTAGATCTATGGAGTCAGCAATGTTTTCAAAGTGAGAATTCAGGTTTTCTGCTGATATTTCTTTTATGACTTTTTGGGTACTATGTCTTGATTTATTAAGGTATTAATGGCTTTCCAAATCGCTTTTGGATTCTGAGCTGAAGACAGCAAGTCTTGAAAGTATTTTGTTTTGGCTTCATTGAATTATTTTGTTCCTTTGCTTTTTATATTGATCTTTTTGCTTTGATTTTAACAAATATTCTCTTATATTCATTTCGTTTTCAATTTCTTTTGTTAACCATGCAGGCTTCATGAAATGTTTTATTCTTTTCTTAATAAATGCTGCATGTTTATCATAAGTAGCTATAGATGTCTCTATCCAATAGTTAATAGCATCATCTGGGTTTATAATCTGATAAACATAGTCTAAGTTTGAATTAAGAATATCATTAATGAAGGTATCTTTATCAAAATGTCTAAAAGAGCGGTAGGATATCTCTTTGTGTCCTGATTTGGGTATCTTTATTCCTTTTTTCCGCCATGTAAAACAAATGGAAGAGTGATCGCTACAGCCTGTCTGCACTGAGCATGTTTCTGCTATGTTGGTCTTTGAAGTAGTGTACATGTGATCAATAAGGGTACTAGTGTTATTAGTAATGCGAGCTGGATGATCTATTATTTGTTCCAAACCATACATGGCATAATTCATATTCCACTTTGTTCCAGGGACCGTCAGATCTATGTTGAAATCTCCCATAAGAAAGATTTCTTTGGACTCTAGAATTGCGGCAGCCATCATTAAATTGAATTTATCATATCAGTCAATTGTTTCAGCTGGGTTCCTGTAGATGAAGCCAAGTATAATCGATTTACAGCTATAAACGCGATTTCTACCCATATAGATTCAACATGAAACTGTTCAAGATATGTTAGTCCTTTCCACGACAAAGAAGTCGCACAGTATAAAAGCAAACTGGTAGATTTGACAGTCACAGGATCAAGTCGTAAAGTGTCATAACCTGGGATATTCATATCTGAATCAGAAATTAAGTTGTTGAGTCTGGATTCAGCTACACAAAATATATGAAAGCTAGTTCCTTTATTGTGTATAATTGATGATATTTCCTCTGTCTTGTTCCTAGCACTATTGATATTTAGGTATCCTACATGAAGTCCTTCCCGAGAAGGCCATGTATCTAGAGTAGAAGACATTGTCATTGGATAAATTTATATGTAGCTTGAACAACAAAATTTAGATTGATGATGTAGGCATACACCAAGACTGATGTGGGATAAGGAGTCACAATATACCTATATAATTTGTAAGCTGTGCATTGGAAATGCTCTTATACCTTGTTGAATATAAACAATTATTGTCATAAACTGATGGCCTTCACATCCACTAAAAGGTGATTGGATTTATCAAACTGAAAAAAGCAAAAGTGTGGTACAATAGTATAACTATAAACCAATCAGTGAAGCACAATCATCAGTCAAATCAACAATAAAAAAAAACCCCAAAAAACAAAGTAGAATAATCAAAAGGTAAAACAACAATCAAGTAGTACAATAATGAAAGGTAGAACAAAAAAGAGAAAAACTTGGGACAGTGACATAACCACCAGCACAATCATCAGTAAAATCAATCAAAATGCAGAACAAGAAAAAAGAAGGAAACCCTTGGTACAGTGATGTAACTAACCACCAGTCAGTAAGGCACTATCATCAGTCAACCAACAATCAAAATTTAAAACAAAATAGGAAAACTTTGTACAGTGATGTAACTTACCACCAGTCAGTAAGGCATAATCATCAGTCAACCAACAATCAAAATTTAAAACAAAATAGGAAAACTTTGTACAGTGATGTAACTAACCACCAGTCAGTAAGGCATAATCATCAGTCAACCAACAATCAAAATTTAAAACAAAATAGGAAAACTTTGTACAGTGATGTAACTAACCACCAGTCAGTAAGGCATAATCATCAGTCAACCAACAATCAAAATTTAAAACAAAATAGGAAAACTTTGTACAGTGATGTAACTAACCACCAGTCAGTAAGGCATAATCATCAGTCAACCAACAATCAAAATTTAAAACAAAATAGGAAAACTTTGTATAGTGATGTAACTAACAACCAGTCAGTAAGGCATAATCATCAGTCAACCAACAATCAAAATGCAGAACAAGAAAAGAAGGAAAAACTTGGTACAGTAATGTAACTAACCACCAGTCAATAAAGCACAATCATCAGTCGATCAACAATCAAAATTTAAACAAGGGACAAACTTGGTACAGTGATGTAACTAACCACCAGGCACTAAAGCACAATCATCAATTAACTCAACAATCAAAATGAAGAATAATAAAGAGGAAAAACTTGGTAAAGTAATATAACAAGTCAGTAAAAAACACACACACAACAAAAACGTATCAGACAATTCAACAATCAAAATACCAGATGTTGTTGACCATGTTGTTGTTATAACATTTCTGTTGTTGCTGTTGCTTTTGCCCCCCCCCCCCCCCCCTCCCAACTAAAATGTTAAGCAGCTCAGCAACCCCCTTCATGTATAGGCCTATGGCCTTTTTGTAAATAAATCATTGAGTTCGAGCATAGTCATTACGTGCTTCTCTCTCTCTCTCTCTCTCTCTCTCTCTCTCTCTCTCTCTCTCTCTCTCTCTCTCTCTCTCTCTCTCTCCCCTTCGGATGAGACTTTAAACCGAGGCCCCGTGTACCAATGCACGCAGAACATCTTACGCACATATTAAACCCTGTTCCGCTTTTCGTAAGAGTAGGCCATCGTGTGCCGGTAGGAACAGATGACATTTACAAAACTGCATACACACGGGGACTGGATGTAAAAAAGCACAAGAGTGCTTATTCCATTATCCTCGATATAAAAGAATAAATCAAATCAAATCTCTCTCTCTCTCTCTCTCTCTCTCTCTCTCTCTCTCTCTCTCTCTCTCTCTCTCTCTCTCTTTGTTGGTACTCTTTTCCTGCATTTACAAAAGCAATCTTTTTTTCATGCAAACTGCGGCATTTAAGAGACAGTCTACAAATCTTGTTAGAGCTGACTCGGTGTTTGTGACTATTTCATCAAAAGCAAGGTCAAAGTCAGTGACTAATTCAGGGGAGGATAAGTTATCTGAAAACTCTCCCTCTTTTTCTTTGCCCCAACACATCTTTTCCTTCCAAACTTCCTTTTTAGCTCCCTTACTGCTATCTTTTGTAGCAACAGTATTGGAATTTTCAATCAGTATTGCAACAGGTAAGTGAGTACACTCAACTCATTATTTTAATGGAGGAAATAAAATCATGATCAAGTAAATCATTAGACACAACAAAGTGGTCAATAACACTACCCCCTGTCCGACAAATATATGTCAAACCTTCATCAGAGCCTTTCTCACACAACCCATTCACAATAGAACACTGGAACATACTACACAGCTCTTTTTTTCCAGTTGATTATGTACTTGGCAGTAAGGCATCTCTTTTCTCTTCGGCATCTTCTTTGCTTCTGGACTGAATGTCTATTGTTGTGTAAACATTCTCCCACTCTTTCATACTTCCTATACTAATGAAAACATTTACTAGGATTCCCTTTCTCATCATCTCTCTTTTTTCCTTTTTCCTTTATTTTTCCTTTTAGTTACAAACAATCTTAAGAGTATTTTTTGTTTTGACTATGTTTGTTTTCCTTTGGTGCTGTTTGAGTTTTTGTTCCATAGGCGACAAGGCAACAGCTCAAAATACACACTCACACACCCACACTCACCCACCCACCATTCACTCTCTTCCTTTCCCCCCTCCTCCCCCCTTAAAAAAAGTACACTCAAAAACAAATCAATAAATAAGGTAGTCCCTGTAACACAAGTGATGAACCTTCCTCTTCCTCCTTCTCTTAATAGAGAAAAACACTTTCTTTTAATTGATAGACGAAAGTCATTCGGATGAGTCTATAAACCGAGGCCCCATGTGCGAACGCACGCAGAACATCTTGCGCACACATTAAAACCCCGTTCCGCCTTTCGGAAGAGCAGGCCATCGTGTGCCGGTAGGAATGGATGACAAAATTATTATTAAAAAACCCAGCATGCACACAGGTGTCGTGTTTAGACACCATCCCTGAGGAAAAATCGGGGGTTGGAGTCCCAGGGCGGCTCAGGGCTGTAGGCTATATGACAACGTTCTGGTGGCTCCTGCGACGGTACTGGAACCATTCGTATCGGTCATTGCCTTTCCAATGGATCATTCCAGTGGCGTGGAGAGGGGGGGTCTGCTGCATGGGTAACAGCTTGCCCTCCATACTAACCTACCCAGGCTTTGCGCTCTAAAGACTAGGGCGCAACTCCATAGTCTTCCGAGACTGATGGATGCCTACTACTAGACTTGTCTAGGCCAAACATACTATTTTGTGACCGTCTAATTTCAAATTCCTTTCCAAAAATCATACGTAGAGGAATTACTGATTCTGTATTTTGAAGATACTTATACACATTTTGCCAAGTAATATGAAGAAATTAATGTAGTTTAAGTCTTTCTTCAGACTCGTTGATTCCTTCGCTCCAAAAAGAATATCTGTTTTTGAAATATTATCTGGACATTAAGTTCACTGTATATTTTTTCTTCTATGAGTTTCCACAAGATGCGTTCAATGTAATCAACTTCATCACTACAATATGAACATTTGTTTGTTTCTTTAACTTTCATTTTACTTAGCATGATATTGGTTGGGTATATGTTATGCAATATTTTCCAATGTAAAACTCTCAGCCTCATCTCTTTGGTGGCATCTTTAGCTCTCAACCAAATAGAGCGATCTATTTTAACACCCTGCTTTCTTTCCCAGAAGAAGCTTGCTGTGGGCATGGGAGTGACTGGTTCCACCTGTGTGCTTAAAATTTCTCTTATTTCTTTCGGTGACCTGTTGAAAATGCATGCCTCACAGACGGGGGTTTTTGTTTCTGCTTCTCCTTCTGGAATCCATTGTATCCACTGGTGTGGGATGGAATTAACTACAGCATCATATTGAAACATAATGTTGGCTTCACTTTGTCCTATGATAGTTTGTATTTCATCTAGTGACAATAATCTGTTTTCATCTTCATGAACTAGGTCTTTTAGCCTAGGTGAACTCATGATAACTTTGCTGTTTATTTTTTTTAAGTCCCAAAATTCACTCTGCATTCAAAAAGGCTAGCATGGAGAGAGAGCGAAAATGCATGTCTGAAGTCTCTCTCTCTCTCTCCTCTCTCTCTCTCTCTCTCTCTCTCTCTCTCTCTCTTCTCTCTCTCTCTCTCTCTCTCTCTCTCTCTCTCTCTCTGTGGTGCTGCTGTCACTATTCCAGCACATAAAGTTGAAAAGGCCCTTTTTTATATAAGACACAGTTTATCAACATTTATAGCTGAGGGTGTAGCTTCCTCGTCAGGGCTGGAATACTAGTGCATCATCATCATCATCATGGCTTGGCTTCGCGAACGAAGATTAAGGGCACTGTCCACGTCTGGTGCAGGCTCGCTGGTGGCTGTTCAGTCCAATGCGTGACAAACAAACCCGGCCGCAGCGGCTGCAGGGGAAAGTCGATTCTGGGGTTGATGTAGAGGGGACGCGGTTCTTCCTCCTCATTCGCCTCTCCTCACGGGCCGCTCAGCGATTGTCCTCAAAGGAGGAGACCGATTGATGCACAGTGTGTCGCCAGGCCTGCCGGTCAGCAGCAAGGACTGACCACTGGTTATGGTCTATGAGGCAGGCTGACAGAGATTTCTTCAGAGAGTCTTTAAATCTCTTCTTTGGTGCGCCTCTGTAGCGGTGTCCAGTAGAAAGTTCACCGTAGAGAACCATCTTCGGTAGGCGATGGTCCTCCATTCTAGAGACATGCCCTGCCCAGCGTAGCTGCGTTTTCAGCAACATGGCCTCAATGCTGGTGATCCCTGCTTGCTCCAGCACCTCAGCATTCGTGGTTAAGTCGCTCCAGTGGATGTCGAGGATGGAGCGGAGACAGCGTTGGTGGAAGCGTTCCAGAATTCGCAGGTGGTGTCTGTATGTGACCCATGACTCAGAGCCGTACAGGAGGGTGGTCAGTACCACGGCTCTGTAGACTGATCTTGGTGTCTTTCTTCAGGTGTTTGTTTTTCCAGACACGGTGGTAGAGTCTGCCGAAAGCACTGTTTGCTTTTGCCAGTCTGTTATCTACATCTTTATCAATCTTTGCGTCAGAGGAGATTGTGCATCCCAGGTAGGTAAACTGCTGGACTGTCTTCAGTTCTGTCTCACCAATTGTAATGTGAGGTGGGTGGTACACTACCTGAGGTGCAGGCTGGTAGAGAACCTCTGTCTTCTTCAGGCTGACTTCGAGTCCGAAGAGCTGGGCTGCCTCTGCAAAACAGGATGTTACATGCTGCAGGGCGGTTTCTGTGTGGGCTACAAGGGCAGCATCATCAGCAAAAAGTAGCTCTCGAATTTGTTGCTCCAGGGTTTTGGTGTGGGCCTGAAGACGCCGCAGGTTGAATAGGCTGCCATCTGTGCGGTAGCGTATGAAAACTCCGTCTTCGTCATCAAGATCTTCTGTGGCCTGCTGAAGCATCATGCTGAAGAAGATAGTGAAGAGGGTTGGTGCAAGGACGCAGCCCTGCTTCACCCCGTTTGTGATTGGGAAAGGCTCTGAGAGGTCGTTGCTGTTTCTGACCTGGCCACGCTGGTCTTCATGTAACTGGATCACCATGTTGAGAAACTTTGGGGGACAGCCAAGACGCTCCATGATCTGCCACAGGCCCTTCCTGCTCACAGTGTCAAATGCCTTGGTTAAATCAACGAAGGTGATGTACAGTCCCTTGTTCTGTTCGCGGCACTTTTCTTGAAGTTGTCTGAGCACGAAGACCATGTCAGTGGTACCCCTGTTGGCTCTGAAGCCGCACTGGCTCTCAGGGAGGTGGTGTTCTGCAACAGCAGGTACTAATCTGTTGAGGAGAACTCTTGCAAGGATTTTGCCAGCGATGGAGAGAAGAGTTATCCCCCTGTAGTTGGAGCAATCTGATTTTTCCCCTTTGTTTTTGTAAAGGGTGATTATGATTGCATCACGAAGGTTTTGTGGTAGCTTTCCCTGCTCCCAGCAGCAAACAAAAAATTCATGGAGCTTACAGTGCAGTGTTTGCCCCCCGTTTTTCCATAATTCTGGTGGAATACCGTCGACGCCTGCAGCCTTCCCACTCTTCGGTTGTCTATGGCTTTAGTTACCTCTTCCAGGGTTGGGGCTTCGTCCAGTTCTTCTTTCACTGGTTGCTGTGGGATCTGTTGGATCACTGCGTCATCAACAGTGCGATCAGCGCTGAAGAGGGTTTGAAAGTGTTCAGCCCAGCGGTTCAATATGGACATCTTGTCTGTGAGGAGTGCCTGGCCGTAAGTGCTGCGCAAAGGACTCAACACTTGGTGAGAGGGTCCATAGACTGCCTTCAAAGCTTCGTAGAAGCCTCTGTAGTCACCTGTGTCAGCGCAGAGCTGAGTTTTCTGGGCGAGGTTAGTCCACCACTCGTTTTGGATAACTCTAAGCTGGCGCTGGAGGTCGCTGCATGTAAGACAAAAGGCAGCTTTCTTTGCTGGACAAGATGTTTGTGCAAGGTGAGCCTGGTGGGCACTTCTCTTCTTCGCCAGCAGATCTTGTATTTCTTGGTCATTTTCGTCGAACCAGTCCTTGTTCTTCTTAGTGGAGAAGCCCAAGACCTCTGCAGAGGTCTGCAGGATGGCAGTTTTTAGGCGGGTCCAAAGCGTTTCTGGACAGGGGTCAGAGGGGCAGTCCTCGACTTCCAGCTTTGACTGGAGGTTGGACTGTAGGTCAGCTTTCACTTCAGCGGACTTGAGGCTGCCAACCTGGAGTTTCTCTCTGGGGGGACCTCCTCGTTTTGGCTTGGGCTTGATGTGAAGTCTGAGGTTGCATCGCACGAGGCGGTGGTCTGTGTGACATTCTGCACTGGGCATCACTCTGGTGTGCAAGACATCACTTTGGTCTTTCTGGCGCACTAAGACGTAGTCTATGAGGTGCCAATGTTTGGACCAAGGATGCATCCAGGTTGTTTTTAGACTGTCCTTCTGTATCCTTTTCATACATTGAAAAGATAAAAGCAGAAGACTCCTCAAAATATCATACAAAGAACACAAGACCAATAACTATGTGAAAGAAGAAATCAAAAAGCGTGTGGGCCCCCAAGAGCCTTTGCTCTCCACCATAAAGAGGAGAAAGCTGATGTGGTTTGGTCACACCACAAGACACAACACCCTAGCAAAAACCATCTTGCAAGGAACAGTCGAGGGCAAGAGAAGAAGAGGCCGCCAAAAGAAATCATGGGTTGACAACATCAAAGACTGGACCGCCCAACCCCTGCAACACCTCCTACCAGCCACACAGGATCGTGAAGCATGGAAAAAGATCTCCGTTGCGTCTTCTCTCATGTCCCCCCCTACGTCCTTTGGGACATGGGACTGAGTGAGTGAGTGAGAGTGAGCACCGTGTAACAACAGAGTGAGGACAGCGGCTGTTGGCAGGTCAGGTGACCTTTCCATGGAGACACGTGACTGCCTGACCTCAGAGTGGACGGTGTGTTGGGGGAAGGGGAGGAGGTGAAGACATCAAGGCAGGCAGGAAGGCAGGCAGGAAGGCAGGCAGGCAGGCAGGCAGGGGTGACTGGGGCACAGTGGTCCGCTGAGGCTTGGAACCTGAAACACCGAGTAAACACAACAGCATTGGGTGACGTGTCAGATGGGAAGGAAATCAACTGACAGCATGACACTGATGACACATACCTCTCTCTCTCTCTCTCTCTCTCTCTCTCTCTCTCTCTCTCTCTCTCTCTCTCTCTCTCTCTCTCTCTCTCTCTCTCTCAAAACAACTACAACACACACACACACACACACACACACACACACACACACACACACACACACACACACAGCAGCAGCAGCATTGAATTCTGGTCAACAGTGCACCTGACTGTGTACACCATGCAGAAGTGAAGTATCCTGCACTGCAGATTCCATGACAACCATACATCTGCTGCTGAACAAACCAATAACATTCTCCTACCTCTTCTCTTTTAGGGTAACACAACATGTTCACATCAACAACAAACAACAAACAAATAATACTCTGCAAACCCTGCTCTCTTCGAGTTCCAAAACATGTTCACATCCACAACAAACAACAACCAAACAACAAACAACATTCTGCAAACCCTTCTCTCTTGGAGTAACAAAACATGTTCACATCCACAACAAACAGACAACAAACAACAGTCTGCAAACCCTTCTCTCTTGAAGAAACCGAACATGTTCAGATCCACAACAATCAAACAACAACCAAACGACAAACTGGAGATGATGACAGCGCTGAAGTGCCTTGTTCATGCCACAGACAGTGTCAATAATGACCAGCAGAAAATAAGATGTTCTGTGATGGCAAGATGGCACAATGCACAACACAACACAATATTTGTCCGTTGTGTTCGACAGTGACCTCTAAAACAGCAGAGGAAGCAGCTGCTGTTTCGGATATTAGGCAGAAATTTGATTATAGTGGAGATGCCTTGCCCACAGTACATCCCCACTCTCTCGGCCAAGAGGGCATAAGGACAGTCAGCATTGGAGATGTTCTCCAAAGACCAACAAGCCCCAGGGACTGCAGCACACAAGGACTGTGCAAGTCAAGCCTCCCGGTCAGAGAGTCAAAGTCGATCTCTACACTAAGCTGTAAAGTGGAATTCCATGAGTGGGAAAGCCACTGATTATACAGCCTCTCACTTTGCAGTTGCCCCCAGCGTCAATGGTTTAATCAAGAACTGGGATAAGTCCAGGTGCTGAAGGCAAAACACAACACAACACAACCCCATGAAACAAGAAGACACCTGCCATACTCTCAGTCCCTTCTGTCTTGTTATAACCACCACAACACCAGCACATCAACACACCATACAACATAATAAGAAAATTATTGGGAAGGATTAACTTCTCCTTCCTCCACAAAAGACTCGTAATAATTTCAATTAAACTTCAACCTCCTAACGTATGTCTAGTTTAATTTTCTAATTATCACTCGCCTATTTCTCCCCAGAAGGGAAGCTACGTTGAGACTTTAGAGAAAAGTAAGGATAGTGGCTCCATATTACCACAACAGACCAACCAGATAAGATCAGCTGCTACCTTTATTTAAATTCACTTATTCTTTACATATTACCATGAGGTCAGGTACCCATCCATTTTATTTACAAGGCATACAACCAACCATCAAGCACTTTGACTGAAGTACGTATTAGGCCTGCTTCCTCTTGTAAAACTTGGTAGGGCTTAGGGTTGCATTCGTCCAGCCTGCCGCTTTCATAATGCTATTAATAGTTTTCAGAAGCACCCCAGCTTTGGCTGCCACGCTACAACTGGCGACTGAATGACGCGTGCCCTAGGCCACAGCCTAGCCTATAGGGGGCCGAGGCAAGGCAAGGCAAAATTCTTTTATTCGAGGATAATAGATAAGCACTCATGTGCTTTTTTACATCCAGTCCCCGCCCTTTTCAGGGATAACATCAAGATAAAAAGATAGCCTTAACTAAACAAGAACAATTATAATGATCCAATTACCAAGAGCAAAAAACCTTACCAAGTATCAAACAACAGGTAAGAAATAGACAGAGATACAATATTAAGGTAATGTTATTAAAAACAAAAAAGAAAAAAAAGGCCTAGGGCCTAGCGCCTAGTGTCTATTTCAGCTCCCCCAGTCTCTTTTACCCACCCTGCAAACCTTTGCTCGCTCACAGGCGCATGCCGTTTTTGTATGGCTAGGCCTAATGAACAACTGTTCTTGGGTTTTCCCCGTAGAGTCTGTGTCTTCTCTATGTAGGCCTACAGGTTCACGTGTTTCACAGGACAAAGTTTTCCATATTCAACAAATACTTTATCTCAGCAGGTTCATTGTGTATACCTGGCCTACTTTTCAATAACAATGAAAAAATAAACACACATTTACTAGCATGCATCTTCACATAACTTATTTTCAAGGAATACAAAGCGTGGCCTCTTTGTCCTGCAACTAAAGCTAGTCGCATGCATGTTTTCAAATCAATTCTTTCAAAGTAAGTTCCTCCAATGGCTACAGACTTTCAAGGCTCTCAAGCACTGTATGGACATCCAAGTATCTGTATATGTGGGTAAAACTGGTCTATTTTTAAGTACCCCTTTTACTAGTTTACAAATAATCGGGTGACTGCCTACAGTGTATCCATTTGCTAATGGTAAATATGATGTGTCTCCACTCAGAACCAGTGGTTTTGTTACAGTTATCTCCACTCGTCATATTTTCGCACACAGGCAGTACTTAGTTGCACACAGGCGATTGAGCAGTAGGCTAGGCTAGTACCAGGCAAGTCGCACACAGGCGATTGAGCACTTCTCGCACACAGGCACAATGAAAGCAGTTAGAGATGCTTAGTCAAGTACTAGGCCTACTATAGGCCTACCACACACAGGTGGATATGATCGCACACAGGCGAGTACAGAGGTTTGCACACAGGCAGTTATTATCCCACACAGGCGAAATACAAATCGGTGCAGTAGCAAAACAAATATTATTTGCAACACAAACAGTATGATTTACTAGTCTCTTCAAATGCCAGAGAACATCAATGAAAAGTTCATTTACAAAGCATATTATTTCCGATCAAAGTGATAGTCATTCATCAATAAACAAGCAAAAATATTGTACTCACCTGGAACTTCTTGTGTGTATTTAACCACTAATACTCGAATACAGGTAAACATCACCACACATCTATTTTAGTTCTGGTATGTAGAGGGAAAGGCCTGCGATACTCTGCGCGCCAATACTCAACGTAGCTTGCCTTCCGGAGAGCAATAGGCGAGTGATAATATCACAGCACAGCAAAAACTGACAGCCATTGACATACATACCTCAGGTGGAGACTGATCCACTGCTGTCACTGGTGTCACCGTTGTCAACCCCGCCATTGTTGTCACTTTTGTCATTGTTATTGTCGTCACTTTAGTCATTGTTATTGTCGTCACTTTAGTCATTGTTATTGTCGTCACTTTTGTCACTGTCATTGTCGTCACTTTTGTCACTGTCATTGTCGTCACTTTTGTCACTGTCATTGTCGTCACTTTTGTCACTGTCATTGTCATCATTTTTGTCATTGTCATCACTGTTGTCACTGTCATTGTCGTCATTTTTGTCACTGTCATTGTCGTCACTTTTATCACTGTCGTTGTCGTCACCTTTGTCACTGTCATTGTCGTCACCTTTGTCACCGTCATTGTCGTCACCTTTGTCACGTCATTGTCGTCACCTTTGTCAGTTATTGCCGTCACTTTTGTCATTGTTTTTGCCGTCACTTTTGTCATTGTTATTGTCGTCACCTTTGTCATTGTCGTCACCTTTGTCACTGTCATTGTTCTCACTTTTGTCATTGTTATTGTCATCACTTTTGTCATTGTTATTGTCATCACTTTTGTCATTGTTTTTGTCGTCATTTTTGTCACTGTCATTGTCGTCACTGTTGTCACTGTCATTGTCGTCACTTTTGTCATTGTTATCGTCGTCACTTTTGTCACTGTCATTGTCATCACTTTGTCACTGTCATTGTCGTCACTTTTGTCACGTCATTGTCGTCACTTTTGTCACTGTCATTGTCGTCACTTTTGTCACTGTCATTGTCGTCACCTTTTGTCACTGTCATTGTCGTCACTTTTGTCACTGTCATTGTCGTCACTTTTGTCACTGTCATTGTCGTCACTTTTGTCACTGTCGTCACTGTCGTTGTCGTCACCTTTGTCACTGTCATTGTCATCACCTTTGTCACTGTCATTGTCGTCACTTTTGTCACTGTCATTGTCGTCACTTTTGTCACTGTCGTCACTGTCGTTGTCGTCACCTTTGTCACTGTCATTGTCGTCACTTTTGTCACTGTCATTGTCACTGTCGTCACTTTTGTCACTGTCATTGTCGTCACTTTTGTCACTGTCATTGTCGTCACTTTTGTCACTCTCGTCACTTTTGTCACTGTCATTATCGTCACCTTTGTCACTGTCATTGTCGTCACCTTTGTCACTGTCATTATCGTCACTTTTGTCACTGTCATTGTCGTCACTTTTGTCACTGTCCTTGTCGTCACTTTTGTCACTGTCGTCACTGTCGTTGTCGTCACCTTTGTCACTGTCATTGTCGTCACCTTTGTCACTGTCATTGTCGTCACTTTTGTCACTGTCATTGTCGTCACTTTTGTCACTGTCGTCACTGTCGTTGTCGTCACCTTTGTCACTGTCATTGTCGTCACCTTTGTCACAGTTATTGTCGTCACTTTCGTCATTGTTATTGTCGTCATTTTTGTCATTGTTATTCCCGTCACTTTGTCACTGTTATTGTCGTCACTTTTGCTGTCACTTTTGTCATCGTTATTGTCGTCACTTTTGTCATTGTCATCACTGTCGTCACTTTGTCATTGTCATCACTGTCGTCGTCGTCGTCGTCTTGGCTGGCGTCATGGCTGGCGTCATGGCTGCGTCATGGCTGCATGTCATGGAGGCGTCTGGTCAGGCCGGGCTGTGGGGATGGTGGCTCCCTATTCTGGGTGGCAGGCTGCCCTGAAATGAGAGGGGGGCGACAGGGGTACGCTGTGACCAGGTACCACTTACCCTGGTCCCACTGTCCCACCACTCTCACACAGGTGCAGCAGTGACCTTTAGAGTCACTGCCCACCACTTCCCTACAGAAGTCGGGCAATAAGACAGAAAACCAAGGTTAAGGACATTTTTATCATGTGACCTGACAGAATGTATACCGGACTATAATACTCAGATAACAATGAAATATTTTTTTAAGTATGCTGATACATAATAATTATCATCTCCTGAACCATTTCTAAAAAACATGACATATTTGTGTATGGAGACCACAGAGCAGTTCAGTATGCAGGAAAACTTCAGTATGCAGGAAAACTTCAGTATGCAGGAAAACTTCAGCTTGCAGGAAAACTTCAGCTTGCAGGAAAATTTCAGTATGCAGAACTTCGCTTTGGAATACAGAGAGCTCATATGCAGAAACTCAGTATGCAGGAAAACTTCAGTATGCAGGAAAACTTCAGTATACAGAAACTTCAGCTTGGACACTACAGAGAGCAGTATGCAGAATTCAGTATGCAGGAAAACTTCAGTATGCAGGAAAACTTCAGTATGCAGGAAAACTTCAGTATCAGGAAAACTTCAGCTTTGGACACACAGAGCAGCTCAGTATGCAGGAAAACTTCAGTATGCAGAAAATCGTATGCAGGAAAACTTCAGTATGCAGGAAAACTTCAGCTTGAACCACAGAGCTCAGATGCAGGAAAACTTCAGTATGCAGGAAAACTTCAGTATGCAGGAAAACTTCAGATCAGGAAAATTTCAGTATGCAGGAAAACTTCAGTATCAGAAACTTCGTTGCAGGAAAACTCGCTGAAGAAGACCCAGGTAGACCCCATCTATACCTGTGATCACTATAGCAACCTGTTGGCTACAATTTCTTCATCTTCTGATCCATTTATCTCGACGTACGTTTTCATTCAAATCACAGATGAAAGGGGATGATGAGACTGTAAACTCCCCAAACCGACTAGTCAAACATATTGCACACATCAGTATGTATTAGATATGCAAACAAATGGAGTTTTGGCTTTTTTATTTACTGAGTTACGTATTTATGTCTAGTCATATATTATCAAATCTGTGAAAATCAAAGCTTTCGAAATGATTAATGTTAGGATGAAGGAAGTTGTAGCTAGTTATCTACCTTTGCTTTCCCTTTGGACTTCATAATCATCATCACCATAAAAATAATAATGATAACAATGATACTGATTGAAATAAGAATAATAATGATGCAATGATAACAATGTATGGAATTTATATAACGCCCCATCGTGTAAAACAATTCGCACTGCTTATTACTCTAGTCCTGAAAACGCCCACGACCGTGAAGACCGTTCACGGTTAGCATTAACTGATTTCAAAAAAGCCACACCAAGGGACACTTAGGTCATGCCTATTCTAGGGTGACTATGTACTTACAGATGGTCGAGCTCGACGACCAGGCGCTCCGTGGAAAAGCTGTAGTCCACGGGGCAGCCCCACAGCCAGGATGTCCTGACGACCTCAGGCATGTCCACGCCATGGCTGAAGACACTGCTGTTGCGTGTGTCCTCGCCATGGGGGCTGTGCCTGTCCATGACATGCTGTCTGAAATCAACAAGCAACAGTCATCATTGTTGGCAGGCTGTGTCACTCTGCACAACCAAAAGAAGTGTTAAGGAAGTGACAGCATTAGGAATGAATGACGGTGTTCATCTTAAAGAGACACTGAAGCTCAGTCATTGTGATCATCAGTTTGTCTTTCGTTTTTCTAGTTTATGTAGTCTTTCTCAAACAAAACTGAAAGAAATACTCTTTTATCTGTCTCTGTATGTTGTAGAGAAAGAACAGACCTTTTTCTTTTTTGCTGCCTCTTCTGTGACGTCTCCGTACTGCTGTTCCCACACCGCTCATTTCAATCTACCCGCCACAGCCGTACCCAGAATCGCTGTGTCTCATCCCCGGAATCGGCAGTCCACAAGGGAGCCCATAAATATCAGGCCGCCGTGGGGCCACCAGCCAGAGGGGCCCTGCACTTCTGCTGGGTCACTTTGGTGGTGTTCAGTGGTGCCTGTTAGCTAACATACGCAGGACACCACCTACTAAGCCCCCTACTAACACAGTATTAGCTCAGTCGCGGAGCCAGACTGAATGAGTCACCCACCCGAGGTGGCGACCACCACAACGTCCCTCCAACGACCGTCTCCCCGTGAACCTCCAACCCCACAGGCTTTGACGCAACCTCACCACAGGCACAGAAGTGTATGGGCAAACCGAATCTGAGGTCACCATGAGACCAGAGCAATGGGAGCCACCGAACCAGAGGCAATTTTTATTATTGCATGATGATCAATAGTGATGAGGATGACGGAATAATGCTGCTGTGGAAGTGCATCCGCTTTGAGACTACTTGACAGGGTTGTACTCTACGCTTACTGTCATAATATTTCCCAGCGTCAACTGGGCCATGAGAGATACAGACACATGCAGTGTTGGTCAAGTAATCTCAAATTCCCATCCGTAAAGTAGATGAAGCTCGACTGTGTGGTCCCAGTCTCCCCACTGGGCCCACAGCACACTCACTCTGGGTAGGAGCCGGCCGGTGTCCGAAAAATCCCTATGACTCTATGGGATTCGAACCCGCGACCTTCCAGTCCGAAATCCAATGCGCTAACCACTGCGCCAAGGCGGCTGGTCCAGAAGAGAACAGACCTGCTTCAATAATGTTTGACACCAGATGATCAGAGAGAAGTGGAGAGTATTATTTTATGAGATTTATGTTATAACCTGAATTCAAAGATTTATCTATCATGTGCAGAAAACAAATACTGACAGAGTTTCTGAAGGTTCCTGAAAAATCCTGAAATATTCAGAGGTTTGATCACATTTACCTACCCGAGTTTGGCAAATATTGGAACAAAAATAAGCGGAGTCTCCAAAATTGAAAATTCAGGTGGCAACACATGTCTGATGAGTTTCACATCTAATGTCTTGGGGAATTATTGTCTGGTCATCACCGGAGTCTCAGAAGTTTTGTGCAGAAACCCGATTATCTTTATCAGTCCAAAAGGGATGCCCAGGGTATATTGTTATCATGTCAACACGTATCACAATCAATTGTGTTGTAGGTTAAAGTCACTGAAGCCATTCTTGACCAGACTGTATCACCCTGACAGAAGTTGTAGTGGTTACCTGCACTAAGATTGCTCCATATATATACATCCTGAATGATGTAACGAAAAGATAGGAATATGTATTCTCCAGTCACATCCACAACAAAACCAAACTTACAGCATGCATGAGTGATTTAAGGAAAAGAGAGAAATGTGTATTCAGCAAACACATGATCAACAACAGACTTACAGACTTACGTTATATATGAATGATTTAAGAAAAGAGAGAAACGTGTATTCAACAAACACATGAACAACAGACTTTCGTTATGTATGAATGATTTAAGAAAAGAGAGAAATGTGTATTCAACAAACATATGAACAACAACAGACTTTTGTTATGTATGAATGATTTAAGAAAAGAGATAAATGTGTATTCAACAACACATGAACAACAACAGACTTACGTCATGTATGAATGATTTAAGAAAAGAGAGAAATGTGTATTCAACAAACACATGAACAACAACAGACTTACGTCATGTATGACGCCAGCCCTAGCCGTTTGGGGAAAATCGGCTGCCAGATCGGTTTCTTTTTAAAATTTTTGTCGAAGAAAGGGGACTGGGGTCGTAGAATCTGAAAAAAAAATGTTATCGTGTTATTGCATGTTGACTCTACATCTTGAAAGTCAATCTTGTGTTCACATCAGTACAGTGTACAGCGACCGTCCTATCAAACACGACATGACATGATTAAAATCAATGCACGTTAAGTCATTAAAAACAACAACAAACCAACCCATTTTAGCAGGCTTCAACTTTTCTGCTTTATTCCAATATTATCATGAAGCATTTATGTTAAAAGTGTCTAATCAGATTTGTCTAATATTCGCGTGCGTGCATGCGTGCGTGCGTGCGTGTCTGTGTGTGCTTTTCCCACAGATGTGTGTGTGGTCAAATCCAAATCTTTGATTTTTTGTTGTTGTTTTTTTTTTTTTATACAAAATTTAATATCGGGGGCCCTTGAAAAAAAATCCAGAAGATCTGAGAAAATGATCTAAAGCCAATAAATTTTTAACTGTTCCCATGATAAGCCAACTTGGTCTTAATCTGTGAAAGTGTGAAAGATAAAACAGAAAGCTGATAACGTGATCCTTCCTTACTAGTGCTGACTGTGGCCATGATTATCAGTAGGGAATGAGGTGGACAATATCAACAAGAGGCATCATATGAGGAGCTGATTTTCACTTCAATTATCAGCACACACAAAAGTAATTGTCTCTAAAATTACCCCTGAAACTGAGGTTTACTAGGAATATCAATAAAAACGAATCCAAGTCAATCATGTTGTTTATAGCCCCACCGACCACACAGGTAATACCGGGCTTTCACCTCAGAAAGAACTGAATGTCCCTTTCACTAATGAGGAGTAAGAAGAGATTTAACCTTGTGGCATTTTAGAATTACAATTACACTGCAAGCATTGTTAGACAATACAGATTAAAAAGTAACACAATATCTTAAACGCCGACAATACTCTACATCACACGCACACGCACGCATACACACGCACGCGCGCGCGCGCAGACACACACACACACACACATACCCAAACGCACGCGCACGCTCACACACACACACACACACACACACACACACACACACACACACACACACACACACACACTGGTGTGCCTAACGGGGGACGGGGTAGCCTAGTGGTCAGAACATTGCGCTCGCAATTTGATGACCCAAGTTCGATTCCCATTCAAGGGGATTTTTCCCTGGAGTTAACATCAGTGCTGACTCCTCTCTCCCCCAAAATCTCTCGGATGAGTCTGTAAACCGAGGCCCGGTGTGCGAACACACGCAGAATATCTTGCGCACACGTGAAATCCTGTTCTGCTTTTCATAAGAGTAGGCCATTGTGTGCCGTTGGGAACAGATGGCAATATTTACAAAACTGCATACACATGGGGACTGGAGGTAAAAAAAACACATGACTGCTTATTCCATTATCCTCAATATAAAAGAATTAAAAAAAAAAATAACGGACTTGCGCACGTCAAAATGAGACTATAGACGGTCTCGTGTGTGAATGCACGCGAAACATCTTGGCACACATTTAAACCCGACAGTAGGCCATTGTGTGCAGGTAGGAACAGATGACAAAATTTACAAACTGCGTACACCGCGGGACTGGATGTGAAAAAAGCGCATGAATGCTTATTCCATTGTCCTCGACATAAAAGAATAATAATAATATAAAAAAAACATGAAATGTGACTGGGGCGGTAATTAGATTACTTCCCATGCAACCAGAACCCGCCAATCACAGCGTCCTGTGTCTATATATAGAACACCTGCGAATTGTGCCGTTTCGGTGTGTGTGTGTGTGAGGGGGGGGGGGGGTGAAAACCATCCGTTGCATACACTTTGCCTTTAGCGGTACTACTTATGCAGCCTTTTTTTTCAAATTTTTTATAAAAGCCACATTCCTACTGTTTTGACCATCACCAAAAGAGTCCATGACAACTGAAAATCATACAGAGCAGGAAGCAACAAAAGAGTTGTCCCTGGCAAAATTCTGTAGAAAAAAAAGCCACTAATAGGGAAACAAATACAGTTGCAGACAGAAAAAAAAGAAGAAGAATGGGTGGTGCTGCTCTTGTGGCAACATGCTCTCCAGGGAGAGCAGCCCAAATTTCACCCAAAGAAATCTGCCCCGACTTAAAATGTAAAATGTAAAAATGTAAAACCACTTTCAAGATGACTGATTCTGGAATGAATTGTAGCTGTAACATACCACTGACTCCACAGCCCCCTCAGCCTCTTCAAACTGATCTGGCAGCCGTCTTGGCCCCATGGTAGTTCAGCCTGCAAACACACAAGGCAGACAGAAACATGGATACTTTAGTTGGCACTAATTGAAGGAGGTCAGTAACGTGCTCTGAGCTGTGCAGTCTGACAATCAGACCGAAGAGCACACACACGAACACGTGCGCGCACACACCACACACACACACACACACACACACACCCCCAACAAGTATAAACAACTGAACAAATGAAGCAGCAAAATGCAAAGAAGAATCCAACATTGACACAATTAAAGTTAATTTGTAATGACAATGGTCAGTTTCCATGATAACAAGATATCTTGTTTACAAAGCTTTACACAAATAATAATAATTATTATAGAGCAGGATTCACTCACTCATCACTCAGTCCCATGTCCCAAAGGACGTAGGGGGACATGAGAGAAGACGCAACAGAGATCTTTTTCCAAGAGCACCCCTAAACAAATCTCTATCTGGAACAAAATAATCTTAAATAGAAATCGACTGACCACGTATCCCCCCCCCTCCCCCCATGTCTGACTTCACAGACAGAGAGAGAGAGAGAGAGAGAGAGAGAGATTCTCTTACTTTCAAAAGTGGTGAAATAGACAATGACAACAAGGACACAACACGCTGATCTGACGGCCAACGTGAAGAGAGAGAGAGAGAGATTCTCTTACTTTCAAAAGTGGTGAAACAGACAATGACAACAAGGACACAACACGCTGATCTGACGGCCAACGTGAAAGAGAGAGAGAGCGAGATTCTCTTACTTTCAAAAGTGGTGAAACTAGACAAATGACAACAAGACAAAACACGCTGATCTGACTGCCAAACGTGAGGAGAGGGAAAGAGAGAGAGAAGAAAGAGATTCTCTACTTTCAAAAGTGGTGAAACAGACAATGACAACAAGAACACAACACGCTGATCTGACGGCCAACGTGAAAAGAGAGAGAGAGAGAGAATTCTCTACTTTCAAAAGTGGTGAAAAGACAATGACAACAAGACACAACCGCTGATCTGACGGCCAACGTGAAAGAGAGAGAGAGAGGATTCTCTTACTTTCAAAAGTGGTGAAAAGACAATGACAACAAGACACAACGCGCTGATCTGACGGCCAACGTGAAAGAGAGAGAGAGGAGATTCTCTTACTTTCAAAAGTGGTGAAACTAGACAATGACAACAAGGACACAACGCTGATCTGACGGCCAACGTGAAGAGGGAGAGAGAGAGAGATTCATCTCTTACTTTCAAAAGTGGTGAAACAGACAATGACAACAGACACAACACGCTGATCTGACGGCCAACGTGAAAGACGGTCAGGCAGGAGTTTAATTAAAAGCGTGGGGGCGTAGCAGGGCTTGTTGACAAACACCCCAGCTAGAAGGAAAGGGAGGGGGGGGGGAGAGAAGAGGGGGGGGGGAAGGAAAGTGGGGGAGGAAGGAAAGTGGGGGGGGGGGGAGAGGGGGGGGAGAAGGGGGGGCCCCACATTTTCTTCTCCACATTTTCTTCTCTTCCAAGGCATAGTGAGGGGGGGGGGGGGGGGGGAAACTTATTTTATCTTTGGAAATTAATGTATGCTCACAAAATGAGAAAACGATTTGTTTTTTGTTTGCTTTTTGTTTGTTGGGGGCGGGGGGTTGTTAAGTTGTTTCTGTTTGCTTTGTTGTGTGTGTGGGTTTTTTTTTTTTTTTTCTTTTTTTTTGGGGGGGGGGGTTGTTTGCTCCTCCATAGAGCTCGAGGTAAGTAAACCGCGCGTTAAAACCAGTTCTGCTTTTCGGAAGAGTAGGTCATAGTGTACTAGAGGCAACAGATGAAAAAAAATACTGATTGAATACGTCATTTATATTAAAAAAACAACAACTACAGAGTGATTATTCCATTATCCTCGAAATAAGAAACTGAATACGCACACACTCAAGCACACACACTCAGGCACGTACGTAGCACGCACGCAGGCACACACGCACACAGGCACACACGCACGCATGCACGCACACACACATACTCACGCACGAACACACACACACAACACACACACACTCACGCACGAACACACACACACACCACACACACACACACACCACACACACACACCACACTCACGCACGAACACACACCACACACACACACACACACACACACACACACACACACAACGCGCGCGCACGCGCGCGCGCGCGCGCCCACAGGAGCACGCACGCACGCACGTATGCACACACACACACACATGCACGCACGCACACAGGTGCGTGCGTGCGCCCTACGCACACACACACACACTCACACACACAGAGAGAATCCTTTGTTTCTAGTCAGAAGGCTCACACAGAACTGGAAAGGTGGCAGTTTTGATCCCTGTTTAAACCTAAGCATTTTTCTCAGCCACTTCATCCCATGTGCTGGTCTGGATGCTAGTCTTTCCTATAAAATGATAGACCAAGGTTCCGTGGGCAACACATTTAGCATGTCAAGTAACTTAAGGCATGAGAGTGTTGTCTGACAAAATTCTGTAGAAAAGAAATTCTTTTGGGACGCAAACTCAAAGCACAATACGAGGAAAAAATACCGGCACTGTTGTTTTTGCCATGCTCTCTCTCTTCCCCTGTGAGATTGTATCTAAGTTCCAGGGGAAATTTCCGAGTTAGGAAGACTCTAGCTCTCTCCCTAGGGAGGGCACCCATTTTTCAGGGAGTAAAATCTACGGGGATTGAAATAGGTGTTGTTGGTGGTTAAAAAAAGGTAAACGGTAAAGGTGTCCTCTAACCTATGTGGTCTTCTTTATTTTTTTTCTCTTTTATCTCGAGGATAATTGTAGGGGAGCCAAGCGTCAGAGACCTCAGCTTCTCAGGGGCCAGCATACTGAGGGTGGCGCCCATCTCCTCTCCCTCGCTGCTTTACATTCCTGTTGATGGTGACTTACTTGACTTAACTGGGACTTTAATATAATCAAACTAAACCAGCAGTGATGGAAAGTGATATGCGACACAGTACCTATGCTGTATTCATTATCCGACTTGGTTCAAATCTCCTTAAAACTGACAGTCAATCATGCCGGCAGATCCAAATCTATATTCCACTTCTCGGGATTTCTTGAATTTAGAAATCGCAAAGCAAAACACAATAACTTTATTTTTAAACCCACGAAATGAAAGGGTAAAGCGCAGGCCAAAATCAAATAAATGATAGCAAAATAACGATTGCAAACAGCAGCAGCAACAACAACACAGTGATGAAACATCTCATGGCAGCCCATTTTCCCCCATTATTTTGCAGGTTTCTTTTTCACCCGTTCTTCTCATTCCTCGGCTAGAGCTCCGAGGTTCACAAATGGTGAGATTTTGCAAACATGACCGATTTTACCTTCTATGCAGGTAGCCGCATTCCGACTTTGGGGATGTATGCTGGGTATGTTGGGGTTAGCCTACTTCGGAAAAAAACGGTTAAGGACAACCAAACGAACAATTATATACTGACATGTTTGTTATACAGCGTACGTTGACTTTCACAACCAACTTCACAATGTATAGTAGGCTAGATCTGTAGATCTTTCAATACTTACAGTGATGATGATCCACCAGCTTTTCAAGATTAATTAATCCAATTTAGGCCTAATACGATCCAGCAACACCATGCACCATTCACATGCAGATGTATACACCCTTTGTACGTTTTATTCAAACCTACACAAATCGATACATACTTGCCCAGACTTTGCCTCTAAAGACTAGAGGCACTCCATAGTCTTCTAGACTGATGGGTGCCTACTAGGCTAGGCCTACTACACAAATGGAAAAGTGTGACAGGCCTAGCCTAAACCTAGAGACCGTCTGCTAGCCTGCCTGCGGCTGTGTGGAATGCACTTGTAGGTCTAGGGCCTAGTGTGTGTGGGGGAGGCCCGAATGGATTAGGCCTAGCCTAGGCCTACCTACTGTCTGCCTGTGACTGTCTTGTCTCTCTCTCTCTCTCGAACACACACCCAACAGGCCTACTAGGCCTACAACGGGGACCGATAGCCTAGTGGTCAGAACATTGCGCTGGCAATTTGACACCCGGGTTCGAGTCTGGGTCGAGGAGAATTTTCTCCTGGAGTTAACATCAGTCTGACTCCACTCTCCCCAAAAGTCCTTCGAATGAGACTTTAAACCGAGGCCCGAGTGCGAACCACACTGAACATCTTACGTTAAATCCTGTTCCGCTTTTCGTAAGAGTAGGCCATCGTGAGCCGGTGGGAACATGACAATATTTACAAAACTGCATACACACGGGGACCGGTTGAAAAAAAGCACATGATTGCTTATCCTCGATATAAAAGAATAAAATAAATAAATAAATAAATAAATAAATAAACAACACCTAGGCCTAGGCCTATAGAGTAGAGGCGGTAGTCTGCGCTACCTTAATTAAGCGGTAAAACTCAGCTGGGATGTCTCCAGTGTGGAGTTAAACAAAGTCCGTATCACCAGCATGTCTAAAAATAGGTCTGCCTCATGCGGGACAACACGCCACCCTTCAATTTAAGCCATTCTCCTTCAGCAGTAGTTTTTGTGAAGGCAGTGAGAGGCGGGTCAGTGCGCTATCAGTCGGGTTTGCGCGCTATCTGGGGGGTGTTGCGCTACCGGAGGGTCAGTGCGCTAGGTCATGTCGGCAATTGCGCTACCTGCCTGTAAGTTCGTCATTTCCGCAATTAGATTTTAAAAGACACATTAATTAAATATTTACCAATGTGAATTTCAACCTTACATAAGTAATATTTTACCAGACAGACAGACAGACAAGCTATAAATTATTGACAAGAGCAAACAACCAAAATTCATAACAAGGATGGCTGAGAAATGGATTACACAAAGTTTAATTATTAAGATGATTCAAAAGTAGCATTCTAAGTAAGCAGTCAAAAGTAATGGACCACATTCACACAAAACAGAAAGGATGAACATGATGCATTGTGTGTGTGTGTGTGTGTGTGTGTGTGTGTGTGTGTGTGTGTGTGTGTGTGTGTGTGTGTGTGTGTAGGAAGACAACGTGGATGCATAAACATCTTGCGAATGCTTGCTGTTATTGTTTTGTAGCCCCCCCCCCCCCCCCCCTCCCCCCCTCTCTCTCTCTCTCTCTCTCTCTCTCTCTCTCTCTCTCTCTCATGAGTGCTTATCTATTATCCTCGAATAAAAGAATTTGTCTCGTCTCGTCTCGTCTCTCTTCTCTCTCTCTCTCCTTTCCTCTCCTCTCCTCTCCTCTCCTCTCTCTTCTTGGCATGCAAACTTGTCTTCAAAACTGAACTGCAAGTACGACATGACAGGACTAAATTGCCAATGATGACTCAATAATTGCAACCTTGCCACTTAAGCGGCGTTTGGGCAGTTCAACATCGCTGACCTCTCCACTGATCTCTCCGCTGACACTTCGACCAATCCGGCTTAGCCAATGGCGCTTAGCTTCGCCTGCCGTCGCTGTCACACAACAGCCATAAACCCAGGGCATTGAAACTAAGAAAGGGGGGGGACAAAACAAAACAAAAAAATGAGAGAGACAAAAGAACAGAGAGAGAGAGAGAGAGAGAAGAGACAGAGAAGAGATGAGCTTAGGATAAATAGAAGGGGAATGAGAGAGAAGAGAAAAGAGAGAGAGAGAGAGAGAGAGAGGCAAGGCAAGGCAAATTCTTTTATTCGAGGATAATGAATAAGCTTTTTTACAACCAGTCCCCGCCCTTTTCAGGGATAACATCAAGATAAAAAGATAACCTCTAACTAAACAACAACAATAATAATGATCCAAATACCAAGATTTATTTATTCTAATACAGTTTTTTTTTTAATCTTTTATTTGAGTTAAATGCAATTGCATCGATGGTAGTAAAAGTGCCTTTTGAAATTGTTCTTTGGAATTTTTTTTATCCCATACAAATCGTATTTGTTGTGGTGAATCTTGAGCAATATACTCTACCTGTGTATCTCTCATTATTTTGACTGACTTCTGCGAATGTGTTTTGTTATGCTAGGTATATCTATATCTAAATCAAGTGGACAATGATCAGAATATTCCATTAAATCTTTAACTTTCATGTTTTACCCTTTTGATAAATGAGTTTGAACAAATGAAATAATCCACAGTACCACAGCCTTGAGGTTGAAAGCATGTGGAACTTACCTTGTAAATCTCCTAATGTTAGGCCATTCAATGTATACAATTGATTTTCTGTACAAATGTTATGTAGTAGTCTGCCTTTTTTTGTGGTATAATTCTATCCATTGAGCACCTTAGATAACATTGGTCGTATTCCCTTTCTTCAGGTAAATTATAACGACTTGATTTTGGATCTATTTCTGTAAGATCAGCCAGTCTCCCCAATCGCGCATTCAGATCTCCACACAAAATTATCTGACCTCTTTGAGATAAATTTTCTATGTCTTGTTCTAAATTGTCCCACATTTATTCTTGAATGAACTCTTCCAAAAGAAGAAAATTCAGGAGGAATATATGTACATCCTATGAAAATATTGTTTGATAATCTAGAGTTGTGCTGTATACTTTGTAACCATACAAAATCTGAATTATTTTGCGGTAACATTTTTTTTTATACTTTTCCGATACCTTTCCTTAATGAAAACTGAAATACCTCCTGAAGCACTGACAGATCTATTTGTTTTTGTTCTGCAGTAGTGCACAGTCCTACGTCTTCTACAGCTTTTTTAAAATTACATTTTTTATTATCTAAATGTGTTTCCTGTAAAAATATCATATCCTATAATGTCAACATGTCTTTTTATGTGTTCATTAGTTTGTTTACACTAATTCCATCTACTTTTCCATATATACTTCTAATTTTCCACGATAATATTCTAATTCTTTTATTATTTTGTTAATTGTAATTGTGAACACATATCTTTTAATGTGGTAGACAAAAATGTGCACATCATTTTTTTAAAAAACTAACTAGTTTTTTTTTCTTTTCTGTTTTGATATCTGTAAATATTACAACACTTTTCATTTTTGTCATTGTATAACTGTCTACATACATGAAAAACAACTGAATATATCATGAAATCTTACATCAGCGAGTCAACAATCTAACATTAACAAATATACAGAGATTTTAACAATGAATCAACGAACTTGAATACTTGTGTAACTCCACCGTATCTGTTAACAATTATCAGTAAATAAAAACGTATTCAATATTCTTAAGTAGGACAGACTTCCCTTTGGTTAATGGCATTGTAGAAGATTCACGTGTGTGTGTGTGTGTGTGTGTGTGTGTGTGTGTGTGTGTGTGTGTGTGTGTGTGTGTGTGTGTCTACGCTGGCGGTTGTATGTGTGTGTGTGTGTGTGTGTGTGTGTGTGTGTGTGTGTGTGTGTGTGTGTGTGTGTGGGGTGTTGTGTGTGTGTGTACGAGCATGCAAGTTCAGTATGTGTTTGCATGCGTGCATACATGAACGTGTGTGTGTGTGTGTTGTGTGTGTGTGTGTGTGTGTGTGTGTGTGTGTGTGTGTGTGTGTGTGTGTGTGTGTGTAATCTACCTTCTGTATATATCTCTTCATCTTTTGGAACTTGCTTTTTCTATATAATCGCGGAGATCTACTTATGTCTTCGACGGTAGACAGGAATGAGTAGATCTGATCCAAAAATCGAAATGGAGCAACAATCAAAACAAAATGACCCTGTTGCTCTCTGAATGTGATGACCTGAATGTGTGTTGTGTGGGGGGGGGGGGGAGAGAGAGGTGGGAGAGAGAGAGAGAGAGAGAGAGAGAGAGAGAGAGAGAGAGAGAGAGAGGGAGAGAGGAAGAGAGGGGGGCCTAAGGCAGTTCACCAGAACTCTGGGGGCCCCCACACAGTGCGTTGTAATTACGGATATTCAGTCTTTGAATGCGAAAGCTAATAACAGTAAAACCTAATAACAGTAACAATAAGAGTGACAAAAGTACAATGATAACAACAATAACTGCAACAGCAATAAAGTCTGTTGCAACATCCCAGTAGAAGTGCCTCACCACCATCACTATCACCGTCGTCGTCGTCATCATCATCATCGCTATCATCCTCACCATCATTATCACCATTGACAAAACCATAATGATATATAATCGGTATGAGGCTCTAAAGAATACTAACATGACAAATTTTAATGAGTTTGTTAGCATTTACACACACACACACACACACACACACACACACACACACACACACACACCCCAAAAAAAATCTATGAATGTTTTTGAAAATCATTTTGCTGAACATTATTTGCCATAAAAGAAGAGAACGAGGGAGGGAGGGAGGGAGGGAGGGAGAGAGAGAGGAGGAGAGAGAGAGAGAGAGAGAGAGAGAGAGAGAGAGAGAGAGAGAGAGAGAGATGAACTGACACTGACACAGTTTTTTTGTCCATACAGCATTACAGCCCTGTAGACAAGAGGGGAATAACAGTTCAGATAAATTTGTGCAACATAATAACATTTCTCAAATTTTCCTCTCACTTTGCACTTACATACACTACTGCACAATCTAATTGCCACCAGGTGACACAACACACATACACACAGACACACACACAGCCACACAGACACACACACACACTTCTCTCCTCTCTCTCCTCTCTCTCCTCTCTCTCTCTCTCTCTCTCTCTCTCTCTCTCCACACACACACACACACACACACACACACACACACACACACACACACCACACACCAACAGAATCAATAATGGACCATCTAAGGACTAGTTACTCTGTTCTGTTCTCTTTTTCCTAATATTCATTGCTTCTCCAATAAATTTTGCTAGACTTTCTATTTTCTCTTCACTGCTGACAGATAGAATATTTGCAACAGAATTCATATCAGCAAAGTCTTTAAACACACTTAGCGCCTCACAGTTTCTGCGTTTATCAGAATATGCCATACAATCAAAAAGAAAGTGAACTTTCGTCTCCTGTGGCATTTCTGTTGAGAGAGAGAGAGAGAGAGAGAGAGAGAGAGAGGAGAGAGAGAGAGAGAGAGAGAGAGAGAAATATTTTATGGGGGGTTTTAAACAATGAAATTAAAATCAGATTCAAGTGCAGTTGCCTTGATTCCATGCAAACATAAAACATAATCCCATAATATAACAATCAAATCTCAGTCTCTCAATTTTTCACAATCACACACACACACACACACACACACACACACACACACACACACACACACACAACAAAGGAGTCTGGAACCTCAACATCAATCCCTGTCAAGCAGACACTACAGCAGGAGACACTGTAACTCAGCAGAACCTAAACATGTAGACATGCCGTTTTCACTGTTCTATCCCCATTAATTTTTCTTGAGAAAGATCAGGCTGTCATTGTGCACACAGCAACTTTCTGTTAATTTGATTGTCGATTTTCGTTTTTTCAACCCCAAAAAACGCTAACAGGGCTGTTGGTCCTTCTTGTTCTTCCACCACTGTCAAATCGTCTGCCATGATTTTTTTTTGTGAACTAGGACTTATGTCCCTTGGAGTATGTAGGGTGCAACTGACCATACTGGTACAGCATACCACCTCACTGGGCATCGGTATTGTGGTATTTCCAGTAATAAGTACAGCCAACTCTAACCATTACTAACAATAATTTATACTGCTTACCTTAGATTAGTTTTGTTTCAATGTCCTCAACGATCCACCAGGCCGTCACAACACAAGTAATTTTTACCTGGCACTGGAGTATGCAAGGCCACCAAGTTTTTTTTTGTATGTGTCTTTCTTCTAGGAAGCAAACGAAACTTGCACTTCGATAATAGCCAAAAGGTCCAGAAGCAATGACAAGAACAAGCGAAGGTAGTGGTATTTATCTCAGCTGATAGTTGGGGGTGTGGCCTGTTTGACTGTCAGTCAATGAGGACTGACTACTGAATGTATAGGGGTGGATAATGGCCAGTGGAATCTCACTTTTCTGATTGGATGATTCTCAAATTGCTTTGGTTTGTATAGGGGGTGGATGAAATTTTTTTTAGGGGGTTGGGAGGAGGGGTGGTGGTAGGTGACAGGTGTGTGTGTGTGTGGGGGGGGGGGGGGGTAACAGTGTAAATTAAATGTAAGGGTTCATTTTCTGTTAACTTTCTTCTTATCATTATTATTATTATTGTTATTGTTATTATTATTATTATAGTAGTAGTAGTATCTTCCTCCTCCTTGTTCATCATGATAGATTTTGCAGGGAGGAAAAGCTTGTAGATCAGGAAAAACACGAAAAACTGGATTAAGTCAGTTGGGTCTTCTACTGTTATTGTTATCAATTCTTTTGTTTGTAAATTATATTAGTCTCAACCTGTGGCTGTATGCTCCCGCCCCCTTCTTGCCTGATAAGGGGCTATTGTTAGACTATCACTTTGCACCCAAATGAGTTTTCCTTGGTATTGTTGCGATTTAATTAACATCCCATGGAAATTAGTGATGCTAACCACATGTCTACATTTGAATATGACACTTTTGTTGCAACCCATTAAGGAACTTTTTAAGAAGGAGTGAATTTCATTTGTGAGCATGACTACTCTTTCTTGTCTGTTGAGAGAGAGAGAGAGAGAGGAGAGAGAGAGAGAGAGAGAGAGAGAGATAGGTTGTGTGTGTGTGTGTGTGTGTGTGTGTGTGTGTGTTAGGGATAGCTTAAAAGGATAGAAAGAAGTGGTTTTTTGTTTTTTTTGCTTTTACTCCACTTGAACATAATCACAACACACACACACACACACACACAACACACACACACACACAACATGCACACACACACACACACACACTAACAGCACACACACACAACACACACACAACACCACACCACACACACACACACAGACCCATATAAAATGGGGCACACACGAAACACCACACACACAC
The DNA here is from genome assembly GCA_030674155.1 of Stramonita haemastoma. Taxonomy (NCBI): domain Eukaryota; kingdom Metazoa; phylum Mollusca; class Gastropoda; order Neogastropoda; family Muricidae; genus Stramonita; species Stramonita haemastoma. The sequence goes on from CM060322.1 coordinate 35,303,458, forward strand.
ACACACACACACACACACACACACACACACACACACACACAAGTAACACTGTCCAGCCACACACACACACACACACACACGCGCGCGCACACACACACACACACACACACACACACACACACACACACACACACACACACAGACAGAGTAACACTGGCCAGCCACACACACACACACACACACACACACACACACACACACACACACACACACACACACACACACACACATCTGGAAATAAAAATTTGATTGATTGATTGATTGATTGATTGACACACGCACACACACACACACACACACACTGAAAATATTCGCATACATTTTTTATGACCTAACACCAAATTGTTATAGTCTAGATTTAACACACTGTAGGTAAAGACAAAATTAATATCAAATAAAACTAATATTCAATTTCATTAAGATATTGAACAAAAAGGAAGGAAGGTGGCAGGATGGTTAAGACGTTCGCCTACCAACAAGTAAACCGTGAGGTTCTGGGTTTGATTCCCAGCCTCGCCCTTTCTTCCCAGTTTGAGGGGAAAAAATCAAACTGAATGTCAGTCATTCGGACGAGACTATAAACCGAGGCCCCGTGTGTGAACGCATGCAGAACATCTTCCGTTCCACCTTTCGGAAGAGTACGCCATTGTGTGCCGGTAGGAGCGGATGACAAAAAAAAAAAAAACCCAGCGTGCACACATTTGTCGTGTTTAGACACCATCCCTGAGGAAAAATCGGGGAGTTGGAGTCCCCAGGGCCGCTCGGGGCTGTATATGGCAACGTTCTGGCGCTCCTGCGACGGTACTGGAACCATTCCTATCGGTCATTGCCTTTCGAATGGATTATTCCAGTCGCGTGGAGAGGGGGTGGGGGGGGGGGGGGAGGGGTCTGCTGCATGGGTAACAGCTTGCACTCCATACTTACTTACCCAAGCTTTACACTCTAAAGACTAGAGCCACACAACACACACACACACAACACACAGACACACACACACAGACACACACACACACCACACACACACAGAGGAAACATTCGCATACATTTTTATGACATAAACCAAATTGCTATAACACACTGTAGGTAAAGACGAAATTAATATCAATTAAAACTAATACTCTATTTCATTAAGATATTGAACAAAGTCTAAAAGAATAACACTGCACGCATTTTTATGGCATAAACCAAAATTGTCATAAGAAGCTGTATGATAAGATATAATCTAATAATATCGGTGAAACTAATACTCTGTTTTATTAGACTGTTTAACACAGTTTAAATGATAAAAGGTAGCCTTTCCTATGCTTCGAAATGTCCCTCCCTTTCTAGTAAAAAAGGTAAAGGTGTCCTGTAACCTAGGTGGTCATAGGGGAGGAGGCATCAGAGACCTCAGCTTCTCTAGGGGCCAGCATATTGAGGGCGGCGCCCATCTCCGCTCCCTCGCTGCTTTACCTTCCCTGACCCTAAAGAGGTTAAAGTTAAAATCTGTCCCGAGCCTAGGGCTCATCAGGGCTCATCAGGCCGGTGCTTATCCCGTTTCTGTGGCGTTAAGCGACTGAGAGTCATAGACTCCCCCCTGGATAGGACGCCAGTCTATCGCAGGGTTAACCCCCAACACAAGGTTAGTACCCCTTTTACACCTGGGTGGGGTGAGAAAATAGCCGTAAAGTGCCTTTTCGAAGGGCACAACGCATAGCCGAAAGCTGGGATCGAACCGGCAACCTTTAGATTACGAGTCCAACGCCCTAACCACTAGACTACAGTGGCGGCTACCCTAAAGAGGGCAGGTACCCATTTACAACTGAGTGAAGTGAGGGAACTGTACTGTAGCTAAGGCACGCAAACAGTCACCCATCCAATTGGTAACCACTCTCCCACGCTGCTTAACTTGACTTGGGGAAAGCAGCGCTCTGACCACTTAGCTACCCTCCCCCTCCCCCCCCAAACTTTCTTTTGGCAATGAGTGTGGCAATTCCATATCTCCAAAACATTGAAGATTGACAATGAAAAACTGTGATTGCTAACAACAACAGCAACAACAGGAAAAAATGATACAGAAAGTCACCTGCAGTTCTTCTTATTTCCCCTTCTACTTTCACTTTCATGTTCACTATTGGCTTATTGTCTATCCCCATCTCTCCTTGTTGATGATCACAGCACAACAATATCCCCCCCCCCCCCCCCCCCGAAAAAAAGTCTGTTCTATAAACAATGATCTTATATAAAAAAAAAAAAACCCTCTCTCGTCACAGCGCTCTAGTTTCGTCCTCATAGCGCTCTTGTTTCCTCGTCATAGCGCTCTTGTTTCGTCGTCATAGCGCATAGCGCTCTTGTTTTCTCGTCATAGCGCTCTTGTTTCCTCGTCATAGCGCTCTTGTTTCTCGTCATAGCGCTCTTGTTTCCTCGTCATAGCGCTCTTGTTTGTCAAGTGTTTCATGTCTTGTCAGGCTCTTGTGTTTGAGTGTTATGGATTGGATATCATTTTGTTTAAGTGGTCTTTATAAGGTTTTATTTATTTTATTTTTTCCTAGATCTAGATAGATGGCTTGATGAAAAAAAGCAAATTTATTGCTTACTCAATGTACCATCTGGAAATAAAATTTTGACTTGACTTGACTTGACTTGATTGACTGACTTGATTTGCTCTCTCTCTCTCTCTCTCTCTCTCTCTCTCTCTCTCTCTCTCTCTCTCTCTCTCTCTCTCTCTCTCTTCTTATTGCAGACGTGCACAAACACACACGCAGTGTGCGCACACACACACAATATATATATATATAATATATATATATATATATATATATATATATATATATATATATATATATAGCCATGCCAACAAAAGAGATAACAACAACTACATTCAAACTTTCCCAATATTTCCGCTTACCTTCCTCAGGGGTTGGTTTATTGACCAAAGCACATTACATTTAAGCCCACAGGTAAAAAATATTTTGCTGGGTGAACTAAACATGCAATCACTGAACACATCCAAAATATGTCCTTTAAAAAAAAAAGAGAGTAAAATGAATCCCAAAAACACAAACAAGGATAAAAGGGAGGAAAGAAGAGGCAGGAGGGGAGGCTAGGAGAAGGGAGGGAAAAAGGAAGGAGGGAGGGGGGGGGAGTAAAGAGGGAGGAGGACAGGAGACGGAATAGGGGGAAAGAGAGGGGGAAGGAAACAGAAAGAGAGGGACGATGAGGGGAAGAAGAGAGAGGAGGAGAAGAACAGAGAGGAGAGAGAGAGAGAGAGAGAGAGAGAGAGAGAACACAAAAACGACAGAGAAGAGACAGAGAGAGAGAGAGACGACACACAGAGAACGACAAGAGAAGAGAGAGAGAGAGAGGAGAGAGAGAGAGAGAGAGAGAGAGAGAGGAGAGAGAGAGAGAGAGAGAGAGACAGACAGACAGACAGACAGACAGACAGACAGACAGACAGACAGACAGACACAGACAGACAGACAGACAGACAGACAGAGACAAGAGAGACACAGAGAGAAGAAAAGAGAGAGAGTAGAGGGGGGGGGGGGCGAAGGAAGATAGCGAGAGAGACAAACAGACAGACAGACAGACATGGACAGGCAGGCAGAAAGAGGACTGCAGGAGAGAAAAAAAAAGGGGGGGGGGGGTAGAGAGAGAAAAAGAAGAGACAGAGGGAGGAGGAGGAGGGAGGGTGGGGGAAGGGGTTTTAGGAGAGAGAGAGAGAGAGAGAGAGAGAGAGAGAGAGAGAGAGGAGAGAGAGAGAGAGAGAGAGAGAGGGTGGGGAGGGGTTAGGGAGAGAGAGAGAGAGGAAGAGAGAGGAGAGAGAGAGGGTGGGAGGTAGGAGAGAGAGAGAGAGAGAGAGAGAGAGGGGGCAAGGCAAGGCAAGGCAAGGCAAGGCAAATTCTTTTATTCGAGGATAATAGATAAGCACTCGTGTGCTTGTTTACATCCAGTCCCCGCCCTTTTCAGGGATAACATCAAGTTGAAAAGATACTAAACAATAAAACTTTACGCAACCAGCCGCCATGGCGCAGTGGTTAGCGCCTTGGATTCCGGACTGGAAGGTCGCAGGTTCGAATCCCATGTCATAGGGATTTTTCGGGCTCCAGCCGGCTCCTACCCAGAGTGAATGGGCTGTGGGCTCTGTGGGGAGACTGGGACCACACAGTCGAGCTTCATCCACTTTACGATGCGAATTTGAGAGTGTTGCTCAAATTACCTGACCAACACTACAGGTGTCTGTATCTCTCGGCCCGGCTGACGCCGGGATATATTATGATAGTAAGCGTAGAGTACAACGCTGTCAAGAAGTCTCAAAGCGAATGCACCTCCACAGCAGCATAATTACATCATCCTCATCATCATTGATCATCAGCAATAATAAAAATTGCCTCTGATTCGGTGGCCCCTGTTGCTCTGGTCTCATGGTGACCTCAGATTCGGTTTCCCCATACGCTTCTGTGCCTGTGGTGAGTTTGTGTCAAGGCCTTTGTGGTTGGAGGTTCGCGGGGAGGCGGTCGTTGGAGGGAAGTTGTGGTGGTCGCCACCTCGGGTGGGTGGCTCACTCAGTCTGGCTCCGCGACTGAGCTAATAGGCCTACTGTCGTTAGTAGGGGGCTTAGTAGGTGGCGTCCTGCCTATGTTAGCTCAGAACAGTTCACCACTGAACACCACCAAAGTGACCTAGCAGAAGTGCAGGGCCCCTCTGGCTGGTGGCCCCGTGGTGGCCTAATATTGATGGGCTCCCTGTGGACTCCCGACCCCGGGTGAGACACAACGAATCAGGGTATGGTTGTGGCGGGGAGATTGAAATGAGTGGCGTGGGAGCAACAGGACGGGGATGTCACAGAAGACGTAAACCTTTACGCATTACCAAACATCACATAAGAATAAGGACACTATATATGATAAGGTAATAAAAATGCACTCGTTCAGAAGACGAAAATCAGAAGTCACAATAAAATGATTTTGATTATGGAAGAAAAAGAAAAGCATTAACAGATAAAGAGCAAACAAGAGAACAAAATGAAATAAACAATTGAAAACATCAATCCACCACCATCTGTCAAAAAGTTATACATGTGATATAAATCATACATTTGGATAAAAGGGGAAACATTTTTTTAAAACTAATATTCTTATTGGAGGGGGGGGGGGGGGGGGGGGACATACTACCAATTAAAAAAAAAGATAAAAATTACCTAAAACATCCTAGATGTTTTAAAAGAATTGGCATAACATTTTTATCAATGGATAATGTTTTAATGAAAATCAGTCTTAGAAATCAGCTACAATGATACAATGATGAGAGAGAGAGAGAGAGAGAGAGGGGAGAGAGAGAGAGAGAGAGAGAGAGAGAGAGAGAGAGAGAGAGAGAGAGAGAGAGAGAGAGAGAGAAGGCAAGGCAAGGCAAGGCAAGGAAAAAGGCAAATTCCTTTATTCGAGGATGATAGATAAGCACTCCTGTGCTTTGTTACATCCAGTCCCACCCTTTTCAGGGATAATGTCAAAATAAAAATAAATCTCTAACTGCACAACAGTAATGATAATGATCCAAATACCAAGAACAAGAGCAAGAAACCATTCCAAGTATCAAACAGCATGCAAAAAATAGGACAGAGATACAATAATAAGGCAATGATGTAAAAAGGCACACATTCAGAAACGAAAAAAAAAGTAGACTCAATGGTGATTTTGATTTGGATGAAAAGAAAAAGAGAAAAAAAGAGCAAACTTGAGAATTTGATGAGGTGAATGACTGAAAACATCAACCACCACCATCTATCAACAAAATAAGTCATATAAAATATAACATTTTCATAAATTGGGTAGTGGTACAATGATAAGAGAGAGAGAGAGAGAGAGAGAGAGAGAGGAGAGAGAGAGAGAGAGAGAGAGAGAGAGAGAGAGAGAGAGAGAGAGAGAGAGAGAGAGAGCAGGCTTTCATGGAAAAGCTCACTGTAGAGCTGCATACCTAGCTCAAAGAAAAGGCTTGGAGAACATTCCATTTGACCGGCTAATGACACTGTCCTCCATAAATGAGGAATATAAAGAGTCTAGAGCCTGGCAAGGAAGGCTAGGCCTAGGCCCTACTGTGTATAGCCCCTTAGGTTATTAATTACATCTCGTGACTAGGATCATGTGACACATAGTGAACTAATCAAATAAAGGGAGGCTACCCGAAGCTACAGTCAATCACAAGAAACAAGGTCAGAGCAACCTGCTTCTTGAGAACTGGAGAGATTCTTGTGTCTGCAAACTGGGATTATTGATATTGGATTCTTACTTACCAAGTGCAGAAATGGCTCCAGGATAGCAGAAACCAACAGAGGTTACCTGTGCAGGGGGATTTGGCAAGGTAAGAGACTTTTAAATTATCAACTGTAAAGCACTGTGTTGATTTGCTTGTGGTCAATGACATGTCCACATGGCGATCCTATTTCAAGCTCTGTAAACCAACAGTGTCTTATTTACGACACAGTACAGTGTTGAAGAAGATGTTTAAACAAAATATCCTACCTGTCATGTAGAACAAAACAAAATATCCTACCTGTGGTGTTATGATACATCATATGTATCATAGTTATCTTAGACTACTCATGTATTTTGAAGCCGGTGAAAAATATTTTTGAAGGAATTTTTACTCTTCCTGGGCTACAGGGAGAGAGAGAGAGAGAGAGAGAGAGAGGAGAGAGAGAGAGAGAGAGAGAGAGAGAGAGAGAGAGAGAGAGAGAGAATGACAATGACAAAGATTTATTGTGTTAGGTTTTTAAACCCATTCACAAAAGGGTAATTGGGGAAAGGGACTGAAATCGAAAAGTACATCAGCAAAATTGAACACTGTACAATATCAACGATTCTTCGCCATTGGAAGCCAAAACATGGAATTGTTACATACATTGTTACACATGTGTGTGAATGTCACTGGTTATAACCGATGTCGAAGCAGGGTCCAAAGAGCTGTCACAGAGCGGCATTAGCGGTGTGGTTGTACTGCTGGCTGGTCACTGGACGTGTCTGGAAGTTTTCGGTCTTCAGCTGCTTTCAGTATTGACTCGAAGCCCCTGTCCGGCCTGTTTTCAAAACGTTCTAGTAACATCCTGTAGTCCTGAGGGACACAGTGGCGCTGTTTCGTGCTTGCTCGATCCCATCGGCACTTTCTGTACTGAATGGTTTTTTGCTGTTCTCCATTCATCTTCAGCAAAGTCGTGCCCCATCAGTGTCATAGGAGACATTGCTGGAGTGTCGCTGCATACTGTCATGACATCTTCATTTTCATTACCTTTGTCATAGTCAGAATCGTCACTCCAGTCCCTTAGTGCCAAGTCACATGGCTGCACTGTCACTGACACAGGATCAACAACAGGCAAGCTTGAGGAGAGGAGAGAGGAGCTGGCTGGCCGTGTTGCAGTGAAAATTTATCAGCATAGCTAGGAGTGCCAGTGGGCGTGTCATCTATGACTGTGTCCATTGCAGTTTCATTCTCTGCATTATAAAATAAGCTAGGAGGTGTCGGCAAAAACAAACCTGAAGGGGAGACAGATTGTGCGTGTTGCTTTTTCATTAAACTGGCCTTATGTGTTTCCACTCTCAATTTGTCCCTGGCAATTTGACCTGCTCCTTTTTTGCAGTACACGACACTGTCACTGTGGCTGTGTGTTGTGCTGCTCCTTTTTTGCAGTACACTACACTGTCACTGTGGCTGTGTGTTGCTTGGTGGCGGTGGGCTGGTGACAGGCGCAACACAATCACAGTTTGATGCTTTCGGCTGTCAATTTTGAAGGATGTCAAGGCCATTTCCTGCAGAAATGTATTTAAAACTGTTTCGAGAGAAGGAGGTAGACCTGTGATGGGCATACTGAAGGCCTTTCTAGTAGAAAATAGCAAATTCCTCCACTCACTTTTCAAACCAGGTCTTGCTGGTAGCCAAGCAAGGGACTCCACCCAAGAGAGAGAGAGAGAGAGAGAGAGAGAGAGAGAGAGAGAGAGAGAGGAGAGTGAGAGGAGAGAGAGAGAGAAGAGAAGGCAAGGCAAGGCAAGGCAAGGCAAGGCAAATTCTTTTATTCGAGGATAATAGATAAGCACTTATTGATGCTTTCAGTTGTTTATTCACAATATTCTCCTGTTTGCTCTTTATCTATTAGCGGTTTTGTTGTTGTTTTGTTTTGTTTTTTTGTTTGTTTGTTTTTGTTTGTTTGTTTGTTTTTTGTTTGTTTTTTTCCTCTTCTTTAATAATCAAAATTATTTTATTGTGACTCCTGATTTTCGTCTTCTGAATGAGTGCATTTTTCTTATCTTATTATATGTAGTGTACTGTCGCATTTCTCTTACCTTATTATATGTAGACAACCAAAGTCCTGGTTCTTGCGTGTGTCCCTTAGCCTCCACTGCAAAGATCTGTCACTCAGTTTAGCCACGTAGTTCTTGACAGTCCTGGTTCTTGCGTGTGTCCCTCCGCTGCAAGGATCTGTCACTCAGTTCAGCCACGTAGTTCTTGACTGCATCGGCACTGGTTCCAACTTCCTGAAGTTTCGCCAGAGGACAGTCTGAAGTTTCCACTGTACACACATTAGCAAGGTCAATGTCACTGTCACATTACAGGTCAGCAGGCTTTTCGTTGGGGACTCTTTGACAGCACTTGGCATGGGCAAGAATGCAACAGTGTGTTGTTGGCGAAAGGCGGTGTGTCTGTGTGTCAAACACAGGGAAGCTTGAAGGAGGTGTGGGCACAAATAAACATTGTGATTGTTCCTCTGTCGTAACAATGTCACTTTCCTCCAGTTCTGCCTGCTGCTGTGCTGTCCTTCTCCTCTCCTCTGTCCGTCTTCTGTCTCTGCTCACCTGACTTGGGGGCTTGCTTCTGTAGCTTTGAGAGACGACAGGGGTACTCAGTTGGGCCATGTTGTTATTGTTGGCTGGCCTGGCTTTCAGTCCTAACACAACGACTGTGCTGTCTTCACTTCCACTTACTTTCCAGGAAGTGAGGTGCTGTTGCTGGAGCAGGGCATCCAAACTCACTTCCAACGCTGTTGGCAGGCCCACAACGGACATGGTGTTGGATAAATAAATATTTTTCGACAAATTGGCTCACAGCAAAATTTCCTTCCTGCCTACGTTTAAGGGAGATCACTCGCGGAGCCCAAGAGAGAGAGAGAGAGAGAGAGAGAGAGAGAGAGAGAGAGAGAGAGAGAGAGAAGGACAGAGACAGAGACAGAAGAGGAGAGAGGGGAAGAGAGAGAGAGAGAGAGAGAGAGAGAGAGAGAGAGAGATGAGAGAGAGAGAGAGAGAGAGAGAGATGAGACTTTAAACTTTAAACTTTAAACCTAGGCCCAGTGGGAACGCATGCAGAACATCTTGCGCAGATGTTAAATCCTGTTCTGCTTTTCATAAGAGTAGGCCATCGTGTGCCGGTGGGAACAGATGACAATATTTACAAAAACTGCATACACACGGGGACTGGATGAAAAAAAGCACATGATTGCTTATTCTGCTATCCTCGATATAAAAGAATAAATAAATAAATAAATGAATAGATAAATACACACACACACACACACACACACCACACACACACACACACACCACAATACACACACAGACACAGACACAGACACAGACACACACACACACACACACACACACACACACACACACACACACACCAACCACACCACACCACACAATACACACACACACACACATCTCAAACC
>CM060322.1:35318145-35340645 GCA_030674155.1 Stramonita haemastoma
TATAGACATTTACAGCAGTTACTTTTCAAAGTAACTGATATGTATACCAGCTGCCAAACCAAAGGTATAATGTTTTGCCTGTGGAGCAGGCCTGCTATAGCTACAAGCAATTGGCTTGTTGTTGCTCACAATGGTTATGTGTGTGTTTTAACCATTCTTCCTCAATAAATATCTCTTCAAACCAATTTTTAAAAAGTCCTACCGTTTTTCTGTATTTTCATGTCTTCAATCCTTTTTACTTCAAATCAAAAAGGTAAAGGAACAGGAGGGAGGGGGAGGAGGGGTGGTGGTGAAGGGACTCTGCACAGGATTAGAGGTTCTTTTGTCCATATGTCGGCAAATGTGTGCCTATTGATAATCAGACGAGTATGTGTGGGGGCATCCAGTAGATTAGAATATCAAATGGTGCTATCTTTTCACTGAGTTTTAAAACAGTTTGTTGAAACCAACTATATTCATTCATGGGATATCTAAAATTTGAATGATATTTCTTCTGATTTAAATAATATGAGAGATATGTGCATGGATAGATACAAAAGAATTTTTCGTTGGGGAGTCATTTTATGGGTTTCGAGAGTTAACTCCCTTAAAGGAGAGTGCAGGTTGTTATGTTAAGAGTTTGTCATGGCTGAAGGCAATCTCAACACAACATTTTACAACATTTTAATGTAGGCCTTGGCAATTAGTTGACATCAATAACTGACACAGCTTTGGGGCTGGGCCAACACACATTCTGTGCTTATATATGATGTGTTCTTTTTTTTTTTTTAGATGGACAGCTTCATGAAAAAAGCAGTTGCACTGCTTATTCAATGTACCATCCGAAAATAATTGTTTAAATTTGACTACACACACACACACACACACACCACACACACGTACGCACGCACGTACGCACACACACACACGCGCGCACACACCCCACACACCAACACACACACACACACACACACACACACACACGCACCCCACACACACACACACACACACCTGGAGTTAACAACAGTAGGATTCCACTCCCCATAACAGTCCTTCGGGTGAGACTATAAACCGAGGTCCTGTGTGCGAACACACACAGAACATCTTGTGCACACTTTAAAACCCGTTCCGCTTTTCGGAAGAGTAGGCCATTATGTGCCGGTGGGAACAGATAACAAAACTAACAAAACTGCATCCACACGGGAACTGGATGTAAAAAAGAAAAGCACATCAATGCTTATTCCATTATTCTTGAAATAAAAGAATGAAAGAATGAATAGATAAAATAGATGAAAACACACGCACGCACCACGCACACACACACACACACACACAACACACACACACACACACACACAACACACACAGAACATCTTGCACACACGTTAAATCCTGTTCTCTTTTCCTAAGAGTAGGTCATGTGTGGCCGGTGGGAACAGATGACAATCTTTACAAAACTGCATCACTCGGGGACTGGATGTAACAAAACACATGAGTGCTTATTGTATTATACCTCGATATAAAAGAATAAATAGAATGAATAAACACACACACACACACACACACACACACACACACACACACACACACACACCACTCTCTCTCTCTCTCTCTCAATATGCATGTATGTATTATATTATGTATGTATTATGTATGTATGTATGTATGTATGTATGTATGTATGTATGTATGTATGCATGCGTGCTGCGTGTACGTACGTACGTACGTACGTACTACGTACGTACTACATACATACATACATACATACATACATACATACATACATTACATACATACATACATACATACATACATAATATAATACATACATGCATATTGAGAGAGAGAGAGAGAGAGAGAGAGAGAGAGAGAGAGAGAGAGAGAGGAGAGAGAGAGAGAGAGAGAGTGTGTGTGTGTGTGTGTGTGTGTGTGTGTGTGTTTATTCATTCTATTTATTCTTTTATATCGAGGATAATACAATAAGCACTCATGTGTTTTGTTACATCCAGTCCCCGAGTGATGCAGTTTTGTAAAGATTGTCATCTGTTCCCACCGGCACACATGACCTACTCTTAGGAAAAGAGAACAGGATTTAACGTGTGTGCAAGATGTTCTTGTGTGTTCGCACACTGGGCCTTCGGTTTAAAGTCTCATCCCAAGGACTTTTGGGGAAAGCCGAGTCGGCACTGATGTTAATTCCAGGAGAAAAATCCCGACCGGACAGTCAAATTTCCAGCGCAATGTTCTTACCACCAGGCTATCCTCCCCTTTGTGTGTTATTGAAGTCACAAAGCCTTCACTAAAATGTCATGTAAAATGCTGTGTTGAGATTGACTTCAGCCATGACAAGCTCTTAACATAACAAACTCCACGCTCCTTTAAAGGAGCAAGAAATCCTCTGAAGTCAGAGTATAGATGCCTATATGGCAAGGTACTTGAAAACAGTCATTTATGCAAACCTCATTCAGTGCACAGTTTCAATCTCTTGGTGATTCCCAGGTGGGATGAGCGAGTCAGAGTGCACATTCGGTTGACCCCCAGAGTGTTAGGCTGAGGAACACACAACAACAACAATCTCCATGGTGATTCTCAGTGCTGTATATTATCATTTTAACATGGACAACGAAATTAAGAGCAAAGTACTAAATAAGCAAATAAATCCCCCCTACCCGGAATTTGTCAGTCAAAACTCTAGGTAGCCACCATCCACATTCAATCCCTTCGATGAGACTTTAAACCGAGGCAGTGTGCCAACACAGGCAGACATCTTGCCACAGTTAAATCCTGTTCCGCTTTTCCCTAAGAGTAGGCCATCCTGTGCCGGTGGGAACAGATGACAATATTTACAAAACTACATACACACGACCGGATGAAAAAAAGCACATGATTGCTTATTCTGTTATCCTCGATATAAAAGAATAAATAAATAAATCCCAACAAAAGGAAAATTGGATTAAGAGGATATCAGTAGTTTAACTATGGACGCTAGAGCCGAGTGGTTAAGACCATTGGACTTCAATCCCATGGGTCCATGAAGTCGTGTGTTGGAATCTTGGCAATGTCTGATGAATTAAGGGTAGGGGTTAACCATCTCCCAGATCAACTTCAAGTGCAGATGGAAGACAAAAAGCTGCCCCCAACATGCACAGCATTTGACAAAAGAAAAGGACAAAAAACGTGAAATACGATGAAAATACGCACCTTTTAAAACTGAAAACTGAAAACGTGGGGAAGTCCTAATCACACAGAAGTTGGTCACACACAGCAGACCCCAGTCACAAACCACGTCCAGACTCCACTTAGAAAATGGCTCTGGACTGAAGATTCCTTCCACTGCAAGGATTCTAGACTAAATCTTTCTCTGGAAATAATCCTCCAACTTCAAAATTACTCCCCAACTGAATCGCTCTGGCTTTGAAAATGACTCGCTCTCAATCTACTACTCCTTGGAAATGACCAGACCTGGAAGTTACCATAAAGGCCTGTGATTGGTTAGAGAAGTCAGTGGCAAGGCCCTGTCAGTCATGTGACAGGAGAACGCGGACCGCCAATAGATGAGGTAACCTGTTCAATTGTCAACACCAAACTCCGAAGTTTTAAAGAAAGCCTAAAAGGTAGGCGTCTCCCCTTTTATTGTCGTTTCTTATCTATGACAGTTTAATTAACTACACGCCCCCCCCCTCTCCCCCCTGATCAAAGATGGAAAGCCCTTGTGTTTCCTTCCCAATTTCAGACTAGGACCAGGTTAATTAGCAAAACCTCACCCCCACCCCCCACCTCCTCTCCCCACCAAGCTGCATGATCTGATGATTGTTCTGAGACAAGCTGACCTCATCAGATTGGTGGAAAACCTTGTAGGCCTACTTCACAGTTCTGTACTTTTACTATTTTGAGTGTACTTGACTTTCCTGGTTTTTCATGACTGACTGTGAATCAGGGAAAGCCAGAGGCGGCTATTTCAGGACATTGAAACACCATTTGCACACATAGAACACAGGAGATCAAGAAGCAGTTCATCTCTCTCAGTTTGTGTCTCTGTCTCTGTCACGTTCTGTGTGTGTGTGTGTGTCTCTCTCTGTCTCTCTGTCTCTGTCTGTCTGTCTGTCTGTTTCTCTCTCTCTCTGTCTCTGTCTCTCTCTATCACTTATTTAATTATTCTTTCAAGCTTGTATACAAGCCTCAGTAGATTATGCTTCAACCCTTTCGGATTCTGCCAGTGCAAACAATATGAAACCATTAGGCCTGATTAAACTGCTCTCAAACTTGTCCTTCTGAAGAAAACAACCTTACTAGAAGTGGATTATAATCAGTTACCTATTTTCCCCCTGCAACAAAGACTACAATATAACAAAAGCGTCCTGATGTTTCAGATAATGGCAGGAACTGTCCCCATATCCTTAAGAGATAAGTTCCCAATGAATCATTCCAGATATACTGAAAATCCAAGTGTCCCAATCCCTAGAATAGACTTGTTCAAATCTAGGGAGGGGCCCTATGCTGTGGAACTCCCTTCCTGATTCAATTAAACAGCACCAATCATTGACAACCTTCAAAAATCACCTTCTAATCCACTTGATGCATCAAAAATAATGAACCACACTTCATCCGTTGGAATATCCCTCTCTCCTCCTCTCTCTCTCTCTCTCTCTCTCTTCTCTCTCTCTCTCTCTCTCTCTCTCTCTCTCTCTCTCTCTCTCTCTCTCTCTCTCTCTCTCTCCCTCTCCTCTCTCTCTCTCTCTTCCCACGACCATTGATTGTCCACATGCACCGATGGTGTGACAAAATGGAAATCCTCAACAACAAGGACCTGAGAGATCTCCTCCGGCAAGAGAACATCAGGATCTCTGCAGATCTGACTGTCCGTCAGCGGAAGGAAATGGAGCACTATCGCCAACAGGGCAAAACTGCCTACTTCAGAGCAGGCCGACTGCAAGTGGAAGATCGACATCAACGACCTGCTACATACAATGGAAACCGCCAGAAGGATCATCGCACTTACCACCACGAGAACCGAGAGGAAGCAAACTCAAGACGCCAGAGAGATGGATACGGCTTCCCTGAAGAGTCAGCGCCACTTAGAGGCAAACACAGGGAGGAGGAACGCTGTTCTTCCCTCCGAGGTGAAAGGAGAGACTGGAGGCAGACAGCCCACAGAAAACGTGACACAGCCTTGAGGTCTCACTCTTCTGTCAGACTTCAAGATCCCTCTCTCTGGAAACAACGGGACCACACTCTGTGGCGTTACCCATTACTCCTGGTTCATGTTTTGACAGTGAGATGTTGGCAAACGCTGTGTGTGCGTACGTGCGTACGTGCGTGCGTACGTGTGTGTGTGTGTGTGGTGTGTGTGTGTGTGTGTGTGTGTGTGTGTGTGTGTGTGTGTGTGTGTAGTCAAATTCAACAATTATTTTCGGATGGTAATTGAATGCAGTGCACTGCTTTTTATGAACTGTCCATCTAAAAAAAAAGTAACACATCATAATTATATAAGCATAGATTGTGTGTTGGCCCAGCCCCAAAGCTGTGTCAGTTATAGATGTCAACTAATTGCCAAGGCCTACATTAAAATGTTGTAAAATGTTGTGTTGAGATTGCCTTCAGCCATGACAAGCTCTTAACATAATAACCTGCACTCTCCTTTAAAGGACAAAAAAAAAACCTCTGAAGGCGGAGCATGGCTGCCTATATGGCGAGGTACTTGAAAACAGTCCTACATGCAAGCTTTTCATTCAGTGTGCAGTTTCCATCTCAATGTGATTCCCAGGTGGGATAAGTGAGTCAGAGTGCTTTCGGCCTGGACCAGATATTGTTGTTTTCCTTTTTCTCCCAGGATCGGCTGACCCCACCGCCACTCTCACTTCACTCCCCCCCCTGCCCCCCCCCCCCCCCGCCCCTCCAAGGGACAAAAGATCAAAGGCAAGCCTGTCATATTATTTGGTCAGTCAAGCTGGCCAGAGGAAGAAGAAAGAGTGGCAGCAGCAGCAGCAGCAGCACCAACAATGAAAATAATACATAATTATTTTGATAGAATGATAATGATGATAACAACAACAATAATGATGATAATAATGATAATGATAATGATGATAATAATAATAATAATAATAATAATAATAATAATAATAATAATAATAATAAAACAATAATGACGACGACGACGACGACGACACAACAACAACAACAACAAAACATAATAATAATAATAAATAATAATAATAATAAAATAATAACAACCAACAACAATAATAATAAGAATGATAATGGATCAAGATCATGATAAGAATAGTAATGATAACATGATGATGATGATGATGATGATAGACGACGATGACTATGTAGGCACCCATGAGTCTCGGAAGACTATGGAGTTGCGCTCTAGTCTTAAGAGCGCAAAGCCTGAGTAAGTAAGTATGGAGGGCAAGCTGTTACCCATGCAGCAGACCCCTCCCCCCTTCAATCCAATCCAATCCAATGATGGTGCTTATAGCCCCGCCGACCACATAGGCCATATCAGGGCTATCACCTCGTCACATTTTAAAACTCCACTGGAATGATCCATTGGAAAGGCAATGACCAATACGAATGGTTCCAGTACCGTCGCAGGAGCCACCAGAACGTTGCCATATACAGCCCCAAGCCGCCCTGGGACTCCAACTCCCCGATTTTTTCTCAGGGATGGTGTCTAAACACGACACCTGTGTGCATGCTGGTTTTTTTATATATAATTTTGTCATCCGCTCCTACCGGCACACGATGGCCTGCTCTTCCGAAAGCGGGAACGGGGTTTAACGTGCGTGCAAGTTGTTCTGCGTGCGTTCGCACACAAGGCCTCGGTTTATAGTCTCATCCGAATGATTTTGACATTCAGATCGATTTTTTTCGTCAAACTGGGAAGAAAGGGCGAGGCTGGGAATCGAACCCAGAACGTCACGGTTTACTTGTTGGCAGGCGAACGTCTTAACCATCCTGCCACCTTCCCTCCTTGTTGACTATGACAACAGCAATAATAATGGTTAGTTAAAGTCTGTCCCGAGCCTAACGCTCATCAGGCCGGTGCTTGTCCCGGTTTTGTGTTAAGCGACTGAGAGTCATAGACTCCCTCCCCCCTGGATAGGACGCCAGTCTATCGCAGGGTTAACCCCCAACACAAGGTTGATACCCCTTTTACACCTGGGTGGGGTGAGAAAATAGCCGTAAAGTGCCTTTTCCAAGGGTACAACGCCATATCCGAAAGCTGGGATCCAACCGGCAACCTTTAGATTACGAGTCCAACGCCCTAACCACTAGACTACAGCCGCGGCAATAATAATGGTAATAGTGATGATAATGATTGTGATGACAGATAGACAGAGAGATAAATAGGTAGATCGATAGATTGATCGGTAGATAGATAGGTAATGACCTTTTTTAAAGGAACAGCCAGAAATGGTTGCATATCCATCTTCAAAATTTGTTCCTTATTCATCGGATTTATAAACAACTCACCAAATGAGAGCACTTGTGATAGACTTGTGAGTAACACGCTTTCTGTGTTTCCAGAAAATGTACCCCAACGACGTGAGAGCCCAACCGACTGCAGGGCCCGAACGGAAAGGAGCCAAGCGGCAGAGGCCCTTGGAGGGATGATGAAGGACTGAGAAAAAGAAGGCGAAGAAGCGGGTCCATTTTAAAGAAACCATCGGGAGGTTCTTTTTAAAAGAAAACCTCAATTTGACCGGTTCCCGTCAGATGGCGTGCACTACCCTCTTGGTGAGTATTACACTGATGTTCTTCCTGTCTGCGTGCCTGTCTGTCTGTGCTGATCTGTCTGTCTGTTTTGTCCGTTGCCTGCCTGCCTGCCTGTGCTGATCTGTCTTCTGTTTTGTCGTGCCTGCCTGCTGTGCTGATCTGTCTGTCTGTTTTGTCCGTCTGCCTGCCTGCCTGCCTGTGCTGATCTGTCTGTCTGTTTTGTCCGTCTGCCTGCCTGCCTGCCTGTGCTGATCTGTCTGTCTGTTTTGTCCGTCTGCCTGCCTGCCTGCTTAAGTTTGTTGTCTGCCCTGTCCTGTTTTGGTTAGTATTGATCTACCTGCAGGTCTACCTGAATACATTAAATTTTAGATGCCTCTGGTAACATTGGGTTAATGTGTCCATCCTGCTGCATAGAAATTCATACCCGTATGAAATATTGTGTTACCTCCAGAGGAAAAACCCTCTTGAACGAGATTCAGACCCAGGTCACGCACATCACTCTTACCACCACACAGATCAGGATTTCTCCACATTTCAAGATTGTTGTATATCTTTTAAGTGTGATGTTACCGGAGAGATAAGGAAAAAGACAGTTTAAGGAGAGAATGAAACGACAATTCTCGAGCAACATTTCAACAACTGGGCAACAGAAGACTCAGAGGAAGACAGTAGCAGGCTGGTTATTTTTTTTCGTTTACTCAGCATCCAGGTACAGGTGAAGACTGAGGTTTGAAGACTAACACTCACTTAACGATACTTATTTAAAAATACAAAGTGTCTCACAATTTACAGGTGAGTCCGAAAATAGTAATACTACGCAGCGATAAGATTGCATGGAATATTATCTAATCAAGTCTCCTGACGCGTTAAGTCTAGCACACTACATCTAGCATACAAACAATGTTATTTACAAAATCTCTTACTCACTCACACACACACACACACACACGCACACACACACACGCGCACGCACGCACACACACACATGCATACACACATGGGAGATAATCCCTGTCGCGCTGTCTCACACGCTAGATCTTCCGCATCCAGTACTAGATCTACCGCACCTGGCTACATAAGTCACGGCAGATTTATTTGCATGAAATTCGGGCTGCTGTCCCCAAGAAAAGCGTGTGGCCACAAGAACAGTGCCACCCATTTTTTTCTGTTCCTGTCTGCATGTGTATTTTGTTTCCTACCAGGGTAGCTTTTTTCAACAGAATGTCGCCAGGAACAACTCCTGTTGCCGTGGGTTCTTTAATGTGCACTAAATGAGTATTGCACACTGAATGTCAGTTTGTCATCTCATCCGAAAGACTAGCACCCAGACTACCACGCACTGTCTAGTAGATGGGTAAAAGTTTCCGGTGCAAACGGGGATCAAACCACCGCACACTTAAAACCCGGACTTTTCGTTTTTCGCTTTCAAGGCAGGTGTGTTACCGCTAGATCACTGGCCCACGAATGCAAACCGGGCAGACGTTTCAATATGTTGCTGAAAGCTGAAGGTAGCTCAGGGATAACCCCTAACCTGTTTTTCTTTACGGTTTCGGAAAGACTGATGTCAGTGCCATCCACAGCTATTGGCGAAGCAAGTCATTCACAATCGAAAAATGTCTTTGGTGTAAGGAAAATCATTTCAGTTTTATCCTTGTTTCATTTGAGCAGGTTTTGAGTTATATCGTCTTTTACATTAAAGATGCAGACTGTAGGAGTTTGGAGGGTGGGGTTTATCTGAGAGATAGGACATGACATATGGAGGTGATTAGCATCAGAAAAACTGGGATGAGAAACAGAATGCTGAAGAGCAATAATATGTGAAAGAGGCTGGATGTAGTGAACAAATAGGACGGGACCCAGGACAGAGTCCTGGGGAATACCATATCTCAGGTTTGAAGCTGATGTCGACGAACCATTTACTGATACTGTGACCAATTGCAAAAGTCTGACTGAAACCAAAACATTGCATCATCATCATCATCATCATCATCATCATCATCATCATCATCATCATCATCATCATCATCATATAATACTGATAATGATAATAATAATGATAATATAATAATATTGATAATGATTATGATAATAATAATACATGGAATTTATATAGCACTAAATCTTGTAAAGCAAAGAAATCGAAGCACTTGCATTCAATCGGTCACACAATGCAACATTCACAAACGAATTTAACTAGTTATATATTTACACAAACGCAAACACACACACATACACCCCCCCACACACACCATCACACACACGATAACGCATAGTGATGGAGATGGAGGAGACTGAATGAAAACAGCACTACAACCGCGCACATCGCATCACACACTACATGCGGCAAAGATGATATGATAATGATAACACAGGTAAGCTGATGACAATAAAATACAAAGTGAAACAGAGGACAATGATAACACAAGTGAAACAGAGGACAACGATAACACAAGTGAAAAGGACAATGATAACACAAGTGAAACGATGACAATGAAACACAAGTGAAACAGAGGACAATGATAACACAAGTGAAACAGAGGACAATGATAACACAAGTGAAACAGAGGACAATGATAACACAAGTGAAACAGAGGACAATGATAACACAAGTGAAACAGAGGACAATGATAACACAAATAAAAGAGAGGACAATGATAACACAAGTGAAACAGAGGACAATGATAACACAAGTGAAACAGAGGACAATGATAACACAAGTGAAACAGAGGACAATGATAACACAAATAAAACAGAGGACAATAATAACACAAGTGAAACAGAGGACAATGATAACACAAGTGAAACAGAGGACAATGATAACGCAAGTGAAACAGAGGACAATGATAACGCAAGTGAAACAGAGGACAATGATAACACAAGTGAAACAGAGGACAATGATAACACAAGTGAAACAGAGGACAATGATAACACAAGTGAAACAGAGGACAATGATAACACAAGTGAAACAGAGGACAATGATATAACACAAGTGAAACAGAGGACAATGATAACACAAGTGAAGCGGATAACACCACATGTTAAAAGAATTTCGATGACACAAATGATGACACAAAAGTGATGAGGACAAAACAAGAGCAGTGATAATGCAGACAGTGATGACAGACACAACAGGACAGCACTGACAACAATGATGAAGCTAAACACACGTCACACATTTTGAAGAGGACAGAGCATAATATCGTTGTCAATACCGTCAAAGGCTGCAGACAGATTTAAGACTTAGAGAGCAAGGGTAATTTCACTGTCATCCAGTGATGTCAATAGAACGCTTGCAACTTACAACAAAGCAGTTTCTGTGCTGTGGCCAGCTGGAAAGGCTGACAGATTTGGGTGGAGAAGGTTGTTTGCTGAAAGATGATGGATGACATTGGTGGTGAAGAATGATTTCTTCACTTGCTTTAGAAAGAAAAGGGAGATTGGAGACTGGCCGGTAATTCTTCAAAATATTAGGATCAAGTGACTCTTTCTTTAGGAGTAGGCTCCACGACAGCTGATTTGAAGGATTTGAGTGTTGGAAGGTACACCAAACTGAATATCAAAAACCCCAATGAGAAGCAAAGCACTTTGAGTATTCCAGCAGATGTTAAACTTAACAAAATCAGAGTCAGACCAGCAGTTTTTTTTCTTCTGTTTTGTCCCGAAAGTGACCTGTAAATGAATAGAGCTAAAACATTATGTGTGTAGGTGAATGGGGAGCAAGGGGGAGGGAAACATTAAAAAATGAGGGGGGGGGGGTTTGAAGTGAGAGTTCCAATGTTGTCAGTATTGCTACCCTCAATGAATAAAAGGCTTTGTGCTTTTTCCCTGCCGAGAGGAAACAAAACCCTGTACAAACTGACATCCTTTTTTCATGTGATGTGTGTGTGTGTGTGTGTGTGTGTGTGTGTGTGTGTGTGTGTGTGTGTGTGTGTGTGTGTGTGTGCGCGCGCGCGCGCGCGCGAGCGCTCTTTCAGGCTAACATCCTTTTTTCATATATCGATGCCTCAGAGCAAGAACGGTTTATCTGAAAAAAAATACCAATTTTCAATTTTTTGATATTTGGTAGAATTTACTGTAAACTTTCAGATGACACAACGATAAAATAATTTTTTTAAAAACTTAATTTTAAAGATATTTGAAGAAAACCGTTCTTGCACAAAATTACCTGAGTGAATTTCTCAAGGTAAAAGGGACGACTGCACGGCATTCCGCTTTTGCTCTAAAGGCTGTAGTGCCAATTAACCTGGTAATTTGTGTAAGGAAGGACTTCCAGCTGTGCAAAACCTTCTTGCATGGGAAGGGATACACTAGGACCACTGGGCAGAGTTTACGCAACACTGGCGGGCCTGGATGCCGTGTGGTTCTTGCCTGGGAACACTGGTGGCTGGAGAGTGATCTTATCTGGGAAAAAGGGTCAAGCTAATCACCATGCCATGCTTGCATGGGAGGAAGTGCCAGTTCTGCTGTAATTTCTCTGCAGACACGGGTGGTCTGGCTTCACTGCCAGTGTTTTTGCTATCATGGCGTTTCTTCTACATGTATTACAACACAAACATACTATGGTAAAGATAGCATCAATGCCCTTCCTCTCTCGGAAAACTGAACGCTTCCATTCAATCCTCGATTTGTTCTAACCTTTCGAACTTTTCAAGTGAGCATATCTCGAAACTTTTGAAAATGGCAACTCTGCCGGTAGACCTTTCTTGCTCTGAGGCATCGATATGTGTGTGTTTGCGTGTGTGTGTGTGTGTGTGGTGTTTGCTTTCAGGCTAACATCCTTTTTTCATACGATGTGTGTGTGTGTATGTGTGTGTGTGTGCTTTCAGGCTAACATCCTTTTTTCATACGATGTGTGTGTGTGCTTTCAGGCATGAGCAGTCGCCATTTTCTATCCAGGCCCCGCCCCTTGTCCACAGCCCAGAGCCCGCGCCGCTCGGTCCCCGCCTTCCCCGCGTATCGGCGAAAGGTCATGATGACCTCCGCCCTTCACCCCGAGGGCCTCACCAAAACCCAGAAGTCCCTGATGAGGGAGCTTCTCAGCATCCGGGCCTCCAGGAGCGGAGCGGATGCAGCTGCTGGAGCGAGTGTCATCCAGAGACCTGCGAGTGTCTGCAGGCTGGCATCTCCTGCTGCCACGCCAGGATGCCGGCAAACGGGCGCGCCTCCACGTGTTTCTGGGACACGTGCTTTAATGCCGGTCGTATTTACGATGAGGTGGCAATAGCCAAAGAACTTCACTACCGCCGAACGTTTGCCAATCTTGGCATCTCCCGTCAACACAGGGTCGTGCAGGGTCTACCTGAGGAGGAGGGGGAAGACGAAGGGGAGGAGGGGGAAGACGAAGAGGAGGAGGAGGAAGATGAAGAGGAGGGGGAAGAAGATGAGGGACAGAAGGAGGAAGATGAAGTGAGAGGGGAGAACGAGGACGACGAAGAGGAGGGGGAGAACGAAGTCAACGAGGAGGGACAGAAGGAGGAAAATGAAGAGGAGGGGGGTTGAAGGAGGAAGACGAAGAGGTGGAAGACTACATATGATAATCCTTGCAAAATTGTGCATCTGTAAAGATCTGGGGGATGGGGATGGGGTGGGGAGGAGGGTGTGTGTGTGTGTGGTGTTTTTTCTTTTTTTTTTTGAGGAAAAAGTAATGAGGAAAGACAAGTGCAAGTACCAACTTCTCGATCATTTTGAAAACGACTTATCAAAGATTCAAATGAAATAAAATGAAATGAAAATAAATTCTCAGATTATGTCTTTAAATATCAACATTGTAGGCATTTCTGAGTAAGAACCATGCTTTGGCTGACCTGACTCGAGTTTTGGCTCCTGGATGAGCCCTCATCAGAGCTCCCGGTGGTGATTGAAACTCCACCTGCTGTGGTACCTTACAGTAAGACACATTTCAGAATTTAAAAGTGTCAACTGCATTCAAAGTAATGTTTGATATTCCTGTGGCCTTTTGAAGCTGCCCTCAAAAGACGATAATAAAAAGAGAAAGAAAATATGCTTAGAATATATGTTGGGAAAAAAAAGAATTAGACAAAATAAGTACCTAGTAATTCTTTGTGCCTTAAGTTTGGGGATCCTATTAAAGCATGCAAGGGAGGTCATAAAGTTTGTATCCAGCCAAGTGGTCAGTCTTAGCTGGATAATAACCCAAACATTGCAATACACTTTAAGTGCATGCACAGGCAAGGGAAGTTGGGGGAAAAAAATGGCCTACATTGGATTTACTAGAAATGCAATTCCCACTTGACCACAAAGTATTTTCTCGTTTTTTTGTTTGTTTTGTTTATTGTTTTTTTCTGGGTTTTTTTTTTTTGGGGGGGGGGGGGGGGGGGGGGGGGGGGGGGGGGGTGGTGTTTGTGTGGTGTGTGTTTTTTTTTTTTGGGGGGGGGGGTATTGGTTTGTTTGCTGGTTAGTTTGTTTGGATTTTCTTCTCTGCCTACCTGCCTATAATTATAAAATGAAACCTACAGCACCCAAGAAAAACGGAAGTATTGAAAAGGGAAAAAATGATGCTATATGATTACTCCGCAACTGAAATTTAAAAAAAAGATAAAGAAAAGAACAGGATTTAACGTGTGCAAAAGATGTTCTGCATGCGTTCGCACACGGGCCTCGGTTTAAAGTCTCATCTGGAGGACTTTTGGGGAGAGTGGAGTCAGCACTGATGTTAACTCCAGGAGAAAAATCTCCTCGACCGGACAAGAGAGAGAGAGAGAGAGAGAGAGAGAGAGAGAGAGAGAGAGAGAGAGAGAGAGAGAGAGAGAGAGAGAGAGAGAATAATGCATGCTCAATCATTCATGTCCATCACAATAGAAGTAGGAAAACAAGGATTCCCTATTCAGTACTTCCGAGGCTACATTTGTGACTATCCCATGTAGCTGATGACAAGAAATTCTGAAAATCTGATCTCAAAAAAAAAGGAAGAAGAAAAAAAAAAAGGAGGAAGACGAAGAGGAGGAGGAGGTCGAGGAGGGGGAGAAGGAAAAAAAGATAGCGGAAGAGGAGTGAAGGCGGAAGAAGAGGAGGAGGATACGTGGGTCCCTGATATAGCTCTAGCTCTGGGGGAGCCCTCTGATTGTATGTTAGAATGACAACTACTTTGGTTTAAATTCTGTTCACATTCTTATATTTCATGCTTTAAAAAAAGAGAGAGAAATTATGATTATCTCATGTGAATTAAATGACCTGTTGTTTTTTTAACTCCATTATAGATCTAGTTTTAATGTTTTAACTCTAAAAATTACATGAAATGGTGAGATTAGCATGCATACCCCCCCCCCTCCCCCCAACAGTGTAATGGAACGAAATGTTCTCTTTATAAATAACTGTGTTGTGTTCATTCCGTTCTTTGCTACTGTTAGCTTTTTTTTTTTAGGTTTCTTTTTATTGGGGATGAGGGGGAATTGGGGAGGGGGTGTTCAGGTTTATGTTGTGATTTTGTTGGTGGTGATTGGGGGGTGGGGGGTGGGTTAAATAAAGCTAGAGACGAATGCCTTTCGTTTTAACTGTATGAATTACAAGCAGAATCATCGTCGTAGAAACAGTCGTGATCTGTTGAAATACTTTGTCGTCAATCGATTGTCCAGCGGAGATTTCTGATTTAGGGACGGTTTGTTGTTATACTGTTACCGTAAAATCCCTAGCATACGCCTCCTCCCCCTGTGCACTGATTTAGGGCCAAATTGGGGGATGGGTGTTTGCTAGGGATAGACCCCTTTGCACAAAGTAATTTTTGTGCTCGACCGTGTAATTGAGTGAATATAAACCCCGAAAGCATGTAAGTTAGGTCGTGTGAGTAGAAGACTTGACCTATCCACAGAAAATTCACGGGCACACTCCGAAACATTCCCACCTGCTTCGTTATCGACATACTAGAGGGCATCCAATTTGAAAGATACAGTGTAAGACTGTCGCTTCGGCATTTACCCCAATAACAAGCCTTGGGTTACAAAAGACCTGAAACGGGTATTAAACAAAAAGAAAGTAGTATTTTATACAGGCACAGAAGAACAAAAGAAACAAATAAATAAAGAAGTCAAAGCTGCTGTTTCACAGGCGAGACGGGAGTACAAATGTAAGATAGAAAATAGTTTGCTGGGAACAATTTTCGGGCCGCATGGCAGGGCATCAAAAATATGTCAGCAGTAAACATGACAGCTGCACCACATAGGTCAAAGATCAGTCTGCAGGGGGTATGTGATAACAACTTACCTGACCATTTAAACGCATTTTTCACTCGCTTTGAAAAGCATGATTTTTCAGAGGAAATAAATGGCCTGAAAGAATCTCTGCTTTTTGAGAATGGCGTCATTGTTGATGAGGAAGTTATCTGTAAGCACTTCAAGGCAATAAATATTAACAAATCTCCTGGGCCAGATGGTATATGCGGCAGAACCCTTAAGTTCTGTGCCACTGAGCTTGCAAGTGTCTTTCAGCACCTGTTCCAGACCTCGCTGGACACTTGCCAGATACCAGTTATTTGGAAGACTTCCAATGTTATACCTCTTCCAAAGAAACCCAATCCTACTCGGCTTAATGATTTCAGACCTGTAGCTCTCACATCACTGGTGATGAAAACATTAGAAAAGATCATAAAATCTCTCATTCTTTCGGTTACAGAGAAAGACCTTGACCCATTACAATTTGCGTACAGATCTAGAAGGGGTGTCGAAGATGCCAAACTATTCATTTTGAACAAGCTGTACAATCACTTGGAAACGCCTGATTCTCATGCCAGAATATTGTTTGCTGACTTTAGCTCAGCTTTCAATACAATGCAGCCTCATATTCTGGTTAACAAAATACTTTCAAAATTTGATGTAGACAATCAATTTGTAGTACGTTGGCTGAATGAATTTTTTTTAACTGACAGGCCACAGCGTGTTTTTGCCAACAAAATACCTTCATCGGTTAGATATACCTACACTGGTTCCCCACAGGGCTGCGTCCTCTCGCCACTTCTTTACATTCTATACACAGATGATTGTAGAAGCAGCCATGAAAACTCATTTCTGGTAAAATTTGCAGAGGACAGTGCTCTTCTGTCTCTCTTATCTGGATCAGTCTAGACCATGGTCCAGCCCTTACTGAGTTCGTAGATTGGTGTAATGAGGCCTATCTGGAGCTAAATGTTTCTAAAACTAAAGACCTTCCTATTGATTTCAGAAGATCGGAGCACACTTCTGAGAATACCATCATCCATAGTGAAGAAGTTGAAAACGTTTTGAAATACAAATATCTGGGAACTGTTTTTGACCACAAGCTAAATTGGGATGCCAACACTGACGCCATTGTCAAAAAGGGGCAACAACGTGTGTATTTTCTGAGGAAGCTTAACTCATTTTTTGTGGACAAAAAGATTCTTTCTTTCTTCTACAAGTCTTATATAGAGAGCGTTTTAAGTTTTGCTTTCATTTGCTGGTACAATAACCTTAGCATTAAGAACAAGAATGGTCTTCAGAGAATTGTGAGAATCTGCTCTAAAATTATCGGAGAAGAACAAAGAGACCTCAGGTCGTTTTGTAATCAGCAGCTTGTACGTAAAGCAAGAGCCATTTTGGCCGATTCCTCCCACGCTCTGTTTTCAGAATTTCAATTGTTGCCTTCAGGACGTCGTTTTCAATGCCACAACAGCAAAACAAACAGAAAAAGGAATTCCTTTGTGCCAGTAGCTATCCGAGTTCTAAACTCAATAACACTGACTGAGGTTGTTTGTTTTTGTTTGTTTGTTTGTTTGTTTGTTTGCTCTTTTGTGTGTGTGTGTGTGTGTGTGTGTGTGTGTGTGTGTGTGTGTGTGTGTGTGTGTTGTGTGTGTGTGTGTGTTTAAACTTCTCTGAATTGCTTACCTGCCACTGTTATGTATGTAGCCAATGCATACAGGCGTGCACATACATGCATATGTACCCATAAAATAAGTATGTCTTATTTTTGGCTTTATTGATTTTTTGAATTGCTTGTAAATTCACATGTCTTTCTACCAATTGTGTGTGTGTGGGGGGGGGGGGGGGGGGAGGGGGACGGGTGGGTGTGGATGGTGTGTATGGGTAGGGGGGGGGGACGTGTGTGTAAGTGTGAGTGTGGGGGCGGGTGGGTGTGGATTGTATGGGGAGGGGGGAAGCGTGTGTGTGTGTGTGTGTGTGTGTGTGTGTGTTGTGTGTGTGTGTGTGTGTGTGTGTGTGTGTGTGCATGCATGTATATGTGCGGGTGCGAACGCGTGCGTATAATGTGTAAATAATGGTGATCATATGTCTTTTCTAGTCAATGGTTTTTAACAACATTGTATCTAAACATTGGTGGTGTGTGTGTTGTGTGTGTGTGTTGTGTGTGTGTGTGTGTGTTTGGTGTGTGTGTGGTGTTTTGGTGTGTGCGAGCGCGCGCGCGTAGAGTGTGAGTGTTTGTGACATTTTATTTGAAGTTATATAATGTTTGAACAAATATGAAATATAGCTACTTCGTGTGTTTGATTATGATTTGTATCAATATGCCTGTCAGTATTGTAATTGCCCTTCAGGGATGATTAAAGTGTTTTGACTTGACTTGACTTGACTTGACTTTTGCAAAAATGGCACAGAGAGATTCAAGAACCAACTTCCGGCCATCAGGAAGCGTGTCAAAGTACCCGTATATCCCTGACAGACAAAAGACGTCAGTGGAAAATGCATGACGTAATTTTAACTCACTTTGTTGGGGATGGGTGGGAGTGAGGAGAGGGGACAAAGAATAAGAAAAAGGAAAGAAGCACGAAAAGCTTAAAGGTAAAGAAGGGGGAATGGAGGACTTTTAGAACAGTCTGCACAAATCCTAGTGAAAGTGAGCATAGTCTCTTTGAAAAAAGCAGGGTGGGCGTTTGCTAGGTAGTTACCCATTTGCACAACTTTTGGCCCAAAGTGGGGGGTGGGTGTTTGCTAGATGGGGGGCTTATGCTAGGGATTTTACGGTATATTTCGGCATTGATATACTGGTAATCTTTTTTGCAAAATGAACAAATAATTCGTGTGTTGTTATGTTCTGGAAAAGCAATTGGTATCGAGTTTGAAAGAAAAAAATGTTGTATTGTACTCTTTTGACTTAATTTCATTCCTTTACGAGTGGTTGCCCGTAATATTTTGTAACTGAAAAATGAAAGAGAGAGAGAGAGAGAGAGAGAGAGAGGAGAGAGAGAGAGAGAGAGAGAGAGAGAGAGAGAGAGAGAGAGGTGGTTGTGTGTTGTGTGTGTGTGTGTGTGTTTAGAAATCGTAAATAAATACTTTCACATTATAACAAAATTGTGTTCAGACTTGATCAGTCTGTGTGCTTGTGTGTGTGTGTGTGTGTGTGTGTGTGTGTGTGTGTGTGTGTGTGTGTGTGTGTGTGTTGTGTGTGTGTGTGTGTGTGTGTGTGTGTGTGTGTAGGCGCAGGTGTGTGCTCACTTACATTGAACGTGTTTGTGCTGTTGGTCCTCATTTTTATCACTTTTTTCTTTCTTGCTTTCTTATTTTCTTTTGTTTCTTCATTTCTTTCTTCCTTGCTTTTTTCCCCCTCATATTCTTTTTTCTTTTCTTTCTTTCCTTTTAATTGGTTGTCCTTTTGAATTTTTTCTTTCTTTATTTATTTAAAAAATTTTCCCCCCCTCCTTACTTTTTCTGTCTTTATTTTTTATTTCTTTCTGTCTTCCTTCCATCCTTCCTCCCTCCATGCTGTTTTTTCTATCTGTCCGCTATTGTTGTTTGTCTCTCTGCCTGTGTGTGTGTGTGTGTGTGTGTGTGTGTGCGTGTGTGCGCGCGCGCGCATGTACATATGTACACACTGAATCTGAATCACACACACACGCACACATGCACACGGACCTACACAACACACACACAACACACACACACACACACACACACACACACGCGCGCACACACACACACACACACACACACACACCACACACAGCCACAAGCCGAAGAAATCAACACAAATGGAATGAAGGGCAGGGAAAAAGTTGCAGCACATCCCTTTCAGGAAACAAGGATAGCTGCTACACTGCATGCAACTCATCTGCTCTACAGTACAGATACTCTACCGCACAACCTCCATCTGCTCTACAGGTAACAGGGATAGCTGCCACACTGCAGCAACCTCCCATCCTGCTCTACAGGTAACAGGGATAGCTGCTACACTGCAACAACCTCCCATCCTGCTCTACAGGTAACAGGATAGCTGCTACACTGCAGCAACCTTCCATCCTGCTCTACAGGTAACGCGCCTGCCTACAAAGCCAAAAGTCCGGGTCGGAAGTGTGCGGTGGTTTGATCCCCATTTAGGCCCCAAACTTTCCACCATCCATGAGACCATCAGTGGTGCTCAGCGTGCTAGTTTTTCGGACGAGACAATAAACCGAGGTCCGTGTAACACAGAATCACTTAGCGCATGTAAAAGAACTCGTGGCAAGAAGAGAGTTGTTCCTGGCAAAATTCTGTAGAAAAAAGCCACTCTGATAAGGAAAGAAATGCAGTTGCAGATAGTAAAAAGAAAAAGAAATAATGGGTGGCGTTGCTCTTGCGGTGACGCGCTCTCCCTCGGGTAGAGCATCCCGAATTTCATGCAGAGCAATCTGTCGTGACTTACGGCTGTGTAAAATCCACATACAAAAAAAGTCAGACCGTAAGTGGCCACACACACTGACATAATTATTATTACCACAACAGCAGTGGAGTAAGTACCAGTACCTCCCAGTCAGCGGGACAGTAGAAGCAGTTTACACAGAACGTGATGAGGCTGTTTTGTTGACCTTAGTTAACCAATCACTTCAGACAGAAATCACATCACTAATGAGGAAGTGAAAACCAGAATAAAAGATGCCGTCGACCATATAAAGAGCTCCTGACTTCAGTGAAGAAACGTAAACTAAAATGGTATGGGCATATCACACGAACATCTGGACTGGCCGAGATGCCCTACAGGGAACAGTAAAAAGAGGGAGGGGAAGAGGCAGAGAATGTCTACCTATTCTTTGGACCGCAATAGACACTTCTAAATCATAAAAAAGTGTCTTGCTGTTAAGTGGTAATGAGGTTAAAGTCACCACTGGGACCTCTGAAGAGTGCTCAACCAGGAGCTGACACCCAGTCAGGTCAGACCAAAAGCATGGTCCTTACTCAATAATTCCCCAAAAGATGCCCTCAAAGATTTTTTTTTTATCTTGTAGGGATTAAAAAATGATCTCTGACAAAATCATTTCTATGATGAGAATGAAGTTGTTACTGGTTACCTGTACTGTTTTTCTCCACTCTATCTTCTCAATCATTGATTGGTCGGGTGGAGAATAGCATCTCTTTTGAGATCCATGTGAAGGCCATTTTTCTTCAACTTCTAGTGTCTGTGCCAGCATTGAAAGGGTCTTGTGAAGTTTGGGTTATCATTGTTATTCAGTTGTTGTTGTGCATTCCCCAGCTTAACACTCTGGGGGTCACCCAGAATGTGCACTCTGACTCACTCCTCCCACCTGGGAATCACTGTGAGACTGACATTGCACCTGAATGAGAAGTTTGCATGTGTCACGCTTGGAGTGTGCGTAACCCCCCACCCATACCCACTCTAACTTCCGACAACAACAAACGCAGAACACAGAGAAAAAAATCCAAATTTTACTGTCCAAATTAAATTAAAAAACAACAACAACAACAACAACAAAACAACAACACACACACAACAATACACATTTTCGCCGCACCCCACGCAACCACACAACAACAACAATACACACACACACACAACACACACACACCACACACACCCCAACACACACACACCCCCAACCACACACACACACACACAGAGCGTGGGAAGATATATGTTAACAGGAACTTTTCTTTATTACAAAATCGTTATAAATATTTAATGTGCTTCATACCACACACACACACACACACACACACACACACACACACACACACACACACACACACACACACACACCACGCACGCACGTACACACACACAAAAACAACAACATGCATTTTTGTTCATTTACCCTCCCCTCCCACTCAACACAGTATATAAAATGCATGCTAGGTATGTGATGGCGACCGCACCAGTTGGCCCTATTGGCTTTCTCTTCCACATTCCTCCACACACACACACACACACACACACACACACACACACACACACACACACACACACACACACACATATATATATATATATATATATATATATATATATATATATATATATATATATATATATACATATACATATATATACATACATATAACACATATATATAGATATGAATCAGCTAGGTTTAATCAAGAACAAGAACAACACCCCCCTCAACCCAACCATCAACAAAATCTGAAAGGAAACACAAAAAAACGAATCTCTACCAAACATTTTTGAATAAACCCTAGATGAGGGAGGGTGTGTATTGCGTTGCGCTTGTGGTCTGACGGCCGGGGATCAAGCCACCACGGAGGTGCCCGCTTAAGGAATTCCCCCCTGGAGTTAACACCAGTGCTGACTTCGCTCCCCCAAAAAGTCCTTCGGATGAGACTATAAACTAAACCAAGGCCTGTGTGCGAACGCACGCAGAACATCTTGCACACTCGTTAAACACTCGTTCCGCCTTCTGGAAGAGTAGGTCATTTCGTGCTGGTAGAACGGACAACAAACTTTCAAAAAAGAAAGCAAACTGCTTGCACACAGGTGTCGTGTTTACACACCATCCCGGAGGTCGGAATGCGGCTACCTTAAAAGTGGGTTAAGACGGTCACATGCACAAAATCTAACCATTGGTCAACCTCGGAGCTTTAGCTGAGA
>CM060322.1:35345645-35353145 GCA_030674155.1 Stramonita haemastoma
AATATTGTCATCTGTTCCCACCGGCACACGATGGCCTACTCTTACGAAAAGCGGAACAGGATTTAACGTGTGCGCAAGATGTTCTGCGTGCGTTCGCACACGGGGCCTCGGTTTAAAGTCTCATCCGAAGGACTTTTTGGGGAGAGTGGAGTCAGCACTGATGTTAACTCCAGGAAGAAAATTTCCTCGACCGGACTCGAACCCGGGTCTTCAAATTGCCAGCACAATGTTCTGACCACTAGGCTATCCGCCCCCTAGAGAGAGAGAGAGAGAGAGAAGAGAGAGAGAGAGAGAGAGAGGAGAGAGAGAGAGAGAGGAGAGAAGAGAGAGAGAGAGAGAGAAGAAGAAGAGAGAGAGAGAGAGAGACAGAGAGAGAGAGAGAGAGAGAAGAAGAGAGAGGAGAGAGAGAAGAGAGAAGAAGAGAGAGAGAGAGAGAGAGAGAGAGAGAGAGAGAAGAGAAGAGAGAGAGAGAGAGAGAGAGAGAGAGAGAGAAGAGAGAGAAGAGAGAAGAAGACAGAAGAAGAGACGAGAGAGAGAGAGAGAGTGAGAAGAGAGAGAGAGAGAGACGGAGACGTGATGTGAGAGAGAGGTGATGAGAGACGATGTGAACGTATGAATAAGGAGAGAATTTGGATTGCATTCATGTATTTGGTCATTACGTTCAACGTATGAAATACGTGAACGTATGTACATGAAATGTTTGTATGCATACACACACCACGAATGGACTTATATACAAACACACCATTTGCACAGCATCAATGCAGACAGACAGGCAGCATGGCAGACACACCGTCATACGACAGGCATCACGGAGGCAGACAAGAACACACACACACACACACACACACACACACACACACACACACACACACACCACACACACCACACACACACACACACACTCTCTCCTCCTCCCTCCTCTCTCTCTCTCTCTCTCTCTCTCTCTCTCTCTCCTCTCTCACGCACGTGCACGCGCGACGGGGACGTGAGAGCCTAGTGGTCAACATTACGCTCGCAATTTGACGACCCGGGTTCGATTCCCTTTCGAGGGGATTTTTCCCCTGGAGTTAACATCAGTGCTGACTCCACTTTACCCAAAGGTCCTTCGGATGAGACTATAAACAGAGGCCCCGTGTGCGAACGCACGCAGAATGTCTTGCGCACACGTTAAGTCCTGTCCCGCTTTTCGTAAGAGTAGACCATTGCGTGCCGGTGGGAACAGATGACAATTACAAAACTGCATGCACACGGGGACTAGATGTAAAAAAGCACATGGGTGTTCATTCCAGTATCCTCGAAATAAAAGAAAAAAAAGGGGAAAAAAAGACAACCCCCAAAAAGCCTCCCCCCCTTCTCTCTCGCCCCAGCCCCCCCCCCCCCCCCCCCAAGAGAATATCTCCCATGTAAAAGAAAGTCGACAACTACCAATGGAAAAGAATTTCATGCACGCAGGAGCACAAAATAAATCAACACACTCTTGTTTTATTTATCTATTTTATTTATTCATTTATTTATTTATTTATGTATTTATTTATTTATTAATAGTTCCTCACCTAGAGCTCTGAGGTTCGTTCCCTAATGGCGAGTTTTGGCGTATGCTACTTTTTGTTTTTTACTTGCCATGAAGGTAGCCGCACTCCGACTTGGGGACAGTCTTACCTTATTCTGCAGAAGAAGGTGCACAGCACTGGGACGATCACAGGCCACCATGTGATGCAGCAAAGTGGTCCCCTTTCGTCTGGAGATGACCTGAACACCATTGTCGACATGTCATCATCATCATCATCATCATCAGGATCATGCTGATGGTGATGGGATGATGATGATGATGATGATGATGTTGCTATGTAGCCCTTAATCTTTTTTCTGCGTTAGGTGCTTTAGGATATTCAATATAAAAATTACAACAGTTAACATAATGGCATAAGTCCTCTCACAAACACAAAAATACATGTGAGCGTGCGCTCTCGTGCACACACGCTCGCGCGCATGCTCGCCTAAATATGTCTCCCCCCCCCCCCACACACACAGTGGCAGCAACAAGTGGAATGATCCTTCTCCCCATCTGATCATCACCATCCCCACTACACTCATCACATTCACCACCACCATCATCATCACCACCACCACCAAAATTGTCGTCACCATCACCAACATCATTATAATCGGCACCGCCATCATCATCATCATCATCATCATCATCATCATCATTCATGTTCAGAATTTGTGAATTTTCGCTTTAAAGTCCAGTTGCTTATTTGCTTTAGGTTAAAAGTTAGCGTTTTGCTTGTTCAAATATCACTTTGTTTTTACCTATGATAATCATAGTCTGTAATAGCATACATACACACACGTGCACACGCACACACACACTTATACGCTCACACACACACACACCACGCACGCACGCACACACACACACACACACACACACACACACACGCGCGCGCGCACATGCACGCATGCGAGCTTACCCAAGTTTATCTTTTATCTTTGTTTTCTTTTGTATGTGCAGTTCAATGACTTTCTCATGATTATATTTTTTTCTTTGTATCATTCATTTAACTTAACAAACACTTAGATCCACTTCTATCTCCTTCTTCCCTTGTCAAGTCTAAAATCGCTTGTTAGTGGATAGACGTTAAAACGAAGACAGACAGACAGACAGACAGACAGACAGACACACACACACACACACACACACACTGTTCCACAATGCCAAATGATCAGAATATATATACAAACATCAGTAACAAGAATGAAGAAAATCAGACAATTTTTACATTTTGTCCCATCAAATGAACAACTGACCACTACTCACATAAAAAAAATGTTTAATGCAGAGTTCATATGTCTTGGCTTTTCCCGTTTATTTACGGAAATCTACGAAAGCGTGGATATTGCCGGAAACAACCAAAATTGAAATGAAAGAAAAAATAAATAAACATAAGAAAAACAATATTTTTGGATCATTATGGTAGAACAGAACACAAAACAGCACAATATGAATCGTCTATATCCTACATGCTTCTCGGCCCGAATTCAGATATATATTTCCTATTTCGAGTTAGCTAAGAGACAGGCACCGTGGCCTGTTGGATAAGACGACGGACTTGTGGTCTGTATGTCCTTGGTGTCATGAGTTCGAATTTCAGTGAGAGTCTTCCTAGTAGTTGTCCAAATTATTCACTAGAAAAAAAACAAAAAAAACTACATGAATGGTGGAGGAAAGTTGGTGGAAGTAATCAGCCACCATAGAGCAGTGGTTAGCGCCTTCGATTTCGGACTGGAAGGTGGTGGGTTCAAATCCCATAAGAGTCATAGGACTCCAGCCGCGCCACTCCTACCAGAGTGAGTGTGCTGTAGGCCCAGTGGGAGACTCGACACAGTCGAGCTTCATCCACTTTATGGATGCAAGATTTTAGGGTGTTGCTCAAATTACCTGACCAACACTGCAGGTTTCTGAATCTCTCGGGTCCCGGTTGACGCCGGTATCTAGAAAGTTATTATGATAGCAAGCGCAGAGTAAAACCCTGTCAAGTAGTCTTAAAGGAGATTCACTTTCATAGCAGAGTCATTACATCATCCTCATTACCATTGATTATCATGCAAGAATTAAAAAAAAAAAAGTCTGATTGGGTGCTCTGGTCTCACGGTGACTTCAGACAGTATAGTTTCCCCATACTTCTGTGCCTGTGGTGAGTTTGTGTCAAGGCCTTTGGGGTTGGAGGTTCGCGGGGGACGGTCGTTGGAGGGACGTTGTGGTGGTCACCAACTCGTGTGGGTGACTCAGTCTCCCTCCGAAACTGGGCTTAGTAGGTGATGTCCTATCTATGTTAGATCAGAACAGGCACCACTCAGCACCACCAAAATGACCCAGAAGCAGTGCAAGGCCCCTCTGGCTGGTGGCCCCACGGCGGCCTTATAGTGATGCTCCCTATTGATGTGGTGATTAGTGTGTAGGGAGGGAGGTGAAGGTTTAGGGGGGGGGAGTATTGTGGAGAGTAGGTATAGGGAAGGACGAGATTTGGGAGGAGGGAGCACGGTGGGGTAGGTGTATGGAAGGTGGAGGTTTAGAAATAGGAGTATGATAAGGGAGGGAAGAGATTTAGGGGCAGGAGTATGGTAGGGGTAGGGAAGGAGGAGGTTGGGGGGAGTATGACGGGGGTATGGGGGAGTATTGTTGAAGTAGGTTAGGGAAGCAGCAGATTTGGGGGAGAAGGATGGTGGGGATAGGTGTAGGGACGGAGGAGGAGGCTTTGGGGGAGGAGTATGATAAGGTGGGGTACATGTTGGGAAGGACCAGGTTTAGGGGGGTGGAGTATGATGGGTGTGGGTGTAGGGAAAGAGGAGGTTTAGAGGGAGGAGTATGGTGGGGGTAGGTGTAAGGAAGGAAGAGGTTTGAGGAAGGGATAGAGGGAGGTTTAGGGGGGGAGTAAATTGGGAGTGGGTGTGGGGAAGGGGGAGTAGGTTTAGGGGGGAGTATGATGGGGGTGGGCGTAGGGAGGGGGGGTAGGTTTAGGGGGGAGGAATATGGTGGGGGTGGGCGTAGGGAGGGGGAGTGGGCTTAGGGGGGGATATGATGGGGGTGGG
The DNA here is from genome assembly GCA_030674155.1 of Stramonita haemastoma. NCBI lineage: Eukaryota > Metazoa > Mollusca > Gastropoda > Neogastropoda > Muricidae > Stramonita > Stramonita haemastoma. Next base: position 35,350,242 of record CM060322.1, read on the forward strand.
CGTAGGGAGTGGGCTTAGGGGGGGATATGATGGGGGTGGGCATAGGGAGGGGGAGTAGGTTTAGGGGGGAGGAATATGGTGGGGGTGGGCGTAGGGAGGGGGAGTAGGTTTAGGGGGGGAGGAATATGGTGGGGGTGGGCGTAGGGAGGGGGAGTAGGTTTAGGGGGGGAGGAATATGGTGGGGGTGGGCGTAGGGAGGGGGAGAAGGCTTAGGAGGATGAGTATGATGAGGGTGGGCGTAGGGAGGGAGAAGGTTTAGGGGGAGGAGTAATGTGGGGGGATGATAGTAGGGAAGGAAGAGGTTTAGGGGGGTAGTATGATGGGGGTAGGTGTAGGGAGGGAGAAGGTTTAGGGGGAGGAGTATGGTGGGGGTAGGTGTAAGGAGGGAAGAGGTTTAGGGGGAGTATGATATGGGTAGGTGTAGGGAGGGAGAAGGTTTAGGGGGAGGAGTATGGTGGGGGTTGGTGTAGGGAGGGAAGAGGTCTAGGGGGAGTATGATATGGGTAGGTGTAGGGAGGGAGAAGGTTTAGGGGGAGGAGTATGGTGGGGGTTGGTGTAGGGAAGGAAGAGGAGGTATGATATGGGTAGGTGTAGGGAGGGAGGTGAAGGATTAGGTAGAATGTGGGGGTAGGTGTAAGGAGGGCTCTTCCCTCCTAGAGGGTCTAGTAGTTGTAGTAGGCACCCATCAGTCACGGAAGACTATGGAGTTGCGCTCTAGTCTTTAGGGGGATGATAACAGGGGTAGGCGAAGGTGTAGGTGTTAGGAAGGAGGTTTAGGAGGGGAGTATGATGGGGGTAGGTGTAGAGAGGGAGATGAAGGATTAGGGGGAGGGGTAATATGGGGGGTAGGTGTAGGGAAGGAAGAGGTTTAGGGGGTAGTATGACGGGGGTAGGTGGAGGGAAGAAGGTTTAGGGGGAGGAGTATGATCGGGGTAGGTGGAGGGAAGAAGGTTTAGGGGGAGGAGTATGATCGGGGTTGGTGTAGGGAAGGAAGAGGAGGTATGATAAGGGTAGGTGTTTAGGGGGAGTATGACGGGGGTAGGTGTAAGGAGGGATCGGAGAACGTTTCGATTATGGTGGGGTGTAGGGAAGGAAGAGGAGGTTTAGGAGGAAGTATAATGGGGGAAGGTGTAGGTGTTAGGAAGGCGGTTTAGGAGGGAGAGTAGGACGGGGGTAGGTGTAGGGAAGGGGAAGGCGGTTTAGGAGGGAGAGTAGGACGGGGGTAGGTGTAGGGAAGGGGAAGGAGGTTTAGGAGGGAGAGTAGGACGGGGGTAGGTGTAGGGAAGGGGAAGGCGGTTTAGGAGGGAGAGTAGGACGGGGGTAGGTGTAGGGAAGGGGAAGGCGGTTTAGGAGGGAGAGTAGGACGGGGGTAGGTGTAGGGAAGGGGAAGGAGGTTTAGGAGGGAGAGTAGGACGGGGGTAAGTTTAGGGAAGGGGAGGGCGGTTTAGGGGGAGTATGACGGGGGTCTGGATGGATGGATGTAGTGGGATGAATGGATGGATCGATGAGAGTGATGGATGGGATGGAAAGGATGGGATGGATGGGGTGAGATGGATGGATGGGGTGGGATGGATGGATGGGGTGGGATGGAAAGGATGGGATGGGATGGATGGATGGGGTGGGATGGATGGATGGGGTGGGATGGATGGATGGGGTGGGATGGATGGAAAGGATGGGATGGGATGGATGGATGGGGTGGGATGGATGGATGGGGTGGGATGGAAAGGATGGGATGGATGGGGTGAGATGGATGGATGGATGGGGTGGGATGGATGGATGGGGTTGGATGGATGGATGGATGAAGTGGGATGGATGGATAGATGGAGTGAGTGGGATGGATGGATGGGTGGGATTGAATGGAGGGATGGGATGGATGGAGGGGAAGGACGGGATGGGATGGATGGAATGGATGGAGTGGATGGATGGAGTGGGATGGATGGATGGAAGGATGGATGGAGTTGGATGGATGGATGGATTGTTGGAGTGAGTTGGATGGATGGATGGTTGGAGTGGATGGATGGATGGATGGATGGATGGATGATGGATGGAGTGAGTTGGATGGATGGATGGATGGTTGGAGTGAGATGGATGGATGGATGGTTGGAGTGAGTTGGATGGATGGATGGATGGAATGAGTTGAATCGATGGATGGATGGATGGATGGATGGAGTGAGTGTGATGGGTGTAGGGAATGAGGAGGAGTATGTAGGTGTACGGAGGGAGGAGGAAGTTTGCGGGAGGAGTATGATGGGGAGGTAGGTTTAAGGATGGAGGAGGTTTCGGATTGTGAGTATAATGGGGGGTAGGTGTAAGGGGGAGTATGATTGGGGTAGGTGTAAGGAAGGAGGAAGAGGTTAGGGGAGGAGTTTGACCGTGGCATTTGTAGGGAATGAGGAGGTTTAGGGGGAGAAGTATGGTGGGGGATAGGTGTGGAGGTGTTGGAGGTTTAGGGCAGGGTATGATGGTTCTGACTGTGGGAAAGATCATCACATCTCACCGGGCACCTACCACCTGTCTTTAGCCGGGTGTTTAGGCTGAAAACCAACAAGTGGACGACAGCGGTTAGGGGGTGGTCAAGTCTGTAATAAGTGGTTTATATATCTTTATGCATCAAACTCAATAGAAAACAGAGGGCCAATATGCTTGTTTCTCATGCCGGGATTGTAGGGGATAGCCCAAAGCATGTGTAATTCAAAAAAACCATGCTGTCACCCCTCTTTGCAGGTTTTGTCCAATATTCTTGCAGTAACCACTAGACTAGTAGCGTTTTTGAGTTGGGAGAAGTTCGAAGTATTTTGCTAGCACATGAGTACCACCAACACCAACCACCACCACACCACCACCACCACCAACCACCACCACCACACAACCACCACAACCACCACCACCAACAACAACCACCAC
>CM060322.1:35358145-35373145 GCA_030674155.1 Stramonita haemastoma
ATAGAGACATTCCATCCAGCTGGTCATTTTCTATCCATCATTTTGTGATGTTCGTGTTCAAGTTAATATGTTGGAAGTTGTTTGAATTTTGGGGGACATGTTAGAACATTTTTGATCGTTATAGCAATGTAAAGCTTTCTAGTTGTTGTTGCACGCGCGCACACACACACACACACACACACACACACACACACACACACACACACACACACACACACACAGAAGAGAGAGAGAGAGAGAGAGAGAGAGAGAAGAGAGAGAAGAGAGAGAGAGAGAGAGAGAGAGAGAGAGGAGAGAGAGGAGAGAGAGAGAGAGAGAGAGAGAGAGAGAGAGAGAGAGAGAGAGAGAGAGAGAGAGAGATCTGCATTATTTTTTGCTTCCAGAAGAAAAGATTACACACACACACACACACACACACACACACACACACACACACACACACACACACGCACGCACACGCACACACACCACACACACACACGCGTGCGCGCGCGTACCTACGTACCTATGTACGTATGTTAAGCAAGCGCAACGTTTAAGACACTTTCTAAAAAAGCAACGAGACAGCTTTTTCTCCGTATCGTTGGCCCAAAGTATACTACTAGGTCACGGCACTGCGAGCAGATCGGATCTGTCAGGTACAAACCGGCAAATTATCGGATACGTCAGGTACAGCCAGGCAGATTGAATAAGTCAAACTTAGACGAACTGGCAGATTAGACACGCCAAGCCAAGTACAAGCCATACAAGCAGAATTAAAGTAATCTGGATTCATAGGTCGGTTTGATTAGCACTCTTTTTTTTATTTCTTTTTTTTTTATATCGAGGATAACAGAATAAGCAATCATGTGCTTTGTTTCATCCGGTCCCCGTGTGCATGCAGTTTTGTAAATATTGTCATCTGTTCCCACCGGCACACGATGGCCTACTCTTACGAAAAGCGGAACAGGATTTAACGTGTGCGCAAGATGTTCTTCAAAAGCTTTATTCGCAAGGGCAGGAAATATATTATGATGACTTGATGTGGACACCCATTACTGACTTACACTTCCCTCCCCTCTCCCCCTCCCCCGTGGGTATGCCGGGGCCCTGTCAGTGTAAATAACGTCCCTCAACCAATTTTTTTGAAATCCTGTGCTAGGACTTCCCTCTTTTCTATCCCGCTCCTTTTTTGCCTTGACCCTTTTCTTCTTCTTGTTACCCCTCTCTTGTCTTTTTTTGTGGCTTCTCGGTCCATTGTCCTGTCTTTCTTTTCCCCAGAAAGACTTACAAGATAAAATTTCTCTCTCATGCCGAAGTGGGACGCGCTGGGCTTGACCTGTCAGGCACTTCACACACACACACACACACACACAACACAACACACACACACACACACACACACACACACACACACACACACACACACACACACACACACACACACACACACACACACAACACGTATGTATGTATGTATGTATGTATTGTATGTATGTATGTATGTATGTATGTATGTATGTATGTATGTATGTATGTATGTATGTATGTATGTATCAGCCATTCGTTAGTTTCGGAAGACTATGGAGTTGCGCTCTGAATGTTTATTCTGGTAGGCTACAGCATCGGCTGTGGCTGGCCAGTCATGACAGTCTCTATGGCAGAGGGCACAGATGAAGTCTGTGTATAGATCTATACATAGCCTATGATCATACTCGATGTACCATCTTAACATGTTTTAAATGATATATATATATTTTTTTTATGTGTGTGTATGTGTGTGTGTGTGTGTGTGTGTGTGTGTGTGTGTGTGTGTGTGTGTGTGTGTGTTTTCCCGCGCGCGCGAATGTACACATATGCCTACCTGCGTGCATGGCTGTGGCTCCGCGTGTGCGTGTTAGTTTTACGACCAGGGTAGTAGCGAGTTGACTGCTGAAAGCTCTTCCGTTGTCGATAGAGCCATGACTAGACCTATAACTGCCACTACCAACAACGATGCTACCTCATTAGTGTGTGTGTGTTGTGTTGTGTGTGTGTGTGTGTGTGTGTGTGTGTGTGTGTGTGTGTGTGTGTGTGTGTGTGTGTGTGTGTGTGTGTGTGTGTGTTGTGCTTGTGCGCGGGCGCGTACGCGCGTGCAAGTGTGCTCATGATTTAGATAAAAAAAATCATTTTTGATTTACATTCAGATATTTGCGTTTCTCGGCTAGAGCTCTGAGGTTCACCAATGGTGACATTTTGCCAATGCGGCTATTTTTGCCCACCATGAAGGTAGCCGCATTCTGACTTCAGGGAGGTATACTGGGTGTGTTCGTGTGTATCCGTAACCCACCGACATGAATTACCTGATCTTTAACGTGCATGGTTGATCTTCTGCGTGCGTGTGTATGTACACGAAAGGAACGTAGGCACTGGCACGTCTGTACTTGAAGTTGACCTGGGGAGATTTTAAAATTCCCCAAAAGTTCATTCACCGTACAACGAGGCCGAGGTTCGATTCGAACCCGCGACTTGGTGAACTCCTGGGATTGAAGTCAAACGGTACTTAACCACTCGGCTACAGTGTCTGTCCACAACCCGTTCTGATATAGCGCTATGTAAGTTCCATGTATTATTATTATTATTATTATTAGTAGTAGTAGTAGTAGTAGTAGTAGTAGTAGTAGTAGTAGTAGTATCATTTCCTCCAGTCCCGAGTTTGGGACACCTGCAGTGCTAATGGCAGGGAGCGGTTCTTTATCAGGATAACGCTGTGTGAACTAGAACACAATGACAGTCAGGCCTGCTGCTGACTTGTCACTGATGCATTGCGCCTGTAAACAGATCCTGGCCAAGGGAGATAATAGCTACCAGCAAATTTCTCGCCAGGCTGCGAAAATCCGTCTTTGACTGGGATCGAATCGTAGTCGCCCTGACTGTTTTCAATCGTTATGCAAATTACAGCACCCACGCTGATGTCTTGTTATTTGGTTTCCTTTTCTGTCCTTGTTTCTTTTTATTGGATTTAAGTTTTCTTTTCTTTCTTTCTTTCTTTCTTTTTTTCTTTCTTTCTTTCTTTCTTTCTTTCTTTCTTTCTTTCTTTTTCTTTCTTTCTTTCTTTCTTTCTTTTTTCTTTTTCTTTCTTTCTTTCTTTCTTTCTTTCTTGCTGGTTGCATACAATGGGTTTTATGTCTTACAGGTGTTCTTCTTTCTGCACTAATGATCTTTCTTTTTTAGAGAAGGAAACAAGTGCAGGCAAGTAACCTCAAGTTCTAATTTATACACGTGTTCCACCTTTTGGAAATAGAAGGCCATTTGTGTTAGTGAGAACAGACAACTATATTTACAAAATCGCATGCACACGGGGACTAGATGTAAAAAAAAAAAAGCACACAAGTGCTGAATGCATTATCCTCGAAATCAAGAATACATAAACACACACACACACACATGTGTGTGTCAGGGTGCACGCACATGCACGTGTACACTGTGCACAGGAGTATATATATATACGTGTGTACATGTGTAGACATGTATGCATGCTTATAATGTGTGTGTATGCAAACACAGGTGCACGCATGTGCATATGTGTGGGCTTGCTGTTCCTTCATGGTATAGTAAAAAAAAAGAAAAAAAAAAAAAGCCTGTATCGTTTTCAACAGGCTGTTTTTAATCTTCCCTAACTTTGTCATTCATGTCAAAGAATGATTTATATTCCCTTGTATCGTATGTATGTCTATAATATATATCACTTTCAGTCACGCCACATTTCTCTGCCTGAAATCCAGTCCGCTGTCCCAGAGAAGAACGGTGTCGCCACAAGACTAGCACCACTCATTTTTAAAGAAATACTTTCCCCTGTCTGCATGGGTATTAATTATTTTGTTCCCCTGTGAGAGTGTGTGGTTTGGTTGGTTGTTTTGTTGTACAGAATTCCCCCAGGGATAACTTCCTTAATGCTGTAGGGGGTTATTTTTTGACGTGCACTAGATATATGTTACACACAGGACCTTCGGATGAGAATATAAACCGAGGCTCCGTGTGTGAACGCACGCAGAACATCTTGCGCACACGTTAAATCCTGTTCCGCTTTTCGTAAGAGTAGGCCATCGTGTGCCGGTGGGAACAGATGACATTTACAAAACTACATACACACGGGGACTGGATGTAAAAAAAAGCACAAGAGTGCTTATCCCATTATCCTCGATATAATGTATATATATATATATATATATATATATATATATATATATATATATATATATATATATATATATATATATATATATATATATATATATATAACATATATATATATATATAAATAAAGTTTATCGTTTCGTGGTAAAGACTAGCGCCCAGACCACCCCTGAAGGTCTGGTGGATGTGGAAGAGGGGGGGGGGAGTTCAGGTTCACCTGGGGATGGAACCAGTTACTCTTTGCTTTTTTTAGACAGGTGTCTGCCCACTACACTACCGATCTCCTTGTAACTACACTCAGTTATTCCTCTGCACTGAATTTTTCAGGTCGTGTCTCTTGGGCAAGTTGGTTGAACCAGGCAGAGCCCATCCTTCTCCACACGCTGGGTGCATGCTGGGTATGTTTGTGATTCCTGAACCCACCAAACACTGTCCCAAATTACGGGCTCTTTCACCTGCGTATTTGATCTTCTGCATGTATTACATGTATTTATCTGATCTTCTCCATGTTTTACATGGATTTATTTGATCTTCTCCATGTTTTACATGGATTTCTTTGATTATTCTGAATGTTTTACATGTATTTATTCGATTATTCTGCATGTTTTACATGTATTTCTTTGATCTTCTGCATGTTTTACATGTATTTATCTGATCTTGTGCATGTATTACATGTATTTATCTGATCTTCTGCATGTATTACATGTATTTATTTGATTATTCTGCATGTTTTACATGTATTTATCTGATCTTCTGCATGTTTTACATGTATTTATCTGATCTTCTGCATGGTTTACATGTATTTATCTGATCTTTTGCATGTATTACATGTATTTATCTAATCTTGTGCATGTATTACATGTGTTTATTTGATCTTGCAGTTCTGCATGTTTACATATATATTTATCTGATCTGTGGCATGTATTACCTGTATTTATCTGATCTTCTGCATGTATTACATGTATTTATTTGATTATTCTGCATGGTTTACATATATTTATCTGATCTTGTGCATGTATTACATGTATTTATTTGCCACACGTGGCTTCCAAGACTGGAACCCCCAACTTCATGGACCCATTGGATGGAAATCTAATGCTCCCTGTCTTCCCACCCGCCTTTCAGCCACTGGGCAACTTTCCAGTTATGTGTGAGAACATTTTTATTTGTTTTTTTTTGTTTGTTTGTTTGTTTGTTTACTAGCTCTTTTTCACCTGTAAAGACCAACACATGAAACAACACGCGCACATTGACTACATTGAAAAATAACCCCGCCAAAAAAAACCCAAAGAAGAAAAAACAGACAAAGAAACGAACAAATCTTAAACAAAACACAGCAAAACTTATCATCTTCAAAATACCCAAAAGAACCAATCCACATTGAAAAGACAAATAACTCTACAGAGTTTAACAAACAAGTTGACAATATTGTGATTATTTTTTTAGATTAAAAAAATCCAACATTAATTTACCAGATGTGCTTTACGTTTTTTTCTACATGACATAGATTTGAAGATCGATACAAGGCAATTTTCCTGGCTTTTTGTTGTTGTTTAGTCCCAAAGCCAAACACCACGACACACAGCAGTACACGCATCACAGCTCCCATTGACTGCCTTCTGACATTCAGAAATTATTGCTAGGCTAGGGTAGAGGAGGAGGGGGGAGGGGGTGGGGGTGGGGGTGGTGGGGGGGGGGGGAGGGGTTGTGGGACAGCCTGGTGGTTAGAGTGTTCAAGCTCAGGGTTTGACCCACCACCCGTTCGATCGAGGCAATTTCCCCCCGTGGAGTTAACCTCAGGACCGACTTAACTCTTCCCGGAAAGTTTTTCGGATGAGACTCTAAACTGAGGTCCCGTGTTCGAACACACGATGATCATGTAAAGCGCACGTTAAAACCTGTTCCGCTTTTTGGAAGTGTACGCCATCACATGCTTGTAGAAACAGTTTAAAAAAGGTAAAAAAAAAAGAAAAAGGTAATGGGGTCCCATAGCCTATGTAGTCGGAGGAGAGCGAGGCATCAGAGACCTCAGCTTCTCTAGGGGCCAGCATATTGAGGGCGGCGCCCATCTCCTCTCCCTCGCTGCTTTACCTTCCCTGACCCTAAAGAGGCAAGAAACCCATTTACAGCAGGGTGAACTGGGGAACTGTACTGAAGCCAAGGCGCGCAAACGGCCACCCATCCAATTGGTACAAATAAACCACAAAAAAAATCCCAACAGCAACACGCCGCCCCCCTCCCCCCCCCCCCCCCCCCTGCTAGTACACTGGAGTCGTGTTAAGACACCATTTTCCCGAAGTCGGAATGCAGTAACCTTAATGGTGGGCAAACACTGTCGCATACGCAATTTCTCATCAAGCTCAAGCCAAGACACGAAAAAAAGAGAAATGAGGAAAAGAGAGAGGTTATTGAAAATATTGAAATGGGACACCACTTAAATGAACCTTCCCCCATTACCATTTCTTAGCCTGCAAAGCGCACTCGCAGATTTTCTGTCTGTCTGCCGGTCTGTCTGTCTATCTATATGTCTCCCGGTCTGCCGGTCTGACTGTCTGCTGGTCTGTCTGTCTGTCTGCCTGTCTGTCTGGCAGTCTATCTATATGTCTGCCGGTCTGACTGTCTGTTGCCGGTCTGACTGTCTGTCTGCCGGTTTGTCTGTCTGTCTGCCAGTCTTCTGTCTGCCGGTCTGTCTGTCTGCCGGTCTGTCTGTCTGTGCCGGTCTGTCTGTCTGTCTGTCTGCCGGTCTGTCTGTCTGCCGGTCTTCTGTCTGCCTGTCTGTCTGTCTGCCTGTCTGTCTGTCTGCCGGTCTTCTGTCTGCCCGTCTGTCTGTCTGTCTGCCGGTCTTCTGTCTGCCTGTTTCTGTGGTTGTACCACCATTTATGTCTGAAATATTTTTACCTCCGTTTCTGTCTGTCTGCCTTCCTGCCTGTCTTTCTGTATGCCTGTCTGTCTGTCGTCTGTCTGTCTGTCTGTCTGTCTGTCTGTCTGTCCGTCTCCGCCTCTCCATTTCTGTGTTTATCTTTGTCCCTCTCTGTCAAGTCTCTTTGGTAGTTTTTCAGGTGTGTGTGTGCGTGCCCGTGGTGTGTGTGTGTGTGTGTGTGTGTGTGTGTGTGTGTGTGTGTGTGTGTGTGTGTGTGTGTGTGTTGTGTGTGTGTGTGTGTGTGTGTGTGTTCAGATATTTTTGGCCAAAGTGCTGGATGAAAAAAAAGCAATAGTTTGCTATTTTATTAATATCTGTAAATAAATTTCATTCAAATCTGTTCATTCTTTAAGTCCCCCCTCTCTCTTTCATCCTGAGGTTGTGCGCAGCTTCACTTTATATTTGCGTAAAGCTTTTAGAATAAGAGATATACTGTTATCTTAATTCATATTTTTGTAACTGAATTTTTTGTATATAATGATTTGTTGTTGTTGTTGTTGTTTTTATCCTCCATCAAAATATAAAGCAGTTCGGCAACCCACTTCATATACAGGCCTATGGCTTTTTTGTGAATAAATCATTCGAGTCTGTCTGTCTGTCTGTCTCTCTGATTGTCAGTCGGTTACTGTGTCTATCTTTGTTTCTTTCTGTCTGTCCGTCTCTGCGTCTGTGCGAGTGAGTGTGTGTGTGTCTCTGTGGGTGTCTTTCTGTCTCTGTCATTCTGTCTCTCCCCACCCCACCCCATGTCTCTCTCCCTCCCCAGCTTCTATCCATCTATAAACAAAAACAAAGTATCACAGGATGTAAGCCCGGATCTACAGGGCATTCAGTTATTATTATTATTATTGTTATTATTATTATATTTTTTTTTTTTGGGGGGTACAAAAGATTGACAGCTTGTTGCCGTGTCCATGAACGGCAGGCGATCGATAGTTGGGCAGTGTGTGATGGTGATTATCTTTATTATTGGCAAAGCGTTTCTGCCGGGCAGGGCTTGTAGCAGGAAGAGCCAGCGACAACTATGAAGATGTTTACTGCGAGAGAAGACAAAAAAAGTATCTGGAAACGCTGGATTGTGCATCACTTTTTGTTTTGTTCTTTGTTAGTTGTTGCTGGTGGTGTTGTTGGTTTTCCGATTCTTTTTTTTGTTTGCATATTTCCTCTTGCATTTTTCTTCTTTGTACTTTTCTTGTTTGTGTTGGGTTTTTTTTTTCATTTTTCTTCTTTGTGGTTTTCTTGTTTGTGTTTTTCTTTGCATTTTTCTTCTTTATTTTTGCTTGTGTTTTTTTGCATTTATCTTCTTTGTATTTGCTTGTTTGCGTTTTTTTTGCATTTATCATTTTTTGTATTTTTCTTCTTTGAGTTTTTCTTTGCATTTATCTTCTTTGTATTTTTCTTGTGTTTTCTTTTGCATTCATCTTCTTTGCATTTTTCTTCTTTGCAGTCTTCTTCTTGGGCCAGACATACCCGACAGAGGGCTTTTAAAACAGTTCTGCTTCTCAGAAACTGATCAATGGACTATGACAGGATTTGGTGATAACATTAATTAATACTCTTTGAAGGAAAACATTAAATAGGCCTTTATCATTAAGTTACAAATTTCCATAGATTTTGAGAAAGTAACTGATTCAGTGAATAACTTGCGAAATGCCATTGTAAATATTCTAACTATATGTGGCCACTGTATCTTTTAATTTTTTTTCAATGATTTCCTTTGATTTAGAGATTTTGATAAAACATAATTTTCGGGAACTTGTACTAAGGAAAAAGTGTATACTGTGTGTGATATACACATGCAACGCGTATGAATTTGTAAATTCTTTCTTTAAAATTCAACAAAAAGAAAAGTTGCCAATTTACTCCTTTTAATTTAATGCCTATCATTTTAGTAAATGACCCACGGATTAGTCAAAGATATCTCCATGCAAACTTTGAAGGATTTATCTTAAAAATGAAAGAAACTATAGTTTAAAAACAGACCACAACTTGGCATTTTAGGAGGAAATCCGTATGCAGAAAACAAAGAGTCAGCCTACCTCACAGTCTCATGGCCACCATACAGCTTGGTAGGGAAATCCTTGTTCAGCCTGCCCCTCCTCGGGCGGGAGGAGGGGGGCGGGATGGAAGAGGGGGGGGGGGGATTTGAGCTCAAACAGGGATCGAACTCGCGACTTTTCGCTTTCTAGGTTAGATGCGTAACCTCTCGACCACCTATAGTGATGTATTGTTTGTAGTTGACTGAAGTACGTTCGAAGTCAACAACATAGGAATGCACGAAGCGTGACCCCTCTTATCACACACACAAGCCTGGTTGAAAACAACTTTGGAGCCCCAAGAACTCTTTGAGATTAACGCTTAATCTCTTCTCTAAGTTTATGCAACATTTAAGCCCAGCCTGACTGTCTTTGTTTTGTTTTTAGGACTTTGTTTTGTGCCCCCCCCCTCCTTCAAGGGGAGGGGGTCCCACCACCACCCCCACTTTATCTGATTTTGTTATATTGCTTATAGTTAGTCGGGAGTTCTTGTTTTTCAAGGGATTTATCTGTGATTGGGTTTTTTGTTGTTGTTATGTCTAGGGATCAGGATAAGGTAGATTGTGTTTGTGTTATGGGGTATACCGGTTCGTTGCCGGACCTCTTGTTATTGTGTATAAAAACTGTTGAAGGAGAAGAGAGTGGAGTTGGTAAGCTTTTTTGCGGGCCTTGTGTGTGTGTGTGTGTGTGTGTGTGTGTGTGTGTGTGTTGTGTGTGTGTGTGTGTGTGTGTGTGTGTGTGTGTGTGTGTGGTGTGTGTGTGTGTGTGTGTGCGCGTGAGTGTGTGTGTGTGTGTGTGTGTGTGTGTGTGTGTGTGTGTGTGTGTCTTTCCCTTTCTCTCTTTGTCAGTCTTTTTTTTTCTCCACACTCCATTTCACATCCTTTGTCGTCTTTTTCTTTCTTTCTTTCTTTCTCCCCCCTCCCCTCTTGATATATAGTAGACAGGTTGTATGGAGCATGAAATATTGCTGATCTAGAATAAGATATTGGACGGGGCGGGATAGCCTAGTGGCCAGAGCATTGTGGTAACCACGCTCGATGCTGCTTAACCCTGGCAGGGGGAAAGCGAATGCTTCTGACCACTGAGCTCTGCAGTCCCCCGTAATGACTGGATGTGAAAAAGCCCATGAGAGCTCATTCCATTATCCTCGATATAAAAGAATAATAAAATGAATAAAATATTTTTTTAAAACACACACACACACACACATGGGTTGTTTTTGGTGGTGGTGTTTTTTGTTAGTGTTCGTTTTGCATTTGCTTTTTTTCACGTCATTGTTTGTGTGGTTATTTTTCCTTTCTTGGTGTGATATAAGGCTTAATAGGATTGCAGGGTTGAAGCGATGGTCAGAAGAGCTGTTTGTACTTTTACCTTTAGCTGTTATGTCATTGTCAGGGGAAGCTTTTGCACTAAGTGGCTTTGTGTTGTTTGGATATTTTGACTTTGAGCTGATGTGAGTGTTCGTAAACAGTCACTGATTTTGCTTGCTTGTTTGCTTGGATTTTTTTTTTGGGGGGGGGAGGGGGGGGGGGGGGGCAGGTTGGTTGGTTGGTGGGTGGGGACGAGGTAGCCTAGTGGTTTGAACGTTGCGCTCGTGATCTGATAACCTGGGATCGAGCCATCACGGGGGCGCCCGTTTTTAGGAGATTTTACCCTGGAGTTGACATCAGTACTGACTCCATCCCCCCTGAAAGTCCTTTGGATGTGACTATAAATCAAGGTCCTGTATGTGAATGCACGCAGAACATCTTGCACACACGTTAAAAATCCTTTCCGCCTTTTCGGAAGAGTAGGCTATTTCGTGCTGGTAGGAACGGATGGGGGACGGGATAGCTCAGTGGTCAGAGCACTCGCTTTCCCTGAGCCAATTGCTAAGCAGCATCGAGCGTGATTACGAAGTGGATGGTTGACCGTTTGAGCACCTTGGCTTCAGTACAGTCCCCCAGTTCACCCAGCTGTAAATGGGTACTTGCCCTCTTTAGGGTCAGGGAGGGTAAAGCAGCAAGGGAGAGGTGGGCGCCACCTTCAATATGCTGGCCCCCAGAGAAGCTGAGGTCTCTGACGCCTCGCTCGCCTACGACCACATGGGTTATTGGACCCTTTTACCTTTTTAGGAACGGATGACAAGATTAAACACCACACACACACACACACACACACACACACACACACACACACACACACACACACACACACACACACACACACACAACACACACACACACACACACAACTGCACGCACAGAGGCATCATGTTTAGATATCATTCTCCACGTCAGAATGCAGCTTCCTCTATGGAGGGTACGGTCGCATACGCAAAACCTCACTATTGGTTAACATCGGACCTCTCTGTCTGTCTGTCTGTCTGTCTGTCTGTCTGTCTGTCTGTCTGTCTGTCTGTCTGTCTGTCCTGTTCTGCTCTTCTGTCCTTCTCTCTCTCTCTCTCTTCTCCTCTCTCTCTCTCCTCTCTCTCTCTCTCTCTCTCTCTCTCTCTCTCTCTCTCTCTCTCTCTCTGTTCACCAGTATGAACAAAATATTACTTAGCCTACACATTGTCAACCTACTTCATGCAGTGATAAAATCTGTCACCATATTTCTCAATGTCCTGTTATAATTCCTTTTTATATATATTTTTTATCACGTCTCTCTTTGTGAACATGTCAATTCAATAGACAGGCTTAGAGAGAGAGAGAGAGAGAGAGAGAGAGAGAGAGAGAGAGAGAGGAGAGAGAGAGAGAGAGAGAGAGAGAGAGAGAGAGAGAGAGAGAGAGAGAGAGAGAGAGAGAGAGAGAGAGAGAGAGAGAGAGAGAGAGAGAGAGAGATCAAATAAAATGTTCAAATCCAATCAAATCAAGTTCTATTATATCGAGGATAAAGAATAAGGACAAAGAATAAGCACCCGTGTGCTTTTTTACATCAAGAGAGAAGAGAGAAGAGAGAGAGAGAGAGAGAGGAGAGAGAGAGAGAGAGAGAGAGAGAGAGAGAGAGAGAGAAGAGACGAGAAGAGAGAAGAGAGACAGAGACGAGAGACAGAGAAGAGAGACAGAGACAGAGAGAGACAGAGAGAGACAGAGAGAGCAGAGAGACAAGAGAGACAGAGATACAGAGAGAGAGACAGAGACAGAGACAGAGACAGAATGTGTTGTTGTAGTTGTTGTTGTCTTCAATCTAAGTTCTGTTTTCTGTGAGTGATTTTAGTGTGTGTGTGTGTGTGTGTGTGTGTGTGGTGTGTGTGTGTGTGTGTGTGTGTGTCGTGTGTGGTGTGTGTGTGTGTGTGTGTGTGTGTGTGTGTGTGTGTGTGTGTGTGTGTGTGGTTGCGTGCGCGCATGTTCGAGTGTTTGCGTATGCATTATATCATATTTGTGTGTGCATGCTGTGTATGTATGTGTGTGTGCGTGCCTACACAATAATGTGAATGTGTGTACATATACACTCGCGAGTACTCGATCTATATTAAAAAAGGTTAATTATAAGCTTTTGTGTAGGTCTAGATTGTAGGTGACTATAGACTAGCTGTAGATAGGAATCTCTCCTGTATTGAACACGTAGGGAGCGGACTTGTCAATATATGACAACAACGGTTTGGATCAAAGCCACACACCAAACGCAGCTAAATTATACACTGCACGTGGGGCCCACATAGCCTAGTGCTTAGAACCACGAACTCGCCATTTGAAGGCCCGGGTTCGAGCCACTACCGGCTTCGGGCGCGTTCGAGAGGATTTTTTCCCCCTGGAGTTTAACATCAGAACTGGCTCCATTCCCTCGAAGTTTTTTTATTATTTTATTATTATTATTATTTTTTTTTTTTTTTTAAAGATGAGGCTATAGACCGAGGTCACGCAAATGAACGCACGCAGAAGCATCTTGTACACATGTTAAAAACCCGTTCCGCCTTTTGGAAGAGTAAGCCATCGTGTACTAGACGTCTAGTAGGGTACCTCTCTCTCTCTCTCTCTCTCTCTCTCTCTCTCTCTCTCTCTCTCTCTCTCTCTCTCTCTCCTCTCTCCTCCTCTCTCCTCTCTCTCTCTCTCTCTCAGTTATGTACAGTATAAACATTTCCTTGTGGAACGTCAGCAATAATAATCTATCTTACACTTGGACGCCATGCCATAAATCACCATACCTCTCGAAGATCCATAGACATGTTGGTTGAAGATGTTTGCCCTGGGACACCTGCAGAACACACGTGAGTCCTCAGGGCTTGGGCTGTGTGCCCCCGGGCTGTTTTACAGTCCTTCGTCTGTCAGCTGTGGCAGGAGGCCACTGGCCGGGGTCACTCCAGTCCTAAGTCCTTCACGGAGACAGTATTCTAGGCTTCTATTTCTTTCTTTTCTTTTTTCCTTTTTTCCTTTTTTCTTTCTTTCTTTTTCTTTCTTTCTTTCTTTCTTTCTTTTCTTTTTCTTTCTTTCTTTTCTTCTTTCTTTCTTTTTCTCTTTCTTTCCTTTTCTTTCTTTCTTTCTTTCTTTTCTTTCTCTTTCTTTCTTTCTTTCCTTTTCTTTTTCTTTCTTTTTTCTTTCTTTCTTTCTTTTTCTTTCTCTCTTCTTTTTTTCCTCCCCGTTTCTCTCGTCTCGTTCCTCGGCTAGAGTTCTGAGGTTTTACCAAGGTGAGATTCTGTATGTGATCTTTTGTTAGTTGGTTTGATTTTCGGTTGTTATTTTTTAAATTATTATTTTTTTTTTTTGCCTACTACTATGAAGGTGACAACATTCCCGGATTCGGGGATGGTGTCTTATCACGACATCATGGTGCTTTTAGGTGTTTAAAAAAAAATTAATTGTCATCCGTTCCTACCCGCATGACATAGCCTACTCTTGTGAAAGGCGAACCATGTTTTTTTTAAACGTGTGCTCAAGATGTTCTGCAATGCGTTCGCACGCCGGATCTCAGTTCATGGTCTCATCGGGAGGACTTTTTGTACATTAATGTTTAGTTCCATTTCCTCCCATGAAACTGGAAAGATGGAGCAAGAACCGAGAACCTCACAGTTAGGCGGGTGAAAGTCATAACCGTCCGTCCATATCTCTCCATCCCCCCCCCCCCGTCTCCGCCCCCCCCCCCCCCCCCCGTTTTTTTGTTTGTATACCTTCCTCTTGAGGGTAAACACAGTAGTATGTTGAGATCCAAGCAGGAGACTTGGTATAGTTTTCAAAGGTTGAAAGCAAAACAGAATCATCCTCCTCTTTCCTCTCTTCTTTCTTCTTCTTTCTTTCTTTCTTTCTTTCTTTCTTTCTTTCTTTCTTTCTTTCTTCCAAGTTCTTTCTTTCACTCTTTCTTTCACAGTTCTTTCTTTCTTTCTTTCTTTCTTTCTCTTTCTTTCTTTCTATCCTTCCTCCTTTCTCCCCAGTTTCTTTCTTTCTTTCTTTCTTTCTTTCTTTCTTTCTCTTTCTTTCTTTTCTTTCTTTCTTTCTTTCTTCTTTCTTTCTTCCCCAGTATCTTTCTTTTTTTCTTTCCTTCCTTCCTTCTTTCTCTCCAGTATCTTTCTTTCTTTCTTTCTATCCTTCCTCCTTTCTCCCCAGTTTCTTTCATTTTCTTTCTTTCTTTTCTTTCTTTCTTTCTTTCTTTTTTCTTTCTTTCTTTCTTTCTTTCTTTCTTTCTTTCTTTCTTTCTTTCTTTATTTCTTTCTTCTTTCTTTCTTTCTTTCTTCGTTCTTCTTTCTTTCTTTCCTTCTTTCTTTTCTTCCAGTTCCTCTCTGCTTCAGCTGTTATTGGGGCCACCCCAACTTCGCGACTGTCTTGAAAGACAGAGAGTGGGGGAGTGGGGATAGTGTGTGTGTGTGTGTGTGTGTGTGTGTGTGTGTGTGTGTGTGTGTGTGTGTGTGTGTGTGTGTGTGTGTGTGTGTGTGTCTGTGTCTGTGTGTGTCTGTGTGTGTATGTGTGTGTATGTGTGTTT
>CM060322.1:35381841-35394341 GCA_030674155.1 Stramonita haemastoma
TCTCTGTCTATTTCTACTGTTGTTTGATACTTGGTAAGGTTTTTTGCTCTTGGTAATTGGATCATTATAATTGTTCTTGTTTAGTTAAGGCTATCTTTTTATCTTGATGTTATCCCTGAAAAGGGCGGGGACTGGATGTAAAAAAGCACATGAGTGCTTATCTATTATCCTCGAATAAAAGAATTTTGCCTTGCCTTGCCTCGGCCCCCTATAGGCTAGGCTGTGGCCTAGGGCACGCGTCATTCAGTCGCCAGTTGTAGCGTGGCAGCCAAAGCTGGGGTGCTTCTGAAAACTATTAATAGCATTATGAAAGCGGCAGGCTGGACGAATGCAACCCTAAGCCCTACCAAGTTTTACAAGAGGAAGCAGGCCTAATACGTACTTCAGTCAAAGTGCTTGATGGTTGGTTGTATGCCTTGTAAATAAAATGGATGGGTACCTGACCTCATGGTAATATGTAAAGAATAAGTGAATTTAAATAAAGGTAGCAGCTGATCTTATCTGGTTGGTCTGTTGTGGTAATATGGAGCCACTATCCTTACTTTTCTCTAAAGTCTCAACGTAGCTTCCCTTCTGGGGAGAAATAGGCGAGTGATAATTAGAAAATTAAACTAGACATACGTTAGGAGGTTGAAGTTTAATTGAAATTATTACGAGTCTTTTGTGGAGGAAGGAGAAGTTAATCCTTCCCAATAATTTTCTTATTATGTTGTATGGTGTGTTGATGTGCTGGTGTTGTGGTGGTTATAACAAGACAGAAGGGACTGAGAGTATGGCAGGTGTCTTCTTGTTTCTTCATGGGGTTGTGTTGTGTTGTGTTTTTGCCTTCAGCACCTGGACTTATCCCAGTTCTTGATTAAACCATTGAC
The DNA here is from genome assembly GCA_030674155.1 of Stramonita haemastoma. Taxonomy (NCBI): domain Eukaryota; kingdom Metazoa; phylum Mollusca; class Gastropoda; order Neogastropoda; family Muricidae; genus Stramonita; species Stramonita haemastoma. The sequence goes on from CM060322.1 coordinate 35,382,711, forward strand.
GCTGGGGGCAACTGCAAAGTGAGAGGCTGTATAATCAGTGGCTTTCCCACTCATGGAATTCCACTTTACAGCTTAGTGTAGAGATCGACTTTGACTCTCTGACCGGGAGGCTTGACTTGCACAGTCCTTGTGTGCTGCAGTCCCTGGGGCTTGTTGGTCTTTGGAGAACATCTCCAATGCTGACTGTCCTTATGCCCTCTTGGCCGAGAGAGTGGGGATGTACTGTGGGCAAGGCATCTCCACTATAATCAAATTTCTGCCTAATATCCGAAACAGCAGCTGCTTCCTCTGCTGTTTTAGAGGTCACTGTCGAACACAACGGACAAATATTGTGTTGTGTTGTGCATTGTGCCATCTTGCCATCACAGAACATCTTATTTTCTGCTGGTCATTATTGACACTGTCTGTGGCATGAACAAGGCACTTCAGCGCTGTCATCATCTCCAGTTTGTCGTTTGGTTGTTGTTTGATTGTTGTGGATCTGAACATGTTCGGTTTCTTCAAGAGAGAAGGGTTTGCAGACTGTTGTTTGTTGTCTGTTTGTTGTGGATGTGAACATGTTTTGTTACTCCAAGAGAGAAGGGTTTGCAGAATGTTGTTTGTTGTTTGGTTGTTGTTTGTTGTGGATGTGAACATGTTTTGGAACTCGAAGAGAGCAGGGTTTGCAGAGTGTTATTTGTTTGTTGTTTGTTGTTGATGTGAACATGTTGTGTTACCCTAAAAGAGAAGAGGTAGGAGAATGTTATTGGTTTGTTCAGCAGCAGATGTATGGTTGTCATGGAATCTGCAGTGCAGGATACTTCACTTCTGCATGGTGTACACAGTCAGGTGCACTGTTGACCAGAATTCAATGCTGCTGCTGCTGTGTGTGTGTGTGTGTGTGTGTGTGTGTGTGTGTGTGTGTGTGTGTGTGTGTTGTAGTTGTTTTGAGAGAGAGAGAGAGAGAGAGAGAGAGAGAGAGAGAGAGAGAGAGAGAGAGGTATGTGTCATCAGTGTCATGCTGTCAGTTGATTTCCTTCCCATCTGACACGTCACCCAATGCTGTTGTGTTTACTCGGTGTTTCAGGTTCCAAGCCTCAGCGGACCACTGTGCCCCAGTCACCCCTGCCTGCCTGCCCGCCTGCCTTCCTGCCTGCCTTCCTGCCTGCCTTGATGTCTTCACCTCCTCCCCTTCCCCCAACACACCGTCCACTCTGAGGTCAGGCAGTCACGTGTCTCCATGGAAAGGTCACCTGACCTGCCAACAGCCGCTGTCCTCACTCTGTTGTTACACGGTGCTCACTCTCACTCACTCACTCAGTCCCATGTCCCAAAGGATGTAGGGGGGGACATGAGAGAAGACGCAACGGAGATCTTTTTCCATGCTTCACGATCCTGTGTGGCTGGTAGGAGGTGTTGCAGGGGTTGGGCGGTCCAGTCTTTGATGTTGTCAACCCATGATTTCTTTTGGCGGCCTCTTCTTCTCTTGCCCTCGACTGTTCCTTGCAGGATGGTTTTTGCTAGGGTGTTGTGTCTTGTGGTGTGACCAAACCACATCAGCTTTCTCCTCTTTATGGTGGAGAGCAAAGGCTCTTGGGGGCCCACACGCTTTTTGATTTCTTCTTTCACATAGTTATTGGTCTTGTGTTCTTTGTTTTTTTAATGTGTATAAGTATCTTCAAAATACAGAATCAGTAATTCCTCTACATATGATTTTTGGAAAGGAATTTGAAATTAGACGGTCACAAAATAGTATGTTTGGCCTAGACAAGTCTAGTAGTAGGCATCCATCAGTCTCGGAAGACTATGGAGTTGCGCCCTAGTCTTTAGAGCGCAAAGCCTGGGTAGGTTAGTATGGAGGGCAAGCTGTTACCCATGCAGCAGACCCCCCCTCTCCACGCCACTGGAATGATCCATTGGAAAGGCAATGACTGATACGAATGGTTCCAGTACCGTCGCAGGAGCCACCAGAACGTTGCCATATAGCCTACAGCCCTGAGCCGCCCTGGGACTCCAACCCCCGATTTTTCCTCAGGGATGGTGTCTAAACACGACACCTGTGTGCATGCTGGTTTTTTTAATAATAATTTTGTCATCCATTCCTACCGGCACACGATGGCCTGCTCTTCTGAAAGGCGGAACGAGGTTTTAACGTGTGCGCAAGATGTTCTGCGTGCGTTCGCACATGGGGCCTCGGTTTATAGACTCATCCGAATGACTTTCGTCTATCAATTAAAAGAAAGTGTTTTTCTCTATTAAGAGAGGGAGGAAGAGGAAGGTTCATCACTTGTATGTTACAGGGACTACCTTATTCATTGATTTGTTTTTGAGTGTACTTTTTTAAGGGGGGAGGAGGGGGGAAAGGAAGAGGGTGAATGGTGGGTGGGTGAGTGTGGGTGTGTGAGTGTGTATTTTGAGCTGTTGCCTTGTCGCCTATGGAACAAAAACTTAAACAGCACCAAAGGAAAACAAACATAGTCAAAACAAAAAATACTCTTAAGATTGTTTGTAACTAAAAGGAAAAATAAAGGAAAAAGGAAAAAAGAGAGATGATGAGAAAGTGAATCCTAGTATATGAATTAAATGTTTTCATTAGTATAGGAAGTATGAAAGAGTGAGAGAATGTTTACACAACAATAGACATTCAGCCCAGAAGCAAAGAAGATGCCGAAGAGAAAAGAGATGCCTTACTGCCAAGTACATAATCAACTGGAAAAAAAGAGCTGTGTAGTATGTTCCATTGTTCTATTGTGAATGGGTTGTGTGAGAAAGGCTCTGATGAAGGTTTGACATATATTGTCAGACAGGGGGTAGTGTTATTGACCACTTTGTTGTGTCTAATGATTTACTTATCATGATTTTATTTCCTCCATTGAAATAATAAGTAGAGTTGAGTCTACTCACTTAGCTGTTGCAATACTAATTGAAAATTCCAATACTGTTGCTACAAAAGATAGCAGTAAGGGAGCTAAAAAGGAAGTTTGAAAGGATAAGATGTGTTGGGGCAAAGAAAAAGAGGGAGAGTTTTCAGATAACTTATCCTCCCCTGAATTAGTCACTGATTTTGATCTTGCTTTAGATGAAATAGTCACAAACACCAAGTCAGCTCTAACAAGATTTGTAGACTGTCTCTTAAATGCTGCAGTTTGTTGAAAAAACAGAGTATATATGGATCAGGAAAACAAGGGAGCTCCTTGGTTTGATAAAGAATGTAAAGAAGCAAAAAGGAAAACTCATAAACTTCTTAATGTTTTCAGGAAATCAAAGGATAAGTATAAATGTATGCGTCTGGGTGGAGAAAGCAGGAATGATGAGATAGAAGATTTAGCGTCGGTCAATAGAAAGCGGATTGCTTTTGTAAATGCAGGAAAAGAGTATCAACAAAGAGAGAGAGAGAGAGAGAGAGAGAGAGAGAGAGAGAGAGAGAGAGAGAGAGAGAGAGAGAGAGAGAGAGAGCTATGCTCGAACTCGAATGATTTATTTACAAAAAGGCCATAGGCCTATACATGAAAGGGGTTGCCGAGCTGCTTAACATTTTAGTTGGGGGGGGGGGGGGGGGGGGCAAAAGCAACAGCAACAACAGAAATGTTGTAACAACAACATGGTCAACAACATCTGGTATTTTGATTGTTGAATTGTCTGATACGTTTTTTTGTGTTTTTTTACTGACTTGTTATATTACTTTACCAAGTTTTTCCTCTTTCTTATTCTTCATTTTGATTGTTGAGTTGATTGATGATTGTGCTTTAGTGCCTGGTGGTTAGTTACATCACTGTGCCAAGTTTGTCCCTTGTTTAAATTTTGATTGTTGATCGACTGATGATTGTGCTATATTGACTGGTGGTTAGTTACATCACTGTACCAAGTTTTTCCTTCTTTTCTTGCTCTGCATTTTAATTGTTGATTTGACTGATGATTATGCCTTACTGACTGGTTGTTAGTTACATCACTGTACCAAGTTTTCCTATTTTGTTTTAAATTTTGATTGTTGGTTGACTGATGATTATGCCTTACTGACTGGTGGTTAGTTACATCACTGTACAAAGTTTTCCTATTTTGTTTTAAATTTTGATTGTTGGTTGACTGATGATTATGCCTTACTGACTGGTGGTTAGTTACATACAGTACAAAGTTTTCCTATTTTGTTTTAAATTTTGATTGTTGGTTGACTGATGATAGTGCTTCACTGATTGGTGGTTAGTTACATCACTGTACCAAGGGTTTCCTTCTTTTTCTTGTTCTGCATTTTGATTGATTTGACTGATGATTGTGCTGGTGGTTATGTCACTGTCCCAAGTTTTTCTCTTTTTTGTTCTACCTTTCATTATTGTACTACTTGATTGTTGTTTTACCTTTTAATTATTCTACTTTGTTTTTGGTTTTTTTTTGGGGGGGGGGTTATTGTTGATTTGACTGATGATTGTGCTTCACTGATTGGTTTATAGTTATACTATTGTACCACACTTTTGCTTTTTTCAGTTTGATAAATCCAATCACCTTTTAGTGGATGTGAAGGCCGTCAGTTTATGATAATAATTGTTTATATTCAACGAGGTATAAGAGCATTTCCAATACACAGCTTACAAATTATATAGGTATACTGTGACTCCTTATCCCACATCAGTCTACCTACATCATCAATCTAAATTTTGTTATTCAAGCTACATATAAATTTATCCAATGACGATGTCTTCTACTCTAGATACATGGCCTTCTCGTGAAGGACTTCGTGTAGGATACCTAAATATCAATAGTGCTAGAAACAAGACAGAGGAAATATCATCAATTATACACAATAAAGGTACTAGCTTTCATGTATTTTTGTGTAGCTGAATCGAGACTCAACAACTTAATTTCTGATTCAGATATGTATATCCCAGGTTATGACTCTATACGACTTGATCCTGTGACTGTCAGATCTACCGGTTTGCTTTTATACTGTGCGACTTCTTTGTCGTGGATAAGACTAACATATCTAGTACGGTTTCATGTAGAATCTATATGGGTAGAAATCACGTTTAGATGCTGTAAATCGATTATATTTGGCTTCATCTACAGGAACTCAGCTGAAACAATTGACTGATATGATAAATTCAATTCAATGATGGATGCCGCAATTCTAGAGTCCAAAGAAATCTTTCTTATGGGAGATTTCAACATAGATCTGACGGTCCCTGGAACAAATTGGAATATTAATTATGCCATGTATGGTTTGGAACAAATAATTGATCGTCCAACTCGCATTACTAATAACACTAGCACCCTTATTGATCACATGTACACTACTTAATAGACCAACATAGCAGAAACATGCTCAGTGCAGACAGGCTGTAGCAATCACTCTTCCATTTGTTTTACATGGCGGAAAAAAGGAATAAAGATACCCAAATCAGGACACAAAGAGATATCCTACCGCTCTTTTAGACATTTTGATAAAGATACCTTCATTAGTGATATTCTTAATTCAATCTTAGACTATGTTTATCAGATTATAAACCCAGATGATGCTATTAACTATTGGATAGAGACATCTATAGCTACTTATGATAAACATGCTCCATTTATTAAGAAAAGAATAAAACATTTCATGAGGCCTGCATGGTTAACAAAAGAAATTGAAAACGAAATTAATCTAAGAGAATATTTGTTAAAATCAAAGCAAAAAGATCAATATAAAAAGCAAAGGAACAAAGTAATTCAATGAAGCACAAAGCCAAAACAAAATACTTTCAAGACTTGCTGTCTTCAGCTCAGAATCCAAAAGCGATTTGGAAAGCCATTAATACCAACCGTCTTAGCCCCGTTGCGGCCGCAGCCGCCCGTAACAGCATCAGCTGCTAGATTCCGTTGCGGCCGTAGCCAGCCGTTGGTCCTGACCATGTGGGCAGTACTTTTCCATCACACACACATCTCATGGTTCTCACACAATGTGTGTGAAATTTGGTGGGGCGATGCAGGGAAGGTTTCAGATGGTACCAGTGATAAATTTAGACAACTAACACGTGTGTACTTGGAAGGGAAGGAAGAAAGCATAGCGGGTGATAGAAATGCCTTTGGCTCGAAGCGCACGGCGAAAAAAAATGGCGTCTTGTTGGTAGCAGACGATTCATCTAACTAACTAGACAATAAAATGAACGTGGTTGTAATAGAAGTAGAAAATTTTCAATGTTAAGTGAGTCAAAAATAAAAAGCTGACAGGGGAGAAGAGAAAGGAAATAACGCAGTTAGAAGAATGACCCTGACTACACAGCACATTCCTGCAAGCGAGGTAACCTGTGCTACCCACACCACTGCCAAGAAATTTGACTGGGGGGGTCCGCAGCATAAACGCTAGAAAATGTGACGCCTTTTGACTATTTTCTAGTTATTGGCACACTTTTTATTTGAAACTCAAGGGACAGATTTGCTGATAACGAAAATAGCAAGAAGGAAAAGAAAATAGGGTATCCAGTCTGTCAAGGTGCCACAGGTGACAGGGATAGGTACACCCCCGACACATCCACATTTTGTGCTTTCTGTGATGTGATGTGTCTCTGTGCCATCACTATGACTACTTTAAAGCTATTAAGATTAAAATTTTGTAGAATTACAGAAGTTCTGTGTTGTTTCATATTTGTCACACCTGTGTGGTGACACTGGTGACAATGTGACACTTATGTACAATAATACACTTCTGTGCACTTAACAAACATGTGGTAAGACATAGATAGAGATCTGAAATGCAGTATACAGGTCAGATATTGATTGAATATGCCTTGTTTTCAAAAGAAAAAAAAACAGTTAAACAAAAAGTATGTCTCATCATGACATATAAAACAACAGGTGTTATGAGGACATTATGTGACACATCCTTGAAGTACAATTGCACACAAACATTAATAAACACGTTAACTAGGCATCAGTTCTTTATTCAACACTTACATGTATGAATTTTTGTCTATTCCATACATATTTTGCTGGTTTATTGTATAAAATACACATTTACCTGTGATTGGTGACAAATAAGGTGACAATGACACGACATTTTGTGACCAGACATGTTACCTTAAAATGCTAGTACAAAGATGTATCTAGCTTGTGACAAAATTTCAGCTTGATAGCTTGTCATGCACACAGACAGTTGTCTCAGGAGTAGACTATGTCAGTTTGGGGTAGAAAACCTTCAAAGAATTCAAAATCTACAGGCAGTTTAGCTCTGTAGAATTCAACAACAAGGGGGTTAATAAATCAAGACATAGTACCCAAAAAGTCATAAAAGAAATATCGGCAGAAAACCTGAATTCTCACTTTGCAAACATTGCTGACTCCATAGATGTAATTTCTAATGATAAAACGAAAACAAACGAGCTGAAAGAATTAAAACAATACTGTTCATTAAAGAGCATCTCGTCTGATTTTATTACACCCCCAATAACAGTAACAGAAGTGCTTAATAGCTAACTCAAATTGAAACAGTCAGGATCAAAAGACCTGACAAAATCGATAGTAAAATATTAAAAATCAGTGCATATGCTATAACTGATACCCTAGCGTACATATTTAACTTGTGTATTGAAAAAAAAAAATTACCCATTAAAATTTAAACAAGCAAGAGTAATACCCTTACACAAATCAGGAGACCCTACCAATCCGTCGAATTATAGACCAATATCCATACTGTCAGTCCTATCTAAACCATTAGAAAACATATACATTTTCACTTACATTCTCATTTTAAAATATATGATCTAATTAATGAAAACCAGTCAGGCTTTTGTGAAAACCACTCTTGCCATACAGCCATAATACAATTAATTGAGTATTTTCTTTTGAATATCAATAATAATAAAAGTACAGGAGTTCTTTTTCTAGACTTTGCTAAAACCTTTGATGTTATTAGCCACTCTCCTCGTCAAAAAATTAAAATGCTATAAAATCTCCAACCAAGCATTATCATTTTTAGACTCATTTCTCACTAATCGCCATCAACTTGTTGAAATTGTGCCTAGGAGATCAACCTTATTACCCATGAAATATGGAATACCACTGGGATCAATACTAGGACCACTTCTTTTCTCCATTTATATTAATGACCTACCTCTGCATATCCATTGTTTATGTCAAATGTTTGCTGATGATACATCAATTCAATGTAACAACGATGATCCAAACCAGCTTGTGAAAGATATGCAGGCAGATATCAATAAACTTATGGAATGGACAGAATTCAATCATATGTCTCTTAATTCAAATAAAACAAAATGTATGTTTATAACCACTCGGCAAAAAAGACGGAAATTGTGTTCTCCATTCGCGCCAATATATATCCATGGACAACAAATTGAAGTAGTCTCACACAAAGTACTAGGTGCAGGGATTGACAATGACTTGTCTTGGTCAGATCACATAGCCACATTAGGAAAACGAATCTCAGTAAGATTATATCAACTTAGAAAAATCAAGAATTTCCTAAATCTACAGTCACAAAAACTATTCTTTCACGCTCATAATTATTCTATCTCTTATAAATCATGTTTCTACCTTATGGGATAGTGCAAGTGAAACAAACCTAAAGCATATAAACCGCCTACACAAAAGAGCTGTGAAACTAATCCGTTTGAATCCTAATACACTGACCACCACCAACTACAAAGAACTAGATATTCTTCCACTCGAAGACAGATTGCAGTTCAACAAGTATCTATGTATGTACAATATATTAAACGGGAAAGCCAAAAAAAAATTGTGAAAAAATTTGCTGTCATTAAAAACAGGCCTACCCATAGACTGTTTCTGTCCAGGTCCCATAATAGTCTATATAAATCAAGCCTTGCTTATTCAGGAAGAACATTGTGGAATAAACTGCCTCCCTTTCTAAAATCAGTTCCTTCAAAACAAACGTTTAAGAAACTTTTGAAGAAACATCTGATGGACAAATTGTAAGTCCACCCTTATGTTTGACACATTTGGCTGCTTTGTTGTTATTCATGACCATGTTATTTTGTATTCTATTATTTTGTCTGTATGACTTGAGTTTATGTTACTGTCTTCAGTTTGTTATGAGATTCTGTTTGGATGAAAATCCTCATTTATTTTAGTTTTCAACCAAGGTTGATATTTGTCTTTGATTGTTTTAGAAGTCAATTTTCTTGATTTTTTTGTGAGGGCAGGATGAAAAAAAGCTGTGTAAACTTAATCTTTATAAAGATCATTTTGACTTGACTTGACTTGACAAGTCAGTTACAAAAAAGATGACATTAAGATGCCAAGATATCAAGATAGATAGATAGATCGATAGATGTGTGTGTGTGTGTGTGTGTGTGTGTGTGTGTGTGTGTGTGTGTGTGTGTGTGTACACAGAGAGAGAGAGGGGGGTGGCTTGGACTTTTTTTTCTTGTTCTGTGATGGTCAAGAGTTTTTCAGAAGTGTTGTACACTGTACAATATAAATTTTGGTTTTGCTGCTCTATGACTGTCATCAATCATTGATAATGTTATACATTGTAAACTAATATATCATTTTTACTGTCCTGTGATTTTCTTTACAGTTATTGATGTGTTGAACAGTGCTAGATACAATGTTTTGCTATCCTGTGATTGTCATCAATCATTGATATGTTATACATTGTGATAGATAATTTTTGCTATCTTGTGATTGTCACCAAACAGTCATTGATATGCTATACATCATGACATATACTGTTTCCCTGTTTTGTGACTGTCACTACTGTCATTGATGTAGAATTGTAGTATGAATTTTGCACTGCAGTGACTATTTTGGTAACTAGAAATAAAAGAAAGAATTATTTCAAAGACCACGCAACTTGATTTTTAGAATTATCTCTGTGTGCGTGTGTGTGTGTGTGTTTGCACACGCATGTGTGTGTTTGCGCACGCGAGTGTGTGTTTGTGCACGTGTGTGTGCGCGCGCGCACGCATGCGCACGCGTAAATGCATACTTCGTGCAATCTCAACTATTTTTTAAATGACGAATTCTTGGTATTGTAATCATACTGCAATATATGTACATGAACTGTTTAAAAGATCACCTGCCTAACAAAATAAACCCTCTGGAGTTAACATCAGAGCTGACTCTATCCCCCCCAAGTCTTTCGGATGACACTAAAAACCGAGGCCCCGTGTGCGAACACACGCAGAACATCTTGCGCACAAGTTAAATCCTGTTCCGCTATTCGTAAAAGTAGGCCATTGTGTACCAGTGGGAACAGATGATATTTACAAAACTGCATACACATGGGGACTGGATGTAAAAAAGCATATGATTGCTTATTCCATTATCCTTGATATAAAAGAATAAATTTTAAAAAATGAATAAATACATACACACACACACACTTTGACTTTCACACACACACACACACACACACACATTGAAATACATACAAAAAAGACAATAATCATAAACCCAGACAAAAATTCTGATCAGACAATAGTTACATAATGGCTGCTTCTATATCAAACCATTTCTTCTTTTTATCCTTTATAAATGGCTGAATAAGACAAAATTCACTGTTAAGGTCAGGTCCATATAAATACTTGTCAAAAATGTCTTGAGAAAATTACGAAAAATTTACTGTCAATAAAAACAGGCCTACTCATAGAATGTTTTTGCCCGGGCCCCATTTGATAATCTTTATAAGTCAAGCTGTGCTTATTCAGGAAGAACACTATGAAATAACCTACCTTCCTTTTTGAAATCAGATCCTTCAACACAAATATCTATTAAACTTCTTAAGAAACATCTGATAGATAAAATTGTATGTCAACTTTTTTTTTTATTCCTACCCTTGTTATTTTGTATTTTCATCATTTGTCTATATGACTTGAGCTTATGTTGTACTGACTTGGGTTTGTTTTATCTTGTATTGTGAAGTCTGGTGGGTTTATTAAAAAAAATCCTAATTTTGTTTTTTCCTACATAGATTAATATTGTCTTTTGAATGCTTCTTTAAGTCAATTTTCCTGATTTTTTGGGGGGTTTTTTAGGGTAGAATGAAAAAAAAAAAGTTGCGTAATCTTAATCATTTGCCCTCAATAAAGATCATTTTGACTTGACTTGACTTGGTGGACGGACTGAACTCATACAGTTTGGTCAAGTAGCTGAAGAAACGGGACAAAGATGTTCTCTAGATAATGCAAAATGTATATCCAATGATTTTTTTTTTCTCCTTCTTATTGGAACACTCAGACAGCAACTACTGTTGTCTGTCATATAATCATAAATGTATTACGCTGCCAAGAACTGCCTGGCAGGTCAGGCCCAGTGCATCCCACTTCGGTGTGTTAGAGAATTGTTATCTTGGGAGCCTGTCCAGAAAAATTGTGGGAGAATGGACCAAGAAAGTAGAAAGTAGAAAAGAAGGAGGTGACAGGAAGAAAAGAAACAGGGTACAAACAAAGCGGGGGATAGAAATGAGGGAATTCCTGGCACAGAACTTCCAGGTGGGGATGCTATTTATAATGACAGGCCCCTAGCATCCCCAGGCATGAAAATGAAAATATTTTCAGTACCATGCTTTCATATATATATATTATATATATATATATATATATATATATATATATATATATATATATATATATATATATTATACATGAATATTTCAATATGTACACACACACAATCAAATGCATAATCAAAAGACACACTTGC
>CM060322.1:35396841-35404341 GCA_030674155.1 Stramonita haemastoma
GAAAGAAGAAAGAAAGAAAGCGAAAGAAGAAGAAAGAAAGAAAGAAAGAAAGAAAGAAGAAGAAAAAGAAAGAAAGAAAGAAAGAAAGAAAGCAAGAAGCAGAAGAAAGCAAGAAAGAAAAGAAAGAAAGCAAAGAAAGAAAGAAAGAAGAAGAAAGAAAGAAGGAAAGAAAGAAAGAAGAGAAAGAAAGAAGGAAAGAAAGCAAGAAAGCAAGAAAGAAAAGAAAGAAAGCAAGAAAGCAAGAAAGAAAGAAGAAAGAAAGAAGGAAAGAAAGAAAGAAGGAAAGAAAGAAGGAAAGAAAGCAAGAAAGCAAAGCAAAGACTGATTTATTTATTCTTTTATATCGAGGATTATGGAATAAGCACTTGTGCTTTTTTACATCCAGTCCCCGTGTGTATGCATTTTGTAAATGTCATCTGTTCCCACCGGCACATGATGGCCTACTCTTATGAAAAGTGGAACATGATTTAACGTGTGCGCAAGATATTCTGCGTGCGTTCACCCACGGGACCTCGGTTTAAAGTCTCATCCGAAGGAAAGAAAGAAAGCAAGAAAGCAAGAAAGCAAGAAAGAAAGAGTCGGCCAGCAGCCAGCTTTACCCACCTGGGCCCAGGATGAAGGCGCCTCCCTGCTGTTTGGTGTTGCCCTGGTACTGCTGCTGGGGGGACTGCATGGCTCGCCACACACTGCTCAGCACCCCCACCACCGCCCCCGACTTCACATGCTTGCTCTCTGCCAGAGACACAATTTTTTTTTTTTTTTTTAAATTTTATTTTACCTTACCTTACCTGACCTTACCTGACCTTACCTTACCTTACCTTACCTTACCTTACCTTACCTTACCTTACCTTCACTTCACTTTATTTTATTTTATACCACTTTATGTCACAGCAGATTTCTCTGCATGAAATTCGGGCTGCTCTCCTCAGAGGAGAACATGTCGCCCGAAGTGCAGCGCCTACCCTTTATTATTTTTTTTTTTTTTACTTTTTCATGTCTGCAACTGTACTTGCTACCCTATCAGAGTGGCCTTTTTTTCTACTGAAATTTGCCAGGGACAACCCCCTTGTTGCCGTGGGTTCTTTTACGTGCGCTAAATAATGATGTGTAACACATGGGACCTCAGTTTATCGTATCATCTGAAAGACTAGCACCCAGACCACCACTCATGGTGCAATGGATGGGGGAAAAGTTTTGGGCCCAAATGGGATTCAAACCACCGCACACTCCGATCTGGACTTTTTGCTTTCTTTCGCTCTCTAGCCCACCAATCCACCCAAAAGAAGACACACAACCAGTCAGCATCTTCAGCGCTGCTTTCTTTTTTTCTCACTCCTCCGCTACAGCTCTGACGTTCACCGATGGTGAGGTTTTTGTGTTTGCAACTGTTTTTACCAACCATGGACCTTTTCCCTACCGGTTACCCACTATATGTAGTAATAGTAGTCTTCAATTTTACGTCCTTCCACATAAAGTGATACCGGACAGGGGGGGGGGGGGGGAGCATAAAAAAAGAAAAGATAAATGGAATCAAAGATGGGAAATATATGCAAATATAGCAATAATATAAAAAAAAAACACAATAAACATATAGAATAATAATACTAATAAATATCAAAATGTTGATAAACTAAAGAGAGAAGGGAGAGAAAGACAAGGATAATGATGGGGGATATATGCATTAAAGTATATACTTAAATATTTACTTTTTATTTTAAAAAGGAAATCGTGTGTGGTGTGTGTGTGTGTGTGTGTGTGTGTGTGTGTGTGTGTGTGTGTGTGTGTGTGTGTGTGTGTGTGTGTGTGTGTGTGTGTGTGTATTTTGTGCAAGTTTGCAATAGTGGTTGAAGTTATTCTCATTACATAAAACGAAACTGTATGCTAAACATTAAATTAACAGGGAAGAGTAAAATTCAAAACAGAACAATGATGTAACTACAACAAATGCCCTATGGTACTTAACAATAAACCCTTAGCAATAGCAAACACTAACTTGACATCATCCAGAACTTGTTCAAGGGAAGTTTCGGTAAAACTAGGTAAATAAGGCTTTAAAGTCTTGCATTCAAGTACAATATGGGTATTTGAAATATTGTTGTTTCCACATAAGCATTTAACATCCTTACTAAATTTTGTGACAAAAGCGTTTAATCGGATTCTAAAAAATAACGCCTGAAGCTGTCTTTCTCTGACCACATTTGTATAAATCTTTGACTGATGTATACTTTTAAAGACACTTTTTATCTGGTTGGAACCCATTTTACAAACTGTTCTTTTTTGTACTATTTCATTAAACTTGCTTAAGGATGCTTGTTCTAACAAATGATATCCTTCTTTGATAGATAAAGGAATATGTAGCTCACTGTTTCCACTTCTATTGCTCGCACCTCTCTTAGCAGCCCAATCAACCCATTCATTAGAGTACAATCCAATGTGTGAAGGAACCCAAAGAAGAGTAACAAATATGTTTCTTAAACTTAGAAGGTGGACTGTGTGTTTTATATCTAATATAAGTTTTGAATGATTCTTATAATCTGCAGATTTTATGGCATATAAAACTGATTTAGAATCCACACAAAGTAAGACATGGAAAAAACAATATGGGTTATCTAGCACATATGTTAAAGCCATTAAAATTGCAACCAGTTCAGCTGTAAATACTGACAGATTTACACCTATAAAATATGATTTTTCTACTTTGAGTGCTGGTATAACAAAAGCTGAACCAGCTTGGTGATTATTCAGAAGTGAACCATCAGTGTACACTTTAAGATAACTACAGTAGTTGTCATGAATATATGATCTAACAGTGGCTGCCAAAACATTAGGATTTTCATCCTTCTTCATGTCTGTGTAATTGATATCAAAATATGCCTGATTCATTTCACAAGAGGGGCAAGGTGGAACCATTTTCTGTGAATCTACATTCATTTTATCAAGTTTAGATTGCTCGTAAAGGTCCGCCACGTATGTACCAATAGTTGTTAAAGAACGTATTTGCTGCGCTCATTTTGGAAAAAGAATATCAGATTTTACTTTAACGTCTTCTGATGCAAAGTTTTTGGGTGTGGAACTTCTCAGTACATATTTGGCGCATGCAAGTTTTTGGTATTCATCTAACAGAAGTATTCCAACTTTTTTATATGTTTCAATTGCTGATGCATGAAAAGGTACACCAAGAGTAAGCCTGTATGCTTTACAGTCTATACTTTGGAGCTTCCTCAATAAATATTTAGGAGCATTAAAAAAGACTTCTTGTCCGTACGTCAGTTTTGATCTGATTATTGATGTTGATAAATGTTTAAGGACTGACAGATCTTGCCCCCAATACTGCTTGCTAACAATTTTTAGAAGATTTAGACTTTTTCTTGCTTTAGTTAGAATGTACTCTATATGGGTATTCCATGTTAACTTCGATGTAAGAAATACACCTAAAAATTTTACTAATTGTTTGTAATGAATAGTCTCATTTTCAATCTTAAACACTGGTAATTCTGTTGGATCACTGCCATTATTGAATAACACCATATGTGTCTTTTCTGTAGAAAAGGTGAGTCCGTTTTCTATTATATACTGATTTAGATTATCAAGTTGTTTTTGATATGTTTTTCTACTATAATTTAAAGCCCTTTTTGACGTGTTTCGCTTCATAGTTACGGTCATCCAAATACAAATATCGTCTGCATATTGCGCTAAAACTACATCCTTTGATATATGTTTCGGAAGATCAAGTAATAATATGTTAAATAAAACTGGAGCTAATACAGAACCTTGAGGTAAGCCCATTTGAAGGTATTTAGAATTTGAATACATATTTCCCACCCTCACTTGAATTGATCTTTCGCTAAGAAAACTTTTGATGTAATGATAAAAGTTACCACAAAATCCAATGGACTTTAACTTACTCATTACTTTTGCATGCCAGACTTGGTCATAGGCCTTTTTTACATCAAAAAATGTTGCTAGAACATTTTTTCTTCGAGCAAATGTTGTTTCACACATGTTGTAAGCTTTACTAAATTATCCATTGCAGATCTTCCTCTCTGAAAGCCTGCCTGGTTGATTGGTATAATGTTATTTTTTTCGCAATAATGTAACAATCTCCTCAATACAATTCTTTCCATGAGCTTGCCAATATGAGAGGTTAATGAAATAGGCCTGTAACTTGTTATTTCTGTCTTGGGTTTTCCTTTTTTATGAACAGGTACAATAATGGACTGTTTCCACTGAATTGGTGTAACACCCTCAAGCCAACATTTATGAAAAAGTTCATGTAGTAAAAGAATAAAATTTTCAGGTAAGTGTTTTATCATATTATTTGAAATGGCATCAGCTCCAACAGATGTTTTCTTATTAGGAAGGGAAAGGATTGCATCTTTGACTTCCTGGACTGTTATTGGAGCATTAAAATATAGGGTGTTATCGGGTAAGGGATCTGTGTATTTAGCTTTACTTTCTTCATGTGTTCTATATTCTCTGTGCTTAGCTGATAGACCCTCCAAACGCATTGTTTTTGAAAACATCTCGGCAAATGCCTCAGCCTTTTCTACATCAGAAGGGAACTCTTTGTTTACAAGATTAATAGGACAGGATGGAATATTTACACCTTTCCTCATCTCATTTAGTTTAATCCATACTTTTGAAGCATCTTTATGACAAAAGATTTCATTCTTACAAAAGGAAGACCAGTACTGTCTTTTAGCCTGTGCTATAACCAAGTTACAATAATTTTTGGCCTTCTTCTGTTCATCGTGGTTTTTTGCTGATTTATCTTTAAGAAACAATTAACTTAACTTAATTTATTACCCACTATATGGTAACCAACCATCTCCTAACCTTCCCTGCCTGTCACCCACTGCTGGGTCACAGAAGCATACAAATGGAAACTGTGCAAGTTTACTGGGAAAGAGGGGTTTTCTCCCTTCATGTGGGGATAGTGTTAAGGTGGCTGTGTTCCAATCTGGGGTTAGCGTCTAAACATGACACCTGTGTGTAAGAATTTTTTCTAATTTTTCCATCCATTCTGACTGGCATGAAATGGCCTACTCTTCCAAAAGGTGGAACTTGTTGTTAATATGTGCGCAGGATGTTCTGCATGTATTCACATAATTACGAGGCCTTGGTTTTTAGTCTCATCTAAAGTACTTTTGGGGGAGTAGAATTAGTATCAATGTTAACTCTAGGGAGAAAATCCCCTAAAATGGGAGTCTGTGGTGGATTGATCAAGACTGGTCAGATTATGACCGCAAGCCTCTAACCACTAGGCTATCCCCCTCCCCACCCCCACCCCTGCCGCCATTTTATACTTTTGCAAAGAATTATTCTGTGCAATCATCAGTTTGATTATACATAGACTTTGATGTTTTCTTCATTCACAATATAAGAGTTGGAAAAGATCAGTCATGAAATGTATTTTGAAAAACAAGAAGAAACATGAAATCTAAGCAATTTTAAAATGCTTTGAAAGAGAAGTAAGAGCTCTGGTCTTTCAAGGCTTTGAGTTGGGGTTTTACAAATTTTAGATTTTTAAAGAACTTTTTAGGACCCACATGTATGCACACACATGCACACACATGCACACACACACACACACACACACACACACACACACACACACACACACACACACACACAGGGAGAGCATCCCAAATTCACACAGAGAAATCTGCTGTGACATAAAGTGGTATAAAACACACACATACACACACACATACACACACACTCATATAGGCATACACACACACACACATACACACACACACACACACACACACACATACACATACACACACACACACACACACACACACACACACACTCACACCACACACACACACACACACACACACACACATACACACACACACACACACACACACACACACACACACACACACACACACACACACCACACACACACTTGACTCTATACAAATTCAAATCATATATACTTTTGAGCTGCCCGATAGCTACTTTCTCCAGGAGTCCCAGCGCCTTGTAGACTTCTCTGTCTGGATCACAGTACAGGTCATACCGGTAGTGGGTTAAGGTCTTGAAAGACTGCAAACATAATTTATAAACACACACATGGAACTACTTATGTAGAAACACAAGCCACACTAGAGAACACAAAAGTATGCACATTCCTATATCGCATTACAAAAACACTACATAAAAAATAGAGGAAACACATTACAAACTACACTGCAATCAATAAAAAATATTTTAAAAAGTGGCCACTATAAAAGAAAACTAGTTATGAGATTACAGCAGTTTTCGTTCAAGATGTGGACATCAGTAAATTTTTCACTGTATACATACCTAGATAAACAGCTTTAGAGGAACCGTATAGCCCACTCTTAATGGCAGCAACTTTGGCAGTTCCTCAGAGACTTAAGGGAAGAATAAGCAGCAGAAGAAAGACGCTCACAAACACCTTTGCATATAATACAAACAAATTGAAACAGAATACCAGTTATGCTGATATCTCAGTAGCTATGAACCTGTAATTACAAATCTTGCAAACACCTCACTGGAAAAAACAACAACACAACAACATCATATTGATATAACAGATTAAAAGACTTGTGTTTATTTATTTATTTATTTATTTATTTATTTATTTATTTATTTATTCTTTTATATCGAGGATAACAGAATAAGCAATCATATGCTTTTTTTCATCCGGTCCCCATGTGTATGCAGTTTTTGTAAATATTGTCATCTGTTCCCACCGGCACACGATGGCCTACTCTTACGAAAAGCGGAACAGGATTTAACGTGTGCTCAAGATGTTCTGCGTGCGTTCGCACACGGGGCCTCGGTTTAAAGTTTCATCCGAAGGACTGTGTGACTACTCAAGCCATACAACAGCTTAGCACACAAATAACAATGTTTCTGAAGGATTGGATTTTTTGTTGTTTTAAAAAATAAAAAAATAAAAAAGGAGAAAATTTCATCAATGGAAAAAAAAAAGCATATAGTGATCACGGCTCAAAATGAAAGAACAAAGCCATCACAACATTTGAAAAACATAAACTCCATTTGAAAAAAAGCAGCAAGAGCAAGCAACCCCACTCCAAACAGCCACAAGCAAACAAACAAGCAAACAAATAGGGAAACCAGCATTAGCTACACCTTACTGTTATGAATTTAGGGGGTGATGGTCCAATAACAACCAGTTTGACATCCGCTTCCTGAAACCATTAAAAAAAAAATCAATTACCATTTTGAGAGCAGCTATATATACATACAATGAGGGTATAGAAATTAAATAAAGAACAGAACAGGAAAAACAGCAATGCCACCACCACCATCACCCCCCACCCCCAAACAAAAAATCAGAAATGACAAAAAACTAAATCAACAACAAACAGAACCCCCTCCCTAAAAAAACAACAACAATGAAATAAAGCTACATTTTTTACATCACTTTTGTGATTATGCCTTTGGGTATGAATGTTTTATGTACTTTATAAATAAATCATAGATCTATTCATT